>CM029376.1:19418366-19752000 GCA_017165825.1 Hepsetus odoe
CTCATACTCATTCTCTCTCTCAAACTCATACTCAGAAAACTCTCATACTCATTTTCTCTCTCTCTTTTTAAACGTATATATATATTTATATGTATTTCAGTAACTTGCAGAAGCCCTGAACCATGTTCATTTCTTTATATCTGACTCTCAAAAAACGAGCTGAGGAGTGGCTAGTTACCTGGGAATACTTATATTTTGTTTGCTTTAATGTAAAAGGCACATTAATTCAGAGAGCTCAGACTTGATGTTCCTTCTGAAAAGCCATAACTGCTATCCCACGTCACGCCATGCCACGCCATAAACACTGTTATTCTGTGTAATATTTTACATGCTGTCATATGTAGAAACATCAAGGAAGGAAGCATTTAAAGAAAGCCTAGCACTAAATGCATATGACATATTAAAAACATGCATACACACACTCATTTAATTCAATGTTTAAAACAGGAGAGGACCAGCAGCTGTTAGTCTAACGATCCTCTAGACAGCAGCATTAGAATGCATAATAGGCCTAAAGGCAGGCTTGGGACAGGTCTAGTGAGATTCCCTCGTCCTTTCCTTGATTATCACCTTTAAGCTGCTTCCTTTCAAGAAATTCAAGTGGATGTTTTGAGTCAGGAAGGAATAAAAAGGCCATGCTTTCTCACAGCCAATTCCATTTTCAAAGCAGAGGTTCCTCTTTGAGTACCATGTCAACTTAAAATGTCAAAACCAAAGCTACTCAGCGCGCTACTCGAGCACTTTACAAACTACCCAGCTTCCAGGCTGCCTATATATGGACTAAAATTTTAATTCAGTTCCATTTTAAATACATTTGAATTTAACAGCATTTTTACACTTGTTCCAGGTTGTGTGTTGCATCAATAAATTGGTAAATCAGGCTACGGAAGAATAGGAAAAACACAAAATGAGGAAAGCATTACGGAATAATTTAGCAATTTCTCTAGCCATTACTGTGTGAAGGTTTCATGATGCTTTGGAGCAATAGAAATACTACAAAATATTTTTTGAAAACATTTTTTCAAATTAATATTCATTTTGCAGTTTACAAACTTTACTTTACGAAATTAAGAATGTTTTCCCTTCCAACCTGTAAAGATTCATGGCTTTTTATTCAGTGCTAAAGCACGCGTACGCATGGTGGAATCTGTGTAGTAACAAGTATGTTCCTCTGCAAATCCTTTGAGAACAATAAGCACAGCGTTTTCTACAATATCTCTTACAATATCGCTTTTAACCCGTCAGAAATCAAAACCGTCTGTTGAACGGTTCATCCAAAGGCCAAACACAAACGTATGTGAGATTTGTAAAGCGAGAATCAGTCAACACAAAGAAACATCCCAGTCACACTTAAAGCAATGAATCTTTGTTAAATTCTTTCATTGCTATAGGATTTGCATCCTGATACAAGTGAGATTTGAGCAAAGTGTATGATCGCTCTCTTCTGCAGTTAAATGTTTAAAGAAGACATGCCATTGGAGTTGCTGCAGAGCTCATCAATATGAAATTGGTGCAGAGCTGAGGGAAAAAAATAGCATGAGACAGCCCGACACACCTCCTCTCTAAATCCAGACTCAATCCATTTTCTGGAGCCTCCACCTGTCAAGATTAGAAATTGTGTGGAGACAAAACTTCTAACATGCATTTCAGCTTGCCTTTGAACACGCAATCTGAAAAGGAAAACGAGGAGAGGGGAAAAATGTTAATTTTACTAATGTCATCCATATTGAAATGGGCTGATTCCTTCTGAATACTCCATAAAAACTCAGACAAAAATCATTAAAATTTAGATAATAAATATTACAGCATACAAGAACTAACAGATGTTCATTTTGACACTGAAATGGTCCAATTTATTTGCTCAGTTTCCCTACAATTTAGCCAAAAGTGCATTAACAGTGTACCAGCTGGTGTCTTTAGATCAGAATTTTCTATTTGTATGCTTTAGAAACGCATATTCTTTTTTTCATATGGGGCAGGGCTACTCAAAAAATCTCTTTGAATCTCTCTGACATCCAGTGAAATTAGTATTCCAAGATAGCCCATGTAGGATACTGTTATATTAATATGGCATATTGCATTTTTTCTCCTAAAAGGCAATTTACTCAGAATTGAAAATTTGAGGCCATTCAAACAGTCTTCAGCAGACCTGATGAAAATGCGGATAACATTAATTTTTGACGTATAGGAAAACAGATATTCGTATTCCCCATAGAACTCTATTCAAAATATAGACACACTCGCTGTGCATCATGAAGCTTGAATGCATATTACCTCCACTGCTCATTCCCATTTGGGTTGCACTGTTTATCATTTAATTACCAACTTAAGTGCCGTGCCACCATGAACACCATGTGGCACTTATGAAGCTGCCATGACTCTGAGACATGAGAGCTTTTACTGGTGTGAGGATGTCCACCATCCTGCTAGTGGAAAGAAAACATCTGAGTGACATTTTTTATCATTTGTCAATCACTCTGCGATGCCACTTCCAAGTGGTGAGATTTGTAGATGCCCTTATCTGGCCCTTAGCGCATGCTTTCTGCTGCGTCGGAGAAATCTCTGTCGCACTGAGTTATGGAAAAAGTGTCCCTTAAGCCCAAGGTTGTCAGCCTCAGCATATCACGCATAACTCCTGCCAAATGCTAATGACCTGCTAATAGTTGGGGAAGCTGATAAAATGAATAGTAAAGCTTACAGCATAGAGCCATACAGTACACTGTCCCTTTACATGGGTGGGACGTATCACTGAGACATCACTCATGTTGATTAGGTAGCGTTATGGTTGTGTGCAGTGCATATGCTTTTGGCTATCAGAGCCAGAAATACTCACTGTAGCAACTGAACCTGAACAGAAGACGTGCTGTAGTTACATCAATACTACGTATTTACCGAGATTCTGACTTTTCTAGGTTGCCTCAAGAACATTCACCCCAAGAATGTTCTGGTTTTGGTTCCCAGTCGGAACAACCTGTGTCCTTTTTGCATGGACTTTACATGTTTCCACAGTGTATGTGTGGATGTCTGCCAGGAGCTCTGTTTCTCTGCGAGTCCAAATACATCTGCTCAGGTGGACTGAAGAAATTACATTTCCTATAGGTGCCACTGAGTGTGTGTCTGTTCGTCTGCCCTTTGACAGGCTGTCAGTGTCTTAGTGTGTTTGTCCTCCTTTTGCCCTATGAGCACTGGGTTAGGCTTTGCGATGCTGCTTTAAGACTGAGCAGGCCTGTGTGAGTGATTGATGCTGAGTTTTACACATACGTGCTGTTGTGATAAAGAAGCACAAGGAGGTCAGGAAAGTAACGAACAGGCAACACCTGGCAAAGAGGTAAGTTAGAAAGGAGTGAACCAGGATGAACCATGTGCCTGAACTGTAGAATTGTCTGGATAGAAAGTTGACCATTCTTACTGTCATTGAATTATTATTATTATTATGCATCAGTTTCTGAATTTACTTAATTTAGTTTAGTCCTCGCCCTGTGTGCGCTGGGTTGGACGCCAGCACTCCCCCGCCACCCCGTTTGGGACAAGCGGCAGAAAATGGATGGATGGATAGTTTAGTTTCTTTATATTACATTGGCAACCAGATCTGCACTTGGTCATACCTTCAAACTTTGATGTTTATCGTTTATTTCAGGTGAATAAGCATCCACAAAGACAAAAACAGTGCCTAAATCCAGTTTATTTATTCTTGATATACCGTTTTCAGAGGCGCTAGATGTATGCATTTACAACTACAGTTCAGTAAGGAACTCAGTGCTTAAATAATCTTCTGTAATGTACTTTTGTTGTTTTACTAAAGGTATTTGTTTACTTATCTATGTATTATTATTACTATTATTATTGCTGTTGTTGTTATTTGTACGAATCTTCCACTGAAGTCATTTAGGGAACTTAAAAACTAAGTGTTTATGTACCTTTATTTTTGGAAAGGTCCTTTTGAGTAACAACACCTTGAATGTGAGATCAGGCTGCTAGCCATTGCTGGGAGGGAGAAAGGGAGGGAAGGAGGGAACGAGTGGAAGTTTTTTTTTTTTTTTTTTTTTGACAGATTTCACTGTGAGTGACTTTAGCGTACCTATGAGGACTTTGTCCCAAGCCAGCCGTGCCCTCTGCGAACAGCCAAGGTGATGAATCAGCCTTTATGAGCCTTCACAATGCCACTGAGACCAATCTAGGGGAACGGCCGTTAAAATAACACATCACATGACCGAGTCTCTTTAACAAGCTCCGAGACACAGGTTCAGCCAAGGGTTGTTGCTGGACCAGGGACCCAGTTGCACATTTGTGTCTCAGAAAAATCCCAGACCCTACATTCCTCTGTTCTGCTGACTTCCAGTCACAGCACTTAATCTACTCCAGCATGGCAGTGCAATAAATGGTCATAAGGTTAGAACCACTTTTTTGTTGTTTTTCTCCCAGCCAGACATGTGGCAATGACTTAATAATAATTATAGGAGCATAAAAAGGTGCATTTATAAGGTTTTTCACAACCTTACAACTGTACGTGTCATTGCCTGAGCATTCATCATTTTCACCGTTTAATGGCGCTGAGCTAAACAGTGCAGGATAATTAAATCCTAAAAAAAAAAAAAAAAAAAAAAGAGCCCTGCCTTCAGATATATACCGCTTCAACGTAACTGCACTGCCTTATTGTTCCTCTATTGGCATCATCTGATGAGCTAATCTCTTTGAAGTCATGTTGCTTTCATCAGTAAAACCCCTGTGCTCTGCATGCAGCCAAAATAAAGACAGACAAAATCACGTCAGTTTTAGAAGCCATGCTTTAAGTATTCGATAAATTAACTCTATAGGCTGCAAGACTGAAAAACAGCCCAAAAGGCCCACAGGGCATTAGCAGTGGAAAAAAAGTGCTGGTAAATAATTCTTGTTTGAAACAGCCGAATAGTTTTTGGGTTTTTCTCTATTGGGCAGCAGATGTACTGCTTACAGTGCAAGTGTATTCTTTAAATGGGCTTTTATTGCTGAACACAGAGAAAATCAAGTGTTTGAGTTTCTATCTATACCAACTGTAACTAGTGGTGTAGAGGTCTCCAGCTAGGTACTCCATAATTAAAGGATCTAAAGAAGGTCTAAGATCTGTAAGCTTAAAATAATAAACCACAGCCAATAGATCGATGGCAATATTTCAACATTGTACCCAAAGTACTGTGCAAAAGCTCAAAATGTTTTGTTGAGGAAGCTTTTGGCTCTCATTCTCAGTCCAGTTTCTGTACCTGACCAGTTTCAGAGGATTGTTTTTGGTTTGTTAAGCCGCACAGTGACCTTCATTTGAAATATTCTAGCAAAACAAAGCCCCCTAAATTAAGGCATGAAACAGGTGCAGATGATCAGGCTGGTGATTAGTAACTGGTGATGCTGAACACTGATTGGTTGGAACCCCCTTTATTGTGTTTCTTTAGGCGCTATGAGGCTTGTTGCAGTAAAACATTTGTTTCTATTTGTTTAATTGAATCTACTCAAAATGCCAAAGTTAAGAAAGTTTAACGGGCACAAAGTAAAAGAATCTTTGCACCAAAAAGATCGAGCAGAATAAAAAGACATGAGGAATGAGGAAAGCTCAAGGAGAATATTTTACCTTTTAGTTTAGTTTTTTTCTTAAAGACTGTAGACTTTGAAAGAGAAAGAAAGAAAGAAAGAAAGAAAGAAAGAAAGAAAGAAAGAAAGAAAGAAAGAACCTTTAAAAAAAGCACCTTTCATAATGTCTGCACTATAATAAAACATTCATGCATCCTCTGGACATTCAGTCCCCAAACCACTAAATATACACTCACAGTTATATATATACAAAGAGACACACAGTTTTTGCGTGTGTGTGTGTGTGTGTGTGTGTGTGTGTGTGTGTGTGTGTATGTTTATATGTTTATTTTTATTGCAATAACATTTTTGCAGCAATTTACTCTGCATTACATCAGAGACATTTTCAGAGATTTTTCAGATAGACATCACATGGCTTAAAAGCCCATCATCAAAATTGCTGGGCTCTTGTTCCGTGACCTTAGCTGTTGCTGAAAGCGGCCAAGATTTGACTGTTACTTGGCTTATGCACACTCTGATCCTAGCCTTCAGTAATGTTCTCGTTCGTTTACACTTGGAGGAGGCCTTTGCAGAGGTGCCCTGACATGATTGATTGGAGTATAACCTGCCAAATGTACAGCTTTGATAGCTGTGATGTCAGTGATGTATTGCTGCATTATCTGATTGCATCATGCTGCTGAACAAAAGCTGCACATTCCATTTGGCCCTGGAGGAGCTGCTGTACATTACATATTAATGCCTTATTGTGTTCTGTTTGACACTATGGTGTCAAAACCTTGGCCTGCGGTGGTTGGCAAAGAGGAGCAAAATGATCACTCTTGTTATTATTAACTGTGTTTGTTCACTGGATCTGGGCATCTTGGATTTGGACATTTTGGATTGAATTTTAATTGGTGCTTGTTTGTTTGTGGTTTACCTTGCATTGCTTGGCTCTGGATTGCATATCCCACCAACCTTTAAACCCTTGAATCAGTAAGCGTAGCTGACACGGCTGATCTTGCTTGGCTGTGTTTGCTTTGCGGAAACTTTGCTTCTTGGTAAGTGTTTGCACTCAGATTCGGTACTAGTTGATCGTGTTCCAGCTGCCACAGGCATGTCTACTGAAGCCATATGGTGCCTCTCCAAATCACACCACGAAAACGCAAGAAACAGCTCTCGTTATGTTAGGCTTTCACGCACATAAACACAAGCAGGCTCAGTGCATTGTATTGCTTTTTTCTCTAAAACTGTTTTTACAGTTGGCCTGTGGAAGTCAGTCATTAATTCTTAATTGCTTTAACAGAGCTGGTAAACTAATCAAAACCATAAAGCGTCTCTGTGGTATTATTGCTATTTAGTTCAAGCACTAACTTGTAATAAAAACATTATGTTTATAACCGTTTTGAGCCTAAAAAGCCCATGTATTGTGTTGCATTTACAGCTCAGTGATTGCATTAGAGCTCAGTGAATTGACTGTTGTCATTCACCTACTAATTAAAGTACTTCAGTGAATTCTTAATAACAAAGAATTATCTCACACCATCCAAAGCATTTCGACGTTTTAAAGCTCATACTGTTTGCGGGAGCAGTGCTTAGCAGACTGATTGGTAGTCATGCTTGAGGTCATGGCCTCTTTAGTAGAGTGTCTTGAACCACAACCAGAATGGCCTGGATTGCATCACGGCTGTGGAACCCGAGTCGACTCTCTTGTTGGTCAGCGTCATTTCCAAGGTTTTGTGCACAAAAAAAAGCCCAGCCTGTCATCCAAAGTGGCTCCAGCTATTTAGATCTGACAGGTTGCTGTGGCAACCGCACGGACTAATGGTTTGCTATTTGCCCATTAAAACAGAAGCTGGGTTGATGGATAAATTAATGTAATCACATCTCATGTCTTCTGGTTGTGTCTTTCATGTCTGTTTCCTTGTGTGCTTAAGTCATTTTATAATGTATATAAAGTTGCCCATTTTTATATCAAAGTGATATATGGGTTTATACCCAAGCTTTCTTCCTTTAATGGAGAACCACATCCAGTTTCCAGGCCTGACTTAATTCACAAAGCCGTAGGCCATTTCTGGGATCTGTCCTCTAGAGTTTAATGTGCACTTTCTGCATTCAAACAGACAGATAAAAAACTGGCAGACCCAAGTGTGGTCAAACTTTGCAGTGGCATAATGGCACTTTAGAGGATCCTAAAAAGCAACATTAATGCAATAATGTAAGTTCCTGACTGCTGTATTAACTTGACAGCTAAGGGTTATGTAGACAGCTAATTATTCTTGCTAACCCTCAGCTGCCTGATGAGGTTCTTCTGGCTATATTTTCAAGGTTGAGAGTGTGTGACGGAGGTTGGCATGACATTGTTTCGTATTTCATTATCAATGATATTATGACATTCCAAACCCATTATGCTGTCTAGACTTCTTAGCATTGGCTCAACCTGAATTGTACCTCAATTGCCTCTGACATATTAAACTATAATAAGGAGACGGAATAACAATAGTATGTTTCCTTATTATGCTGCGCATCATAGAAGGTCAGATCTCCATCCAAATATCACCCAGTGCGGCCTTTTTTAAGACCCTCTTTAAAGCCAAAGTACTTTTCTTCTTGTTAAATGTCACTGTCAGGCTTTGACACAAAAACAGAGCTTACCAGTATCTAACCTGTCAGGCTGTATTTGTAAACAACTTTCATTTTTTTCGGAGAAGAGGTTGATTTAGAAATGAAAAAAAAAAAAAAATTGAAAAGAAAAAAACTACAAATGCTTTCATGTATAAATTGAAAATGGAAACTCAACTCTGCCCAGATAGGGGATATACACTTAGGAGAATGCCATTTGAAATACTGCCTACAAAGCTTTGCCGTTTGTTGGCTTTTCACTCAAGTAGACTTTTCTGGGGTGACTCTCTTTTCGCAGTGTGCAATGAAGTAGGGCAGCATTTAGAAAGGAAACCTATTATAATAGAATGCCAAATGATATTTCACTCTAAGTGACATTTTGCATATACCATCTTGACATTAATATAAGGATAAAGCAATTTGATGAACATATTTCCAATAATGTTACCAATATTTACAGAATTCCTGGAAGAACGCTATTTAAATGCCAGGAAGCTCTATCATGGTCATAATCTAATAATAATGAAACTGGCTTTTTTAAGCATGAAATTGCATGATTGGTTTGACCATAACCCTATGTTTCTTATAACACCACATTATGCCCCGTATTGACTTTAAACTTTACCTCACTGATGAGCAGCACCACGTGTTCTGGAGAGACTGACGTTAAGAGGTCCAGTGCAGTCAGCTTTCAAAAGCCATACTCAGGCTTTTCAAAGCATGACAAATCCCTCCCGAAATCATGTGTGAGCAGAAATGGGAGGAGCGGAAGGCAGTGATTGATAGGTGAGATAAATCTTCCTGCCAATGGGGAAAGAGGGCAGGTGAGAAAGAACGATGACCTTCTGTCGTTCCTTCTTTGTTCCTGGCCCTCATTAGCAGGTAAGGGTTTCATCCTCACTGTAAACTCCAGCATAACATTCAGCCAGCTGAAGCTATATTTCTTTTCTGTTGTGCGGCCCCTCGATCTGATCAGGGCTTGGTGGCGTCCAGATTGTTATTTCAGCTTTGCTGTAAATGCTTCTTGTAGGGCCTAATGGCTGTTTAGTGCACTGCTATTTCCTCAATTGGTGTAATTAATCTGGTCCAAACACAGCAGAATTCCTGTCATCTCACACTGATGCTGAGCTGTCTGCAGCAGACGTCAGCATTCTGCTGGGATTTCTTTGGCTTTGTACACTGTGTGTGTGTGTGTGTGTGTGTGTGTGTGTGTGTGTGTGTGTGTGTGTGTGTGTGTGTGTGTGTGTGTGTGTGTGTGTGTGTGTGCGCGTCTGAATGGGTATGTGTATATGCGTGTGCATGTGTGGTAGTGCGGGTGCCATGCTTCTGAAATGCATCAGTTAGATTTTGGATTTGTGGAACAGCCATCAAATTAGATCCACACATATATCCATCTGTCTTTATTTTAAATTAAAAAAAAAACCAAAAAAATACTTTTTTTTCCCATATTTTTATATCATGTAGCTGTCGCCTCACAGTGAGAAGGTCCTGTGTTGGATTGCATGTTCTCCCCATGCCTGTGTTTCCTCCGGGAGGTCCGGTTTTCTCGCACCATCCAAAGACATGCACGTCATCTAAATTCTAGATGCTGAATGAGCTCTGTGCTCAGGACAAGCGGACAAGTGAGTGAGTGAGTGAGTGAGTGAGGGAGTGAGTGAGGGAGTGAGTGAGTGAGTGAGGGAGTGAGTGAGTGATATGCAGAAACTGGGGTATGATCACCAACTTGTCTGTTTTCTCTTTTTGTTTTGAGTTTTGAAATGAATTTAAAACCAGCTGTAAAGTTATTAGTTGTTGTGTTATAGTAACACTTTTAAAAAGCTTTTTAAAAAAACCTGAAATCTGTTGAACTAGACACATTTCACTGGTACTCCAATGACGTGTGGTGTATTTATTTATTTTGCCAAAACTAAAAGAGCAGAAAGAATTCCTTGCGGTTAGAAAGGTTAAGGCTTGGGTTAGGTTTAAGTGTAGTATTACTCTGATAGATACAGATGTTGAATATACAGTATGAGTCAGTGAACTGTCCTCACAAATACAAAGTGAAACAGAATATGTGTGTGTGCTTATGGATTTTCAGTGTCTCTGTTAATGCATTGTTACCTACCTTGTATTTGTATTCATGATATATTACCCAATAGAAAAGATTACAACTATATTTACAAACTCTATTACATTAGTTAGCTTACATCAGAGGAGCAGGTCTTTTTCTTTTAATCTCAAAGATACACTTCTTATGCCAACAATGTGCATCTGGGCTTCCTTGCTTATTGTGTGTGTGTGTGTGTGTGTGTGTGTGTGTGTGTGCGCATGCTTTTGTGTGCATGTTTTTACATATGTCCACACACACATGAAGTTCCAGGTCGGGACTCTCTCACCTTAGGAAAGGAAAAACTTCAGCAGATGGCAGGCCTTTAGGGTTTGAGGCACATTGTGGCTGAATTACAGTCCAGAGGGAGATGGAACGCCTGATAACCTCCATCTCCTGGTTCCATCTGCTGAATCCTAAGCAAGGACACTGTATTGGAGATGCACTCACTATTTCAGATTCCTGATGAGCAATTATTTGCTGCGTCAAGCAGGAGATCCAAGATTAGAAACCCATTGTGCCGGCCGGGTGTTATCTCACAAGGTATTTGTTTCAGTAACCCTGTAAATGGTGTGTTTTTTTTTTCAAATGTGTGTGCTTGTTTATTTGCAGACATGCATTTTAGCACCTAAGGGCTTTGGATGATAGGATGACACCAAATAGGATACATCAAAATGTGCATTCCTATACATAGTATAGGTATTTCTAGCATTTTTAGAAAAAAAGGCCATTCTGTAAAGCCAAGCACTTAAAATGTTTACATTTAAATTATAACAAATATTTAATCATAACTGGAATTAATTACAATTATAATGCATGATATTTATTTTGCATGAAAAAAAAAGATCAGGGTGATTTATTTTATAATAGTGCTAAAGCTATGATACATTTAGCAACTAAAAATAAAGCAAATGTTTATAAAAACCGAATGGTTTTTAAATGACTATGGCTTAAACAGGGAAGTTCACTGGCTTGAAACATTTCCATCATGCTTTCTATCTCTGCACAAACCGGATGCAAAATGCAACCGTACACACTCATCATCTTTCATGTTCCTTTACAGTAGCAGACTCAGACAGCTCCTCTTTTTTAACGTTCAAGGGTTTCAAGGATGTTTAAAGGTGAGGTAAACTAAGCAGACTGCCTGTCTGACACTGCCAGCTTGTTACCTACAATGGACTGCAGCCCACAGTGGACTTACACTAAAGCTGTAGGATTTTGGCAATTTGTAACTAGCTTGTAGCCTAGCAGACTTAATTCATTTGTCTTGCTTCCATAAACCTAGAAAAAAGCTTCTGTATCTAAAGGGTGCTCTTCTTTATCTGTATGACATCTACACTTTACCAAGAACCATTTTCACATAGGAACTCCTGATAATGTGTGAGGAGTCAGGTCCCCACAGAGCCGGAGGTTTCCTGTGCTGGACTGCATGTGGGTTAGGAGAAGGGGTGGCACCCCTTGCATTTTTATTCTGGTATTTAATGGCTCTTCTTCTTCTGTTTGTTTTATGGTTGTTGATTCTGCCTGATTCAGGCATTTGTCACACATATGGTTAGGGAGTTGGCCCCGCATCAGAAGATTGTGGGTTCGATTCCCTCACAAGTAGGTTGCCCTGAGGTACCCCTGAGCAAGGTACCGTCCCCATCACTGCTCCCCGGGCGCTTTCAATAGCTGCCCACTGCTGCACAGTGTTTGTCTGCATGGATTAAAAGCAGAGGTCCAATTTCATTGTGGTTCACGCTTGCTGTGCTGTGACCTCGCAATGACAAGGGTTGTCACTTTCACTTTCACTTTCACAAAGCTCCTCTGTGTAATGTCTAAAAAAGTTCAGGCTTGCCATGTGTGTGTGAGAAAGGGATTAGGATTGCCAGGTGTCTAGTTTAAGCTCTGGTGTCCGGTGCTTAGTTGGCACTCACTCTAAAGTCTCTTCGATCTGTTGAGGTGCTGTTTTAGCTGTCATCACACTTCTCCCTCTCACCCCTGTGTCTAACACTGCACTGATCTATGTGTAAAGGGCAGAGAAAAAAATACACCGGGTATTAATGATGAGTATATAACGCTTAGCATATTGATGCTGTGGGAGATAATAATAATAGATTCAAGATAAGTTTAAAATTGTCATTACTTATAATAGAAGTCAAAGTAAAATGCTAAATGATATTAGCAGTGGATATTATCAACGTATATAAGTGAAAGTGACTATTCTTGTCATTGTGAAACACAGCACAACACACACAGCGAACCACAACAAAATTACACTTCTGCATTTCACCCATACACACAAACACATGCAGCAGGGGGCAGATATTGAAAGCGCCCGGGGAGCAGTGACAGGGATGGCACTTTGCTCAAGGGTACATCAGGGCAACCCACTGGGCGGGGATTCAACCCCACAACCTTCTGATCCTGGGGCCAGCTCCCTCACCACTAGACCACCACTGCCCCTAGAAAACCAAAGCCAAAAGAAATGGAGATGACAGACACTAAAAGGCACATTTTTTGCAGCATTTTGAGCGTCCGACATTATGATATTAACTTATTTCTACTTGTATCAGTTGTTACATTTTTCTCCTATTCTATAATACATGTAATTGCCTCTAAAAAGCATTGCATTTTAGTCATATACAAACCTATTTTATGCAGTAAATGTAGTAGAATAATACACCTGAGCCAAGTGTAGCAGCTCAGGATAAGCCGCTCAGATAATGGATGAATGGAAGGTATTCAAATAAAATATACATATATTTTTCACTGCTATTGAACTGGTTATTGTGTCTGTTCTGAATGGTTGGGAAAAGGAAAATAAATGGTCATGATGCACACTGGATATTGTGAAGTATCGCAATATTGCTACCCAACCTCTTGCGTGTAGGTATCTGTGCATCTGTGCATCAAGTTTTTTCTTGGACATTTTCTCCATTGCTATATTCCCTCCATCTCACTGCTAGGCTATCTCGGTAGCAGATTGCTTTGTAGGGCTGTACATTCTCAGCTCCAATAGGCCGATGAGAATACCCACTTGTTCCCCTGAACAGCATTTGAGAAGAACAAAAAGTGCCTTGTACGGTGCTCGATCATTACAGTACTTTGTTGTTCATCCTTCCCTAAAAATAGGAGTTTGCGGCTTCTCTCATAAGCTTTCATTCCTCCTCACATGAACGACCCACATACAATGGGTATAAGACGCTTGTACGACACATTGCCAGCAGATACATGCAAAATAGACCTATTGTCTTCTGTTCTAACAAGGTGTTTTGTTGTAGTGTTTACATTAACTGTCAGAGAAGGAAGCATCACAATAGAGCATCTTCTTCTGATTGTTATGCATCAAAGCTGTTGTTGTGAATGAATGGCAAGAAAAGACGGTGTATCTAATTGCAGCCAGGCCATCTTTCTATGCACCGTCGTAATCTTGCATCCTCGCATTTACAGAACCCTTTAGCAACACAATTAATTTTGTCACAATTACACAGCAGTCAGCACAAAAAGCACATTCTGATAGCCGGTGCAGGCCAGATTATGAGACGTCGCTCTGGTTGCATTGTTTAAATAAAAAAGCCAATGTACTGGTAAAGAATTCCTCCAAATGCCAAACAGACCATGGTAGCCTCATTCAAATAGATGTTCTGCAATATGTATGGTTGTTTTTAGCCAGGGCATTTTATTTTTTTTTTTTGTATGCGTTTCACAAGACGGATGGGCCAGAATTTTTTTTTCCTGTCTGTTGAGGACCTTAACCAGCCGTAGCCTCTCCAGAAATAACAGCTGTTTCCACTTACATAATGGCAGCAAGATGTCACTTCTTATTCTGGCTGGTGAGACTGTCACAAGTCGTTAATCCAGGTCCATCCGTGGGCCACGCTGTCACGTCCAGCGCTGGAGTGCAACAGAGTCAGGCCTGCAGTGAGGACACACACACACACACTCACACACACACACACAAGCACACATAAACGCACACCCACATAGAGGCCTGTTTACTGTAGCCTGGAATGCACTTTAAACAGGTGTCTTACAACCTCACAGCTTCACGGCACCTTTATCACACCTGTTAGTAACACTGCGTCCTTCGCCACTCTGTCCTCTTTTTGTTAGCCTTTCTGTCTGTGTAAGTGAAAGGGACTCGGGCAAGGTCTGTACCCAGCGCATCTGTGGTTACTGGCTTTTTTCAGCAAAGTCATATCAGGAGCTGATAAACACTTTCTGTAATGGTTGGGTCTTTAAAGCAGTAGCTTAACAGATTTACACACTTTCCAGTTATACCAAGGGCGATCACGTTGACAGTGCATTCAGATTTTGTTTCTTTTGAACTGGACTTATGAAGCTTAAGTTGCTGCTAGAAAGCAGTAGTCAACCAGATTGTTTCCATAGATATGCATCCTCAAAAAGACTCTCTGCTTGCTCAACCCACATCCAGCGCTTCAGTAAGGTAACTAATGACAGTGTGACATTCGACAACAAAGGCTGGATGGAGCATCTTTGATAAAGGGATAGGAGTATACACACAGAACGCTCCAAATGCTACAGTCTACTCCGACTTGAACTCACACACGTCCTGACTACTAAAGGCAGGTTTTTCACTAGTTAAAAGGGGATAATTGCAACATCTTATGTTAGATAAGACAACATTAATTGTTACTGTGCCACTGGCCTGTGCAACACAGACTTCACAGAAGGCTAAAATTGCAGCAATCACTCTTTTTTACCCTTCAAACACATTTTACTGTGTGCCGTGAGCTTCTTGACCAGAAACTGTTCCAGATGAGTGTTTCCGTGGGTGTTCTGATGATTCAGGGTGTTCATGTAATCCAACAAAAGCTAAATGTATTAAAATAACGCAGATATAATACTGACATTCAAGTGAACCATGTCACAGTACCGACACAGCAGTTCACTATTCATAATGTAAAGTATATTGCAATTGGATCATTATTGTATTGATAAAGCACAGTCTTGTTATTTTGTTATTAATCTTAAAGCTTATTCCAGTGATTCCCTGCTCAGTATCTATAATGAAAAGCATATGTAAGGCATTTAAAAATGGGAATCAGAAAAGGAGTTGTGTTTTTTTTGAGGTGTTAAAGCAGTCTTTTATTTCAAAGAGCATCACACTAATCTACTGCAATGAGGGCGAACACCATTTGTAAGCCTTGTGCTTCTGTTCTGCAGCTGTAGGGCAGGCAAGGCGAGGTGAAATTACAGATGCACAGTAACGTCCGAAAAGCTGGAGGGTATTTTATTTATTTATTTTTGGGATAAATACAGTACTGACAATGCTGGTTGGAGTACGGTTGTTGTAAATATTCAATGAGGCGTCGAGCTGTGAGAAACCTGCTGCCCCCCTCAAAAAAAAATAAAAAAATAAAAGATATCATCTGCCCTCTGCTGGCTGCGGATAAAGTCAAGAAATATGCTTCAGAAACTTTACACCAACTTTGTGCATGTTCTCTCCGGGTGCTGCATCAAATCAGTGCTGAACTGCAATGCCGCTACTGAATAGTAGCCCCAGCGATCACATTTGAAGGCCACCCTGATAAAGAATGATTTGTGTTTACTGTACAATGAGTCATCCACCCATAGATCAGGGGAATATGGTTTCATCTGTTGCACAGCGTCCCTACAGACGGTGCCTTCACGGCCGGGTTTCATTCTCTAAGCCTCAGATAAGCAGCTCTCTTGCATTAAGACCCTCACAGTATGAATTTCTCAGACCGCCATACTTGCTTTTGTACAAGTGGGACCCTATTAAAGTCTGAACCGCGCCGCCTTTTGAAAGCGCTGGAACCTTCCAGAAGATACAGTGCACCAAAAGGTCATAGGATATGATGATGCACTGCTGGATAGGCCGGATAGAAGGCTTCTCAGAATTGTGGCGCGCCATCAAGCTCCTTCACAGCAAGAGACTTTTCTTAGAAGTGCACAGTGATCCCTTCCACCACGTGCCAGATGTTTGCTTGCAGAGGGATGAGGAGGGAACGTCTCACTGTGATGGATAAGCATTGCATCAGATTTCAGAAAGAAAAGGGATGCGGAAAATTCACCATGACGTTCCGCCCTTCTGTAACACCGTGTAGTCATGCTGTTGGATACAAAACTTGAACGCCGCTCTGCTGGGGAGGGAGAGAGAGAGAATGTTCCCTTTTGTTCTCCGCGTGTCGTAATATTTCTTTCATACGGCATTCAAATATTAATGACCGGAGAATCGAAAAAGACCATGAATCGCCAGAACCGACACTTGCCGCCCTATGAGTGCTAAGCGGAGAGGGTGGGGAATATTTATAGGCCCCAGCCTGTGAATGGCTACATTTTCCCTTGAATTACACCAGTCGAAGTTGCTCGAAAGAGACTGTAAACTTGATTTGATTGTAGATTGCTAATCGCTTATGAAAGCCATATGACTGAGCTGTGGCAAGAAACATTAGCCATCTTTAAAAAAAAAAAAGAATTAATGGACAAATAAGTGATTTTCCATTTAAGCAGGACTTATGCACTCTACCGCAGCATTTAATTGCTTTACAAAGGCTGCCCCTGGAAGCAAATGGGCAGAGAGGCGAACAGGAAAAAAAAATATGAAGATAAACATGAGTGCACAATTATATTCTTGCACATTTCTCTGTTGACTGACCCTCTGTTCAGTGTGTTAGAAAATCAGCCCCATGTTGCCAAGGCTTGAATATATTTTGACACAGGTGTTAATGACTTGATTAGTTCATGGGTCAAGGTAAATTAGCCTAGCGATTTTCTAACCCGGGCCAATCTCAGGGCTGTATTAAGCTATTGACCTAATTAGAAGTGACAGCATAACTTTTCATAGAGTGGCTCGTGTCAGACCTCATGTAAAGTATTATAAACTCATTACTGCCTGTGGGTTTTTTTCTAGCCAAAAAAAACAAAAAAAAAAACAAGCTTTTTATGGCCTGACCTTTCATGGTGGTCATCGACAAACCCATGATCCAGCACGGATTTCATTAGGGTGAGAAACTCATCTTCATTGATCAAACCGAGAACTGGATAGAAGGGCCCAGCAGGAGGAGTAGCTCGCACTGATCAAAGAGTTCTAGCCACACTGCTTGCACACATGCATTCACCCTCCACAGGCTGCAGGAGGAGTGTGTTTCCACCCTTGTTATGCTGGTCAGTCTCATAGCATGCACTGGCCTTGCAGACATTCTTCTTAACTCCTTCACTTATAGCCTACGGGGGGAAAAGAGAAAAAAAAGTGCATTATAAGAAATTGTAGATAACGCAGGGATTAAATTTAGAAGCTAGGCCATATTTACTTGATATTCTCTTTCTTCTTTCTGCTGAACACATTCCCTTTCATTTCTAAGGGACACTTTTTATTTATTTACTTCATTTCATTAATTGATGCTCTGTCCACAAATCCACAGGCAGCACCCCCTTGCTTTGTTTGCCACATTTTGGATTCTCTAAAACGGAGGGAGTTTTAGAGTAAAAAAAAAAACAAAAAAAAACATCAAAGGCAAATTGAGGAGGACATGAATTAATTTACAATATGGAGTAAATGGGTGTACACACACTGCTGTGGTGAATTACTATTCATTCGGAATAAGACACTTATCACAGCTGTGCAGACAGCAAGGCACACCTCGCAAGAAGTTGTATTGACACGAGGAGGCAGAACATTTTCTCCCACTGAAAGGAGAATTATCCACTTCAGAGGCTTCTTTAGTTCTCAAAGGGAGACAGGCATGCTGCTAAATATTCTGAAAAAAATTAATAATACTGTAAGTGTTCCTGCCTATTGCATCTCTAGCCCTTAGACATGCTGTGCCTCCTTTTCTGTGCACTTAGAGAAGAGGTTCTTCACCATCTTTTGACCTTTTATCTTGAGGTTGCTTCTTAACTTTCAGGTTTTCTTTGCACCGTTGCAATCAGTTTTGTAGTAATCCTTTAAATGGTGTGATCAATGACGTCCCAGATATTCCATAAATCAGGGAGGAGCACAAAAGCACGGTTCAAACTGTGAGCTTTGGCCATCACTTAAAAGACGAGCAGCAGCGTTCTATATAAATGAAGATGAAACTCTTGTTGGAGCAGTTTTTAATGACTTTACTCTCATTTTATAAAGAGTTGACAGTTGAAGCATTGAAGCAATCTGTGCCCATTTACAAAGTTCAATACCCCCCCTCCCTCCACACACACACACACACACACCACACCTTTTCCACTGTGCCCTCACTCAATATGTTAGGCAATAGCAAGATGTATAGTATTTTTCATAGAAAAGGCATGAAGGGGGGGTGTACTGCAAAAGGGCGTGCAACCACTATAAATGGTAATTGTCCTACACTACTGTGCCTTGTATGAAAAGCAGTCCAGTTTATAAATGAGACCTTTCGCAAGATCCTCTCCCCACCTGCTCCTGCCAAACAGGCCTGTGTAAAATTATTCAGCGGCTGCTTTTAGCTTTAAAGGGTGCCTGTCACCGCCTTGTCCTCCTTCAGAAAACGTCCGGGTGGAGTGTGTGCTTTCTCTGCTACATAATTCTCCATCATTCTCTTAACGTGGGGTTTGATGTCTGAATATATTTCACTAATGGATCATAAATAAAAATCACCCAGGTCACCCACAAGCAAATTAGTAAATTACTTTGCAGCTTGCCAGAGAGATGAATAGGCCTTAGCCAACCTACACAAGTCATGCAGAAGAGTGTCAGGATGATCGCCTGCACACAAGTCAATAAATTAGAACAAAACAAAGAACGAATAAGGGACATTTAAAAAAAGGAACTAATCGACAAAGAGCCATAAAAAACTGATGTTTCAGGGCAAAAATGAATGAAAGGACACTTCTGTGATTGGTTCAATTCTTTTTCAGCCTTTTCAGAACTTTTCTTTTTTAAATATGTAATTGTTGTCCTTGACATTTTAATGGCGAACGGTGATAGTTTATTTCCTGGCAGTCTTCAGCAAGACATTTCCGTTTATTAAAATAAGGCTCACACAGGGCCTGTAGTGTGCCTCTGCAGGAAATCTGTGTTTTGTCGTAACTGTCCTTTCTGTGCTTGACATTTCTGTGGGTTGCAAACGCCTATTATGACTCTACCCGGCTCTGCCTCACATGAATTCACATTAACACGTTTCCGCCAAAATGATCATTTGTACTCGCAGCTAGTGATCACACTCCATTATTCTGGTCATGAACCAGCCATTGCAGGTTTAAGATGCTGACAATGTCACGATGGAAGGCAGAATAAGTAGGAAGAAGTAAAAATGTCAAACTCAATGAATTCATATCCAGTTTCACATAAACAACGAAGAAGGCAGAAACAACCGCGGCGGGTACAGCCAGGCATTTAATGGCCGATGTATTTGATTACTTGATTCAGCTATACAGTTAAAGCAGCAATTGTATTATTCTGGGAGGGACACAAACAGACTACAAAAAGCAATGTGGTAGCACACATTCAGGTGTGCAGTGACCGCAGAGAAAGGCTTGAAGAAATTAATGTCACAATCAGTTTGCAAGCGCATCATTTCACGTTATTGCTAAACTGAGGGATCGAAAATGAAGACTCTTATCTGTGAGAGCAGCATCGATTGAAGGTGGGTAAAGTAAGGATTTTCAGATAGTCAATTACTGCATTTAGATAATACTCCCTTTGCCATTTGTCCTATCTGCCCAATTCAATCATCGAAGAAGAAGAACGGTTATATGATGTTGTCATATTGCAGTTAGCCAAGCCATTTTCTCATATCGCTGGCCACCTCAGCACAGCTCCAAATCAGCTTCTCAGTCGTTTGAAGCTTAAAGAGAAAAGAGACGTTATCTTAATCCAGGCCTGTCTCTATCTTTAGGATTTTTTATTGCATTCTTGAAGTTTAACATAAATATATTTTTTTTTCCTCATGTAGATACATTTTTTTCAGTGGACAGGTATGTTTGAATGTAATCCAAGCTCTAGTTCAGCAGCATAAGAAACCGTGCGAAACAACTATTTTTCCCTTTTTTATTTTCTCTATCAGCTCAGAGCTATTGACTGATGATTCACTGCAGCATCTCTGCTGATTTCCAAAATGAAAAGCAGAGGCTGGCTGAATAAACATTCATCTGATTGGCACCTCTGTCGGAGGCCACTTTGATTGCACAGCATTTTTTTTTATTAGCAATTTGCAGCATTACTCCCAACTTTATTTATATTAGAGAAAGTATTAGCATGATGCAGTTGTCACGAGTTTGAAATAATACACAGCGTTTGCGCAGGTGTTTATTATTAGAATGAAAAAAGATGCCTTTTTTTTGGGCTGGACATTTTAGGAGTGAGAGCTGATTGAGTTTTAGGGGATAAGACAACAACAACGACATTGACAGTGCTGATACTTAGATTTTGCTCGTTTCAGTTTATTTAGTGATGATCTGAAAGAGTTTAATCTTCCACCAGTTGTGTATCTAAAAAATAAAAACTCTATATTTAGCCTGCACTACAGAGCCCTTCTGTCGACAGTGGAGAATGCTAATGAAGTCAGTCAGCTACTCCACCAGTAGACACCTGACTGGTGGATTCATATTGTAGTGATGGCAAGGACCCTGCTGTACTCCACTCCTAATGAGAACATGGCCTATTGAGTTCTTGGGGTCCCTGTGGCTGTGGCATTGGTGGAAGAGAAAGACCCAGTAGAATCCCAGTGGTTCCACTCCTATGCACTGAATAGAGTCCTTTTGAGCTTCTCATGGGCTGTAGGGCAGAACTAAATGCATGCAGTGATCTCGCTGGTCTGCTTTGAGTCAGTAGTAAGCAATGTTCTCCAATCAAGTTCTCAACTGCAGTAATAAGCAAGCCAGGGGATTAATTTGAGTTATACTTGTACAAAATAGCATGGGTTTCCATTTCAAAGCATGTATTATGAAAGCCTTTTCAGAAGCAATATTTCATACCCCAGAAAAGTAACTGGATTAATATTTTTATTAACTTTACTGAAGCACAACTTTCATGAGGCTACATGACACTTGCACGAGCCTTTCCTGACAGACATAAACCTACATGATCCTTTTGTTAAGGCTCGTTCCAATGAGTATCACAGATCTGCCTTTTGCTTTTTCCATTTTCATGCAAATTCAGTGTCATTTCAAGGGGCACTTGTTGGAATGCGGATTTATAAATGTCTATAAGCTGTCAAATAGTTGTCATATAGTTTTTTTAACTAACAGTAAAATGTTAAATGATAATGTGTCACTTAAAGTGGAAGTTATCATAGCTAGTATGTGGCAGAGATACTATCATGGCTATAATAAATAGGAGAGACAGTAGCCACAGCCTAGAGTTTAGTCTTAGAGTTTTCTTATTTCATGGCATGTCATACAGTATCAGAAACCGCATCAGTGTCCTGTGTTTTAACTGTGCAAATTATTAGGAATGCTGTATATAACTAGCCCATCAGCATGCCAAACCTGAGAGTCTCATCAATTTACAACCAGTGTTTGTGAAACGGTGCCGCAGTGTGAGGCCACAAATATGTCATTCACATGGTGTCCAGTCATATCTGTGAGGTTAATTGGGTCACTTTCAATAATTACATTAATATTTCTCTCTGTGTACCCTGCCGTACCCCCACAGTCTCCATGAAGGTGAACATGCATTAAGATTAGATGCTGAGGGGTCCAGCTTAAATTAAAATGTATTTTTAAATGGCAGCTGAAATGTCCATGCTAAGCACTGGTCTATATAGAGCATTCCCCTGTTATTCTCAAGGTCAAAAGGGGAGAGGAGTTTTAATTGAAAATGAAATTGTCTACCTGATGGGTTCACCTAATTATCAAATATTAGAGTGGAAAGCAGAGGGTCTGGAAAGTGAGAAATTATGAAAGGATCACCTTGAATATTATGGACTGGAGTGCACTCTCACCCTCTCACACTGACCAGTGGCTAACTAATCTAAGCTCTAATTTAAAGCTACTGCTCCTTGTCCTCAAGTCCAACTACAAATCCTACGGAATAATGAACAGAACTGAAAAAAACAGCCGTCTGTCCAAATTTGCCTTCTAACCACCATGCCTGTGGAGAATTATTGCAAAGGCATATTGTCTTGGGTTGCTGAAATATGGAAGACAACATTATCATACATATAGTATCAGTTTCAGTGTGGAATTTTGTTGAGCAGACTGAGGAGAGAAGCCACAGAATGGGCTTTGACAACAAACAGCAACACTGAGCCAGAAGTCTGGCCGTGCAACACGATGACAAAAGTCTCTGACATTTGGTCTGTAGAGTTTCTGTCTTTTCCGTGCCATCAGCACGCCACACTAATGGGTCCTGACATTACAGCTGTAAGAGATGCCAACCATGAAATGTGACAGACAGAGGGTTATGGGAGAAGGGAAAAATAAGCCCAGACTGGATGACACCTCCAGCCTCCACCTCTAGAATCCTCTGGCCAAAGCAGAACTAATGGCTAGGGCTGCTTTAGGCCTGGATATATGTACACAAATCTGCTGCATATGTCGTTAATGTTTGATAGTGCTCGCCTCGGGCGAGACGCAAAAAATTCAAGGCAATGAGGTCAATAGGTTTTGGGCAGTCTATCGAGCGCAGCTCTGTGGTTATTTCCAATTCTTCTCACTCCCTGGACGTCCTGGCCTTTGGAGCTCTTTGCATCACGGCTGTTTGTCTTTTCCTGGAACCCGGTGCGTTTGCTTCTTTGGAGATCGTTCATCTATTGATTTTTCATGCCATATTTATAAAATGTTTCTGCTTCTCAAAGCACATACCTTGGCTGCTATACAACTCACTGCTGATGAGCAACCGCTGTAATAACGTATGAAATCACATACAAAGCCAGAAAATGCATATCCCTCATCAACTTTGACTTTGTCCTTAAGCCACAGAGAGGGATTTTTGAGATCACCTTTTGAGAACAGGCACTTAGCAGCATGAGGGGGAAACTGAGCAGTGTATTCGATAGGCATCAGGTAGCAGGTTCAGTTCAGGCAAGATGAGGTGCTGTTGCATCTGAAATACAGAGAGAAGGGGAAAGATTCAAATATCCTTTATTTATAAGGAAGGTACACCACTGTTTCCTCCAGCTTCCCCTGTTGTCCTCGGCATAGAGCTCAAACAAGAGAAAAACATCAAACAGCAGACTTACCATTGTTATCGCTAGCCAGGGGTTGCAGCCTCACCACATCATCTTTCCATTATCTGTTATGTTGTTTTTTTATTGTATATATGTGAGGCAAAATTTAGAGCAGTGACACGCAATGGCAATGACAGCAGGACAGAGAGTGAAGCTGGATTACTTTTACCTATTGAGACACTGAAGATTAATGTTTATACACTCTCTCTCTCATAACAATATAACTCATGCTTTAGTTGCATAGCACATATAAAGTGGATTACCTCGTGAATAAAAGGTCAAACACTTAATAATGGAATATTAAAGATTTCAGTCCAGTATGAATTTGCATCAGTCATGATTTTTACTTTTCTGACGGTTATAAATGCAGAGATGGCTTGGTTCTGTAACTGGGTAAATTTTCTGCTCCCTCTTTAATAGCACTCATTTTCTATCAGTTAGCCAGATATCTTTAGCACAACGTTCAGGATTGTCCAGCGTTGTCCCTCGGCTCTTTGCTCATTAAACAGTTTGTTCATTAGACCTTGGGTCTAAAAAAGGCACTATATTCGTTAAATGTTTTTTTTTTTACATTATTATTATTATTAACAGGTAGTTTATCTAACTAAACAAAGAATCCCTGCCTTGTGAAATGTCCCCAGGACTGATTCACTGTATTGTTACCCTCATTGAATGTGACCTCCCAACCAATGCTAAAGTTAAAGTCAGTGTTATGATCTTTCCATCATGGGGAAAATAGAAATTATTCACACTTGCAAATCCCTTACAAACACTGGAGAACATTCTCTGGCTTAACTACTCCAGCAGAAATAGTGTGTTAAATTTAAAAGGCCTTTAGGAGTGCAAGCACAAAAAGAATAGATGAAGAATTGACAAAAAAATGTTTGTCAATTAATTTTTTTTTTGGAAAGCTAGATCTTGGAGCCGCCTTTTAGTTCCTGTTGCTACTGCAGTCCTGTAAAAAGCCATTTCACTCTCTGCTGCTGAAATTTTTCAGCATTTCTCAGTAAGTGCCCTTGGCACTGCTCTTGCATTGATTGCTCACATGAGAAGAAAAACAAAAAAAAAGAAAAAAAACATTTAGTGCCCTTCTAGTAGAGTGTGCATGCGTGTTTGTGTGGGATTGTGTCATGATGTGCAACCTGTTTATTGATAGAACTCCCAAAAGGAAGGATCTTACATATTCTGCGAATGCTTTTGAGAAATCACCATCTGCTTTTTTTTTCTCCTTTTTTTTGCTTTGTTTGTTTTTTGAGTTATTTTTTCATCCCTAACCTACAGTATGTATTTATTTTAAGCCTAACGTCATGGAGTTGCAGCAGTAGTGGTGACAGGATTCTGGCAGGCAGACAGTGGAGAGTTGAAGAGACAGTGGAGAAAAAACTATCTATGGGGACAGAGCTTTGCAGCTGTCTGCAGTGTGGGCACATCAAATACATTCAAAGGGAAATATACAGTAACTGGGCTCTGTCAGAGATACCCAGATTCTGAGTCTTTTTTGAGCTGTGATAGCTGCCTTTCTCTTTGCAAAGTAAAGTAACCAGAAAGGGTTCTATGGAGCAATGCCATGGAAGAACCCTATTTTGTTTCCAGAAGAACATATCTGTAATTCAGGCGCATGGGTGTGAAGAACATTTATTTAAATTTTTAAAAAAAACTGCCATTTGTATCATTTATTAAGCAATCTTTATTTTGAAGAGTGTACATCCATCCATCTTCAGAACTGGGTCATGATTACACACATTCAGCTGAATGATAATGAAGTATTATTAATATTTTACACTGGTGATGCATATCTTACTATTTGGAAAGTAGTGGTCAAACATTCCCAACTAGAACTTATCATTATCCTCACAACAGTGAAAGGATTTGTTCAAGTATCTGTGTGGAGTTTGCATGTTTCTTCCAGAGCCTGCATGGATTTCCTCCAGGTGCTCTCCAAGTCCAAAGAAATTCACATCAGATGGACTGGAGATGGTAAATTGTCCCCTAGGCATGAGTGTGTTTGTTTGCATGTCTGGACAAAGTCCTGCGATGGACTCTCTGCCTGTCCAGGGCGTTTCTCTCCCTTTTTCTGAGATAGACTCTGGCCACCACATGCAACCCTGGTCAGAATGAATAGTTTAGATAATGAATATACAGAACTGTACTCCACACATACGCACAGAGCTGTTGCTTTCCCCTAAACACACACTCACAAAGGATGGTTCCCCTGTAGGTAAAAGTCATATTTTATCTGGTGTCCCCCTCACATAGAAACCTACAATGTTCAGTTGTTTCAGAAAGTATTCAAACCCTTTTCCCTTATTACTATTTTATGGTGCAGCCTGATGCTACAATTGTTTAAGTAATTTTTTTTTCTTATTAATCTACTCTCAGTAGCCCTGCGATGGGCTGGCGACCTGTCCAGGGTGTGTCCCCCGTCCTTTGCCCTGTGTACGCTGGGTTGGACTCCAGCACTCCCCCACAACGCCGTTTGGGACAAGCGGCAGAAAATGACTGACTGACTGACTACTCTCATTAGCCCATAATGACAAAGTGAAAACTTTGTTAAATGTGTTAAAAAGTCAAAATTGAAATATCCCATTTACATAAGTATTCAGACCCTTTATTTAGTTCTTAACTGAAGCCTCTTTGGCAGCAGTTACAGCCATGAATCTTTTTGGGTATGAGGCAACATGATTTGCACACCTGGACTGGGGGATTTTCTGTCATTCTTCATTGCAAATCTTCTCAAGCTCAGCTTGGTTGGAAGGGAACCATCGGTGAACAGTTAAAGGACATATTTCAGAGATGTTCATCGGGGTCATGTCAGGGCTCTGGCTGGGTCACACTAGGACATTCACAGAGTGGTCCCTAAATCACTCCTGTTGTGTGCAATCAATTTATTTTAAGGCAGGTGGACTCCAATCAAGGTGTAGAAACATCTCAGCAGCCATCAAGAGAAATGGGAGGCACCAGAGCTGAATTTCAAGTGTTGCAAAAGGCCTGAAACTGTGTAAATGTGAAATTTCTGTTTTTTACTTTTTATTACATTTTAAAAAATGTCTAAAATTTTATTCTCACGTCATTAGGGGCTACTGAGTGTAGACAAGTGAGCGAATTTTCTCAATTGTAGCATTAGGCTGCAAAAAAAGGAAAAAGGGAATCGGAATGTTTTATTCTGCACAGTCGGACTGTTATTCCTTACCCTGGAACAAATCTTTGTATTTTGCACATTCAACTCCTCTATTGCTGCAATACAGTGTCTGACAAAACAGTGTATTCACTCGCACTTAGTGCTGCTACTGCTTCTGTCGGCTGCGCTGTATACCCATCTCTCCTGTATTATTGTATTGCTCACTTTTCTTGCACTCTATCTAGTCCTCTCCAGTCTTGTGTTGTTTTGTGCTGCATCATGATGCTGGAGAAATGTTCTTTTCTTTGCCGTGTGCTGTGGAGATGGTTGAAATGACATTACATTCTTCCTTACTTGGTACTTGACTAGGAAGCTGAATCCCTGGAAAAGATGCATTATATTTTTAAATACAATGTCGAAAAAGCAGGCTAGTCTTTGCTTGTATGTCTGTACTTGTCACTACCTTAGCTGAATTGTCTCTCTTGCTATCAGCACTGTTGGAAAAAAAGCTAAACCACTTTCAGTACAATGTCACATGAAAAAAGTTTGTGAATGTTTAAAAAGCCTGCACAGTATAATGTCTTTTAATCATTACTACAATATAACGCTTTGCATAATGCCTATAATTCCCTTTATTGTTGTCATAGAAGGCGGCAATATATAAATAAGACCCTGACTTGTTTTTGACAAGGTTGTCACAGCTGCAGGTGAGTGTCACTGGGTGTTTTATTGTGATTTTCATGTAATCCAGCAAAATTGTTCACACTTAAAGGCACTGATTTGCTGGTATGCTTTAAAGGGCTCATAAAGTTAGATTCTCCTACTATTTAATCTGTAGTCGTTGTCCCATTATTGATGCAACAATAGTATAGTATGTCAATGGTAATCACAATATGGAGCAAATTAATCCCAGTTCTGCATCACAGCCCTACTCCAATGTGAGCAATTATGCTATTTGCTGATATAAAGTGTTGTTTTTTTAGCCCAGCACTATGACACTGAACTGAAGTGGCACAGCAGTGATGAGTGATAGAGAGATAGATAGAATATGTTTGTGAAGGTTCTGCTGAAAGCTAGTACAAAGACAGCAGAGAAAAATAGCAAAATTTTTCTATAGAGCTTTTATTTAAAATGATGTATTTATGACTAATAATGGAATTTACAGAGAGCAGCTAAATATCCTGAAAAATGTTTTAAACACTATAGTAGAGTATTTTAAATTCATTTAACCTTGCTTTGCTCTTGCCTAATAAAAAAAAAAACACAATTAAAAGGATATTTTAGAAACTTTATGAGTGAATTTTGAGTGAATTTCTGACTTGTTTAGTTTCTCACTGTTCTGTTTCTCAGAGATGCTTATTTTGAGGGGAAAAATGTGTTTGTGAGAGTTAATCTTTTGAGTAAAATTCAAGCATTTGAAAATTCATATTTTCCTAATGTGAAGACTAAAAACAAATGTCAAACATTTAATTTGACATGCTTTCAGATTGGCCTGAAGTGGTTTAATCAAAACGATGTTTTAGTGTCGTGTGAAAGCTTTAATTTATTCACTTAATGTATCTAAATCCTCAAAGAACATCTTTGATTGGTTAGGATGGTCTCAATATTGTCACAAGATTGATCCTGGAAAAACATAAGACAAGACATAAAACAACACTCTCATGAATCTACATTTCCCTTGATGTTGTTTTTAAACATACAGTAATTATTAGAGAGATAATTTGATTAATAGCACATTTAACAGAGAGCCAATAATGTGCTTTGCTTTGCTCATCGGCTGGCACACTTGTCAAACTAAATTTGTCTAAAAGAATATAAAGCATCTTGACATGAAACTCTACATATACTGTATTAAAGAACTCCTGCCTGTAAGCCGCTGTATTCTCTGGAGTTCCAGAAGGGATGTGCAATAAAAGCTTTAAGTTTAGAGCGAGACGGAATGTGTTCCCTCTGTTTATAATAAGGTGAGCCCACTGTCCTCTGCAAGGGTGAGAAAAGCAGCAACACTAACATTTTATGACAGTTTTACAACTTTGGTGAAAAATATTCTTTCTTTTTTGCTCTCTTTCTTTTTAGCCATGATTTGATTTACAGTTTTTTATTTTTTATTTTTTTCCCCATTTCCTGCGAGAAATCCTGGACCACCTTTAATAATTCAGTGCACTGACTGTGACTGCCACATGGCATGTTAAGCCATTGTCGGAGATCTGTTCCTCAGTCATATTTGCGCCAAAAGCCCAGCCAAATGATTTGCAAGTGTATCTTCATGAAGCACTACGTCTGGTAACATGATTCAAACTTCATCAAGGTCACGCCTGAAAATGCACAAAGCTTCTCAGCGAGAAGCCCGAAGTGGGGGGCTCGGGTTATTCTTAGCTCTTAGCAAGTATATAGCGCTTAAGAATATATCACAGGCACAAAGAAACCAAGAGTTTGAATCAAATTTTTTAACAGTCAATTAGCAGACCGATTCCCACTTTGTTATCAATCCGAAAGAGTTTGCGCTGTTCGGAGACATTCATTTTCCAAGACAATGAAGAGACTGTGGCAACTGGCTTTCTGTCCTGCCAGGGAAGGCTTGAAAGATTGCTTCCTTTGAGGCCATGTACTCACTATCTGCCTGACCATAGGAGTAGTTACCAAAATATATGGCTAAGGGAGCAAGAACAAATCACAAGTGACTAACAGATATATTACATATCCAGAGGCATAGTTTATTCTTTCACTTTGCCCTGAGGAATTCACTGGGGATACCTTTAGACTTCTCTGCCAGTTGTAGGCCTGTTGTAGGGGCACTGATCCCTTCTTCTTTGAGTTTAATATGAAAGAATTTCATAGCTGTACATATGCATGCGCCGTGCTTGATAACAATATGGCTTAGTTTCCCTGTTTTGGCATAATCTCTTAATATTCCCTATTTTGTCATATATATATATATATATATATATATATATATATATATATATATATATATATATATATATTGGGTGCACTGACTAGCCTGGGTGGAAAGGGATATATATTTTTTTCTTTTTCTGTTTTCGGCCGGTGTTTGTGCGAGCTTCCTTTGCTGACCGAGTTAAAACCGGCCACCACAGAGAACATCCCGGCTTTACAAACAGCTGATATGAATGGTGAGTGGGTTTGCAAACAGGCAGTGCATGGCTCTGTCAGTGCCCTTGCCTTCACAGCTACCCCTTAATCTCTCACACATATTGCTCCATCCATCTTTGTTATCTCTTCATAAGAGCACCCTCTCAGTATACAAGGTGGATATTTTGCCCCCCCAAGAAATTGTTTCCTTCCTTTTAGATTTCACAAAGCATTATCCCCAGAACGGTTCACTTGGCTGTCAAATTTTCCACCTGTATATAGAGCACCTACTTTTGAGTTTTTAAAAGCGAGATGTCTGGTTATTTATTTATTTTTTTCATTATTATTTAGTTTGTTCTGTTCTTTCTTTTTTACCTCTCAAATTATGGCTGAATTTATTACTTCTCTTCACACGCCGACCTAGCAACACAATAACTGCTCTTGGCAAGCAAGGAGAGCGCAGCATGGATCTTGTAGCACTCTCTGTGTTATTATCATGATCAGTGCTGATTGCTGATTGTTATGGTGTTTGCACCTCTCCTCCATTCAGCACATGCTGTGTGTTTGGGCAGTGCTGATTGTGTTGATGCTGCCGCCCCCTCCTCCGGGCCCCTAATGGAGGAGAGGCCTAAGCGGAGGAGAGGAGAGAGGAGAAGCAGGGGCCATCAGACATAATGAACACACCGCAATCAGGCCCATCAGCCCACAGGAGCCAGCTAGAAAAAGGATAGAGGGAAAAAAAGTCAAGTAGTCAGAAGACAGAGACGGAGTGTGACGGCCCCACTGTTTTTTTTTTTCTTTTCTGCACTCTAAAGGTGAAGAAAAAAAGCCCACATACATTCCATTTACTTTTTCATTCCCATCCAATAAGCACAGAGAGGTGTATGCATGGAAAGACAATATATCAACAGCTTATTATTCGAGTGGCAGGTTGGAGGAGGATATATTTATTTATATCCAGGTGAGAAATCAAATCTGTTAGCTGGTGCGTGTTTTTAATCAACGTTAACAAAAGGGAAGAGAGAAGAGTGCAGCTGACCCGTCGTGTTCTGGGACGCTTTCTTCCTCCTGCACTTTGTCCTTGATTTTTGTTCCGTTATTTGTTTTGGTGTTTTAATCTCAGCCGAGTCAATAATATTCTTTGTTGTGTGAGAACACCCGAGACGGCAGAAAAAAGAAGAAAAGGCAGCCCCTTTTGTTGGAAGTGCCCGCCTGTGACTTCTCTCTCTTTGGACTCAGATAAAGTAATCATTAAATGTTGTTTTCGGCCTGCAATTACTTTCGGCAGCGTCAGGTCAAGCAAGACACGGACAGATAGAGAGAAAGAAAAGAGTGAGATGGAGAGGGGGGATGAGGGGAGGGCAAAAAAGAAAAAAGAGGGAACTGGGAAAGGTGCGAGGTTGAAACACTGATATACGCACACACGCAGCTGAAACCAGAGGCTGATATATGCCCAACACGGCCCAACTCACTTCCCACTGTTAATCCGTCACTGTAACTGCAACAAATTAAAGTGAGTCTTCCTCTGCTGAATGAATCACCTTTTCTCTACTCCACTCTAGAAATATGTCCTTTAATTTCTGCTATAGTGAGAAGCCCATCAAGACTCTCAAGCCAGTACACAGCATGCATACATCATGTCCACTAGATTATGAAATTGACTGCCATCTTCATGCTGCCATCTTATTTTATTGGTTGTATAGTTCCTGAAAAGTTCAACTGAATACATTTAGCTGCCCAAAATATATTTGCATTAAGTGTCTAGTGTGTTGGGTGGAATGGTGGCTCAGTGGGAAGCACTGTCAGCTTACTGGAGAAGGTTGGTGAAGTTTGGTGAATTATTTCCTCTATTTCTACATGGGTTCCCTATAGGTGCCTCGGTTTCTTAGGTGGGTTGCAGATGCAAAATTGTCCCTTAAGTGAGTGTGAGTCTGGCCTTTGAATGACTGGTGATCTGTCCAGGATGTTTCTTTTTTGCTGCAGACAGAAAGTGTGCAGTCAAGACCAGAGCATGCAGTGATGTGTAACATTGTTTTGCTCTGTGTTTAAAACTTATACAGGACCTGCTCTTGTACCTTCTTTTTCTCATTAACAAGAGCATGAGATTATACATATGCAAAGATTCTTTTATATTTTAGATTTGCTAATGAGCACTAAAAAAGTACTCAGCAGTGTAGGGTTTTCCCTTAGAGCATTTTACCCAGTTGCATGGAGGACACCATGTCGGTATACAAAACCCAGCTCATAAACGGAATGTTTCTCATGATATCACCTTCATTTTTTTATGTACCTGTTGCTTAATTAGGTTTTCTATTCTAATTCCCATTCTAATTCAAATGCACATGAATGTTTACATGCACTCGTTGAACTTAGACCTTTTTTTTAGCTTGATACATTTAAGCAAGGACTAGTGATTAGATACTAGGCCTTATGATCGGAAGGTGAGGGGTTTGAGTCCCAGACCAGACTTGGGTTGTCTGAGGTATGCTTGAGCAAGGTACTGTCCCCATCACAGGTGCTGAATGTATGGCTGCCCCTTTCCCTTTCACTTTACTAGATGTGATGCGATGGTCCCTCAGCTGGTGTGGGGCACTCGTCCACTGCTTGACCCACTATATTTCTGTGCTGTTGATCAGCTGATGCTGCCATTGTCCAATTGGAGTTCAAACAGTAAACGATACACAACATAACTTTAAGTTGTTGGTGAGCCAAATCGAACTCGCATGAACGTATCCACTCTTCCTAGGAGATGCAGGCTTCATTTGGACTAACAAAAAATGTTACAGAGAGTGTTTGGAACATGAGTCATAATTTTTATGTGTGTAATTTTGCTAATACTTATACAGGCACTTGATTGTGCTCCTACTGTGCTATAGATATTGTGCAGGGTCTCAGTGGAACGCAATCAGCCCCTGACCAGTATACACTGTATATTGATGTAAATAGGTTTGTCTCTGTTTATGTGCCAGATGTGAGGGCAGGCAGGGCCTTGAAAAAAAGCCAACATGCCCTCTCAGTGTGCTTGAATTTACAATTAACCTCAAATGCTTATTTATTGAGCCAAATATGTGTACACCCCACGTTCTGTCCAATCCTCATTGCATTATATTTGCTGCATTTAGAAGACGCTCTTATCCAGAGCAACATCCATCCCCTAATTACAGGGACAGCCCCCCTGGAGCAATTCAGGGTTAAGGGTCTTGCTCAGGAGCACAATGGTGGTAGTGCTAGAGGTGGAATTTGAACCTGCAGCCTGTTGATCCATAGGATCTTAGGCAAGTACCCTACCACTAGACCACCACCACACTACCTCTTTATACAAAACACAAGCAGACTTGTTTTGTGCTTAAACTGCTTCAAAAGGTTCAGTTCATCAGGCCTCCAGTGACTTCAACAACTTTCTTTGCTTTGCGTTTAGTTTAATCATGACACTGAAACTGCACAAAGTTTGCTGTATTGTCTGTTTGTAAAGACAGGCCAAACTTGGCAGCTGGAAAGAAGTTATACATAAGAGGTGTGCAAGTTACTGCACATTAGGCAAATCCTATAAGATGGCCAAAAACCTATGCTTCATGGGTGGCACTGTGATGTGAAATCCTTAAGTTAAGTGTGCAGATTTATGCAATTTTACCTGCTTTTAAAGAAACAATCCTGAGCATTGCTGCTTTTGTTCTGTGGTCCAGCACTGCCCAGCATTTCCTCAGCAAATTCACCTGTTGGAGTGTACCCTCATGTGCTGCCAGCTTTGGTATGAAATAAACACATGCTGAAAATTGGTCACAGATTTGTCACACAGGTGAAAATGATGCTAAGTAATTGGTGAGTCGTGTAATCTAAACAGTTTCCAGGAGACTGTAATTGTACTTTGAGCAAGCAGCATCCCTTTGTAAGCCATTGCCTTTCATAGGGAGAAATTCCGTCAACAGATTTAGTAACAGATTTAGACTATTCACTCAAGTACAGCATGCACACATGTATTGCCCTGCTGTTTTTGCCTTGGCCTTTCTTCACTAAACAGTAACAGATGGTGGGATGTGTATGTGTGCGGAGAAACATTATTCCAAACTGTGCTGCATTCTTCAGGACTGCAAAGTGTAACTCTATCTCTCCAAATCGCATGCTGATAACAAGTCAGTATCACTTTTTTACTCATTTAATCAATGATTGCAAACCAATTTTTTCAAACAACTGAATCATTATATCAAAATGCCTACATTTTACACAAGTTTTTTTTTTTTTTTTTTTTTTTTTTTTTTTTAAACTAATGCTGTAAATCTTCAGAGCTATAACCAAATCCTCAGGTAGTATCTCAGGTAGTATCGATTTTGTCAGAAAAAGTTACTCTTAAGACTACTACTGAGTTTTAGCCCCCAAACTACTCCAAAAAGGCAATGACTTCACTTGCAGGTGCGAAGCAGCAAAGGCTGTTGAAATTCTCTCATAACTGTGTGAAATCTGTTTTCAACCATATAAAGCTTGACATTTCTGTAATGTATCTCCTCTGCTGGAGAATTTTGTTGCCTTTGGCCTGTACTTTTAATTTATATGTGCATCACATGTCATGTTTTAGATGCTGCTTTCCATTTATACAGTTAAGACTTCATAAATTTCTAATAAGGAAAAAGCAGCCACAAAACTACACAGATCCCTTTACCAAAAGTAAAAGTATCAATCTTCCCTAACCAGTGATGAAATATGACAGCAGTGTTGGGCTGGGATTGTGATAAAATGCATCCAGTCTGGAATAGGTGGCCTTTCTCCACTTCAGGAGAATGAAAAGTAGGCTTCTTCTTCCACCTGATGGTTACGTCCAACCTTTGAGTGAAAAATGGTATTTTTCCCCTTGTAAAAGTCCCATGGGGTTAAATGGCTTCATTATTATTAATGATCATCCATTTGCCAATCCAGATGTAGAGGCAGAGTGGGGGTGTAATAAAACGACAGTCCATGTAATTACAAACTCAATTATTTCCTTTCAGATTTCATTGGTTGACAGCATGGCATCCTTTGTGCTTTATCCATTCTGGATTGACTTTTTTTCACTTATGATCACAGCTGCTCAGGCACATGTGTAAACAAGCTTGCAAAGCATTGTTTCCATTCCTTTTTACCCACATACTAGGCTCCGATATGTTTAAGCTCATTGTTTTGAAGACAAAACAATGAGCTGTGTGAGTACGGAGAATTGCCTATCTGTCTGTTTGTCTGTCTATCTATCTATTGATCATTGTACGTCTTTCTATATACCTATATCTGTCTGTATATCTGTCTGTTTGATTTCCAGTCTTAATGACTGTCTGTCTATCTATCTATCTATCCATCCATCCATCCCTCCCTCCCTCCATCCATCCATCCCTCCCTCCCTCCCTCCATCATCCATCCATCCATCCCTCCATCCATCTATCGTTCTGTCCTAATCCTGTTAGCTAAGCAGACATGAAGGCAACTAATTCAAATGTATAACTTTTTTTTTTTTTTTTTTTTGGATTTAGTTCATGGAATTTGTTCCATGATCTATCAACAGCTCCAGCAAGGCGAAATAGCAGAATTTGCCCACACACACCACTCATATCTTTTAGCTTCATAAATTTTATGAAGAGTCATTTCGAGATCATTTGCATCTTAAAAGCAGCGTCCTTGAAAATATGTCAAGCATGCAGCAACCTGTTAGAATCCTCACAAGTCATGTCGTTTTAGATTTTCAAAGACCATTTGTTCTAACCTCACTCATACATTCACTACAATGCTATGATTTAAGTGATATCTGTCATTTGTAGTGTTAATTGAGCTGTTGTCTGCTGTGGCTGTCATGGACGAAAAGATGTGTGCTCACTCCTGAGCCAGTGTGTTTATTTCTTTGCACCTGAATGTACAGAAGTGTTGTATTCCTTATGAAGCCCAAGCTTTCTTCCCAGCCAAATAGCATGAGAAAAAAAGTAATCATGTTCTATATTTATGCAATTAGCCCTCTAATTGACGGTAATGGGTATGCACATGCTACCATAATGACTTGAGTAATCATCCCTCGCCTATCCTTCATGTAAATCCCATCAAGAGGCGCCCAGGTCGTGCCGCTTTGCTGACTGGCTCTGTCACAGAGTGTCATCTGTGTTTATGGTCTGAGCTTAGCCTGCCTTTTTTTCCAAACACAGTGTCTTCCTCCCTCATCAGTGTTCAGCTAGAAGTGGCCCTATTTATTGTTTGTCCCTATTTTTTTCCAACCTCTGTACCACTGAGTATCTTTGTTTTCTCACTCACTCCCTCACTCACTCACTCACATTTGTGAGCCAATTGTCCTAATTAAGGTTGGGGGGGGTGCTGGAGCCTGTCATAGCTCTCACAAGGTGGAGAAACACCCTGGACAGGTCGCCAGTCCATCGCAGGGAAGACACACAGATAAACACCCACATACATACACACACACACACACACACACACACACCTACAAGCAATTTAGCATCTCCAGTCCTGCTGACATGCATGCCTTTGGACGGTGGGAGGAAACCCGAGCACCTGGAGAAAACACATGCAGACATGGGAGAACAAGGGTGGTGGTGGTCTAGTGGTAGGGTACTTGCCTATGGACTAATGGCTCAAGAGGTCCCAGGTTCAAATCCCACCTCAAGCACTATCACCACTGGGTCCCTGAGCAAGACCCTTAACCCTGAACTGCTCCAGGAGGACCTGAGCATCTGCTAAATGCCGTAATTGTAAATGTAAACATGCAAACTCCACACCAAAAAGACCTGGACCGTCCCACCTGGGAATCAAACACAGGACGGTGCCACCCTGCTTTGTTTACAGTACAATCTTTTTTAATGCACGCCAACTGGTTTCAGCACAGTATACAATTAAGTGCTTTCCTAAGAAACAGATGATAAAAGCAATGTTTCATCTAAAGATGAATTTTACACAGATTACCCTTTCCTAAAAAGACATGTTTGGTTTCTAAAAATATAGCTGTGCAAGGTTTTTAGCTAGTTTAGCAGTGTGAAATACACGCTTAATGTATTAGTTATTTCTCAAATCTTCACCTGTTACTGAATGGTTTCATATAATGGAAAAACGTTTTTTTACTTTTCTTTTAGGTTTGATATAATATGTTAATTTGCAAAAGACTAAAGTTTTTGTTGTTTTGAATACACACAAATGTAATAATCAGTTTGGTGATTAAGACAGGCACAACTGCTGGGTACACTTGTTAGTTGACTCCAGTAAAAAAGTAAAAAAAAAAATATACATTTCAGTTTCAGACACCAATGTCTTGGTTGATCTTGACTAACATTGGATAAGGGCAAAGCTGTGTAAATTTGGGCTTGAAGCTGTGCATCTGTGTGTTTTACATTACATTTTACACTGACTTTATAGCAGATGAGGACAGAGTCCTGCTTTCTCCACCGAGACCATAAAAATATTTTGCACGTGAAATTTTAACTCACTGTTCACACCAGATGGGACTGAAAGACTGGACCTTTGCAAAAAGGCATAGCAATAGAGGGGGCACGATTACATGATCATGAATCTACCTTCGGAGGAGCTGCAAAATGTAGAGAGGGAGAGATGAAAAATATCTCCAAGCATTTGTGCTGCTGTAATTACAAGTCTGAATCGTCCAAGGCCTCAATCAATAACAACTGGTCATTTTACAAAATGTTGCAATCTACCACACTCCAATCCACACAATGTAGCTGAGCAGACTATTTTCGTCTAAATACGGACTGTTCTAACTCTCTTCATAGTCAGAGTAAATAGGACTGACATTTTAGACCATGTTGTCCTGTACTATAGATTATATGTATTGTGCACCACATCCAGGTTCTCGCATCATCAGCAGGAGGTCTTTGCATTGAAGTGAAAGAGAGGAAAGAAAATCACTGAAAGTATAGGGTTTTGGGGGAGCAGCTTTCAAATGTATGGGTCTGGGATGTGTGGTATGATTCTTATTCTTTTTTTTTTTCCTTTTTTTGGGGAAAAAAGCTCTGCAGGAGAGCAGCAATTCCTCCTGAATACAAAAGGCACTTAAACAGCATCAGAGCGAGTGGCTTGCCTCTGGCTGACGAAAGCATTCAGCGCTGTCACCCACATCAGTCAGGCAATGCTAGTCCCCATGGAGTGGAAACCGATACCGACTACATCTTTTGGAGCTGTTTAATGTGAAATATCACATGCAAAAAATAGTAGCACTCCTGGCTGTTGACACAGTGTCACTGACAACTCGCACTGCGCCTCCGTTCAGATCACGAGCACGCGGGAAAAGCACTGAGGCACCAAAAACACCTTTCATGCATTATATAATTACACATGAGCTTGTGCTCTTTGTGCTGATCGCTGGTGTCTCCATGCGGGAGGGGAGCTCAGGCTCACGGGCAAATGTACAAAAAGGTGTCTGCAGTGTGGTGAGTGAGGCCACAGGCTTCGAGTGATTTTGTGTGTGTGTGTGTGCGTGTGTGGGGATGTATGTGGGTCTGTGTGTTTGTTTTCATACATTTTCATGATCTGACTATGTAGGGGGACAAGAGAAAAAATAGAGGTAACCTAAGGTAAAGTGCTTTTTACACCTGCTGTGTCTTTTTTATAAAGGGCCGGTCAGCTACAGCATTAAAAGCACTGACAGGTGAAGTGAATAAGATTGATTATCTTGCAACAATGGCACCTTTCAAAGGGTGAGATACATTAGGCAGCATGTGAACAGTCAGTTTTCAGAGTTGATGTGTTTGAAAGCAGGAAAAATGGGCAGGTGTAAGAATCTTTGTGTCTTTGACAAGGACCACTTTTCCAGGCTAGGCAACTGAGTCATATCAGTGGAGTAGTTAAAATATACCACCAGAGAACAGCTGACAAGGTCATGTGCACACAAGGCTCCTTGATGCGCATGGGAATCGAAGGCTTGCCGACCTGATCTAGTCCCACAGAGCAGCTACTGCAGCACAAATTTGGTGATGTTAATGCTGATTAGTAGCGAAAGGTTTCAGAACACACAGTGCCTCACAGCCTGATGGATGTCCCTCACAAAAAAGCCTGTGATGAACATGTGAACATCAGATCTGGCAGCTAGGGGCAGCGGTGGCCTAGTGGTTAGGGCGTTAGCCGCACGATCGGAGGATCAGGGGTTCAAACCCCTTCCCGATAGGTTGCCCTGAGGTACCCTTAAGCAAGGTACTGTCCCTGTCACTGCTCCCCGGGCGCTTTCAATAGCTGCCCACTGCTGCACGGTGTTTGTGTGCATGGGTTAAATGCAGAGGTCCAATTTTGTTGTGGTTCACGCTTGCTGTGCTGTGACCTCGCAATGACAAGGGTTGTCACTTTCACTTTTTTTCCACTTTCATGTATGGATTAAGATGTCTGTTGTGTTGCAGTTTGTTTTTTTTGGGTTTTTTTTACATCATACAGATGGCCTGGTGCTTTTGTGTTTCTTACTTGGAGAAGAGAAGGCATCAGGATGCACAATGGAAAGTGGGCAAACCGACACAATGCCTGGAAACCTTGGATCCGGGAATTTATTTTGGATTTTACTTTGAAACTTACCCCCTGCTTGAAAATTGTTGCAGGCCAAGTACCCTTAATGGCAACTATTGTCTCTAAAGTTGCAGTTGCCACTTTCAGTAAAATAATTCGCTCCCCCACATATGATTTTAGTAATATGACAGCTCAAAGTATTCATTTGGCCTCTTAATTTCCCAGATCTAAATCTGGAAATTTTGATCTATGGAGACCCCACCTCCCAACTTCAAGGACTGGAGGATCTTCTGCTACATAGCACAGCACACCTTCAGAAATCTTGTGGAGTCCATGTGTTGAGCAATGGGTTTATATGGGTTTACTGTCATGGCTGGTCAGGTGGCCTGAATCGTCCAAATGGCTAGAATAACTGAATATGTTTATATGTATATTGAGCTAGCATACGGCCTATTTGACCCGATCTCTGTTCAAGGCATGAAAACGCGTGCCTGTGTTTGCCTTTGTGAACAGAGTCTGTCCACTGTGGCATGATGTGTTTGCTTCTGAAAAGAACAATGACTCGGAAAGACACCTCCAATTTCCAAAAACAGCTCGGTGGTGATTTACAGCAGACTCTGCCAGCAATGTGGCCAGGGCTTTATTCTGCTTGCTCAGAAGAGTGAGTGAGCAGCATCATTTTTCCTTAATGAAGTTAGTGACCCTCTGAAAGGTGACACGTTTACCGCTCGGCTGATTTATGCACTGATCCTCTGAGGCAGGCTAGAAACAGTACAGGACCAGGGGGATCCAGCCACATGTCTGTATCTCTCTCACTCTTTCTCTCTGTCTCTATATCAGTCTCTCTCTTTTTCTACCTACCCTCCCTCCCCTCGCTCACTTTCTCCCTCCATCTCTCTGTCTCGCCCATCTGTACATTACAGAGCTGCTCAGCCCGGCTGTCAAGTGAAATTCCTCTTTTTAGATCTTATCAAGCTTCTGGAGGAACATTCAGACTGACAATACACACAGCAATAAAAATACTTTTGGATATAGCAAAATAATTATATCATTTACTCCCCACTGTTCCTATGGATTGTAAGGAAAATGTGGAACATGATTAAATCTTTAAACATGAGGGCTGGCGGTTGGAAAAAAAAAAAATCACCAGAGCATGCAAAAACACAGAAGAGGGGGAAATCAGAGATCCGTTTGTGTTCAATTATTGATAACATTCTTACTCATGCAAATATGATAAATTATTTCTACATGACAGCTTGAAGCAAAGGCCTAACAGGACTGATGTGACATCCAGGCTTGCCTTTTCTTAGCAGGTTGGGAAACGTAAGACCACTCGCCTCCCAAAAACTGTTTTACATTCTAATTATCTGAGCTGACAGGCTTTATTGCTGGGCCTCAATGGTGAGGCCTTTTCCCAGACACATGCATGATGTTGGGGCAGGCTTAATGAGGCAGGATGTTGGAGAGGCTCTGTTTTCAGCTCTTTTCTTTTGTGCAAATCAAATGCACTTCCTCATTGCTATGTTCATTGTGCCTTACATGTTGTCAGATATGCTAACAAGCAGGCAAAGAGGAGAGAATTGAGGCTTTTTCTTCCCTGAAAAGCTCTGTATTTGATTTATCTTAATTGACCAAATTCATCAAATGTGGGAAAGATCAGAAGATGCAAGGTGCGCCACAATGACAGTGATTAAAATAAACAATGGTTTGCAGAGCTGTTCATTAATTCTTTAATACGGCAAAGCCAATCTCACACACAAACAACTGAGACTCTTTTTTTTTTAGAATTTAATTAAGCTACAGGGAATTTGCTGCATATTGCAGGTAAACACTGATGACCATGGGAATACGGTGCAAATTAAATGTACTGATGGTGTTTTTCTCATTATGAGATGAATTAAACATTTATTGCTGCCTTTCATTTCTCTAAAAGGCTGACATTTACAGGTCAGCTTTGGATAGCTACAACTTTATTCTATTAACTCTTCACCAAGTCTGAGCACACTTTCTTTCTTTGGCTATCAAGCACCCTGTAATAGGATTTGACTGTTTGTTTTGTTCGTTTTTTATCTGCACCTATTACTTGGCCAAGCTACTGCACTGTTACGGCTATAACAACACCCTGTATTCCTGAAATGAAAATGATATTTAAGAAGGAAAAATGTCTTTAACTAATTGTCCCTAATTAACTAAATGTGTGTAACTAACTAGATTTTACTCCATATCATTTTGGTTCAAATCTATTGATCTATTTGTCTTAAAATGTTTATTTGATGTGAAGCAAAACTTGCATTTTCAAATGAAAAGAAAAAATGAGTGATGCTACAGTAAAGATATTCCTAATATGCACTGTTTATCTTTCTTTACTCTACAGCTACCGAAGTAAACCTGCAGAAAGCACTTGCCGAAGCTTCGGAGACCTGTACCCAGGAATGTCTGATCCTCGGCCATTCTGACAGCTGCTGGATGCCCCCGGCAGTGACCCAATTCCAAACGTCCGGCACTGCCACCCTGCCCTCCTTCAGCTTCCAGCAGAGCTGGGCGGCTCGCGGGGCCAAGGCGGACGGCCGCCACACCCTGGGTAGGTCGGTGCCCAAAGATGATCTGGACAAAGGTGGCATCCGTCCCCAGTTCTACAATACGCTGGACAGACACTGTAGCAAGAAAGAGGACCCTGTGAAGGTCATCCCACTGGCCAGCTTCTCCGCCACCTCCAGCCCACAGAGTTCGGCCAGCGGTGGCACTTCTGCCTTCTTACATGAGCATCAGCTGTAGAAGTGCTAGATCTACAAGCGAGAACCCGATCCAACTGACCAGTTAGTCAGAAATGTCGAAGGAATGAGTGACAGATTAAAAAAAAACTAAAGAAGGTTGATTATCAACACATCTGTAATCACAGTGCTTATAAAGGGAAATTTCATGTTTTTTTTTTTCGGTAGAGATGGCTACTTAAGTGAACTGAGCGTGAGTTTCATAATCCTCTCAGAATACCAGTACTGTAACTGTATGAACTAGGCAACCAGTAGACATGAACCAAAGTAGCTTCTCAACTAGGAAAAACAAACAAAAAAAAGAGGAAAAAAATAAAGGTGTGTGTTTGTTTGGTAGGTAGCAGCTAAAGCATTAAGCTTCAGAGGTTTGCTGTTGCTCAAAAAAATGATGTCGATGTTCTCGAGCCTTTTAAATATGATGTACTTACTAAACACATGCAAGTATCCACTGTTGAATGAAGTCAGTGAGGTTATGTGTCGTTTGTGAGGGTGACTGCCATATGTTAGCTTTGGTGCAGTAGTGTGCGCATTGTTTTCTAGCAGACTTTTCTTTGCCAGTTGTAATCCTGGCAAGCCGAGACACCCACTTACTCATCTGAATGCTCTGTGTGGACACATTATTAAGCCTCACTGCGAAAACTGCTCTCACTCTGTGTTAACATGTAAAAAGTTTTTTATAGGCCCTCTCTCCCTCCAAAAATTGGCTAATTTCTTCTACTTTTTTTCTTCACTTCCCTATGAACCGAGAAAAGCCTTCCTCTGATGTTCAGTGTGCCGGTAGTTTTCTGCACATCTGACACCCTTTCCCTCCCATTATTAGGAACCTACTTATTTTCAACATTATCTCATTAGCCAAGCTTGGGAAGGCACCGACAGATGTGCTAAAGAGCCATCCTTTGTTTTCTTTCTCTCCCTATATCAGGTTTCCCTCTTGAAATAAACAATTTATGCACCATAACAAGTGCTATGGAACCAATTAAGATAATCTCCCGATAGCATAATTACTTTGATCTGTAATCACCATAGCAGCCGTTGCTATGGATGACCGCTCTATAATAGTTTAAGTGGCTTACACTTTTTTTGGGCATTACCTTCATGACATACCATTACCTGAAAACTTACGAATAGCCAAATGCTATTTGAGTTTAGCACATGTGTCATTCATGGTTTTTACTTAAATCTGTCAATGAACATCCACAGCCTTAACTTTTTGATGTGTGCTGTATGCTTGTAGAAAACTAATGAGTAGGGGATTCTGTTCATATCTGCACCCAGCTCAACATTTCCCACTGAGCTATGTGCTGAGATCGATAAATTGAAGTTGAATTGACCGTGTTGTATAGGGTAGCACATTGCAGAAAGACTTCATCACGTGGCGTTACGCATAAGGACACTGAACAACAGTCGAATGCCACAACATGGTTAATTAGCTTTGAGGCTGATTTAAAGTCACGTACACTGTTCCATTCTCTACTCAGCCCACGTTTGGAACTAAATTATCCCCCAAAGAGTTGGAAAGTGTCATTTTTAAGCGAGATGCAGGAAGCATGCTTTCTTTAATTCAGCAATTCTGCTTAGTATATAGTGAAGACAAGCGAGTATTTGGGTCAGTGATCCAAATAATTACTTTGTTATAAATTAGGTGAAGTAGCAGTGGAAGAATACATGCCAGGAGGATGTTATGATGAACCTGGGTCTGGCGTATTGCTCATTGATCTGAAAGAAGGCAACAGCAAGGAACTACAAAAAAAAAAAAATCCCTTTAATGCTGTTAATCAAGGAGAATAATTACAGGCTGGTACTGTGTTAGGGAAGGCTGACATGCACTGAATTTACAGTAAAACATGTTCTTTCCTGCTTACTGGGACAGTATCATTTGAAGGGAAATGATGAGTAATAAGAAATGGATGCTGAATAAACACATGCTTTACCGATCCGTGCAGTGGATCGGTAAAGCTGGAAAGCCAAGGTTTAATTTACTAAGAATGGGTATCGAGATTGCAGACCACAAGTAGAATTTCTCTCCTTTTATCATCAATCACAACGTTTAGCACACAATACAAACAATTGCAGAGCTGCTCAGTTAAAATTCTACTGTCTAATGGGTTTTAAACTTCTTTTGAGCTCTCTAATAGCTGGAAGAAAAGGTCTTTGAAGACCATGGCCTCAAGGATTCAAATGTCATGAATATTCTTGTGAAAAATACCGTACTTTCAAATCATCACATTTGCATATCATTTAACAAATACATGCATTCACATGTTTTAGGTTAGAAACAAAAAAGCTTTATTTTATTTTTTTTTTTTTTGAACAATCCAAATCCTCCTTCAGTGTCATGCAATGCAAATGCATCACCATTGTCTATGGATAGCTGAACTCTGTACTTGAATATGAAAATTTAATGAGCTGTAAAAAGGTTCATTTAAAAAAAAAAGGGAAAAACATATTTTAGTGTGTAACTATTTTAATGCGGTTACACTTGGTGCCAAAGGTCTTGCAAGTGAGATGAATAACAAGACAAAAAAAAAAGAGAGAGAGAGGGAGCAGTAAGATAAAGATCCCCAATAAAAAAGTGGAGAAATGTATATTATGTGCATGATCTTTCTCCTGTCCAACACTTTTTATACTTTTTTATAAACCTTGCTGCCCAGTGCATTGTGAAAGAGATCTTACATTAGTCAAAAGTATTTAAGTCATTTTAATTTTTTATGGTAAAACGGTTTTTGGAATACACTTTGATTTGACTTTTCACCAGAATCTATTGTAGAAGTTGTGGCTCTTCTCCATAGTCATCCCGCATCTCCATTTGCATGTAGTACTACTTGACTTCTGGTAGCTGCCTGTGATCTTTTACCACTCAGCCTGTGTCTGATGGTGATCAGGTGCTTTGTATAGTCATATGCCCATCAACCCTGAGCTCTGTTATAGTTCTGATCCTGCCGCATTGGGAAATGAATGATAATAATAAGAGCCTCCTTCATACTTGGTACTTTACTACATGAGCAAAAAAAAAAAAAAAAACACATGAGCAAAAGAAAAAAAAAATAGAATTTTCAGCATTGTAGGAGAAAAAAAAGAAAAGAAAAGAATAAAGAAAAAAAAGCCTATAAGAAGTGTAAATATATACCTAGCAGCAATTCCCAGTGACAAATTCTGACTTAGTATGTTGGCAAAGGCACATGCAGTTGGTATGTCAAAAAAAATATTGAACTTATTGATTAATGACATTTAGCAACGAGGACAATCTCTGTTGTAACGATCATTATGCATATATCAGTGTGAATGTGTGTGTGTGTGTGTGTGTGTGTGTGTGTGTGTGTGTGTGTGTGTGTGTGTGTGTGTGTGTGTGTGTGTGTGTGTGTGTGCGCGTGTGTGTGAATGCATGTATGTACTGGCACAGAGATGGTCAAAATAATGTCCAGACACAACATGTATCTTGTAAAGAATTTGAAACAAAAGGAAACTATTGCTATACTATACCTGCTTGTAATTTAATCACCATTTGTTGTATTTCGCACTTGCTTTGAAAGACGACAGCTTTGATATGTGCCAGCAGTACATTATTGAACAACAACAAAAAAAATACTGTATATTGTCATCCCCCTGTAAAATATCCCTTTAGAATCTATGAGGGGAAAAAATACATTCATATACATTCGGTGTGATGATTTTTCTTGTCTTGGAATTTTACTTGAACCATTAAATATTGTGTACCTTCAGACATTTCTTCAGCTGTTTCATCATTTTGGTTCGTGACTGATTTTGAAGGATTGCATTGAAAGCAGGCGCTTTAAAGTCCCACTTTGTTTCACGGGGCAGCGCCCCCTTGCTGTGCTGCATAAAAATTAGCGTGTTCATTTATCTCACAGTGCACCACTGTCTCTGTTAAGTTTTTTAAATGTATCAGGTTTTCCACCATATAGGTCCCTCACCTCATAGTTAATGGAAATACTACCCCCTTTTGGTGAAGGCTTGATGGGTAATGCTAAACTGAGAAATAAACAAATACATATAATAGTCTTTAGACAGAAATAGACAGAAATACTCAAACAAAATATTCACATTCAGTACTGTTACACACGAATGACCTAAATAAGGGGCCCTTAAAACCTTAATAAAAGAAAAGAAAAGAAGTCATACCCAATCTTTCACTGAACTGAACAGAAAGTACCGCTCACTCAGAGGTTCCAGGAAGTAGCAGCGTGACTCGTCTCTCCTGAGTCCAGTGTGACGGATAACTGGAAGTGTGTAGTAGTCTAGGAAGGTCTCTCTCACCCTGTCTCCTCCTTGCAGAGTGAACCACTGGCTTTAGAGTTAGTGAACTGACAAAGCAACAGAACAGTCCGGAAGATTTAACTCTCACCCACATTTTTCTAACGTCATCACTCTGAACTCTGAATCAAGACCACAATAAATTCTGCTTTAAACCATGTAAATAATACACTTACTCATAAGTGTATCACTTTTCATAGCTGCTTGTTCTAATTAGGGTCACGAGGGATGCTGGAGCCTATCCCAGGCAAGAAGTCGGGAAACACACTGGAAAGATCACACAGACAAACACACAGACACTCCAATTGAGCACCTCCAATCCACCTGACATGCATGTGTTTGAATGGTGGGAGGAAAGCAGAGCTCCTGGAGGAAACGTACACAGACATGGGGAGAACATGCAATCTCCACACAGAAAGGACCCAGAACCCCCGCCTGGGAATCAAACCCAGGACCTTCTCACTTCAAGGCGACATCTTTTATTTTACCATTAATTCTGCTTATGGACTTCCTTTAGTTATGAACTTTATTTATTTCTGCACTGATTTCACATAGGCTACAACATGTTTCTGGTTAGGGCAGAGGTGGCCTAGTGGTTAGGGTGTCAGCCACTTGATCGGAGGATCAGGGGTTCGAACCCCTTCCCAATAAGTTGCCCTGAGGTACCCTTGAGCAAGGTGCCGTCCCCGTCCCGCTCCTCCCTGCGATGGGCTGGCGACCTGTCCTGGGTGCGTCCCCCGTCCTTCACCCTGTGTGCGCTGGGTTGGACGCCAGCACTCCCCCGCGACCCCGTTTGGGACAAGCGGCAGATGATGGATGGATGTTTCTGGTTGTTATCCTGAGGTACCCTTGAGCAAGGTACCGTCTCCATCACTGGCACTAGATATAGCTGCCAACTGCTCCATTGGGTGTGTGGATTAAAGAAAACAGCGCTGCGCTTCACTGGGTGCTGTGCTGTATATTCACATTCACAAGACTTGTAACAACCTTGTAACTACCAGAGAAGAGTTCACTGCTACAGTTGAGTTATCATATAGCAACACATGTATTGATGTCGGCTTTTGATCAAGTGTTAGTGTTAGTTTCATTAGTGTAATTAGATGCAATTCATAGCTGATTATAAGTAAGTCTTCAACGTTTGTGACCTTATTTTTTCCTTTATCACTTTAGGCATCTTTCAAAAAACACAGTATGGGCAGCGGTGGCCTAGTGGTTAGGGAGTTGGCCCCGCATTGGAAGATTGTGGGTTCAATTCCCTCACAAGTAGGTTGCCCTGAGGTACCCTTGAGCAAGGTACCATCCCCATAACTGCTCCCCGGGCGCTTTTAATAGCTGCCCACTGCTGCACGGTGTTTGTGTGCATGGGTTAAATGCAGAGGTCCAATTTAGTTGTGGTTCACGTGGGCTGTGCTGTGACCTCACAATGACGAGCGTTGTCACTTCCACTTTCACTTTTCATGGACAAAATATTGGAACATCTGGTCATTTGAGTGAAGTCGGTGAAGTGAAATGAGAAAAATATACAGTACTGTGCAAAGGTTTTAGGCAGGTGTGGAAAAAATGCTGTAAACAAAGAATCCTTTCAGAAATAAAAATAATGATTGTTTATTTTTATCAATTTACAAAATGCAAAGTGAGCGAACAAAAGAAAAATCGAAATCAAATCAATATTTGGAGTTATTACCTTTTGCCTTCAAACCAGCATCAATTCTTCATCTGGGATTACATGAAGAGACAGAAGGATGTGAGGAAGCCTACATCCACAGAAGATCTGTGGTTAACACTCCAAGATGTTTGGAACAACCTACCAGCCGAGTTCCTTCAAAAAGTGTGCAAGTGTACCTAGAAGAACTGATGCTGTTTTGAAGGCAAAGGGTGGTCACATCAAATATTGATTTGATTTAGATTTCTCTTTTGTTCATTCACTGCATTTTGTTGATTGATGAAAGTAAATGATTAACACTTCCATTTTTGAAAACATTCTTTGTTTAAAGCATTTTTAAGGTATTAGAGGCTGCAACACCACTAAGCAAGAGGCATCACACCATGAAGACCAAGCAGCTCTCCAAACAAGTCAGGGACAAAGTTGTTGAGAAGTACAAGTCAGGGTTGGGTTATAAAAAAATATCCAAATCTTTGATGATCCCCTGGAGCACCATCAAATCCATCATCTTCAAATGGAAAGAACATGGTACCACAACAAACCTGCCAAGAGAGGGCCACCCACCAAAACTCACAGACCAGGCAAGGAGAGCATTAATCAGAGAGGCAGCACAGAGACCAAAGGTAACCTTGAAGGAGTTGCAGAGTTCCACAGCAAAGACTGGGGTATCTGTCCATAGGACCACAATAAGCCGTACACTCCACAGAGCTGGGCTTTATGGAAGAGTGGCCATTACTTAACGTTAAAAATAAGAAGGCACATTTAGAGTTTGCCAAAAGGCATGTGGGCGACTCCCCAAATGTATGGAGGAAGGTGCTCTGGTCAGATTGAACTTTTCAGCGACCAAGAAAAATGCTATGTGTGGCGCAAACCCAATACATCACCCCAAGAACACCATCACCACAGTGAAACATGGTGGTGGCAGCATCATGCTGTGGAGATGTTTTTCAGCAGCAGTGACTGTGAAACTGATCCAAGGGAAAGATGGATGATGCTAAATACAGGGCTATTCTTGAGCAAAACTTGTGTCAGTCTGCCTGTGATTTGAGACTGGGACAGAGGTTCATCTTCTAGCAGGACAATGACCTGAAGCATTCTGCAAAAGCAGCACTCGAGTGGTTTAAGGAGAAACGTGTTGGAATGGCCTAGTCAAAGTCCAGATCTTAATCCATCTGAGAATCTGTGGTCAGACTTAAAGATTGCTGTTCACAAGCAAAAACCATCCAATATGAAAGAGCTGGAGCAGTTTTGCCTTAATGAATGGGTAAACATCCCAGTGGCAAGATGTGGCAAGCTCAAAGAGACTTATCCAAAGCAACTTGCAGCTGTAATTGCCACAAAAGGTGGCTCTACAAACTACTGACTTTAGAATAGTTACGCACGCTGAAGTTTTCTGTTATTTTGTCCTATTTTTTGTTTGCTTCACAATAAAAATACATCTAAAAATACATCTTCAAAGTTGTAGGCATGTTCTGTAAATGAGATGATGCAAACTCCATTTTAATTCCAGGTTGTGAAGCAACAAAACATGAAAAATGCCAAGGGGGGTGAATACTTTTGTCTGTATAGCAGCTTCTTCTTGTATTATTATCCAGAAAAACAATCGTGAGGTCAATCACAGATGTTCGATGAGAAGGCCTTGCTCACAATCTCCACTGTGGTTCATTCCAAAGGTGATTGGGTTGAGATTAGGGCTCTATGCAAGCCAAGCTGTCTTTGTCCAGATGGCCGTATGATGTATGTTAAACACATGCTCACTAAAAACTGACCTTTACATTTTTCACCATTTGTTACATGGCTTTGGCAACAGACGTGTACATCACTGCTTTGTCTTAAAAAGAAATGTAATGAAACATCAGTTAGCAAAATATAATTTGAATGAATTAATTAGGTGTTAATCAGTGACTATAGGCTTTATGTATTGTTAGCATTATCTGCGTGATTGATATAGCTGTTTAACTAACTAGGTCTCTAACATCATAAAACATTTAATGTTATCCAGCATAAACTTGCATAAAAAGATAATTTAACCAACTAATCATGCATAAAATATTCAAATATTTAATTGCTTGCTTTAAAAATTTTGCCCACACCATGGAGGAACAGTGTACGTAGCATTCAAATAAAGTTTTAGCAGATATTTTATCTCTCTACAAAAGGCAGGATCAATTCTTCTGAAAAAAGTGAGCTCAGTACAACTGTGCTGTTAGAGACATTGATTTAAGAAGAGGTGGATTCCAGTATAATTCACCTGAGGGAACTTTCGAGAAAAAAGAGACACTTAGGCGGCCTCCTTTATAATTTGCGAGTCCAAGCGTATCACCACCATAATGTCCTCGGTGTCACTATCCTAGCGCCGGACAGCAGGCTAAGACAAAAGAAGGCCTTGAGAAAGTCAATGAATAAAGATGACCTGGGCAAATGCTTCTGTCCAGTGCAAGTAAGCAGTTAACTCAATTATATTTTTTCCTGTTACTGGAAAGTCTCTTTCGCAATATAGGTTTGAACGCTGCATGAGTGCATTAATGCAAGGCAGTGAGCATTTGTCTCACCGGGGCAGGCCAAGCTCAACTGCCTAAAAACCTTCCCTTTCTGAAAGTCACTTGAGATCCAGCCTGAAGTGCATTGCATACTTAATGGTCAATCAATCTGAGTACAATTAAACCTGAATACTGATACCTGTGGTTAGTCCTAGAGTGAATTTCTATGTTTCATCTTTTTGTCTTGACAATCTCAGTCTTAAAGTGTATTTTTTTCTTGAATATCTCATCTCTAGTGTCTGCATGATCATTTATGCAAAGTTAGGGATATGCTGTCTAAGAGAGCATCAGCAGATGATGATTGACTCTGACAATGGCGTAATATGCGTGGAGGCAAAAGCACAGAGTTAATGGGCAAAAGGCCTTCAGCAGTGTTTGTCAGGAATTTCGCTTGTGGGAATTGCACTGGATGAATGAAACACGAGTGTTCTCCTTATCCAGGTGCAGTGCTAATCAGCTCAGTTTTACTATATCAGTTATGAAGGGGCTTTGCAGTGGCGCTAAAGGTGGTTCTCAGCTCACATCACTGAACCTCACTGTTCTCCACCTGAAGACATCAAGGTTCTTTGCTTGGTCTGCTGGAGTTTCCGGTGTAAGAACGGTCCCTGTGGACGCAGTGATCTGAGAGGAGAAGCTAAATGAATTGCACAGCATGAGGTCAGTATGTGGTGACATGGCACCTGCTGAGAGACGCTTGTATGTACAGGGAGAGTAGCTCATCAGGCACTTCTAGATGGGGTCATCACATCACCACCACAGAACTCCTGCTCAAAGCATTTTTTTTTTCATCAAGTGTTCGAGCAATGCCGCCCTAGGCATTGGAGAATTTGGTTGGTAGCCTATTCTGTTGCTGTTTTGGCACAACCTCCACATCAAGCTGTGCACATGTCTATAACTTGGAATACAGGATGGGAAATGATAGAAGATCGTAGGACAGATCAGTAATAGAGACATACCATGACAATGTGATAACATCATTTACGTCTGAATACCTGCTCAAGCTGTTTGCAAATTGTCATTTCATAGCTATGGAAGTACAGAATGGAGTATTTCACCTCAGCGATACATTCTAGGCAAAGCCCATATGAATGCTGAACAACATGCCTGGGTGTTCTGAATAGCCAATTGATCGAGGTCTTCATTTGCAAGCACAAGACATACTTTCTCATTTTCCATCCCCAGTGAGCAACAGGAACAGTTGTTAACTTTGCAAATATGGTTCTTTAGTGGAGGCTTGCTTCGTTTTCAAAGTGCCATCAGAGAAAGGCAATGGGTGAACATATAGAGAGTGTCAAACAGCATGCTCATTTTAAATTGTAATTAAACTGGCCATCAGGTACCTCGAGGCTGTTTGGTCAACAGCAGGATACTAATTACTATAAGATGACCTTTGAAATAATATCTGGTGAATAATTCATAATCAAGGAGATTGCTTCTGAGACATTCATTCTATATCCAAGGGAACTTTGTATGCTCAGAACAATCTGACAATGCATTTTGAAATTGAACTCCACCATTAAAGGACCACATAATGGAATATGTGACGAGAGTCTGCTTAGGCTTTTGGCCTGAGTAGGGTTACTGACAGCATTTGCATACTGTCAATGTGCATTAAAAACAAGTCCAAAAAGGAAACTTTGCAGAAGAAGGGATAAGCATTCTTTGCTACTTGTGTAAGATGGTGTAGTAGGGTAAGTAATAGTCGTATCCAAAGTAATTTTGGAGCATTTCTTTTGGTTCATGCAGCGTTAAAGTTTAATTCAATGTAAAAACACAATGCTGGATAAAAAATTATGGTTTTGGGCTGAGACAGTAAGTTCTAAAGCCTCACTTTTGTCTGTAAATTGGCAACCGTGGCTAAACAAGGTCTCGCATAACCAGAGTCAAGTGCAATTCATATGTGAACACTGGTTGTCCTCTGTCTTAGCATTTACAATCTGCACTTACAATTGTGGCACCATGCAATAATTCTCTTGGTCTTACTTTGGTAAACACACAGTGCTTCCATCAGTCTAATTGGGTTTTCTTCTCTCTTTTGCTGACAGCAGTTTTAAATGTGTTCAGAACAGGTCAGCCTAATTCAATCATTAGCTTCAGTCCACCCACATTGGCTCATGCCCTGATATTGTAATAGCGTTATGTTGTCCACTTTCCCTTACTTCACACACAGGATTCAATTTTCCTAGTCTAGCCACAGGCCAATTCATTTTCCAATGGAACGAGAGTGCGGGGTACAGAGACCTAGGAGTGGTGACCGTCTGTTATAGTCTGTGACGGCAGTTCTGGGCGTCGGGATGTGCAACTCCGGATGGACGAGCTTCAAGTGTCTATTTTGGCCCCTTTCAGTACGAGTGACATCTATAATCGATAACTCTGCTGCAATCACCCTCACTGCTCAATTATCACAAATTACTGTCCAGTCAATCACTCTGGTTACAAATTAAACCTTGATTTTTCTCATAATGACACACAAAGTATAAGATGAAAAAATCCCACACACACGGTCATTTGCCACACTGCATGAACACCAAACAGAATGCAGTGAAAGGAATGGAGAGAGTTTAAAAGGAGGGGGAAATCAATTGCAATTATATGCTCTAATAATGGACATGAAGGTGTTATTTTGCCAAGCCAAAACTCGGTTGACATAAAACCAATGCAAAGGGCACAAACATTCGAATGCCTTTATGTCCTCAAGAAGAAAAAAATGTTTTATTTTTACTCCTCAGAGATCAGGGACAAGAAAAAGAGAAAGATTTAGTATTCTACATACAAATGTGCTTGATTAGGAGCCATTAGCATCAGTTGGTGCAGTGGAAACAAAAGCCTTTTCTTTGAAAAACTAACAACAGAATGGACAGAAACAATGAAAAATGAGCCCTCCACCCCCAGCCATTCAGAAAGGGAATCACCCCTGGCCCGGGTCAGGTGAGTGCGCGATGTGGATGATAAGAGACACCAAATCAGTCCATAATGAGCTGACAGACTCGACAGCTCTCCGACAGCCTTCATTGAGCACTGATTAATGACTGACAACTGTGATGGCTGATTTAAATAATGCAAATCGGGCAACGGGATAATGATCCTTACATTTGCTCTAATTGGAGGCGGAATGTAGTAGTGGAAGAATGGAAGCCTTGTGCTATCAAACAAGCATTTGTCACACAGCAGCTGCTGAGTGCTCTGTTGTATCACTGTTTGTAACCCAGTCTGAGCCTTAGGTAAACCTTAAACAATCTTAATATAGAAGTGCATGTTTTTTCCTCCTTAAATGGCCAGAAACTCTGACCCCACCAATCCTCCATCACTAACCTCCAGCAGGTCCAGATTACTATACACATTCTTAGAACTGAAGAAAACTTACCTGGTTTACATCTTATGAACTTCCCATGGTCTCTTCTCTCTCTCTCTCTCTCTCTCTCTCTCTCTATCTCTCTCTTTTGCACACACACACACACACACACACACACACACACACTCACCGCCAACAGTGAGCAGAGAATTTATTCTCTCCGTTTAACACATCCAACACACATCAATAGTGAACACACACACACTAGGAGCAGTGAGCTGCACACCTGTGCTGGGGGCAGTTATGGGGTTAAGTACCTTGCCCAAGGGCACTTCAGCCATGGATGTGGGAGGGGGAAGCATTGTTGTTGTTCATCCAGCCCCCTTCACCCACATTTCTCCTGCTGGTTCTGGTGATTGAACTGCCAACCTTCAAGTTGCAGGCCCTGTTCTCTAACCATTAGGTTACCACTGGGCCCTGGCGGCACTCATCTGTAGGCCATGAAGTAAAGGTGTCAGAGAGATCGAAGCAACTGAATAAACATATTAGGTTCCATAAAGAGCCATGTTTGTGAAGTGTGAATGTGAAGAGCCATTTGAAAATACCTTTCAAACCTACATGAACCTTCATATAATGAAAAGGTCCAAAAACAAGCAAAGGATTCTTCCTAAAAAGATGTACGTCCTGTGAATGTTCTCTAAAAGCTCTTCAAACCTAAAGAATCTAGCACTGACGGGTTTTTAAGGTATAAAATGTGTTGTTTTTTTTTTGCTCTAAGAAGCAATTCAGGCACATTGTGTATTTATCGAATAATAACCCTAAGGATGTAAGAAGTCGGGGATTTTATAGGGTTAAAGAGTGCGAGCTATGTGAACTACTTATCTGTTTGAACCTTAATGCCAGGACACTTGAAACATCTTAAATCATCTGATGGTTGAAAGTTCTACTCCAAAATTATGATAGGGAATGATAAATTGAGGTGGTATTTTATATTTTAAGTCATGAGTTTTTTGAACTGCATTTCCTTTTTCAGTAAATGTTGCATTTGCATACAAGCTGGGAATGGTGTTTGCATCCATGACATATTCTGGTCAATCATCTGAGTGTTAGTAAAACCAGCTAGACAAACTTTGTTGCCTTTGCAGTTAAATGTCCAGGGAACATCTTTGTTTTTTTTATTCTTTTCTTTTTCAAGGACACTTTGAACAGCAACATTCTTGTTCTCCCAGTAGCTCAAACAAACCTTTTTAATTCACAGAGGATGTGGCAGTATTTATCCCCAGCACATGTGTGAAAAAACCAAGAACCTATGAAATCATTATAGCCCTATTTTCCTGCCGGAGTACACAGGCAAGCACATCAGAATGCGCGTTGTCTTAAGCACATAATCTCATTATGTGATCCTAACACTTCTTCCTCACAAGGTAGGAGAGTCACAATACACTGCCTGACCTCTAAAAGTATTACCATTGTCATGCTCAACCTTAGTATCACTTATTTAGTAGGAAGTTCAAGAAAAAAAGAAAAAAAATGAGAGAAGAAAGGCGGACAGCTCTGATATTGCAGCACTGTCTCCATGGCCCTAAAGGAGGATGAACCTCTTGAATAACCTTTGTGGAGCACATAACTTGCCGTGCAGGCCCATGGCTTGTTGCCATGGCACTATGTAGACTACGCTCCCTCTGAAAGACAGGCTCATTGTATTCTGCAGAGAAAATAGCATCAGCCCCTAGAATATAATTCATCTTCCAAGACCATGGAGAGGTACACAGGAAAACAAGCTAGTTAGATCAGGGGAGCCCTGCCCTCCGCACTGAACAGCACAACCAGGGAAAATGTCCATGAGCTATTATTTAGAAAAACATTATGATAAGTTTTTTTCCACTGAAAGTGTTTGTTCACTTTAATCCAATAAAGGTGGACATTCTTTGAAATATTCACTAACTAATTGTTCTCTCTAATTGAATAAACTCATAAAAGAGAAAAGCAATGAAAAAATAAAAGAATTAAGGACAGAGTCAAACAGAAATAAGTGTTGATGGAAAGGGGTAATTACTTTTGCATGTACTGTGGATTTGGAGACAGTCCTTTCATTTCAGATCACCATGGAGAAAAGCAATAAATAGGGGAACCAAAGGCAGGGAAAATGAATACTGGAGCATTATGAAGACTGTGCCATAGTAATAATGGATGGAAAATTAGTCTGCAATTGTTCGTCTAAGATGAGTATTAATTGTATGATCTGTTGCACAATAGGCACTAATTCAAGGGGTGTGAGGAGCTCATTACCTGTGACATTAATCATGTTAATATTATCCTCAGAAGCTTATGTATGGCACATTAGACAGATATGTCATAATGCCAAACACTGTTGAAATATTCAGGATTGATTTGTCAAGTTCATGCTCAAAATCTCTCTCAGAATTGTTGAAGCCTGTTAGAGAAACGAACACAGATGGAGTGTGAACTCTCACTACTCATGGAAAAGCAATGGGGAAGAACCTACCAGGAATCAATCACAAAAAGAAAGAGTTATCATGCTTATCTACTGTATGAGTGGGCTTTGGTGCCTGCTGTACCATTAATATGCTAATGGGTTTGTTAGAGATGTCTTGGTTGTTCCAAAGCATTTTTATTTAGCAGTAAGAAACAGTTAGCCTCCTTAAAGGTTTGCAAACATGGATAAAAGCTAAAATAACAGACAGAACCTCCCCAGAGACTTTAATTTGCAACCACAGCATCGAAAGAACTCCAAGGACATAAAATCAAAAGCATTCTGTGAATGTGATATCCAGGAGTCATAACCTGGTTAACTGAAAACCATCACTGTCAGATGTAGATTATGTGGTGTTAAATTCACAATCAAAGTGAAGAAGAAGTGTACAGAATGGTACAGAACACTTTTTCAATTGGCCTGAACTGAGTATAACTGCTGCAGAATCTAATTTCAATTGACAATTCCCAGTGCGGTGTGCATTATAGTCCTAAAGATAGTCGTCTCTTTCAGTCACCAAGACCTACAATATATAAATACCTTATAAACCACACTGTGCAAAAGTCTTTGCTTTTTCTGATAACCCCCCACCCCCCAACTGACCAGTTTCAGAGGATTGTTTTTTTGTTTTTTAAACTGAAAGTGACTATGTGTCATTGTGAAACACAGCACAGCACACAGTGAAACACAACAAAATGCAACCTCTGATTTTTACATATGCAGTAGGGGGCAGCTATTTAAAGCACCCAGGGAGCAGTGGCAGGGATGCTACCTTACTCAAGGGTACCTCAGGGCAACTAACTAGCCTGGGATTCAAACCCAATGAGACAATAAGACATGCAGTGGCACTATGATGAATCACTCCAGCAGAACAGGGCCATCTGACTTCAGGCCTGAAGAAGTGAATGATTACAGTTGATCAGGTGGTGATGCTGAATGCTGAATGCTGAATGCAGAGTGTTTAAAACACCTTTATCTAGACATATTGTATCTTTAGGCACTTTGTAGCCAGTCTGTTCCCATTTGACCACCAGATTAAGGCCATTTGACAGACATAAAGTTATATTTTTTGCACCAACAAAGTGATTCCGGATTCTGCAAAGTACTGCTTATATAACGTACAGTCCCCCTGGAGTAACTCAGGGTTAAGGGTCCTGCTCAGGGACCCAATGGTAGTGCTATAGAGGTGGGATTCGAACCTGGGACCTCTTGATCCAGAGGCAAGTACCCTGCCACTAGACCACCACCCTTTAACTTATTAAAGATGATCCCACAGAAGATCTACTGTACTGCAAATTGCTGAAAAGGTTAATGTTAGTTATGAAAAAAATGTTGCTGTGAATGGTGCCCATTTTGACCCAGTCCAGACTATCTACAGTGAGCTTCTGAGCATCCTAATTAGCCAGTGGTTCAAATGGAAAAAAGGTGACCTGGTCTGGTTAATATTGTTTTTTCTCTGTGCGGATGCCCAATTTCACGTATGTGTCAGTCATCTAGGGATGAGATATTGCCAGGATGCAGCATTGGAAGACAGTTAGCTGGCAGATGCAGCATGATGCTTGAGGCAATGTTCTCCTGGGAAAACCTTGGGTCCTTTCCTGTAGATTTTATTTCCAGTATGTACCCCCTACCTACACATTGTTGCAGACCAAGTACACCCCTTCTATTAATGGCATTTCCTAATGGCAGTGGCCTTTTCAGCTGGACAATACAACCTGCCACACTGCAAAAACTGTTCAGGAATGGTTAAAGGAACATGAGAAAGAGTTCAAGGACTCGCCCTACAAATTAGCCAAAGTTCAGTCCGATCAAGCATCTATGAGATTTGATGGAAAAATTAATGAATTAATGAATCCAGCTAATAGCATGTAAAGGATCTGCTGCTAAAGTCTTATTGTTAGATACCACAGCCACAGAGCATCAGAGGTGGTGTTGTAGCATGAGGCAAAGCTATCTAATATCTGGTATGTGGTTTCAATGTTGAGTTGGATCTATATGTATTCACCACTTTGCAATATATTTTAATCGCATTATATTTATTTAACATATTTAATGTAACGTTTAGTATTGTAAGTTCAGTATATATACTGTATTAAAAGTAATACATTTACTCTAATATTAAATGTACATGCAATATACAGTCTTTTTTCCAAGATGCCAATGCATTCTTTAGAGCACGGCATATATTATAGTTTTTGAAAAATATACTTGATATTACACTAACCTGAGAAAGCATATTTTTTGTGGTACACAGTACAGTAAATACAGTGTATTTGCTGTAGTGTGCAGTATTGTGAACACAAAGCATTTACTATGATGTGGTGTGAAAAAATGAATCAATTTTAAATATGTTTTTGTTTGCAACCTCCTCTCATAGAAAAAAAGGAGGTAAATATAGAGCCCAAAACTTTTACTAGAAAAACTCACTGCTGTAGGCACTGTCAGTTCATGAAATGTTTTACAAGATCTCTAAATGGTCTGCAGTCTTCTCAAAAACTACTCTACCAAACTTGGGGTGCTTTGAACTCAGAATAGAGTTTGCTGTTATTGTTCCCGGGCAACACATGTGTCTTTGTGCCACTCACTCCCAAAGCTGACTATTTGGATCAGTAGGGAGAAGGAGCAATTCCGAAGAGGACAAAACAGCCGATTCAGACAGCGTTCACTTCTGATGCTTTGAGACGTGATGCTGGAGACAACTTAGAAAAAGACAGTGGGTTGTACTAGGAGGGAAGCCTTTGAAATGTCAAAGAAATCCTCATAAGAGACAGAAAAGAAGGTTTAATGTTTCTGCACAGATGAAACTAAATGTGTCAGAAAAGCCTATTATAACACTGATCAACTAGAGCATTTGAGGTAGAAGCCCTCGATTTTTCAAACCACTACTTTTTTTTTTTTTTTTTTTTTTTTGGAAAATGCTGTCCGGCCAGAAGTTATCTGCTCAGATGCGATTAATGATCACTTGATCAGGCCATACAAAATTGCTCAAATAAAGACAAATTCAATGATGCGGATATTAATAGAACTGTTCATTCTGAGGAACAGGTGAAGACATAGACCCAAAATGAGAGTCTTCATTTCCATCGGTGAAGTGATAGAAGACTGTTGTTTATGGAGATCTAGCAATGAAAGCAAAGCAGAGGGCAATATTGAGGAAACTGTCATGTTTATTTTCAGCCTATACTGAGAAGTGATGTTCCAGTGCTATTCTTTCATCTTTTGAAATGGATGTGAGGTCCATTTAACCACTGTGACAACATACGATTGTTCCCAGTGAAAAATATTTTAAAAAAGGAATAAAGAACATGTGAATTCATTAATCTAAGACTAATTTCCAAGGTTATTTATTTGTATTTTATGGTATCACTCCATATTTATGTGATGCATTGAAGAAAAATGAAGAAAAAGACATGGAGTTGATCATTTACGCCGTATAAGACAGGTAATTCCTTTTCAATTTAAAAATGAATAAATAAAGCACCTTATTTTCCATGCACTGGTCATATTTCCTCCTTTCCTTAGCTGAGTTGTTTGATGGCTCCTCCTGAAATTAATATCAGTGATGTCATGCAATGCCATTCATCACGCATGTGTTCTTGCACATCTCAGCTCACTGATGCAAACTCGCACAGGCCTGCTTTTGGTGCTCCCTGGGCCACTTAGAAAGAGCAGAGTGGTTTCAGCTCAGTGAGTTCCTCCCCATTATTTAATGTATTCCAGTCTATTATTACTGCTTGCGGTGACACCTCATTCCTTCCCGCCAAAGTATATGAGGTCATTCAATAAGTGACACCTCTCTTCCATGCCATAGTCACATTTCTGTAACTGTTTTGGCATGTGTCACAGCCGCGAAACACAAATTCAAAGATACATCAGCTGACGCAGATGTCCCTCATGAGAGATGTAGCAAATGGCATTCTCAGGGATGCCAGACAGATCTGTCGAATACCATTGATCACAGCAATAACCAGCTCGCAGGAGTGAGTTACAGATCAGAAAGTATACTTTAAATGAGTTAAACAATATGAAAATACAGGCAGTTTTAATGTATACTGTTAACTTATAGTGTTATAGTGTTAACTTTTCTCACCTAGATCAAATTAATTTTCCCAGGGTTAGAAAGCCTCTAATTTATTGAAATGAAAAGTCTGGATCACCCTAGCCTTTACACTATTTCAAATATTCACAAAATTGTAACCTTTGCTTCCCTTACTCTCATGTTTTTAAATGAGAAAATAGATTTGGAGTCTTTTAAAGCTGTTCATTCATATATTAGAAAGATTTTATAGTTTAAAGGTATAACTGAAGTCTCAACAGTGCGCTAGTGCTACAGTATTGTTCCACTGGATTAACTTTCCATGTTCCTCCTAGACTTTGTGCCATTTCTTTATTTTAAGATGCACAGCAAACCTGCTTGCTGTGAAGCCTGGCAGCACACAAGACAGCTTCCTCCAGTTGGATGGGAGGCGTCTAACTGTCATCAAGCAGGTGTTTAGGGAGTTCAGCTCTATTCCTCTGACTGCAAACAACTGTACTGTGGGACCTTACATATGCCACTTAGCATTCACACAGTTCAAAATTCATTAGGGGCCTGCCAGTCTGGACCAGGGCTACAACATCTGCTGCTAGGATCTAATCTTCATGTCGTCAACAGCTATGATCAATTGCTGTAGGTGTTTGTCCTTCTTCACAATTAGGAGGGCACTTTAGGCTTTTAGTTTTTCTATTTCTTTTCTGCTTCTTCTGCTTCTTCTTTTCCTCCTTCTACCCCTGCCTCTCCCTTGTCTCTTCAGAGGTTGTGTCTATCTGAGTGTCTAAAGATAGAGGTGGTCAAAAATAAACCAGGCTCTATGGAGATGATTGAAAATTGATGGCTGAGGATAAAGTGAAGATGTGATTGCAGAGCTGATATGAGCCACCATCAGAGCCAAGAGTGCCGCGCACTCGGGCTTGGGGTTTTTCCTGCAGTGTGTGTGCTTGTCTCCTGCTCTCTCCTGGGGTGTGTGGTTGCAGGCAGCAGCTGTCAGCAGAGCAGGAAAGAGATAGACACGTTGGGGAAAAGGGGAAAGCATGGCTGAGAGGCTGCCTACCTTTACATGCATGCTCGGTACGGCTTTCTCGCATTCAAAGCCTGCGCCTGAATATAAAAGGCAGTTTTCTGTTTGTGAGCTTTCTTTATCTAGGCTATTCATATCAAAGTTTTAACAAGGAACGACAGCTTTCCCTCATAAGGCACACTTGGAAATGGACACCTATTTCTCTTGTTGTGCCTTCACAGAAGCGAGACATTCCTGCTTTCTCAGTCTACTTTGAGACATGGCACATGGGCTGCTTGTCAGTGCACGGCGTACGAAACATGCGTCTCATGGCGAGCAAACATATGCGGCAGCGTTAATATGAAGACATGCTTACTGACACACAACACGTTAGGAGCGGTTGCGCAGATGCGGCTTAGGGGATAGATGGTGCAGATTGCATGCGTCCACTATCACCCCTGCAGATGTGTTCTGAAAAGATGCCAATTTACGTTAACAGTTATTAAAAAAAAAGTTGCAGTACAGAGTACAAGAAATGGGACGAACATTAACAACAGCATGCAGACGTGCGCTGTGGTGCGCCCACACTGGGACAAATTAGGCCTTTATATGAAGCCTTTGCTAAATGCTACATTAAAATTGAGTTCCGCTTACAGCCGTTTGCAGAAGGAGTGACAATTTCAGTGTTTTTTTTCTACTTTAAAGGATACTCCATTTTTCAGACTAGTCAGCCTTTATCTCTGCAAACATAAAAATCCCTTATACAAAAAAGCTGAAAATGAGCTATTGATTTTCTGCCCTCTCTCCCTTTCCTACCCACCACTTTTACCCCCACAGCATTGTCATTCTAAAGTCTAATTGAAGGTCAGAGTAGGTTTCCTTGTCAAAGTCTGCTTCCTGCCAGTCAACTCAGCATTCAGCTCAACAAATTACCTTAGTTTAAGCACTCTGCTGTTTCCAAAAAATACACCATTTTGGAGAGCGATACTGCTCTTTCTTAAGAAAGCAATCAAAAATAATTCATGCTGTTTGTATTTTTGCAGGTCTCTGTTCATTTCTGTTGAAATGGCTTGTTTTCCTTTTTTTTCTTTTCTATGACCATGTCAGCGAACAGGCTCCAAATCTGTCAAGATGCATCGTTGTGAAATCATGTCATGTGTCAATAGTGTGAGGATGTCTGGAAACCCATCTCCCCTCATGACACTCCTTAGAATAGTCAGAATAATTCAGGAAATTCTTTGAAAACTGGAAATCTATTGCTATTACAGCTCACAAGTCTTTGTGTTAATGTGGTCAAATAAATTAAAAATAAATAAATAAAGTAAATCAAATAATACAGTTAATCAAATAAATCATTTGACTGTAACTGCATGACCAAGGGATTGATTCAGAGTTCACTCTCTGCTTCAAAGAAATGCAGTGATAAATAATCATACAGTCAAAAGAGCTTTGTTTCTCATACATGATTATGCATTTAATTCATGTTTGGCTCTAGCTTAAAAGGGGGGACATAGCATGACTTTGCTATGCACTCAGAAGCACTTTCCCCCATTACTTATCTATTAGTCTTATCATTACATTCATTTTTATGAACTTGAAGCTTTTGACGAGAGTGCGCATTAGAATCAATTCTGTCACATCACTCACTGCCAAGAAAACACTGTTTAAGGATATTATATGGCATAATGCAGCTTCTGGCACCCACGCAGAGAGGCTATGCCAAACTCCTCCTTATAAAGTGGAGCAGCATTTTTCATTACAAAGTACTCTACAGAGGACAGGCAGATGTGTTCCATGCCCTGTGAGACTGTTGCTAATACCAAGAAGCAGGCAATCAATGGAGAAGAGTAGCCACTGCGTGACAGTGCCAAGCGAGCTGGGGTGCACAGGCATGAGTGGAAGTGGGCTTCGCACAGGAGGAAATCTGGTGAAGCAGACAAGAACAGGCAAAGCAGTTGGTGTAGAGCTCAGGAAGGGAGAAAAAAAGAATGTCCAGAAGTCCTGGCACCCAAGCTTCAAGCATTACTGTCAGTTTTTTTCTTTTTTTTTTTTGTTGTTTTTTTTTGTTTTGAGCTACTCTCCAGTCTTGCACCTTAAAATTCATAGCTAAACCTTTGGGACGGTACCTGCAATATATAGGAAAAGGCAGAAAACAGCACTACTATATACTGCAAAGCACTGGGTCCTGGTGTGTTTCCCTAAGCAATTATTTTTGTTTTCAAACACAAACACACCTACACACACACACACACACACACACACACACACACACATATATATATATATATATATATATATATATATATATATATATACATACAAAATATGCTCTATATGTGTGTATGTGTGTAGGTGTGTGTGTGTGTGTGTGTTTTCCTTGATAATGAATTTTCTGTGCCATGCATTCAGTGACATTTGAGGCCTACCTAACACTCTTCACCACTCAAGGTGAGTATAAAAAAGATTCCTCCCCTTAAAAGTCTTTGCATATTCTCCCAGCCTATTTATACTTGTTTATGGTTTAGTGAGCAGGTCACTTCCCTGCTTGCTTGAACAGCTGCTGCATATCTGACCCTTTCAAAAAACAAGGATTTCAGGACAAGTCTTGCACCACTTGCTGTCAGTTCTCTCATTGCTTATGAAGCTTTAGTTTGACCAGCTCAGTAGCCTTTGCCTGGGTCACATGAATAATTTATCTGAGTTTTAGCTTGGCTGTAACATGTAAATACTTGATGCCCAAGGGCCTCCACTCCGCACCATTCAATCCCAAAGCGTATCCTCAGACCATGACAACAGCCACAGTCAGAGTGTCTGTATGAAATTACTTGAAGCCCTTTTCTCTGCATTATATTTTCCAAGCATCTCCAGGCTCTCCTGCTATATAGATCTGTCTCAAAATGGGAAGAGAATTGGATCTATGGAGGCTCTTTGTCTTTGCCTCCAATCCCCATCTGGTTTTTCATAATATCTAAATAAGTTCCAGAGCTCCCGCACCAAAAAGGAAGACAGGTAAAAGATTGCAGAATCTTTCCTGTAACGGAAAGCACAAACCTACAATCTTGCATGCATAAGAATGATCACTAAATCATTGCTTCAGCAATGCATTTAATCTTTACACAAGAAACATTATTCAAGATATCTGGGAGAAAACCAGTATGATGAAAGATTGCTCCGCTCTTTTTAAAACTGTGTGAAATATGTTTCACAAGCAAATTGAATGGTGTCACTAGGGCGTCCCATTGGGAGCATAAATCTTCCTGGCACTTTAGTATATGAGGCAAGCACATCTTAAATACCTCACTCTCCAGCCTTTGTTAAAAGGTGAAAAGTGCTTTATCAGTGCATCACCTTTAATGGGCAAAGATGAAACCATCCCTACTGAAAGGGAGCAATTCAATAATTTCGACCGACGTTGTCAGGGTGCGCTAGCCTCTCTGTCCCCTCAGAGTTGGCATCCTTTATTGTCTCCAGCCCTCCTCTAGATTGCTGTTTTGAAGAAGCTTCGGGGGAAAGTGTTTTACCTTAGCAGGTTTCTGATCTGACTTTTTTTGTTCTTCAAGGACATTCCACCTGCTGCCAAGAACTGTCAAACAGAAGCATCTCAGTATAAAGAGGTGAGAGGACACCAATTAGAAAGCCATCTCTGGCCAGAAAAGCCAGCGGCACAGCTTGCCACAGGAAGTGGGATGCCTGCCTTCCTGCGTGGGGTCACAGCTGTTTATGGAGGAACAGGTATGGCTAACCAATATGGGAGCCATTTAGCATTTAAGGTACGGAACTCATTTGAATAGCAAAGCACCAGCTCAATGTCACCAATGAATTTACATTGTCTTAAACATCTGTCACAGGAGCAAGGACTTTAGTGAAATTAGACGAGCATGTGGGTGTCAAAAGACTTGCAGAACAAGAGCCGGACCGCTGTGAACAGGAAGTGAGATTGGCCTGGGAGAGTTGGGACAGTTAATGCAGTTGTATTATCACAGATTACAGATCAATTTTATGGAAAGCATACAGACCTTCTCTTGAATGTGTCGGAGATTTTGTAAGGGTTTTGGTTCTGAATTCAGGGAAGATGTCATGTAGTCTATGTACACAGTAACTTGCAGCATCTTCACTTTAATGTTCTTGGCTTTGATTTAGCACACTTAAAACTCCTACTCAAAACCCAAGAAATGCACTCTTGACTAGCGTCAACTGAGGTAAGGTGTGCAAGTGTGCAAAGGCTTCAACAATACCTGACACATGGCTGTGACTCCAAAAAGGAACACTTTCATCAGTGTGTGTCGCTGTTCTCATACTTCAGTCATTTAAAATGCATTTGCTGGCAACTCATCATCACTTGGACAGGGCTACACTTACCTTGGGTGAACAACTGGAGGTATGGCAGGGATGACAGAGTGTGATTGGCTCCTGCTATGAGCAGCTGTCCATGCCCATACTTGGCCCAGGCCAATTATACTTTCCCATCCCTGGCCCCTCAGCTGCCGTGTAGTCAGACCCATTAATCTCCCTGGCTGAGTGTTGTGCCATGTGTTAACAGGGAGGTCCCTTCACACTCTGCACCTGGCCAGGGCAGTCAGGGCCTTGCCAGTCATCCTGACTCCTGCCTCTCCTTGGGCCAGATGTGATGTGCCCTCTGATTGCGGTTAACAGTTCAGCTTTAATAACACTGGAATGTTTTCAAAGAGTGATTCAGTCTTAAATGGAACTCAAATGCCATGGACACAATGGATCTGGGCCATTCTTAGTGTAGGTACAGATTTTTGGTGCAGACTGTCTGTGCATTCAGACTATCTGTGCAATTGACCTATGCCATAATGTCCTTTTGCATACCAACTGTTGCTAAGCTGATAAAGCTTAATAGAATGCTGACAGAAATCCCTTGAATCCAATAAGTCAAGTAGATTTTATTGTCATTTCAACCATATACACAGCACACAGTGTGTGAAATTTAGCTCATTACATTGGATCAAATTGGTTAAAACCGTTACCCAATTATGGGGAATAACCTGGCCCTTGTTCAACACAATGCTGGCCAAATGTAGGTATCTTAGCTGATGTAACAGGATCAGCAGTTAGTATTTCACTCCAAAACTGCTGAGTTGTTCAGTGATGTTGCATTAGCAGGTTGATGTGGTGGTGCTCTATGTGTCTCAGAAAATGCAGGCACTTACTTTCCCCACTCCTCACTGCTGGTTGCATAATACGATAGGGGGCGACATTTCTAATGTTTGGCAATAAATGGGGTAAAAGAAAAGTAAAACTGACCTTCACACTAAAAATCAAGCCTAACACATTAATAATACATTATAATACATTAGGAAGAAACTTCCTTAGTTTTTTTTTTTTTTTTTTTGGGCCAGAAAACCATTATCATCATAATTTCTACACCATCATAGATAAAATATGTGCATGCACGTTTCCCATGGTATCCATCACATTGCTTCATTATAGAAACTTACCTCTAATTACCTCTACTAGTTACCTAAAGCTATAAAATCGTGTGTGTATATTTGTTTGAAGATGGGGCAATTATGACACTTGTCTTCACTTCTCTATTTGTTACACATAAACATTTGATTGTTGGAGGTTTGTAACATCACTTGTGTTGTTTTGTTGGGTCATATAAGAGGCAATGTTATGTTGAATTATGCAATGAAATGCCCTCCTTGATATCACCCCTGTGTTCAGGCAAAATTACAATATTTTATTTACAATATTATAAGTTCAGGAAACATTTAACATTGCACGATGGCACATTCCCTAAAAAGCATGGACATTTATGCATTGTTTATCTAGTTGTTGCAATATCAGTATTTTTTTCTCCCATTTTTCAATTATTGTTCTCTGATTGGCTGGTTAACACAGTGTGATTAACACTGATAATACTGAGAATTAATAGAGATCCAGTCTAATGTTAATTTAGGAGCACTGGTTTAATCACGGCCTGAATAACAAGGTCCCAAAGTTACAGTTTAGCAGGGCTTTTTTGTTCAGTGAGATTAAGGGAGGGTCAGACAGTGCTCCATTGTTCAACTGGGAACAGAAACTCATTTGCTAAAATGAAGCATGTCTTGCTAGCATAAATCATGTTCCCTAATCCCTTCACTAATGCCACATAATGCAAATTGTCTCCTGCTTAAAGATCATACAATAGAGAAAAGAATTGAGAAAGAAGTTCACTATGTTCACTTTGCTGAGCGATGAATGCAGCTTCCATTTGGTGTCAGATGTACACTTGTTGAGAGAACAAAATCAGAGAATGTTTCATAGTTCCTATTTATTTATTTATTTTTTTATTTATTTTACAGAAGAGCACAACTTTCCTCAATGGGCCTTCTCATTTTATACATACCTCTTTGGAGCATTATGACTTTCAACATATTTTCCCCCAGGTAAGCCTTGCCACTTCCTTGTGTGGTTGTTTCCTGTATTGCAGATTGTATCAGCATTCTTGAAAACTCATGTCTAAGTATACCCTCTCCTAGGTACACCAATCAGCCATAACATTAACACCGCTGAGGACAGAAGCATTCAATACAGCTTTTAAATGGCATCTGGCTAGGGGTGGACTATATTAGACAGTAAGCGAACAGTCAGGAAGCAGGAAAATGGGCAAAGGTAAAGATATGAGCTGAATACAGCAACAGCTAGAATAACAACTAGATAAGCCAGTAGTGGGATTATGCACCTTGCCAAACTGCATAAAATGTTCAGGAATTGTTTGAGGAATATGAAAAGGAGTTGACCTGGCTTCGAAATTCCACAGATCTCAGTCTGATCAGGCATCAGTGGAGTGTAGACACATTAGTCCGATCCTTGGTGGCCACACCTCACAACTTTCTGAATTCAAAGGATCTGTTGCTTGTGTTGGTGCCAGATACCACAACCACCTTCAGATATCTTGTGCCCATGCCTTAGCTTTGGTGAGACAAGGGGGGCCTACATAAAATTAAACAGGTGTTTTTAATGACATTGGTGATCAATGCATCATTGCAAAGTGTGTCATTGGACTCAAACAACACTAATTTCTCAGCTCTGTCTCAAAACTGGCCAAATGCAGTTTGGTGATAAAGGTGAGAAGAGATTTTAAAAATAGTGTTGTCACTTGGATGTTGGATGTGGCAATAAAGCACAGAACACAGCATGCATTTAAACACATTTTTGTTGTGGGCAAGGGGAAGGAAATAATGTGTCCTAGTTATCTGCTTTTGTTTCATTAGCTGAAGATGCTTATGTATTTATGTGATGCTTCAAGGCACCGCATTCACTATTTTCCTTCATTTAAGAAATTCATAAATGACCATTTTCACCCATTATGGCTCATAAATACACAGGCTATTTTTGTTACTGTGCTTTTAAGGCTGAGCCATTTTTGGTGTCCGGCCTGTATCTCTTATTATTATCTTCTTATCTTATTACATTTACATTTACATTTACATTTACGTCATTTAGCAGACGCTCTTATCCAGAGCGACTTACAACAGTGCTTTATTTCCACGATAGATCATCATCTTGGTAACCAGCTCAGATCAGTAACTGCTGATTAGCTAGTACCACCTAAGTAACAGACTAAGAGCCCTTGTAACAAGTATACACCATAAATTTTTTTTTTTTATTATTATTATTATTATTTATTATTATTATTATATTATTATTATTATTATGTCATTCAAAAATCAGGCCACAGGTAAAGCAGGTAAGTGTAAAGTAGTTTTCATTGCATCAAGGAAATAAAGAGTAGGGAGGGGTCTCAACTTCAGAAATTGTGTTTATTTAATTTATTTAATCGATCTGGTAAGCATACAACTAAAGTTTAATCCATCAAGACATTTCAATCAAATTTCTATATGAAATCAAATCTTGACTCATATTTTATGTGGCCTGTCTGAACCAAATCTTGGGTACACAGTTCAGGATCGTGAATGCAATGGGCAGCTTAGCAGTAGTGAACAATATGGCAATCATGACAAATTGTTAGATAGATCTGACTGTAGGCAGTGCTGAGTCAAGACTAGCACTAAGCAGTATATACAGCAGCATATCCTCAGGGGGTTTAATACAAGTTGCAAATCATTACTAAACTTTAAGAATAGAAAGGCCAGATTGCAGTCTGTTTAAAAGTGCATAAAACCTTATAGAGTTCTAGGATAAAGTTTTATGGAGAGATGAAAAGATGATTAACCTATGCCAATATAACGGAATGGAGAAAGTGGAGAAAAAATAAAGTGCCCATTAGCTTTATCTCATCTGCACAACATGGTTGTATGGGTATTTATCGCTGCTAGTCACCATTTCTTACATAACTTTATTGATACTGTGAAGGCTGAAAACAACAGTAGGATGAATCTTAAATGCTCCAAAGCATCGTACTGCTCAGACCCAACCAAATGATTTCAGCCACACCTTTCAGGAACACAACAAAACACTTTTGAAACAAAAGTGGGGGCACTGAACTGAATTTTACACAAACATAAACCTAGTTTCAGATTAAGCTTTGTATGTTAAAGGTGGAGCCATACGATAGGGACAATACCATAAGTTGGTTTTCCAAGAGTTATGCATAGTGCTGGACTACATAGACAATATAATTTAGGCCAAACTTATATAGGGTCCAATTTGTGAACAGAATAACCCATAGTTATTTCCCAGAGGGTGAAAAAACAGGTCTGTTCATCTTTGTAAAAAATCTTCTTCATCTTTCGTCTGCTCCCATTAGGGCTCGCCACAACTGTTTCCATTTCTTCCGGTCCTCTGCATCTTCCTCTTTCAAACCAACTCCCTGCATATCCTCTCTCATCACATCCATAAACCTCCTCTTTGGTCTTCCTCTTTTTCTCTTTCCTGGCATCTCCATCATCAGCATCCTTCTCCCAAAATAATCATTGTCTCTTCTCTGGACATGTCCAAACCAACACAACCTTGGTTCTCTAACTTTGTCTCCAAAAAGTCTAACCTGAGCTGTCACTCTAATAACCTCATTTTTGGAAATGTTTCATTTCAATTCATTTTCATGGCAAAGATGTACTTTGCAAATAATTGCTATTGATCTGATCACTCTTCATAACATTCTGGATTATAAGCAAATTGCCTTCATAAAAACTAATTTACATTTGTGTCATTCCAAAACGTTTGGCCATGGCTGTACACAATGAAATAAAAGAACGTTCGCTCAGGACTATAGTGCATCACATGAGACAACACAGAACATAAAATAAAACACAGCACAACAAACATAACATAACAAATAACATACATCCAACAAAGTGCAGATATTGTTATGTATCTCAATATGGTGGAGTATGCTGGGTTAGAAACAGCAGTGAATCCAGTGCAATACAGTATTATGGCAAGCACTGTGTTTAGCAGCAGATCAATAAAGTGCAGAGTGCAAAGGCTTAATATTAATAATAAATAAATGTGCAAACAGCCAAGATAAAGTAGATAAATATGGGTGTATGTGCACTGAGTAGGGAGTTAGAGGATCTAAGAGTCAGTTCAGGTTCAGGAGTCTGATGGCCAGGGGGAAGAAGCTGGTAGTGGAGGCTCGTATGCTATGAAACCTCTTCTTAGACTGCACAACATTCATAAAATAACCATTAATAAAATAATAAAGGAAACAGCTCATGAGAGGTGCAGTTGTTGAACAAAGTGGAAGTGACTTATTTTCATTGTGAGCACACAGTACGGTACACAATGGACCACAACGGAATGCATCATCTGGATTTAAACCATAAACACATCCAATGCCCAGCTCAAGGTTATCTTAAGGCAACCTTTTGGTCCAGGATTCATACTCAAAAACAATAAGCCACTACTTTAAGAGTTTGGGACTTGGTCCCGGGATCATTTCCAGATAGGACAGTCAGAGTCATTTCTAATTGGAATTTGCATGTTCTCCCTGTGTCTGTGTGTGTTTCCTCCTTGTGCTCCAGTTTCCTCATACTGCCCAAAGACATGTAAGGTAGATTCTGCATAAAACATATGTCTGTTAATAACAGGCATAATGTGTATGTATATTTATTAAGACTAAATAAATTAACTATTGGACAGTTCAGACGAACAGAGACATGCAAAAGCATCGAACAAGCTTAGCAAGAATCCAAAGTCAAAGAGGGCATGAAAAATATTTATTAATCATGTATATCATACATTTGGTATTGCATCGGAGCAAAAGTAACAGTGCAGGACTGTTTTTAGCATTTTGTTTATTTGTTTGTTTGTTTGTTTGTTTTGAATCTTGAAATTCACATCCTGGGGGAGGGCTACAACTGTAAAGACACTTTGATTGACAACAATGCAACAATGACACTCTCAGAAAATGTTTTGACTGGATGGGCTTTTGGTGAGCATTTGTTTAATGAATGCTCAAGACGACGATTTATCCTGCGTTGAAATGTTCTGTGTTACCATTGGAGCTCATTTAATGCACACAGGTTTTATTTGTGTCATAAATGTCTTTTTAATTAGCTAATTTAACAAATGAGGTTAAGGCTGTCAAGGGGCTCATTACGCCAAGTTAGTTCTCAAAATCCCAGTTGTGTATATAGGCAGATGCATAGTGTTGTCATATCAAGCTTGAGGACACAGTTTTCGCTGGTATTAGTCAGTAGTGCGCTTATATGAACTGTTGTATAATTATACATACAGGCACCTGTGCCTCGTCTCTCTTGGGTGCTGGACATTAGACAGCCATGGTTATGCATGAAATTGGGTTCTCGCTGGTATTTCAAGGGTTTTTTCTTTTCAATTTCTTTTCAATTGGGCTGAACATAATGCTCATTTTGAAACATTACAGTTCTGGCATATTGTTATAGTCTAATATTGTTATGTACTCAAAGCAATTTATTTTGGAAAATATATTTTTAACTATCCTGTTGTAGGCTTCCTTTCCTACATGATATCTAGATAAGCCTACTACATTTACATTTACAGCATTTAGCAGACGCTCTTATCCAGAGCGACTTCCATGTCCCAGTGGTGGTAGTGCCAGAGGTGGCATTCGAACCTGGGACCCCTTGAGCCATGGGTCCATAGACAAGTACCCTATCACTAGACCACCACCACCCCTGACTTACATACTTTTTAAAAGTTTTACAATTAAAAACAAAAAGCTTGTTTCTAAAACAGTTTTGGGGTGATACCCCCATGTAAAAAGTGAGGCTTAGCAGAATAAACCTCCAATCCTTCAATGTTTAAAAAAAGCACACTATCCTCTACTGCTTTCTATCAAGTTCAAAAATATTTAAAAAGGCTCACATAAGCATTCCAGCCATGGTGGAGGTGATATTATGTCATGTTTGACGCCAAATGCCTTTAGAATAATGTTATGAAGCACATAGGGAGCTCCCTAGGGATTCTAGTGCTTCTGTGTGGAGTTTGCATGTTCTCTCTGGTTTTACTGACCATGTGCACTGATTCCTCCCACAGTCCAAAGGATGGATGGATGGATAGATAGATGGATAGAGAATGTCATGGAGGAATATTATAGAGAGAACATGACAGCATGTGATAAATGAAACAACATAATGAATGTCTAAAGTACAACAAAAGCAAAGAATGGTATAATCTTGGCAATGGTATGATCATTTATTGATAAAGCATAGCTCATGAGACATGCAGTTGTTTCAAAACATTAAAGACTTTGGAGCTTAGTGTTAAAATAACAATACTGGTGACTACTTAAACTTATAATAAACCTAAGTAATAATTCATCACCCATCTCTATAAAGCATGCATTCATTAATGACAAGCATAATATATACATTTATGAAGACAAAATAATATATTTATATATATATATATTTTAATGTAATTAACTCATTAAATAAATTAAAATTGGGCAGCTCAGTTGTACATACTGTAGTAGTACAAAAAAGGAAAAAATACTAGCAAAAGGCAGCATAAAATATTTATTAACCATTAATATATTACATTTAATGACAAGATGGACAACTTTTAATAAAGCCTATTTTATCTCCAAATGCAACAACAAGGCAGAACATAAGCCTCTTGGCGACAGTGTGACAATCAGTATCAAACAACCAAATCCTGGTTACCAAGCACACAGAAAAACCCAGAAGCTTCAGTCTTGAGCCATGTAAGACACATGACTTCTGAGATATGCTTAGCACAGTAAAGCCTCAACTGATGTTGAGCTCGACTCAAAATCTCAGTTCTAGAGTGTGTTTTCAGGGTCTTAAAGTGGTGTTAAAATGTAAAAGATGAGCCAAAATGCAGAGAAAATCTACATCTTCAGAAATATTCGCATACATCTCAACAGGGACTAATATTCAACAGTAAAAGTGCAAGACAAAGCTTTTGTTAAGCTCCGTCAACATCTTTGCACAATTACCCCAGTAATGTTAAATGTCCAGAAAACTGTATAGGCAATATTTGTGACTGTGCGACCATAGCAACAGGACCTGATTAATTTGCCCTTTTTATCGACAAAATTATAAACTGCTGAAGAAGACAGAAAAATGCTTATCCACTCATTTACCTCTTTGCCCCTCAGTTTGATGAAACAATAGCGGGAGGACATCACCAAGGTCGAAGTCAGCTGGGCTACATTCACAAAGCCCGTTCACAAGCGGCTAGGTCTTGATAAACAAGCCAAACATAAATAAAAACTCCTCTGAGCACATTTGTTCTCGGAGGCATAGGCTACGCCAATGAACAACACCAGTCCACACACATACATACACACACACACACACACACACACACACACCGCAAAGCTTTTCCCTACAGATCCTTTGAAATTAAGGCCGGCTCTGCAAGCTCTTTAGGTGGGCATCCACAGGTGTTTTTGTGCGCTTGCCATCTAATTATTTTGGTAGATGTGCCGAATTAGAGCTCTCTGACTTAATCCTCCATCACCTGGCGTGCTTATATTCCTCGTCACTTGTGGTTTCACTTAAGGGCCTTTGCTCAGCCACAGCGACTCTGTGTGTAGTGCAGAGCCAAACAAGAGGAGAACCCCCTGATGAAAATCTGCTTTGTGTTTGCTTTGGTTGGTCCAGGAGGATCACACTGCTTCAGAAGACCCTGTCGCTGTCGGCAACAACATCTGCCTGGTGAGTGTGGGGCAAGTCTCTTTGGAGCTGCAATGCCATTTAACAAGACATGAGGGATTTGAGTCAATGAGTTTTCAATGTGGTGAACTTCATCACAGCAATGAATCTCTCCAAATATGGCGAGTGCCTTTTTCAGTCAAGGCCTATATAGTTTCAAAATGGTGCCCTACATTTGTACCACCCAACATTCATTGTTCTTTTAAGTTTAAGTGGAACACTCTTCAAAAGTCAAAACAAGTCTGCTCCATTGCTTTTGCGTTTCTTCCCTCATTAACCCTTAGAATCGCTGGCAATAACAAAAGCCTGGTGTAATTTGAAATGAATTATTTCTCACTCAAGCTCAATGAGACAAGAAGAGGAATGCTGTCAGAAGTATGGATTCTGAGCTTTCAATTCATTTGTGCGCAGAAGTAGTGTAGACATGTTCCGCAGTCTGAAAAAGCTTCCATGGTGAAGGGTTTTTGAGTTTTTTATTTCCCTTGAAAATGAACCTTCTTTATCGTAATGTTTTTCAGATTTTCAGATACATTTTGGAACCTTTATCCTATAGTAGCACTAAGCAAAGTAGAATTGCTGCCCTTTTGTAAAGGTTAATAAAATTAAATGACTAAATTATATTCTTTAATCACTATTCTTCATCTGACATTCAACGTACAGTTTGTTCAAGTGTTCAGCTCTGATGTCTGACATTACGGAGATGAACTTGTTAAATGTGTTTTATTTTATTGAATAATCATTGCTGGAGGAAGTGTGTCTCCATCTTAACCTCATGCTGAACTATAACTGTATCTTCTGCAACTTTTCACTGAATGAGACACTGAAAGGAAACAGCAGAGAGGGCAGTGAGTGGAGAGGTTGGACAGTGTCAGCCTCTGAGCTGACCCTAGGCTCCTCTCTGCCTATTTCCGCTTTGCCTACTCCTGGCACCTCTAAGTTGACTCCAGACTCCTTCGTGTCCACTACTTTATTTAGCCTTGCTACAATCCACTCTTTCCAAACCCTGAACCCAATCATGATGAACACTTAAATGAAGTGATTAAATGAGCAAGTGATTGACTGAGGAATGAGTCAGTTCAATGATGGTGCTTGTCTTATTTGATCATTTTATGATTGGATTTTTTTTTCATTCATTTATTTATTTATTATTGTTACATTTTTTGGCTCCCGCACAATATTGTGAAAATAATACACATCCTAATGAATGATTATTCCTAGTCGACATGAAATAAAGTTGTCCATGTATATTATCCATCTGTCTATCTCCAAGGGTCCATCTGTTAAAACATTACTCCATTATAGACCAATAGACGGATGCTTGGATAAATGCACCTGCATGGATACCAATCCTTTTTCACCTACTTCATCCAACCATCTGTGAGTAATGCACAGGAATTAATGGATGGATGTATAGACATCTACTTTGATCTTTCCAACCATGATAAGTGAAAGTGACCATTCTTGTCAATGTGAAACACAGCACAGCGGACAGTGAACCATAACGAAATTAGACCTCTGCAATTTACCCATATACACAAACATGTGCAGCAGGGGCAGCTATTGAAAGTGCCCGGGTAGCAGTGAGAGGGACAGTACCTTGCTCAAAGGTACCTCAGGGCAGAAGTGGTCTGTGATTCGAACCCACAATCTTCTGATCCTGGGGCCAACTCCCTAACCACTGGGCCACCACTGCCCCATAGATTGTTTTTGTGGATGGGTAGATATGTGGTTATATATCAGATCCATAAACAATATCTACATCTACAAGTTTTGTTGCAATCGCCAATCACAGGTAGGTTCAAAAAATAAACTTCTTAATATGTTAGGTTGTGTCCCTGCCTCCTGTACATAACCTTCATTTGTGTAAAAAAAAAAAAAATAATAAAAATTAGTGACCAATTTAGCCACCCTTCTTTTTAGTAATAGTCATGAGCCTTCCATTCATGGAGTCTGATGGTTTCTTGATCTGTTGACATTTTGTGCAGCAGCAACCGCAGCCTCCCAGACAACAGAGGTGAACTGTTTTCCTTCCCCTTAAATCTCCTGTTTAAGAAGGTCCACCAGTTCCCAATGGGGTTTAGATCAGGTGAAGAAGGGGGTCATGTCATTACTCTTTCATCTTTTAGGCCTTTACTGGCAAGCCAACCAATGGAGAACTTCCATATATGCAATGGAACATTGTCCTGCATAAAAACCGTGGTCTTCTTGAAAGATGCAGACTTTTTCCTGAATCACTGTTTGAAGAAAGTGTCTTCTAAAAACAAGATAAGTGAGATTGGGAGTTAATTTCAAGTCAATTTTCAACCTGAAATGGTCCAACAAGCTCATCTTTAATAACACCAGCCCATACCAGTCCCCAACTTGCTGGCATCTAAGTCGAAGTGGAGCTCAGTGCCCGTTACTGATCCAGCCACAGGCCCATCCATCTGGTCTGTCCAAAGTCACTTTCATCTCATCAGTCCATAAAGCCTGAAAAATCTATCCTGAGATTTTTCTTGGCCCATTCTTTATGTTTCAGCTTATGTGTCTTGTTCAGTGGTGGTTGGTTTTCAGCCTCCCTTATCTTAGCCATGTCTCTGAGCACTGAATACCTTGTATTTCTGGACACTCCAGGTAGGTACAGTTCTGGAATACGACAGCACTGGAGGATCATGGGTTACTGGTAGATTCACATTTGATTAGTCTCAAATCTTTGGCAATTAATTTGCATCTTTTTTTCTCAACACATTTCTTGTAACCTGTTGACAATTTGCCACAAACTGTTTGATGGGTCTGTGATCATGCCCCAATATTTCAGTAATTTCAAGAGTGCTGCATCCCTCTGAATGACTTTTTAATGACAATTTTTGACTTTTCAGAGTCAGTTCTGTCTCTTTTTTTGGCCCATTTTGCCCGAGGGACAGAAGCTGCCCAATGACTAGGCCTAAAGACACCTTTATACTTTAGGCCACACCCTCCCTCATTACATATTCACACACCTGATCTGCTTAAATCCCATTTACATTCAAGTTTATAGAGCTTGGAGTTGGAGTATATGCATAAAAATTATGATTTGGTGAAAATACTCACTCACTCAAATGAAATACACTTTAGTAGTACACAAACACGCACATACACACACACACAAGCACACGCACACACACACACACAAACAAGCACACAAACCTTTTGTGTGGATTAGATCTGTACTCCTTTTTAAATTTCTGAATTATTGTTATGATTATTATAATAACACAGAAATACATAAATCTCAGTATACACGTAGCAAAAGGTGCAGAAATAGCCTGGACAGGTTGCCAGTCCATTGCAGGGCCCACACACAGACAAAAACACTCAAACTTTTACCTAGGGAGCAATTTAGCTTTTCCAATCCATCTGACATGCATGTCTTTGGACGGTGGGAGATATATATATAGTCAGTCATTTTCTGGGCCGCTTGTCCTAATTAGGGTAGCGGGCGAAGGACGGAGACACACCCTGGACAGGTTGCCAGCCCATCGCAGGGAGGAGCGTACGTATATATACAGTACTGTGCAAATGTTTTAGGTAGGTGTGAAAAAATGCTCTAAACAAAGAATGCTTTCAGAAATATAAATAATTATTCTTTATTTTTATCAGTTTACAAAATGCAAAGTGAGCGAACGAAAGAAAATGTTTTAATCAAATCAATATTTGGTGTTACTACCTTTTGCCTTCAAACCAGCATCAATCCTTCTAGCCCCCCCAGAGCCCTGATCTCAACATCAAAGTGAAAGTGAAAATGACAACCCTTGTCATTGCGAGGTCACAGCACACAGTGAACCACAATGAAATTGGACCTCTGCATTTAACCCATGCACACAAACACCGTGTAGCAGTGGGCAGCTATTGAAAGCGCCCAGAAAGCAGTGACGGGGATGGTACCTGGCTCAAGGGTACCTCAGGGCAACCTACTGGTGAGGGAATCGAACCCACAATCTTCCGATGCGGGGGCAACTCCCTAACTACTAGTCCACAGCTGCCATTCTGATGAACCACCACCGAGTCTCGCAGCGCCCTGTCATCGAGTGTGTCTGGATTACATGAAGAGACAGAAGGATGTGAGGAAGCCTACATCCACACAAGATCTGTGGTTAGTTCTTCAAGATGTTTGGAACAACCTACCAGCCGAGTTCCTTCAAAAACTGTGTGCAAGTGTACCTAGAAGGACTGATGCTGTTTTGAAGGCAAAGGGTGGTCACACCAAATATTGATTTGATTTAGATTTCTCTTTTGTTCATTCACTGCATTTTGTTGATTGATGAAAATAAATGATTAACACTTCCATTTTTGTAAGCATTCTTTGTTACAGCATTTTTTCCACACCTGCCTAAAACCTTTGCACTGTTCTGTAAATATATGTGTGTGTGTGTGTGTGTGTGTGTGTGTGTGTGTGTGCATGTGTGACTAAATTATATTCTTTTATCCCTATTCTTTATCTGACTTTCTGTACACTTTAATGCTTAAATGACAATTTAAAGCTACATTTAAAGATCAGTCTTATTTTCAGAACAAGTCAGAAAGAGAACAAAGTAACACGAGAAAAGCAGCACAAAAAAAAGACAAAATTGGGTAAATGATAAAAAAAACACTTTTGCCACATCTTCAAATGTGATCCTGGTTGTAGGTGCCCTTGGCAGTGTAAAACACCCCTTTCTGCTTGAAGCCAAAAGAGTAACAAGCAAAATGCTTTAAGGAATTGTGATGCAACTTATGTTCACGTCTCAGCATGAGTCATGTGACTAGACATGATTAGACAAAAGCTGTCTTTTTGCAATCACTCTGACGAATATTTGTGTGTATCCAGAGACATAAATGTGTACATTTAATAGGCACCCACTAAACTTTGATGTAATTGATAAAAAGAAGCAGTTCCCCTCAACCTAATGGCATTATTCCTTATGATCCTTTATGCAAAGGCTTGCGGAGGATCAAAGTAACTGAGTGTTGCCCAAGGCGATAAAAGATGTAATAAAAATCAGTTTGCCTTGAACAATTTCATAACTGGGTGAAAAAAAATCATCAAATTTATTCATTGATAGGCAATGCCTTTGGTTTAGAATGGGCAATGCCTTTGACTGGGGTATAACCACCCTAATAGCTGCTAAAGTGTCAACTTCAAAAGCAGAACAACTCATAGATTTAAGGGGTTGTTCTCAAACAAACAAACACTAAAGCTACAGCAAAAGGGACGCATGATATTTGATGTGTCAGGGTAGTTATGGAGACACGAAAATTAAATCTCTAGCTGGCTGATTGCTTTATAGAGAATTTGAACCTAAATTAGCATGTCAGCATCAGCCATAGCCTGTTCATTGATCATAATCACAAAAAAGGCTGCTCTCTTTGCACATGTCTACAGTAATTTGTTGGTTCCATGGACAGTACTTGAATATAGCCAATTATTTAGTCCATCTCTAGTGTTTCGCTGCTGCCTTAATATGCATTTTATAATATGAACTCAAGAAAGATCCTTAAAAAGATTTGGCCAGTAAAACAACACAATGATTTCAGACACTACTTTCCAATATGTTCTGCCTGTTACCTAGCAACTGACATTCCTTAAATGAGGCAATATTTCAGGGTTGGTAAGCAAAATGCAGTAGCTAGCTAGACAGGTATCATATAAGGCATCTATGTCTCTAAATCATATAAGCCATCTTATGATAGGATAAAATTAGGAGGGAAAAAAGCATTAAGTAACTTTTGGAAAAGTAAAAATAATAACTTATTAGTACACCAAATAACATTTTGCTAACCTTTGACTAGTGGTTCATTGCTAAGACTATATAGTTCATATTGCATTGAATGACTTTGACTTTAAACTTAACTATATGGAGTCAGCACATTGTTTAAAATGCAAATTATGCTATCAAAGAATGGGCATCTAATGGTTTATCATCCTGTTTATGATGCTAGTACAAACACACATAAACAAAGAACATGATTAATGCTTATTAATACATATTAATACTTAATAAATGTATGTTATATGAAGATCTGCATTTATGTCATGTTCATCGTTCACTGAAATGTTTTTCCTCAATGAACAAAACAGTAGTTTCAAGTTCTTTTGATTCAAAGGCAAGAATTTTCTCCGCTTGGCTAACGTGTGCATTGAACGTATCAACAACAGGTATTCAGAACTAATTGTGGCTAATAATTTCTGTATAAACAAATGAAGGAAAATGCTGTCAACAGCAAAAGGACAGTAAAAAGGCTTCTTAGGTCGTCCCACTCAGCTCTTGTGGATTGCCGAGTGTCGTTGCGGCAGTGAAAAAGCACAGACTTTTTCAGCCTCCACAACACTCTTGCAGAGACCAGTCGAATCATGATGCACTCTTCAAGCTGAAGTAGTAAAGGTTGCAGTTGGGGGTGAATTAATGACTGGTAGGTGGAATCCTCCGCAACTCATGAGAAAAACAGCACCTTTAAATCCCCAAAAGTAGTTGCTAAACAACATGATAATAAAATAGTTACATTTGTTTTGCTCTGAACAGAACCAACATTTAACAATACTTTTCTTAAATTCCATCATAATGTATAACATAAAATGACTTAACCAGCTAGAAAATAAGCTTAATGTACACTAACAGCACCATACATATGAAAGACCTTTAAACTCTAAAAAGTGTATTTGAGTTGTAAAGGACTTGTTCAAATATATAGGAATGGAATTTTACTAATTTGATACACATTACAGCAATAATCAAAAACCTATCATCATTTACTGGACATAAAACAAATAAATACATTTAAAAAATACATAGTTCCTTAAAAACCAGTACTCCATCAGGTCAGTTCCAACTTTCTCAAATAGCAAGTAACAGTTAAAACACAGGAGCTTTTATCATCCTAAACAATTACCTTAATTTCAAAGCGATATTCTATCGCTTTCAGTTTGTTAAAGTCTGCAAGTCTTCTCTTTTCACTGCAAACGTATCACCACTTTTAGACTTATTTTTACATACATATGTAGCTTTTACAAAGCATGGGTGATAGAAAATAAAGAATAAAATGTCTTATGATCATTAACAAATGGCAGTAGATGGGTAAAAGTCAACAGTGAGTATTAACACTCCTCAAGGCTGCTGCAACTCTGTTAGCTTTATTTCACCATTGTCTGTCAAAAGTGGACAAAAATAGCTCTTTTACATCACATCTTAAAAACCACTGAAAGTTTCATTGTGGTATGGAGACACACAGGCTTCACATTCTATTTTAAATGATATATTTTTCAAAGTTCTCTGAATATGCCCAGTTTCTTAGTAACCGGTTACATTGCAATCCTATGGTTACCACGTCAAACTGAAATCTTGCTGCCTTGCTGTCAGAGTAACATTAGCATCCACAGCTATTTGACATGTTTAGCATGTAATTTAGGCTGAGAATGACTAAAAAGTTGTTCCGCGATATGTCTGGGTTATTATGTGCTGTTTGTCTTTTATTCAGGGTGCATATTCTGTAAATTAGTCTAGGGTTCATGTATAAATATCATTATTATGGCAAAAACATTTCATCTCTTATGGAACTATCAATGCCAAGCTTATCAAATCACGATTGTCATTCAAGAAAAAACTAAAAACAGAAAACAAGCCAACAGCTTTATGAAAATTACTTGGCTCTTCACATGTGCATGCTTAAGAATTCAGCAGCAAAAATATACTTCAGACAGTGAAGGACATTTCTTGAAAAAGCAGAAGAAGGAGAAGAAGAAGTGAAGAAGAAAAAGAAGGCCAGTCAAAGAAGAGAAAAAGAAGAAGGAAAAAAAGAAGGCCCGTTGAAGGAGAAGAAGAAGGAGAAGAGAAGGAGAAGGTCAGTTGAAGAAGAAGAAGAAACAAAAGAAGAAGGTCGGTTGAAGAAGAAGAGAAAAAGAAGGAAAAGAAGAAGAAGAAGAATAGAGGAAGGCCAATCGAAGAAGAAGAAGAAGAGCAACAACAAGTGCAATAACGTTCACTGGAAGGGGAATGAATCACAAAATAGTCTGATCAGGTTTCTGTTTCCAGCTCCATATTTAGATTATATTCCCAGTCTGATTTGTATCTGCACTCTGCAGCACAGAACAGTATTGGCTTTTCATGAAGACTGCCTGTTTGTTTTTCTTCCATTTTACAGAATGCTCAAGGAGAGCATTAGTCACTGTTTCTGATTACTTTTTAAGGGCAGCCTTTTGACTTTGCTGTTCATATTAAATAAATGGATAGCATCATGGTTGTGAAATTAGACCTTGCAAATTTCTTTGTGTCTTTTGAGATTTTAGCATTCTGTCTGTTCCTGTAGATGCCATTAGTGTTCTTCATGTTTTCATGTAAAAGTAGTAAAAAGGTTGTATAATAAAACCTAGCGGCATTTTATTGCTGGGTAGTGACAATAAATGAGAATATCGCCAGAGAGGCACAATACACGTGCAATAAAACAGAATGAGATCATAAAGGGTAAGCAGTGATGCGTCACTGAGGCAGATTAAATGAAAATCAAGGCGCCAATAAGGCATGTAATAATATACTCTGACATATTAGAATGACTCTATGCAATTCTGTTTTAGATTGCTTAGATTAAGGTTTCCTTAAAAAGAAAGAATCATTTTCTGACCATATCTTATTTTTCATTATATTTAAATGTTTTTTTCTTTCCATTTTTACAAGCAAAACTTTAATTGCTTTTCAATGTTACAAAGCATAAAACTCATTGATGTAATTCTTCATTTTAAAACATTTACATCCCTTTTCATGTTCTCTTTATCTCTATTTTTTTCTCTAATATAATGAAAATACAGCTTCACTAAATGTTGGGCCATATTACACAGAGCTTGCTCCCTTTTTTTTGCCGGTCGCAATGTCACACTGCCTTGCCTGCCAGTCTTTGGTCTGAACATTGGGGCACTTAATCGTCTGTCCTTGACCCTGTCACATTGTTGACCAGAAGACTTCAAAATTCATTTGTCAACTCCAGTTTTGTCCTGAAATTCTGTCTGCACTGGTTAAAGTCCAGCATGTTACTTGGGCTTTAGATTATGTAAAAAAAAAAAAAAAAAGGAAAACAAAATGTCTGAAAAGCTGAATAATTTTATCATATCTCGAAAGATCTTTAAAGTAGTTTCCATTTTCCATTTAATATGTGCAGTAAACATGATTCAAATTGCAAAAAGAAAAATCACAAATACACTTTGCAAGCAATGTTAATGCATTAAGAGTTAATCTAGAATCAAAAATGCAAGCGCTGCAAAATGAGTGCAATAAATATTTGCGACTCTAGTGAAAATTTAATCTGGTGAAAACCATCCACCTGTAAAGGGATGTGAATATGTCAGATTCAAGTGTGTGTGTTTGTCTTCTAATGATCAAAGTTGTTTCCTGGTTGTGCAATTGAGAAAGGGGCCTTATTTTTTAACAATATTAAAGTTGATGATGAAATTAAGTGTATCAAATCTCAGACCAGTAGTTGCCTTGAGGTAGGTTGCCCTTGAGCAAGGTACTGTCCCCATCATTGCCCCCTGGGCACTTTAAATAGCTGCCCCCTGCTATACGGTGTGTATGGGCGAAAAGCAGAGGTTGCATTTTGGCTCACTGTGTGCTTTGCCATGTTTAACAATGATAAAAAATATTCACTTTCACTTTTCATGTGTGTTGAGGCTGATTTACAATTCAGTATAACACTTGGGACCAGTGGGTAATGGAACACAGACCTGTTCATCATTTGATTTTGTAGCTTCCTTTCCTCTTTTCCTTATGTTTTAATGCTTTTTGCGTCTCATATTTTTAAGTTTTCAAAAGTTCATACTACTGCCAGCTCCACCCCCCCATCCTTGACTGGTGACTGGTATGGTGAAAGGCAGTGTAGGCGGTGGCAATCAGGGGTTTCAATATAATATAATCTTATTATAATTATATCTGTCATACTGATATTCTACATTTTTATCCATCAAACATTATGCAAAAAGTTATTATAGCACACGTGGGTTGACTTACATTAATACAATGTACAAGATTATTTAAAAAAAAGTCATGACTCAAATATAGTCACTAAACAAGCACTAAGTTTCAGGCCTGAGAAGATCTGAGTAGTAGTACAGTATCAAATATTTAATTTTTTATTTTTTATTTTTTGGAAACTAAACTTTAAGTGTAAAGTGACCATAGGTCTAAGAGAGACACTATATAAATTAAAAGTATTATTATTATTGTTGTTGTTGTTGTTGTTGTTGTTGTTGTTGCTGTTGTTGCTGTTAGTCCTGATGACAGTGAAATGGATAACACAGGTTAAAGTCTTGTAATCTCATTTGAGTTTTGTTTGAGTTGTGTTTCTCCCTAAGGCATGCTCAGCACTGCAGAACACATGGATTTGTTTCTTAAATCTGATATTTACCTGAGATACCCAAGAGTTCAGATTTCAAGGTAAATGACCAAATTGTATTTGTAAAGTCAGTCTGTAGTCACATCTGCTGGAATATCCAGACTGCTTGCCATCTTTTGCTTCATGTTAATTTGTACAATGCACAAGTGCAAGTATAATAAGAGCAAATGTTTTGATTATTATTTTAAAAAACCCAGTTAAAGCCTGTAAATACAGCTGAGGTACCATCCCCAACACTGCTCCCACTGGCTGCCCACTGCTCACTCCTCTTAGATGTGATGGGTTAAATCCAGAGAAGCATCTCTTTGTGGTTCACTGTGTGCTGTGCTGTGCTGTGGCGTCTTCACAATGACAAACAAGTCACTTTCGCTTTCACTTGACATTGTCCAAACGTCAGTGCTGTTTTTCAGTAACATACAATTATATAGACTTTTGGCTTGGCATAAGCAATTGAGATCTGTAGCAAACAAATACGTCAATCTGTGTTATTTACTTTGTCTTGCAATATATTTTGCAAGGCACAAAGGAAGGCACCAATGGTGATGCAGGGAATTAGGTATATACTTAGGTAAATGTTTATACAGTGGTTTTACTGCAAGGCTGTAGGATTATTCTATGTTGCAATCAATTTTAAAAACTATGATGATCTTCCTTTTTTCCCTCTATGACTTCTGTTGTTTGTTACCATGGAAACCTGTTACCCTGGCCATACCCTATTGTCACTTACTTGCACAAGTCCAAGAGCATCTTTTATGCCGTTCACAGCAAAACACTTGGCACAAGGTCATTTTAAAAGGTGGTTTATATCTTTGGTTGCAGACATGCAGGACTTTAAAACTTTGCTAATCACAGAAAACCATGAAATAATGCAAAGGTTACAAAAGTAAAAGTAAGCTCTTGTTTTTTTTCAGATTTTACTATTATGTATTACACTATTATATATATTTTTTCAGTGCCTTTCATATTAGATATATCATTTCTTTACAAAACCTCTTTTTATCCTCCCTATAATCACATAGAGCTTACAGTTTTCTAACAAAGTCATGCATGACAAATTCTACAGCACAGTCATCTTACAGAACTGAAACATGAATAGTTAGTCCAGGAACAGGCTTCAGTATTATACACCTACATGGAGAGAGAGATATGCATACATTTACACCTACAAGGAGAAAAAAGGCAACCCAAATTTAGGGGTGAACAGAAGGCTGCAGTTGTAGCCATAGATACACTGGATTATTCTTTCTCATATACACAATATGGAAAAATGGAAATATGGGATTTTGACATGGTGATGCGGTTATTAAACCTGACAAGCTAGAATCTGGCAACAAGTTATATTATACAATTATTAATTTTGTGTTATGTATAATGCATATTAATAATAATAATGAACAACTAACATGTGCTAATTATTATTATGTACCAATAAAAGTGCTCTGGAAAATGCTTATTCTTAAATATGTAGTTATAACTGGCCTAATTAGGCCATTAAAGGTGATCTGGAAAATGCATTATTCACCCTTATTATTGCTTAATATTGTAGCAATGGTAAGTTGGTTAAAACTCCTGACTAGAAAATTCCTAAAAAGAGCACATTTCTTGCTGAAATATGTCATTATAAGCAGGCTGTTAAGAACCTATTTCTGCCTTGCAGTTCCTACTTTACGAGGAAAGGCTTTGTTGATTTAGCACAGCTAATAAGTGAACTTGCGCCACTTTCTTAAGAAATTTGCAGGTATGTAAATTTTGAGTGCGAGTAGCTCCCAATCACAGACATTTCTAAAAGCATGTGTATTATTTGTTCTCATTTGATAGTGCTCTTCAACCTGATTGCTGAGTGACTCATTTAGAAGGAAACTTGTTGCTACAGCAATCGTTTTTCACCACAAACTACAGGAAAGGAAAGAAAGGCATCAAAAGAAAACAAACACTGGTTAAAGATTAAGCTCCTGAAAACATTAAATGTGCGTTAAATGAAGAATTGATCACTAAATATAACAGTGCAGATGAGATGTCAGAGTTTCCATAAACAACTTTATAAGAGGTTCTCAGTATTTTATTGTCATTGTGCATGTAGTGGCTTTGAAATAGCTCGGCCAACTGTTAGACCAAAGCAAGCCATTCAGAAAGGTTCAAGCATGTTCTTTAGCAGGAAAGGCACAGTGGTAGAGGTTTGCATTTCTAAAGAAAGGTTACATTTATTTTGCATATTCTTAAGAATCTAACGCTCCATTGCTGATGTGGCATTGTCATTTGTTCGACTTCTGCAATAGGTTAGATTTTTGATTTTCTTTCAAACATGCGGTGGGATATCTTAGCTGTGGCAGAGGAAGGAAGATCATCTCTAAACTAAACACATCTATTTAGTCTGCCACTAACTACACCACGTTTTGGTTTCATAGTCATTATGTTTTGCCTGGCAACGTGATAAAATTCTATCTGCGGCTAAAGACATAAAGGACTAAACTACTTTAACTAATAAGCAACTGGGGGGAAAGCCTGATTGATAGAAGACCTTTATGCAGTTTATACGTTCTGAATATTTGTAACATTCACGCAAAAATTTTTATTGCAAATACATTTTTGGAAATTATCTTTCCTCATGTTTTATCTAAGAAGATTTTGAGACAACATCTCAAATATCTGCAGTGTTCATTCAAATAGTCAGGCGGTCTTGAAAGGCCTGTTTTTCAGCACTTACCCACATTTTCTTCCCACTCTGTTTTGAAAGGTTGAATGATTGTAATATCTGTCTTATGTTCAGTGGTAAATGGGTTTCTAAGAAGCTGGACAGAGTTGGGATAATATCTGAACAGGTCCTTCAGAAGTCCTTGAGTTTTTTCATTATAGAAAAACCTTCAGACTGAGGGACAGAACTGAAACGCAAAGATATAAGCACTGAATGTGATGCTTATAGAAATGGAAGCTTAATTTAAAATGGTTAGTTAATCAGACATTTGTATCATAATGTTACTAGCTGGTGGCAATAATATCTAAACCAGCTAATGTTTAATGAATTTTAAGTATGTTCTATGATCAGCTAAATTTCAGCTAAATTATCAGAGGATTTATATAAAATGTGTTGCATTCTGTCTACCAGATTTTTATTTATTTATTTTTTTTCAGAAATGAAAGGCCAATTGAAAATTGTAAACTGCGGGAGTATAATGGAGCAGTAATGAATGCTCATGGGAGCGGCATAATTTAAGCAACACACCTAAGGTGGAAATAGAAGGGTTTTCTTAATTTTCCTCAAGTTAAGGTCAGAAAGTCGCTGGTTCAAATTTAATCAAATCCAGTTTCTTTGTTTTTTTTTTTCTCAGGCTGAAATTTTACAAGTCTAACGTTCTGAGTTGAATCACAAGTCAGGGTTAAGTTTGAATAGCATCATCAACTGTATTCATTTTCTAGTTTAAGGTAACCGTATGATGACGAGCACACTACCACATAGAACACAAACTGTCATCAAACTGGCTGACTGGCTACGGTGAAAAGATTCATTAAAAGGATTCCTGAAAAAAAATCAGAATATTTTCATTATCCCCAATAATAATTTTACCATTTAGGTTGCCATTTTCTTCGACTGCAAACATTAACTTAACTGTGTTGTTAAACTCATGTGTCATGTGGTGTTTCCCTGCCTTTCGCCCTGTGAGACTGATAGGCTCCAGCACCCCCTGTGACTCTAATTAGGACAAGCGGCTATGAAAATGAGTGAGAGTGAGTCACTGAATGTTATTAAACTTGACTAATACATCTAATCTAGGCCTACCCACTTCCAAACACTCTGCTTTAGACAAGTGAAAATCTAGTTCACTGTTTAGACTAGTTGGTCATCACATTTAGAAAAAATTAAGGGTAAAATTGTGTATTTGATTGGTATTTTACTGGCAGCAGTTTCTCCAGTAATGCACAAATATGTGCTCAAATGTAACGCCACTGCTTTTTCTCTTGTTATCTTTGGGTATAAAATGCTCCATGACTGCTGTGTATCTTGATAACGATATGATAACAGTGATAACAATATTCTTCATAAAAAGTATGTTTAACAGTTATCAATCACCATGAACTAAACATTACATTCCTGTACTTACTGCATTTACATTTGCAGCATTTAGCAGACGCTCTTATCCAGAGCGACTTCTATGTCCTAATTACAGGGACAGTCCCCCTGGAGCGACTCAGGGTTAAGGGTCTTGCTCAAGGACCCAGTGGTGGTAGTGGCAGAGGTGGGATTCGAACCTGGGACCTCTTGAGCCATTGGTCTATAGGCAAGTACCCTACCACTAGACCACCACCACCCCATACCAGAAATAAAGATGGCATTAATTAAAAATCTGTTAATAATAACATTCCTACAGTCAGTTTCCATTACCATAAATAATGCATTCCAATATGTACCGCATTCAAATATTTTTTCTGCACTCATTGTGAATTAGTATCAGCTGCAGTGTAGGTGCTCAGGATGCTGATTATTCAGAGTAGGTTTGTGTTTCAACCAACCACCTAACCCTAGTACTTCATGTTTGGTGATATTTCTATGAATATATTTCCTCCCTCCTAAAATGTGTACTAATTGACTCTGACAGCTGTGTGGTTATTATTGATTGCCCTGTGAAACATAATGAAAGCGGAATTACTCTGGAACAAAAGGTGGCATTTAACTGGTAAAAATATGCACCCAATCTGACAGGTTAACAATCATCACAAAATTAGCTGCTACTTCTTGTTGGTTACCTTGAAACCTCAACACTACCCTCTTTGACAAAACAGCACTTCAAATCATACAGTGAAGTTGTGTGCAGACATTGTAAGGCTCACTGGTGATCAACAGCGTCTTTGAATTATTTTATAAAAAAACAGTAGAATGTGTGTAATGCTTTTTGACTCAGAAAAAACTTTTACTGGTGCGTCACTCTGTTATACCTCTTGCATCAGTGGGGTGCTATCCTTAAAGCTATGCCTTTATTGTCATTGCCTGGGAAACATTGTCTGGGACTTCCACCAAAGTACACAGTGGTTCCATTTTTTAAGGTGAACCGACCATGTACACTAAGTCCTGACTCCGAGCTTTCAATCACACTGCTCTACTTAAAGGTTATGAAAAACTACTGTCCTCTTTCTAGGAAAAAACATATTTGAGGTATAAAGCTGGACCTCAAGGGCCAGTTTTCTATGCTTTCACTGTCGTTAAATTCTTATTTTTTCTCTGCATTTTTCCCCTTACTACCCTAATGCCCTACTGATCATTTGAGTCGTGACCCATTACAGAGCTTAAATTATGGCAAGGCAACCAAAAAATGTTTACAATTTTTTTGTTTGTTTGTTTGTTTGTTTTTACTGAGCTCTTTTAGCTTTTAACACAGTGCCTTTTATTTTTAAGAGTTTGCTATTGCCTTTTATGTACAAAAGTTACTCCTTTAAAGACATTGTGTTCATTTCCTTTCTTTGACAGAATGACATCCTCATCTTTTTTTCAGGGTAATCCTCCCTCTGACTGAACATTGCCATTCTGCTCGGTTGTTCGCCTTGGTCATCATTAATTAAGACTGCTTTGCCTTGGCTTATTGACCTCAATGGCACCAGGGATTTTGATGGGTTGTGAGGAGCTCATGGAGTCTGGCCCAAAGCCCATTTTTTTCCCATTTGGTCATCCAAAGTGTTTGATGCATGGCAATTTAAATCCCCTCTTCTAATTAAATGTGATCTACACTTGAGCTAAATGACATTTTTACAGAAGGCTATCAGGTACCTTGAAGACAAGGTGACATTCCACTTTCCATTATGCAGGATTATAACAGGTGAGGGGACTCGCACGTACCGAGCCCTTCAGCAGAGTCTTCCTTTTTTTAACTTTGCAAAATCAGTAATGGCGATGTGCAGTCAGCTTGGAGGAATCAAAAGGATTTGGGGCTTAATTCACGGCTTAGCCGCAACATCCCCGGTGTCAGCACAATGCAAAGTTCAGCAGTAAATCATTAATAAAATAATGTCATCAATTCCAGCTTGCAGGGTAAGGTGAGCACAAAGAATTCTAATTTGTGGTCAGTGCCTGAGCTTTCCTTGCTGTATGTCTAAGAGTATTTAAGTGAGAGGCTGGACCAAGAAAATCCATGTCAGCCATGTCAAATCAATGTTAGTCAGAGTCATATACAGCAAAGAGGAGGACAATTGGAGCTTTGAGCTAAACGTACCAGTGTCTTCTATCACGAATTCTATCAACTCTCAAGATTTGTAATAAAAGCAGTGAATGAAGAAGTGAGTAACTTTTTAAAATGAGATTTGATGTTTGGGGGAAAATCAGACTCATCTTTGCCTTGTGGCAGACAGCTGTATGTAATAACTGTATGTAAATCTGCAGTGTACAGACTGAGGCTGAATTTTACAATACTCTTAAAAGTGTAATGGAAGCATGTGAGGAGAGCATAGGAGGATGAAGCAGTGATTAGTTGTTTTAAAGTCCATTTTTAAAGAATTCAGCAATACAATTTTTTCATCAATAGAAATATAAGATTGCAGAGATTGTTTGATCAGGTCTTATCAAATATGAAAACAATAATTGAGCTTTTTTGAATTATCATGCATGTGAATGTGTTCAACACAGTGTTCGGTAGTAAGCACAAAGTGTCTTATATCCCAAAGCATCTGTTCCACAATCTGAGTGTTACATGCTAATGCAATAACTGATGAAAACTTGACTTATAAGCCCAAGCTTAAAGTTTTACATTAAATTCCTAAACTGTATAGCTGTTCTTTACGTATGCACCTCTAGTCAGCTAAACTGCCATTAAAATTAAAATATCGATGTTTAAGAAATATTACAAGAGACGAATGGGTAATGTTGTACAGTAGAAATGGGTACAGTTGAAACTTTTAGTTAGCTGTGCTAATCTTTACTTGGTACACACTGAGACACTGAGGTTCAGAATGTCAGAGATTCTCCCATAAATACACACCCTTCCTTTATTTGATACATTTAGATACAGTGCTCTAAATAACCCATGTTGCCAGGTACACTGAATCTTGTTCCTTAAAAAATATTTTCTCCATGGATACATCTCTCTCTCTCTCTCTCTCTCTCTCTCTCTCTCTCTCTCTCTCTCTCTCTCTCATTTTCAGTGTACTTGTGGCCACCTGTATTCTTCTAAAAATATTTTTTGATTGAATGCTTTCATGTTTTTCTTGCTTTCTTGACTGCACATGCTTGTTTGTCCTTAGCTGTTAGCTATTTGGTACTTGGATTACTGTGCAATCATGAGATCCTTTCCATTTAGTACTATTTGTATTTATCTAATTTTTTTAAGGCGAGACAAAGTTAAAGAAGCAAGGTTGGTTTGGAAATGTGCAGAGGACAGATGAGGATTATATTGGGAGGAGGATGTAAAAGATGGAGCTGCCTGGGAAGAGGATAAGAAGAAGACCAAAGAAGAGGTTTATGGATGTGGGGAGAGAGGACATGCAGGTGGTCAGTTTAAAAGAGGGAAATGCAGAGGACCTTAAGAAATGGAAACAGGTGAGCAGCTCTGGTGACCCCTAAATGGGAGCAGCCGACAGAAGAAGAAGAGGAAGAGGATTTTTAAGGCAAGAAGACTGGGAAAACGATCAATTAAAATGAATGAATTGAATCAAACACTTTTTTTAATGAGACAAATAAATGATTCACAAACAGAGATCCAGCCAGGGAGAAGGGGTGGGGGTTGTACTAAAGTCCTCCTTTTAGAATGCTTCTGTTAACTAAATGATAGGGCATGTGGGAGAAGATAGCACAGGCCCGCTGGTTTTTGTGCTAGATTTTGTTGTTGTTGTTGCTTTTTTAATATATAAACTCACAAACACAAACACTCAAATGTAGAAATTACATGTTAGAACTTTACTACTAAAAGGATGAATTAAAATATAATCTTTGGGAAAATCAACTGCAGCATGACCTCTGCCAAAAGTAAAGACCAGGTTATTTAATTTGATAATACACACATGCAAAAGGCATAAAAATAATGTAGATCCAATCTCTCACTCTAATACATTATCTTAACCAGTTATCCCAGCTAGGGTTGCAGGGGCGCTGGAGTCTATCCAAGCGCACATAGTGCAAAAGGCAAATAAACACACTGGACAGGTTGCCAGTCCTTCACAGTAACGTAGATCAAATGTTTACAAATACACCATCCATAATCCATAAATTTTTGAATTTTTGGGTCCTGCATTTACACCTTGGTAACTGTTCCTTTTCAACACTGCAAATTTCAGTTCAGCCATTGAGCCAAATTTTGAATATAAAACATTGTATATACCTTTAAGTCCTTTCTGCACATTTTCAAAGATGATAAAGAAGGCTTTGGATGTTTCTGTAAAACATGGCCTAAACACAAATACTAATCATAATGTAACTTTCTATTACTTTTTATTAGTCTTTAGCCAGCAGTCAGAAAGATAAACTCCTCCTGTGAAACTTATTCAGTTTTAAAAGCCATTGACTATGATTATCATCAATATATGCTGATTTTTATAATAATGTTATTGAAGTTACAATTCTCAATTTTTTCATGAAATAGTATATTTTGCCAATCCAATCAATACAGCCAATCTAATATTGTAAATAAAATTGTTATTTGCTTTTTAAATGTTATTCCCAGAATTGAACAGTTGGTTTGGTCAGTTTTTACTTTTAAGTAAGTTTTGAATCATGTGTCCCGATTAACTCTAAGCACAAATCCATTTAATGGCCTCTGTGGGTTTTAATGTGTTATTGATGATATGACTTAGGAGCAATTTTACAAGCTTATAGCGGCCATTATTATGGATTTTGTATATTGTACAAAGCATCATAAGTACATTTATATTGTATTATGATAACAGGCTTCACTTGAACAGATATTACAATGAGTTATGAAACGTGGCATTATTAAGTCATTAAAACAAATGTAATGTGAGTAACTGATCAATTCTAAGTAATTATATTGTCTTACACCAGGTAACATAAGGTATTGTAATGGCCACTTAATGCTTTATTAATATATTTATGTATAATGAATACATAAGTCAAGCAGTCTTTTTATGATATTGTTGCAAGCTGTAAAATAAAAGGTAAAATAAAGGTTCCTAAATGGTATTTATTTGGACACATTGTTCAAGGAAAAATCTTTGCATCTGAGTTTTTTTTTTTTCCATTTGCCAAAAGGGGCTTTAATGGACTAACTACTAAGGTTTTCTGTGTACCCATAAGAGTCTGAAGAATCATTTTGGCTACGGGTAGAAGTTGTCTGTCCTTAGAAGAACAGAATTCAATCATAGTCTGTATTAACGGAGAGATTTGTCCCATTTATTGCTTCATGTTTATTGCAAAGAATTCAGATGCTGTGAAAATCTCTAAGTTGGTGTTTGTCGCACCCTTTCACATCCTGTGCAACCTCTGTGAAGCCTTTGAAAGAATTATTGCCTAACATGGTGGCACATTCACAGTCATTGCTGATTTAGGGGTGGCAATACCATTAGCACATTTGCCAGCCTTGGAACAGAGAAAAGCAGCAGTGAGCCGCCAGTGCAGGCAGCAGGGAAGATCAATGAAGGACAAGGCCCTTTAGTAGCATGAGGCTGTGAAGCACATTCCCTCTTGCATCACTTGTTATATGAGCTCTACTCTGTTAGCTGTGAGGGTATAAGGATAACATTTAGCCGTACACTGTATACCAACCAGGGCTGATCAGAGTAGTTCATGCAGCGTTGAAGACCATTTCAGAAAGCAACTATGTTTTTTATTGGGACTGTCTCCCATGGTCTAGAGTTTATCAGGGTCAAGGCTTGGACCAGAGCGCCCTTGCATTGCATGAGGCCTGCATCAGACACTTTTTTTCTTAACAGCCCATTTTGCAGCTACAGCTGAGTTATTTTTATTCTTCCTGGAGAAAGGTTGTGATGTTTCTGCACATAAATGGGCATTTATGGTCTGTTAGTAGCGTGCTACAATGAGGCAAGGTATGCAATGAAAGATTATGAATTTTTATGAAGGGTTTAGTTTTAGTCTTCATGGAATCAAAATATACATTTGATGTTATATTTTTTTTAAATATTCATTTTATACGTTTGTTGAAATGTTACAATGTGTTTAGTCTAACATAATCTGAAAGTTTTCACAATTTACATTGAGGTAAACACAAATGAACAACCTGTTCTTCGCACTATGTGTCTCTGTTTTAGCTGAAGTGTACAGAAAAGACAGGTGCTAAAATTGCATTGACAAACATTGTTCTTGGTGATGTTTTCTCTTATCATCCCTTAAGTTCTATGCATTAATCTGACAAATGCAAGGTTCAAACTTTAAGCTTCTTAATAATTTCTTTGGAGTACCTTGGCAGTGAGTTCAAAGATTGTCTAATTAAAATACAGAGAATTGCCTAATAGAGTTAATATCATATATACCTACAGAAAAGTAAACAGTAAAGATCCAATAAAACCAGAGTAACAATAACATTTTGTAAAAGTCCAGATCCAAGCACACACTCAGATGCACAATGTACTGTATACCCTAATACACAATCTATAAGGCTCTTATGCTTTCATGTATTGATATAGTTCAACTCTGAGTATTTTTTTAACCGCGGAAAGGATCAGACTGTTAAAAAATATTCTAAGTCATAGTGCAGTAGTCCAGGCCTAGACACATCCCTAGCTTAACATCTGTTACCTTTTAATATTCTTTTATTTCATACCAAAAGTAATCATAATTTCTTGATGCATTATCAAATCTAATTTGATCTCATTTTTTGACCCATACTTTGTAGAGCTAATATACTGTTAACATACTGTTACTTTGATTAAATGTTCTACTGTTCATATGCTGTTGCCTTAAACCACATTATGATTCCATAATGTGATGCCTTTTGATCTTTATTCTAAGCAAAGTTGAAGATTGATTATTAGTAAACTCCTGAAAAGAGTGCTTTTGAAAAGTAATGCTTTGAAACTAAATGACAAAAAAAGATGTACTTTGACTATATTTTAAGTGCATATCATATTTTTACCATTGGCTTTAGTGCACTACTACTTCTGTTCAACGTTAAGTTACCCTACAACAATTTACAGTATCTGTAAACTTCACAACAATGAACAAAAGTCAACCTGTGTATACAGTCCTGCCAACAGAACTTTTACAACATGCTTTCATTTGTTGTCATACCAGGTTAATGTCTATTTTATTACAGTTATCACTTTCTTCATGTTATAATTTTCAAACAGTACGATGTTTTCTATATGTTTTTTGTAGCTTCTGAAGCACTGTTTAACGGGGCTCACTACTTGCCCCCTACAAAGTTTTTCAAAACTCACTCTCTTGGCAAATGAATCTCCTCAAAAATGCTGTCTCATATCACTGTTATCCCAGCAACATCAAGCTCATCCTCTCCTTTCCTAAAAATGACCCTCAAACTTGACCTGGACATCTGCATGCAGGGACATCTGTTTTCACGTGGATGACAGCTTATCATCTCAAACTGAATCCCTACATAACAGAGCTCCTACACATCCCAGGGGATTCTTCCCCACAACCTGACCTTGCCATTTCTTTTGAGAACACCGTCATCACTTCTTCAATGAAAGCATAGAATCTAGATTTCCTTATTCATAAGAACCAATCCTTCTCATCCCACGTTAATAACCTTTCCCACATATGCAAGTGTTTTCTCTACAACAAAACCCCGCAACTAATTCAGAACCCAGCAGCATGCCTTCAATACACCCAGAGTTTCACACACCACACCACTACTGCACACCTTCCACTGGTTTCACCTGGCTGCCCTGGCCTAAAAAGCCAAAAATGGTCCAGCCTTTTCTTACCTATCAGCAACAATCAAATCACAGGTCACAGCCTGCCCTCTTAGAGCATCAAGTTCAGCCTGGTTTGACCTCCTACTTCTCAAAAGCAGAAGACATGCCTCAAGACTCTTCTCAGTCTCAGCTTATAACTGGTGAAATGGGTGAAACATCCCATGACTACTAGAAATGAGTCTAAAGTACTTGCTGTCTTAAAATAAATAATGAAGAAGCATCTCCTCAATTTGCACTTAGGACAATAAATGACACCGTTCACCAGTTCTTGCCTGTGTTTTAACTTCATGTATATCATGCCAGCAACTCTTAATTAAGCTTAAGTTTTGTAGTGTTTCCTTTTGAAACTACACAGTACTTCTGTAAATCGCTGTGGAGTATCTGCCAAATGCAGCGATTGTGACTGTTTTACAATAAAATACTATACATTTAGAGCACACATTGTACATTTATAGCCTAAAACCACCAATTAAGCATTATGCATTTATCCACTCTCTGAGCCATTCATCCAGGTTCACAGGGGGTACCGGAGTCTATAGCAGTGTGCAAAAAGCAGAAAAACCCTCAAGACAGGTTGCTAATCCATCCAAAGGGCACAGTTAAGTAACCAGTAAATTATGATAAATATAACAGCATTTGGTTTAACAGTTTAGGTGTGCCTAAGTGTGATTCTCTCCTTCCTTCTTCCTTCTATCTGTCCTTCATTCTTTTCAACGTTTAATTATCAATGATTTAATTATTAATGCATCCATTTCTTTATCCACTAGTTATTTGAACACGTGACGAGGATGGACAGGATTAGAAATGAGTATGTTAGAGGGATGGCTCAGGTTAAATGTTTTGGAGACAAAGTTAAAGAAACAAGGTTGTGTTGGTTTGGACTTGTCCAGAGGAGAGACGAGGATTATACTGGGAGGAGGATGTTGAAGATGGAGCTCCCAGGAAAGAGGAAGACCAAAGAGGAGGTTTATGGATGTGGTGAGTGAGGACATGCACGTGGTTGGTTTGTAGGAGAAAGATGCAGAGGACCAGAAGAACGGATGATCCGCTGTGGCGACCCCTAAACAAGAGCAGCCAAAAGAGAAAGATGTATTACTGTATAAAATAGTTGTTTACTAGTTACTAACAATGTTTAATGATAGTGCACTTTCTGAAACACCTTAATAGATGTGATAAGACACTTAGGAAGCAGTTACCTAGAAGCAGTCCACTTAAAGGCATCAGCCAGCAATCTTGAATGTTCTTTTTGTCACAGGTTTTCATTAGTCAGTGATGCAGTTCAGTTCTCACACTTTCACAACAGAAGAATCTGGATATAAATCTGGATAGAAATGGCCATTTCAGATCCTTCCTCAGCAGGAGCACTGAGCTAAAAAAAAAAAAACAAGTTCAAGGTGTGATATGGGTTCACATGAACACATAACAAGTAACTGGTATAGAGAGGCAGGAGATTAGGCTTTACATACTAACCTTGGCTCCCAGACCTGTCCTTTTAATGACAGCATAATTCAGCGTTCACCTTGGGAGGCTGCCATAGATTTTAGTTTATGAGGTCACCAGAGTAACCTCAATCATTCAAGTGCACACTCTGTCTTTGCTTCAGTGCCTATCTCATTCCCACTGTTGCTGAAATGTTGATGCCTTTGATGCCGTGTTGATGCTCTGCATGTTCTTCTTCTTTTTCTTCTTTTCTCCCAACTTTCAGAAATGTGTTCACATGTAGTTTCATGTGTATCCATTAAGCTTTTGTACGTTAATATGTTTACTGTCATTAGTAAATTTTATGAAAATATCATGATAAATTTAAAGATTTACTGATAGATTTACTGATAGATTTACTTCAAACAAGGTAAAAAGCGGAAAACCACTAATCTGACCACAAATGATCATCAATTTCCATTTCTTCCTGTCCTCTTTATCTTCCTCTTTCACACCATCCACTTGCATATTCTCATTCAGCACATGCATGAACCTCCTCTTTGGCCTTCCTCTTCACTTCAACATCCATTTCCCATTTTCCAACATCCATATACTCTTCTCTCCTCTGCACATGTCCAATCCAACACAGTCTTGCTTCTCTCACAAAATCTTCAAATCATCCAACCCGAGTTGTCCCTCTAATACTCCTGTTCTTGATCCTGTCCATCCTCATCATTCCCAATGCAATTATAAGCATCTTTAACTCTGCCACCTCTAGCACCGTCAACACCATCTTTTTCAACTCATCTAACATTACTGTATTACAGAAAAAACTTCATTTTTCAAAAATAAGTCTGTGAGTTAGTTCATTCATGCTTTACTAGCTTAACATTTTGTATGTATCCTAAAGACAGGCAGTCATGGTTGGCACATTTGTAAAAAAAAAAAAAAAAAAAAAAAAAAAATTGAAAAGAACCACACAGGCAGGGGGTCCCTAGAAAGCCACTAAAGAAATTATAGAAAGAAATTTCTGTCAACTCACATTTAATGTGGCCTTATTCTGTATTTTTCCACTGTTTGGTTTTTCTCTGAAGTCTATTTCATTTCTATGACACAAGTAAGAAATGTAACTTTTTTATAAGTATTTGAAAATCAATAAATTATTCCCTTTTCTTTGACCATTTGCCATTATGTCTTCATCTCTAAAGGACTTTTGTCAACATTTACTGGTACCATGAACCCACTCCACCAATCACTGTTATTTCTGCTGTTGTTATGGTGACAATGGAGATGATAGATGAGTTGAGTCCCAGCAACTGCAACATTTTGACATCAAAAGATTAGTTTGTCCTCTGCTTTGTCATTTTTTGTGATGCTAGAATCTACAAAAGCAGCTCAACTGGACTATATTTCTGAGCTTATAACAACAAAAATAATAACAACAAGACAAATGTTAAGTAATAATAATAATTATTATTATTATATAAAATATATTGTTAATAACCTTAAACCTGATCAAATTGAACCTAATCTGTAATGTAACCAAGGAAGTGAATTTTGCTTTTGGTAAGTTTAAAAGTGTTTAAATACCAGTATGAAGAAGCAAGCCAAATTAGGGATGAGTACTTATGAAAATTTTAAACAAAAATGTCACCAAAACCTGAAGGGTAGATTCTGCAGATTCAGACTAAAATGCAGAGATTATGTCAACTGCTGACCTTTTAATGGAAGGCACTTTATTTATTGCAGGGCAAATTATTCACAGAAGTATCATTCTGTGGAGTGTCTAACAAATGCAAACCACATTTCTGTGCGCTCTTTCTGTGTGGGACAAAGTGTCCCCAAGGATTTGCATTATTAAAGTGCTTAGATGTATTTTACTTGTTTTGAGAATAGACAATGTATTATCCCTCAGTGTGAGAGGAGGTAAAGTAGCACAGGCGTGCTGAAAGCAAGTGCCAGCTCCAACCAAAGCTGAATGAGCATCCACCGTGCTCCATACATCACAGAGGTGCCATCTGCAGAGCAGGACAAGAGCCCAGGCCTTCATGCAAGTGATCCCAAGGATTGGGGGAGTATTTCTGTTAAGCTCCTCAAACTCCTCCTTTTGTTTTATGCCAAATCTTTTATGATAGTTCCCAGCTTGCATATCCCTTTAGGCAGAGGATTTTCTGTCTATATAGCCTGTCGACATTGACATTTACATACAAGAAGCTAAAAGGCTCCAATGAATGCAGAGTGTACACAGTGCAATGACATTGCTGACATTATGAGCCATATGTGTGCATTTTGTGCGTTTTACCTTTGATAAACATTAACCCTGAACATGCTTAGTTCAATTTTCAGGGAAAATCCCTTCTGTGAATGATATATTGCTTTTACTGGGTCTTTCACATTGGTAAATTGAAAATAATTGGCCAAATTTATCATCATATATTTATTTCTTTATTTCTTTATGGAGAAATGTTTCAATCCAGCGAATCTGTTAATTGATCTGCGGCAATATTGAAAGATACACCAACCTACAGTCCTAAATAAATCTTAACCGTGCTGAATGTAGCATCTCACTGGCAAAATTGTTTAAATCTACTGCCAGAAGGCACATGCTTGTTCACAATGAGCGCAGTGGAACACGTCAGCATGCAGAATGAGCACTGTGTTTGTTACTATGTTTTCTATCACAATATGAAAGATGGCCTGTTTTATTGTTGGAAATTGTCATTGTCAGTTCTCAAGCTCATTCAGAAAGCAATTTGAACTGCCAAGCACTTCATTTTGTTTTGTGTAAACAGAGTAATGATGAAATGTCTTATGTGTAATTTATATTTATTTTCATGTCTTTACTGGTTCAAAAAGTTAGTTGGTGAGAAAATCAAAAGATAAACATGCCGTTTCTTTTACTTTTGTTAGATCGTATTTTTATCACAACATAAATGCAACAACACTGAGAAATTACTTTGCTAATGGAGAGGAGCAGATTAAACAGCCACTGTTAAAATGCTTGACTTGGAAATGTAAATATAGTTAAAACCCTTTCAATGTGCTAGAATTTTTACACAATGTGGACATCTTAAAAATGTTCTTCACATCACGATTTCCAAAATGGTTTATTTAAGAGCCATCTAATACATTTTTTTTTCCAATGTCCCAAAACCACCTCAAGAATTAAAACATATTGTTTCAATTGCTTAGGTAAAGCATGCTTTAAGTCTTAAATCTAGAATAAAGAGACCTTCTCATATGCCTGTTGATATTTTTTCCACTGTAAAGGACTGCTTTACCAATAATGTACAAGAGCTCCCTCCAAAATCCCTGAAAGCGCTGACATGCATTGCTATTTCAACTCCCTTACCAGGACCTGTCACTAACCCTGCATCTGCAGACAGGAGAGGAGCTCTGCTAGATATTGAAAAGCTTGGTGTTTTAGACAATCATGCATGTCTCCATCCTTTTCTCGGAGGGAGTTATACGGTGGGCATCCATATGGGAATGGAACATTTCGGTTGATAAAGCAAGGGGCATTTGTTATGAGTGCACTTTTTTGCTCTCAGTGTGGGGGAAGAAAAAGAGCAATAAATGGAGATCCAACAGTACAATGACATATATCATGGCGTAGAGAAGGCTAAAAATGATGTTCTAACTGCATAGCCATGTGCCTTATAAGTTTGTAAGTTTATTGTATAAATAGGGGGCAAAAAATGAATTGTGTCTGTAGAAAGGATGCAAATCACAGTGTGGGATGGTAGTAGGTCAATGATAGAATGCCTTTCAGACTTTGAAAAAGTTGATTACCTACTCTTGACTTAGGGGGTCTTGAAATTAAGAACAAAAGATAAGGGCATAGGAATAGTGTAGATAAAAAAACAAATATTAAATATTAATAAATATCCCTCACAATCCCAGATGCAATTCCAAGAGGTCACAGTGCTCAGAATGTCTACAATGCATTTTTACTGGGATGTGCCAATTCTGAAACTCACCTGGAAACTTGCATATTGCATATTTTGCCAGCAGCACCACCACTCTTGAGCTGCCTTGAGTTTCCTCCAAAAAGAGATATTGAAATAATCCACTTTTACCCTATTTGAGAACTCTAGCTATCCTTTTCTTCACTGGAACATAACTAATAAACCAAAAGAAGCCATACTAACTTGTATTTATTAATTAATAACATAAAATGAACTTAGCTGTCCTCAGAAAACAAACATAAAGCATAGCAGGGGATGGTATTAGGTCAATGATAAAAATTTATCTTAGACTTTGAAACCCTTTGGTCAGCTACCTCCCCTTTAATTAGTGGTTCTTAATAAGTAATAAGTAATAATAAGTATCTATTTTCTTATGTTGAGAAGATGGTATTGTCATTATAGCTTTAGGCTTCCTTGATTTAGATAAAGACAAAGTTAAACATTTTAGCCCAGAAACTTGTGCACCAACCCAGTAATGTAGGAATTGGACTGCAGACAGACCTTGCACTCGTTCTTTTTTCCGATGCTGCTACATTGCCACCTAGTGATAGGCATACACTGTTCTCTGCTCTGTCCTCCAGCAAGTATGTGATCAAAATGTCCTGTCTGTGAAACATGGCTTAAAGGATTTGCCATCTTGCATTACTTGTCTTTATAATGGAAAGTGTAAGACAAAAGTAAAAGAGAACTATGCAAATGGTTTATTTTGAATCAGACAGTAGGAGACTATGAAAGGCATTACTTATAGTAATTAAAACACTCAATACTCTGTCTGTTGAATTTTGCATTAGGCTTGACCTTGTAATAAACAGCTCTGATGGTTTTCTGCAGCTTTTCTTGTTCATTGCCCTGCTGTTACAGCACAGCATGTCTAACAGAATGTAGAGTTGGTTTGTAATAAATATTTAATCTGCAGAAAGTATATTGCTTGACAAAAAGGGTTATTACTTGACAAACTGTATTAATCTTGAAAAATGATTATTGGTATAACAATAACAGAAGACTTGTTAATAATGCATTAAATATGGGACTCTGCATGAGAGACGAAATCGTTCATGGCACTTCCTTTCTTCTTGCAACCTCCTCATGGGACTGAGGAAAACTTGGATGCAGCTCGTCTAAATAGGATTTTTGTTATTCTGATTTGCTGTCATGCTTATTATGACACCAGAAAACTGGTTAAAATGAGCCTTGTGGAGCTGAGAGAATTTTCTCCAGCTGCATGCAGGCAGCAGAAGCCTATAAGCAAAAGTTTATATCATTAAAGAAATAAGCTTAAGTGTCATTGTCATCTTTTTCTAGTTAGTTGTAATAGTGCTGCTTGGGTAGCCAAGGGAATAGAACAGGAATAATGTAGATTTTAAAATACCTCCAGTATTTATGAGCTTCTCTCCTAATCCTGAATGTAATTTCTTAGAAGCCACAGTGTTCAGAATGCCTACAGTACATTTTCAGTGGAATGTGCCATGTAACTGTTAGCCATTTTTGAAACTCACCTGGAAACTTGCGCCCTGCATATTTTGCCAGCAGTTCCAGTGCTCTGCAGGTCTGGACTTCCTCCAACTGAAAGCAAAGGTTCCTTTTACCATATTTAAGAACACCAGCTTTTCTGTATAGGAACATGTCTAATGTACCAGTAGAATTAGCCCAAAATAATTATCCATCAACGTCATTTTATATGATTAACATATCTTTAAATAAACATTTAATTTTGAGAGCCCATTGTACATGCTTTGTGTGCTCATTTTGTCTTCCATTAACATTCAACCTAAAATCTACTAATTGGAACTTTTAAATTCCATTAAATGTAACCCTTAATCTTAACCTTAACCATGTGATACATTGGCACTGATAGATCTAGGATACTAATGTGATCTACAGTCTTATGCAAGTTGGCAAAGAAGGTCCTGGGTTCGAAGTCGATGCTGGGAGGTTTGCATGGGTTTCTTCTGGGTGACTCAAGTTCACCTCCCACAGTCAAAAGACACACGCGCCAGGTGAATTGGAAATGCTAAATGGCCCCTTGGTGTGAGTGAGTGTGTGTTTGTTTGTGTGTGTGTGTGTGTGTGTGTGTGTGTGTGTGTGTGTGTGTGTGTGTGTGTGTGTGTGTCTGCCCTGTGAAAGACTGACGACCTGTCCAGGCTATTTCCCTTCCTTTCACCCTGGTAGAGTTGGGAAAGGTTTCAGCACCACCACCAGCCCTTTCCAGGACAAGCGGCTGAGAATATTAGTGAATGAGATAATGGGAGTTTTATACCTTTCCTACTTGTCGAACCTTACAAAAAAATAGATATGAAGTAAGGATATATCATTATTTAGTAAGAAGAAACAGCAGGGCAGCCATGTGCAGCAGATTGTACTGAAAGTATTGTCATCATTCTTCTACAAAACTGTTTCAGGTTCTATACATTTTTAAGGTGTCTTGCTTGAATGCACTACTTCAGACCCTGCCTTAGCATTTCAATGAGATTGAGGTCAGGAGCTGAATTGGAGTGTCTACAGTATGTTTTTCTTTTCTGTGATAGTGGCACTGTTGTGGGTGGACTAACTCAAGTTTTAAGTTTTGAATCACAGATAGATGCTCTAACAATCTTTTGTAGATTTTTTTTTTTTTTTTTTGCCAGAACATGCAAGTCCCATTCTCTTACCCATCTTCCATGCTTCATGGTTCAGATTTCTTTTTTGCCAAATTTTCTACCTAATCTTATCCATTGCCAGTTCCTACCTACTAAATCTACCTATCTACTAAATCTAAATCTAAATACTAAATCTCCCTTCATCAAGCAATGCTACCAGCGCTTAGCAAGTGGAGGCGATGTTCACCAAATCTTTTCCAACACAGCTCCACATGCTTGGAGGAGAATGTTCTGCAATGTCAGTTAGCAGATGTCCATGTTGGCTAGTGTCACTTCACACAGAGTGAAGGGTGAGAATGGAGAAAAACCTGCTCTCCTTTGAACAGCTAGGGCAATTATGTTCTCTTAGACTCCCAGCCATAGATGGCTGTAGCATTACCAAGGATCAAACAATATCCCACTAGAGCCACAGTGGTAATGACAATATGATGTTAGCAGTGCTGATTCTTTTACATGGGGTGGTGGTCTAGTGGTAGGGTACTTGCCTACGGACCTATGGATTCAGAGGTTCCCGGTTTGAATCCCACCTCTAGCACTACCACCATTGGGTCCCTGAGCAAGACCCTTAACCCTGAATTGCTCCAGGGGGACTGTCCCTGTAACTAGGACCTGTAAGTCGCTCTGGATAAGAGCGTCTGCTAAATGCCGTAAATGTAAATGTTAGCCATGTCATTGTACTTTCTGGTGATCTTAAGAGGGTCAACAAATATATCTTTTCCTTTCTTTTTTCGTAACAGTTTTATGAAGCAGGTGTTATTTGTGTAAGTGCAGGAGATGCTTGCAGATTCTTTGGTTGCCCTACAGTTGTTCATGATATGTTTGAGAGTTTTATGACACCTCCTTTCACTGATCTTTACTCCTCCACAATGTAGCAATGGGGCCAAATTTCCTCTGTTGCTTCGAGTTACTTGCTGACTCTGTAATGATAAAGGCTTTAGAAATCCCTTTGTTAACCTGCTCTACTGTGCTTCAATAATCTCTTGAATAGTTCATTAAAAGTGTAATATTCTTTACCCTTAAGTCAAGCCATTTCTTGAAATTAAAATGATTTTTTTCAGTTTTTTGGATAAGTTGTACTTCCAACATGTCTTCTCAACAACTGTAATCATATTAAGATACAAGCTCTGTGTATAAGTTAGTGTCCACTCACTTCTAACGGCATTTCAATTTCCTGTTAATCAGCAACAATGTGAATTATGAACAGCATGTTTTCTATTGGTTTTACCTTTTGGTGGTCCAAAAAATGTTTTTTTTTTTTTTTTTCTTCAATTTGATATTTTTCCAAAGTCAAACATCAGGATATTATGCATCTGACTGCACAGTCACTGCAATGTTGAAACATCGGTTGTCCACGGTGCTTTTGTATGCAGTGCTTTATACATTACTTTAGTAAGCTAAGTTCTTGGACGTTATACCTCATAATACTTAGTACAACATTGCCAGCATGCCTGATGTATATAATATATGATTTCTCAGTGTAACAATTGGTTTGATTTAAGTGATGTTAAGAGTGTAGTTACCTAATATTTTTACATTTGTTATGTTTCTCAGACTTTCATGCCAGTGCTTTACACCCTGGGATTTCTCTATGCAGTCAATAACCCAATCACCAACCCCATTAAATTCAACCACATTGTGCTTGCTCAGTGGTATACATGCACTTGAGACTCCCAACCCGGGCTGCAACTATACACTGCACATCTGTGTATAGGAAATGGGGGGGGGCGGACATCATGCAAAAAACTGTTATGTATACAGCTCCACAACATTCATATGGAAGCCAATGAAAGAGTGTTGGATAGGAAAAGGGCTTGTTGTTAGGGCTTAACCTTAAGGCAGAAAAAATGAAATTACTCAGTGTAGCTTGTAGAAGTGGAATAAAGCAGTGAGCAGGCTCCCTGTGTGTTCAACAGAGAATAATAACAGAGTTGTCTATGAGCACCAAATCAGTAGCAGAAATGTTAGATAGAGAGAGAGAGAGAGGGAGAGAGAGAGAGAGAGAGAGAGAGAGAGAGAGAGAAGGAGAGGGAGTGAGAAAGTAGACTGTCCTACAGAAATAGAATGCTTCCCAGATCTGTGCTGCATGCAAATGAATCAATAATGAATGTTTAGCACCACATTGAAGCAGCGCATCTTATCTGGTGAGAAAAGAGAAGTTTTTATTAATAATCACATGACAGCTGGCATAGATTGTAGCGCTGCTTTCCCTGGTGAGATGTCTACATTGCATAATGTGAGTTTAGGTGCAGGTGGAGCAGGTGGAGCACAGAGTCAGGCTCAAAGATGATTTCTGCATATTATGTTAAAGATGAGTATTGAGTACCATATGATTTACAAAAGTGTTTGTGCCAGTGAAATGTACATTAATGCAATCATACCCTTTAGTCACACATCTGAATTGCATTTATTTCTCTTCTAACAGGGTAATGTACAAAACATCAGTGCATAAAGAATCCATAACAGAGAGGATTCATGACAGTGATGGATGGTATGTAAATCCTGAAGTGAGAACAAGGTACTGTACATTTTAGTTTGAGGTATACCAACACTAAAATAATACCTGTTATAATAAATCCCCTGTATAATAAACCCCCCTAACATAACTGGACCAATTCCCTAAAGTCCAGCAGAAACTCCTACTGGTACTTACCTATAAACAAGTCCTTGAAATCTCTTTAAAGTTTTATCTTAAACTGGCACATAAACAATTGCCTGACACTGCACAAAAAGCTCAGCTACAGAAATGAAGGGTAGTATGTGGAGTAGGCCAAGCTGACTTTTGCATGAGGTTATCTAGTAGCATATGTTCAGGTTAAGGGTGGCTGATACAACGATATGGTTGTAAAACATAAAATTTTGAAAATAAACTTTTCTGAAGACATTGACTATATCATCAGTACTATCAGAACAACAAAAAAAAGAAGATAAGAAGAGGCTTCCAACTAGGATAGCAGTAGATTATTTCTCCATGCTGTCAGGAAGTTGGAAATTCAGACATGTGTACATAAATACATGTGTTTGATGGTATTGATGGCTTTTTTGCAGAAAAGTTCACTCACTCCCTCTCACTCATCTTAGGGTCGCAGGAGGTGCTGGGGCCTGTCCCGTCACACATAGGGTGGAAGGCGGACAAACAACCTGGACAGGTTGATAGTCCACCACAGGGCAGACACATAGATAAAACCACTGGTTAAATGACAAGCCTGTTAGCACTTCTTACAGTTTTGTTCAGAATTTATTATGATCTCTGATCTGGGGCAACAGATGAAGCAAAATTCTCTACTTGTCATTGTGAAATACAACACAGGACAGAGTGAACCACAACAAAATTCAGCCTCTGCATTTGTCCCATACACACACGTGCAGCTGGGGGCAGCTATTGAAAGTGCCCAGGGAGCAGTGATGGGGATGGAGCCTTGCTCAAGGGTACCTCAGGGAATCCAACATAGTAGATTATAAATATATAATATATAATAATAGAACAAGGTTTAGGATCAGATTTCATTATTGGTGTCAGGTTAGGTTTAAAGTTATGTTTAAGGTTAGATCAAACATCAACTTCACAATATGGAACAAAATTCAATACAAATATTGTCTGATATATGAATGCTCTCCTCCATGATGACCAGCTTTAAAATCCTCGAATGAAACAACTGATTTTCATTTTTAAATAGTAATGGGTGCTTAAAGGAAACTAACCAGTGTCTAATGGTGCCGAGATGTTTTATAAGTGAATTCGGCTACTTTAAGGTGCACTCATTTCTGACACAGGTGTTCAATATTGCGCACACAGCTTGTTTAATCCCCATAGAAAAGCAGTGCCAATATAATGAGATGTTCTGGAACAGCACATGCACCTAAGGTCACCAAGCTCAATGCGGAGGCATAGTAGAAGTGCATCTCTAGAGAGATAGAGCTCCAACCAATATGTCTGCCATGAATTGGGATGAAGTTTGTGATCTATTACTAATCGTCCAACATCAGTACATGGTTACACTAATATTTATGTGGCTGAGTGCCATCAAATCCTAACAGCACATGTTCACAGCATCATGAATAAAGCCTTCGCAAATAAGTGTTTGGCGAGTGGTCAAATCTCTTCGGAGGTTCGTTTCAGATCAAGATTATGTCAAAAAATGAACACAGGCTTAAATTAACCAACTTAATAAGAATTACATCTTATTTGCTTATTCCTAACCACATTTTAAAGTATATTATAGACTAATTCCCTAATACCCTGTTTTGCCAAATGTTTCACCAAACAACTAGTAACCTGTGTTTTAATAACGGTGCATTACTAGTAATTAGAAAAATCACAGAAAATATTACATCATGCAAAAAGTCAATGGTGTGATATATGCAAATGTACCATAATCTAATTTGCATAAACACATGCAAATGTTAACATGATCTCTGCTTTAAATGTAAATGAATTTTTACAATATTTCCAACTCAAGAAAGAAAAAATATAAAAAAACTGAGAACGAGTCATTGCGATATCTTAAAATGAACCTATTCAACTATAGCATCTTGTCTTCAGGAGGTTGTCCTGATACATTTGTACTGTTACTCTCACTGCTTATAGTTTTACTTGAGTCATTATTTAAATAAAGTAACAATTTGCTGAACTAAATATGAGTTTAAACTATTCTACCCAAGTCTGAGTATGCTGTTATTGTCACTTGCCATATTCCCAACCTCAGTCCAAGTAAAGGCTTACTATGTTTCTTCAAAATAACTGAATTTCACATTAGCACCCTGCAGAGGTTCAATTATCAAGGTTCATACTAATGTAGTCTTTTTTAAAGAATCATTATTTATTTAACTGCAGGTGCTAATTGAAGAAGGTAAAAAACATATCCTTATTTATTAGCTTCCTGCAGAGGTTCAGATGTCTTAGGATAGACCGTAAGGACACTCTCCAGTTTAATAAATAAGAAACCTGAGTGAACAAACTGAGTATGAGGGTATTTTGGAAATAATAATGAGGTCTTATATACAAAAATACATGTATATTATATAAAAATGGCATGACTACACAAGTGCTGATATTAAATGTTAAAACAATTGAGCTAGCGTCAAGATAGATGACGAGTCAAGATAGCTGACACACTAATTTATGTTCCAACACAGGAGGAGTTGGTGGTCTCGGCGTCTTAAGATAATTGCACTTTGTGGAACAGAATAGTCCTCTGAATTTACTGTAAGCACACATATGCTGTCATGCTACCAATTGTCCTGTGTTGTCCACATAAAGGGATTAAACGAACATCTGGTTTTCAAAGTATGCCTAATTATTTCACATTCATCTTACTCTAAATGGCTTAAGTGCATGTAATTACATTTTTAATTAACTGTGAATCTGTTTCTGTCAATTGCAGCAATTTGTCATTCCTCTGTGCAGCATAAAGTGCTTAGCCAGACAGGATACATTCATTCAAATTAGATATCATGTCTATTTCCTTTGGCATTAATGCTAGGTTAAAATATTCTCTTTTTGACCCCTGACAGTGAAAAATGTCTCATCTGTCTCAGGTGCTTCAGCTTTTTAGGTTGGGAAATTTGTGGCAATTTGATTACTTCAGACTAATTCGACCTGTTCCTTGCAGTCACATTCAAAATGCAAAACCAACTGGAATACATTAGGCATAATATGAAGATTCAGTTAATTCACGTGACCTTTTCATCCCATCTTTTATTCCATTGTGGTTCGCTATCTTTGCTTAAATGACTGCCATATGACACTTATCTGTTCCAGAGTCAGCAGCTCTCCTCACTGCACTTTTTTTTTAAACTGCATGGATCTCTAATTCCACATTAAGAATGATGAGCTTCTTCATCACCTTGCCTCTGAAAAGGTTAGGCCTTGGCCCCAAGGAGCTGTGCAGAGTCCTCAGCCTGGACCTGACAGATTTCTCCCAGGTCTGCTTATATTGATCAGGGACTTCAGGTTGCCTTTCCTCCATTTGAACTCAGTGCAAAGTCTGCAGTGCGGCATACTAAACTGATGTATAATCAATGATTCATAACACAATACCGGCTTGTACAAGCCATCAAAATTACATAGTGGGGCTACAGCTGAATTTTTGACTGGATTTTTTTTTTTTTTTTTTTTTGTGTGCTATAAAAAGCCTTTCCATTCCAGAAAAGTATCTGAAATGTGTTTCAAACTGTTAACTTTAGGAACTGCATTCTAGGGATATTAGATATTATAAAATGCTTGGTTTTATGCCTCAGGCTATAAAAGATGATGGTGCACTATGAAGCAGGAAGCAGGGTTGGTGAAATGTACCATTTTCAACCAGTTTCAGATTGAATCCTTCAGTTACTTAATACCAGTTCAAACTGAATTGTTGAAAATGCTTTTCTTCTCTGAGGCCTATTCCAATATGTCCTTCAGTCTACAGTTCTGCTTGTACAACATATGAATACGTTCTCAAAGTCCCTATTTTTGTTGATGTGAAAAAGGTAGAGTACAGCAGAGTACATACAGAAGCTATCATTTTCTCAAGGTCTCTAAGAGGCTGAGTCTCCTAACCTAATAGAATAGATTTATTGCAAAATAAAGTTTAGGCTCATGCTTTGAAATAGGAAGATCGTAATTTAAAAACAGACAAACTACCCTGTTAAACTAATTAGAAAGAGAAGAAATGGGTAGAATGAGAAATGTTAAGTCTTTATAATTGAATATGGTTAAAGGTACCATGACAGTCACATTAACAAAGCCACAGAATGATGTAAGGGGGTACACAAGCAGAAAGGCTTAAAGGTGTGTCGAACTCGACTCTGAATATGAGAAGAGATGGCACAGCACAAATAGATATCATTCCCACTTTACCTCTTTAATCATTTTGCCTTTTTTTTTTTTTTGGCAAGAAAAATCCATTAATAATGTCATGAGTATTTAGTGTGTGCTTTGATAAATGAGATCCTGCCCTCTCTGTCTGCTGGGATTTCCCCTCTTCCACACAAACCCTGAATTAATAGAATAGTTTAGTCTGCTCAGAAAGTGACTTCACATCCTCTCGTATTAATTACAAATGGGAGAAGACTTTGTTCATCAATCAAACAATTTCCCCAGACTTGTCAGAAGCAATGCAGTCACACAATGCATGAAGCCCATTCTGCTTTGTTAACAGCCTTATTGTTATGACAGACAGAGAATGGAAAGCAGCTGCCATGCGTTCGCTCCATCGTCACAAAGCCACACTGCTACCCTGCAGAGGCAAGGTCTACAAAAAAAAAGTAAGACTAAATAGAGCAGACACAAATTATTATGTCAAGGTAGATTAATAGCATGTATTACCAAGTGATCATTAGTAACTTAAACACATAAGACATCAGGGACAAATGCCTGAACATCTCACAGACCATACTGCTGCTTAGTCACAGGCTTGGTATAAGGATTATAAAAAGGCAAAAAAGAATGACTATGAATAAAAATGAAAATTATGATCCTCATCAAAAGTATTACGCTTTGTACTAAGATCAGACAGCACATCATCAGACATACTTTAATGGTATGGGAGCAGACTTTTTACACTTGCTCCTAATTGTGCTGAAATATTAATTGTAATATGCACATTCTGCTCCACATAAGCTTGGTAATGAGAATATGGTATGACAGTTAATGCAGTAATACTTTCATCCTCACAGTGTGATTTAATATCTTGTCTATTGCAAGTCTGATTCAGTATCCTGCTAAACCCTTCCCAGCACTACCTAACCAGAAATTTGCTTCAATTTGTGCCTCTTTATCTGAGCTGGTATATATGAGTGGAACTTGAGTTTCCTGACCCTTGTTTGCTGCTACACTAACTGCTGTGAGGTTCTGTTTGCTCCCATTAAAATTTAATAGCTAACAAGCCTCAATTAACAAGGAAAGTTATTTGTAAGTGGCTCATCCGTGTTCTGCAGAATCATGATTTACAGCACCACATATAAACACTATAGATTTCTACACTACTAGATTTCATTGAGATACATTTACAAATCATGAGGACGGTAGAATGATGGAGAATAGAGGATCATTTCAAAACATGGTTTCAGCACAATAATCACCAGAGTACAGTTTAGTAAAGCATTTACAGCTCTTAAATTCAACTTGGGAGCTTTTTATTTTGGCACTCTCATTTTGTACCAGATACTTTATGAAACATTAATGTTGAAAGCACAATTTTAGGACCAGAGTAAGAAAGAGCCCTCTCTGTTATTGGACATTTATTGCTTACAAGGTAGATGAGAAATGTTGGTGTAGAGCAGGAGAGTGCAAAAGGGCAAGGAAGTTATTTTATTAACTTACTACAAGATGTTTAATTAACTTGTGTTCAAAAAGCTATCCAATGATTAAAATATTACCAATCTTCCCATAGCAGGAGTTCAAAAAGATTAATCTGAACTCATATGACTCAAATGCAAGCCTTGACCCTTGACCTAAAGAAAGAAAGAAATAGAAAAAAATGTTTTTAAAAAAGTGTTCTTTGCTCAAATGAAATGAACTTGCAATGGAAAACTGTTGTGTGCACAAGCACTGGGGATAAAGAGAAAGCCACCTGAGCAGGATCGTAGGACTGCTTTGTCTGCCTACGGCTGAGAGAAACACAGCTCAGACAGACCAGGAATATGAATGAAAATAAATCTTCACTTATTCAACACACAAACACCACTGACTTGAATGCTACTACACTAACTCACACACTAGTGAAAAGGAGTAGAAAAGAGTAGAGGAAGGAGCAGGGAACCATAACCCGTGCACTTACATTAGCCCACAGTCGTGCCGTAGACTAACATTAGAAAGCTGATCCGTATAGAAATCTCAATCGCTAAAGCAAACACCAGGGTGGGTTTTAACCAACACTGAGACAGGGAAAAACACCAGGACTAAGATGCAGGGAAGGAAAATAACCTGAGGCCAGAACAGGAACACTAGAGTCCTACAAGGATTAGCTGATAACCGGACATTTAACAAGGAGCGTCAGCGTCGGAGGCTAATGCTAATCGCTAACTGCTAACAAACACAGCAGGGAAGGTTTTAACAAACACATAGACACCCAGACTAAAAGGCAGAGGAGAAACACATCACGAGACCAGAACAAGAGCACTGGAGTTCTACAAGGGCAAACTGGAACCCTAATATTTAATAAAATAGGAACTCCCTGAAGCACCCTATGAGGGGAACTGAAATGCCAACGCCCCACTAAGCGTTGTAACGCCCTATTTATCCCCTCCGGCTGCTGCTGTACCACCAATAGTTCCGCTTAGGTGATAATTGCAGCCAGAGGGCCTTCAGGTGCATTGGCTCACAACAAAAACTGCGAATAAGACATACACTTTAGAGGAAATTGACATAGATTATTGATTTTGGCTGTCTGAAAATGTACAATAACAATTCTCAAATGTCAGTTTGGGAGGGAAAGAGATTGACTATGAACTCATGAATTATCAATTCTTGCTCTCTCAGGAAGAATGTAGCTGGTACATCTTTTCAGAATGCAACTACCGTTTTCTTACCTATGCTGGAAGCGAAGACTGATACTGCCGTCTTTGCATACATATGCATTTGTAAAGATCCAATCACACATCAAGGCTGAACACAATTCCAGAATTCAAAGGTTGGAGACAGCGCAGTGAAACAAATGCATAGAGCCTGGGGAGGGACCAGATAAAACAGCTCTGTGTATCTCGATGATAGGGATGAGTGAATATTATCCTCTTCCTAGGAAAAGAGACTGCCAGGATTTTAGGTAAACACTAGCCATATCTTGCCCACTGTGCTGTTTGCATTATCACCTGCTTCGATCTATCCTTTCACAAAACATGTGGCATGACAGAGATTAGCAAATTGATTTAGACTTCTAACAGCAGACATTAGTTGAGTTTTCCATTGGTTTATATCTTCACATTCTTGAATTCAAACTCACTAGAACTGTAGTCCTGATTATACAGCATTGCAATATTTTTTGGCATACTGTCTTGCTGTGTAGCTGTGAAGTCAGCTTTGTTCCCCCCTATACAAGTGTGACAAAACCTGAATTGCTTTCCCAAGATTTAATCCAACACAGTGAAAAAGAGAGAAGCCGATGCAGAAACGTTCAAGGTTAAGCCTTATGCCTCCAAAAGCCCTTTGGAATCTGAATCTTAGGTAAAATTATAGTGTGCTAACTTTCAGAATAAGATCTATGAATGTCACATATAATGCCTATACTTTTAGGTGACAGGTAAGCCAATAAAGGTCAGATCATGCTGAAGGAGCTGATCATTATTGTACAAAAAGTATAAATTATCAGGAGAACAAGCTCAAATATCCAGTTCTGCATGCCTACATCCCAAATGCAAGCTTCAAAAGGATTTTGTGCTAGAATCTCTCACTGTGGTTATGCATTGCATGGATTAAAAAAGAAAAAAAAAAGGCAGCGTGTAGAGAGAAAAAGAAAGACAGGAACCTTGGAATATATTAAACTCAGTAATTGCAGATAGAGAAATATTCATCATCCTAAGACTTCAGAATGCATTATGAGGGAACAATTTCAACAAGCTCTTAGTACCTCTCATTAGACAGTGTATCAAACCAGAACAAAACTCTCTTCTCCTAACTATGTGGAGGAAGTGGCTTGGAAAATTAAATGGAAGAGACGGCACAGCCTTTGCCATGGCTGTGTCACTGGGCCTTGCTCACACTAACAAGTCCGCACAGCTTAGAGTGCTGCTAATTCACATGCTCTTTAATTTCACATCATTGGCTGGTGTTTAAAGCCTTGAATGTACCAAAAACACATAAAGATAATCTCTTTAAGACCAAGTGTCTAAAGTTCCCATTAAGATGGCCAAGTAATTCAAGCGCTACATATTTTCATTATAAATTTGAAGTACTTCAAGTTTTATTCATATACTACCTACAAACAAATGTTAATTCTTAATTTGTTTATATAATTTTTCCTCAACATTTGCATGTATAGATACAAAATATTCAAGGTATACTCATAATGTAGATGTCCATTACAGTTAATATTTATACTTATAGATGTATATAGATATACCCAGCCCATCCAGTTTAGTAATTGTCAGCATAATGTTTTCTTTGAGATTTCATTGCCAGTTTTCAGTCATGGTGCATTCTGAATTTAAATGGTATGATATTAATGCTATTATATATATGGTACACTGGTGAGCCACATTATATTATTTACTGTATGGTTCCGGAGCATTGATGACTGGCAGAAAGTGAATAACAAATGATGCAGGAAAACAAGTACATTCTGTAATTAAAACTATAAAGTGCATCTTTACAGATAGTTGAGCTGATAAAATGGACAGTACATGTCGAAATGAGATGGATGTAGCTATTAAAATGGCTACATTTGGCTATAATTCTTGATGAAGATGCTGTAGAGTAGAATCATTTTGCCCAATTCTCTGTAGAAGGTATGTTTCATAATATTGTCAACATTGCATTTTAGTTTTTAATGATGATTCTAAACTTTTGGTATATAGTTGCATGATGTAAACCTTGTTTGCTTAATTTCTTTTCTGAAACTGCTTCTTATATTTCAGAACACTGAGAGAGACTGCTGAGCTTTTGCATATTTGCAGTTATACTAGTATGCGAATATAAAAACAGAATATTGACAATAATAATATTATTTTTCACTTTTCACTTTTCTCACCTTTTTATTAAAAGATATAACATACATAGTTAATTAGATACAAATGTTTTATATGTTATATATATATATATATATATATATATATATATATATATATATATAACTCTTATGTATCACACACACACACACACACACACACACATACATACACAAACAATATGGATACTACCTGATGCACCTGATTGTACCTGAGATTTCTTTACCTTTATAATGAGCGTCATCAATCAAACACAAACCTGCACCAATGTCAAATCAATATTTTTTGAAGGAACTTGGCTGGTAGGTTGTTCCAATCATCTTGGAGAACTAACCACAGATCTTCTGTGGATGTAGCTTCCTCACATCCTTCTGTCTCTTCATGTAATCCAGACGCACTGGATGATGTTGAGATCAGGGCTCTGTGGGGGCCAGAAGATCTGATGCTGGTTTGAAGGCAAACGGTAGTAACACCAAATATTGATCTGATTTAGATTTTTCTTTTGTTCGCTCACTTTGCATTTTGTAAATTGATCAAAATAAACAATCATTATTTATATTTCTGAAAGCTTTCTTTGTTTGCAGCATTTTTTCCACACCTGCCTAAAACTTTTGCACAGTAATATATATATATATATATATATATATATATATATATATATGTGTGTGTGTGTGTGTGTGTGTGTGTGAACCCATCCTGGGCTAGGATGTGCTGTATACTAGTCCATGGTGAATACTACTTGAGTAATGTTTAGTTGGACTGACATCCAGCTGTACCAGCTGCCCCTCCTCTTCGCCTTCTTATGCACTGCTTGCAATTCTCAAATGAGTCTGGTCTCTCCTCTCCGTCTGCTACAGGGAAGCATATGAAAGCCTCTTCAGAGGGACCTGTTCCTTTCCATAAGCACTACAGCCAAATCAAACACCCTCTTCTTTTGCTGTTTCCTTACACAATCTGACATGGTTTCATATCGGTTCTGTTCCATTGAGGCAATGGTGGCATCATGCACATCAAGGGGACATCTTCAAGTGCTAGCAGAAGGTTCTGCATTCAAATCCACAACGGCATGGAATTTTGCTCTTTGTAATCTTTGCGTGTTATATTTTGCACTATATCAGGAAATTATATTCTATACTTTCCGCTGCACAATTAAATGTATATACCAATGCAATCTATTTTATTGCAGTTTTGGGCATATAAGGAATATACATACATAGAATAACATCCTGAAATCCTGAAAACATGAGGACTGTTTGTTTCTACCAACAAGACAATGATACATCTCATACCGTGATTTTCAGTAATGTCAAATCAGTTTCATGCTTTCACTTGAAGCACATTAATTATATGATATCGAGGTTGTGCAGCTGCAAGAAAACTTAAATACTGCTCACTTTGACTTCTGAATACAGGAGCCTACTGTTTATTCAATGCTTACATACAACAATGTGGCTAACATGCTGTTTCACCTCATTGTACCTTGTTTAGTTCAGGCTATATGATGGACAAAGCTAGATGGACAAGATTTCAGAGATTATGTTAAAAGTGCTAGGATCCGGCTTTAAGAACTGCTTGTGGTTCTCTGAAGAATCTTTGATATGTTTCAGAGAGAGATAAGAATCTATGATAGATTTTTGAGTGTGAATGATTTTTTTCAGAAACTTAATTGTTCTAAACCATTGAAAGAACTTTCATAGAATCATTCTTCCAAGCCAACGATCCTTTAGGAACCTTTGTTTGTAAATGTACCTATTGTACAGTATCTGCTTATAGTGAGGGCTTGTGTTCACTGAGGCATTGGCGAACTATGCAAAAATCAGACAATGTTGCAGTGTCTTGTTGAAGACTGGTGTCGACAAAATGTTATTCTGTGTCGATCTGTTAGAAAAAGAAAGGAGGCAACAACACCAAAGAGAAGAAATTACAATCCAATTCCTTCAACAGTCTTTGCAATCACATATTGAAATGGAAATTACACCCTCTCGGAAGTGCGTAGCTGTTTCGTGAATTACTTTTGCATTGATTGTGTATTTTGCATGAGCTAGAACAACTTTTCACTCTTTGCAATTGCTTTTAACATTTAGAGTATTGTAATTTGAAGCCAATTGCGTGTTTCTGGTGCTTGAAAGAGACACAAATCATTGCTGATCCTTTTTGCAAGATATATTTTACTTCTGCAAAACAGTGGACCAATTGTGCACCAAGAGGTTGGAAATGTATTGGAAATTATAACACTGCAGGGCTGCGAGAGTATTGCACTGAGGAACAAATTGGACAGAGTAGAAGCCCTCTTTTTGTGTTTTGGAGATATGGACTAGTTTAAGAATCTTATATTCTTACCACAAACAAGAAAGCAGATGTCGTTCTACATGTTAACTGTGCCTTCTTTTCTGATACAGTGCAATAGATGAAAGTAGCTTTTCCAGCTATTTAACCAGCCTGTCAGCAAGCCTGGATTATAAAGTAGGCACCTTTCGTTTGACCTCATTTCTGTTTCAATATTGGTCCTCTTATGTACACTGGGTGACATGGCTGTTTCTGGCAGATAGTGCATCTCGCCCCAAGTCATTGTGATTTTTAGATATTGTGTTTGGCTTTGCCAGCTGATCAATATTCTATGAATTTTTGAAGCTCATTAAGTCTCAGGGAGAGATCATTCAAACATGTGTTGGGGCACCTTCGAACCAAGAACAACGGGGGAAAAGTCTTGGTAGGGAAAGGAAGTCTCCTCAATGGGGTTTTAGATTAACTTGTCACATTTGTCCATAACGCATGCCATAACATTATTATTATTTCAAATGTCTTAATGAACATCGGTAGATATGATATCATATATCATATCATATATAGCTTTCTTTGCAATCAGATACAATATTTAGCAGTGGTCTAGTGGTTAGTGAGTTGGCCAAAGAATCAGAAGACCCCTTACCAGTAGGTTGCCCCGAGCTACCCTTGAGCAAGGTACTGTCCCTGTCACTGCTCCCCGGGCGCATTCATAGCTGCCCCCTGCTACACGGTGTGTGTTTGTGCATGGGTTACTTGCAGAAGTCCAATTTCATTGTGGTTAACTGTGTGCTGTGCCGTGTGTTCTCACAATGACGTGATTAGTCACTTTCACTTTATTTTATGATTTCAATGCAAAAGTATGCTAATACATAATTATTTACAGTTATTGACATTGCTTTCTTCTATTCTGTTTCAGAACTGCATTTATCCAGTGTTGTGCACATGTAAAGCTGTCTTTTTTTTCTTCTTATGCATACGTGGTCTTGCACTGTTGCCAGTAAATGTTACTTCACTTGATTTTTGACTTTTTGTAAAAAATGTGAGTTTGAATATGTATCATCCTTGAGTGTACTGCCAAGTAAGTTGTGCTAATATGATAGTGCTGAAGGCAAGCTACTTTAATGTGTGGAATAAAAGATAGAAAGAGAAGTGTTAGTGCCCATATGTTAAACTAAATCTGCTATTAGCAAAGCTCTTTCATCTCATTTCATTCATATGACCTTGATTATGCGTATCAATAACTTTAGGTGTTCATAGCAATTAGTAGAGTACAATTTATGTTTTATTTGCAAATAGACTGTATAAAAGTTATTGTAATATGAATGATAAAATTTACATGTTGTTTTGGAATGCAAAAAACAGAGGTTTCAAAAGCAGAATATTTAGAAGATTTCACTACAAGATTACATTATATTGAATCCATAAATACTTAAAGTAATAAATCTGAAAGTTTGTGTTAGTGATGACATTTGTGGTCATTCAGTATCTAATCAAATTTTACATCTTTATCCTTTTTTTTTTTTAGATCTTCCTATGACATGACGAATTCGCATTTACAGTAACCCTCATATAACACTCAGAAACTCTAAATTAAATGCTGATGTGCAGCTGAATCCTTCAAGCCTATTTTTGTCTTATTCACTACTGATAAAGAGAAGATTTAGGGACCATTTTGACCAGGTTATTGTTGAAAAGACAGCAAGTGTTTGATTATTCTGATGTCTTTTTCAGAACCAAAGCACAGTTGAATATCTGTAGAATTGTAGGTTTTATTAATTCTCTGCTTTATTTATCCAATCTATTTCCTTGTAAAGCACAAAAAAAAATGTTTGACTGACTGTTGTATTCTGCCCAACCCTTGTAATTTTTATTTATTTAATATCTGAGTATATATATATATATATATATATGTTTGTGTGTGTGTGTATGTATGTCTGTCTATATATATATTTATATTTATATATATATATTTATATATATATATAGATAGATAGATAGATAGATAGATAGATAGATAGATAGATAGATAATATGTTACATTAGAGTTTATTGGTCTCTGGATTTTCTGTAATGGACATATCAGGTTGTTTCTCCACCTTTCACCTCGGGATAAAGTCCAGCAACTGGTTACATACATAATGAATGGATCTTTCTTTGTATCCATTTTGCATTTTAATGGCTTGTGTGGTAAAACTAGCCCATAATATTTGGAGAATGAGTAGTGAACCTGTCTGCCTGTCTGTTGTCCTGTTTGAAATGTTTGTCAACATCACAAGCCACACATATTATGTCACTGAAACAAGTATTGCTTGGGCTAATTTTTGTGCTGTCCTGTCTACGTGTTGCCAGCAGTGGGGTTCTGAAGAAGGGTGAACTTGCACTTTGATAGATCTACTGTATTCCATTGAGCGGACACGGTGTCTATATCAGCAGGGACATCATCCATCAGAAATAATTTACTCATTCAAATATTCTGCCAGTGGAAAGATGTCTGAGTGCAGATGCAGTAGCGGCATTGAAATGGACTAATGAAGTGTGATTTTGAGAAGCGAGTGAATCAATCACTGTGACTGGCATACAGTAGTCAGACATTAATGCAAAACATAGACAAGCTGTAGACAAAGCCTTCGCTTTAAAGTAAAGTTTTGCCATATTATTACAAAATGCTCAAGGCGAGTCTGTGCTTGCTGCTGTTAACTCTGGTTCATTCACTGAGGGACTGAACTCAGATTTCATAGAAAAGTAATTCAGTAAAAACCAATGAGTCACTTCTTCATTATCTGTGCTCAATGTCCATTTTATCAGTACCGCTTATATTACACTTTACAATTGACAGTTATTTACTGTACATTATCTGTTTCTCCCTGTTCATCAGTGTCCAAGGCCCTTACAGGACCACCAGTATGCAGGTCTGTTTTGGTTTTGGATCATTCTCAGCACAGCAGTGTGTGTGTGTGTGTCTGTCTGTGTGTGTGTGTGTGTGTGTGTGTGTGTGTGTGTGTGTGTGTGTGTGTGAGTGTGTGTGTGTGTGTGATTTTTTTTTCTCACCATCTAATAGAAGGTTCTTGAACCAGTTCCAATGTAACGCTGTTACTTTTTTGTCTAAGAATGTGTTTTTACTTACTTTTACAAGTTAAACATTGTTTTATTGTAACTGCCAAATACTACTTATGTTTGAGTTTCTGATTTGTGGATCAGTGCATAAATGGATCTTGAGAGTGTGAAACTGTCAAGTACGCTTAGTTAATCAATCACTATAAAGCATGGCCTTTTGACAAAGTTGATTTGTATTTTGTCTGAAATCACAATGACTGTCTGATTCTTTGAGGAGATTCTTGGATCCCAATCCAAAGAAGTAAACTCACCAGCACTCATTCAGTTGATTACATGTTTGGTCAACTGTCTGGAAGATTAATTTAATACGGCTGGAGATAAACTTAATGATTAGTGCGCCCTGCTCCAAGAAAAAAAAAATCACATCATCCAGTGTCATTAGCAGTCTTTTCTCCCAGAGGAATGAAGCTTGTGGCACTGTGTGGAAGTGAAATTAATTCCCAGACCTAATCACAACTGCTATCCATGATTTGGGTTTGATTTTCTATTGCCCTGCAACAAAATTTATTAGATAACCCCTCTTCAATTTAGAGTCTGTAATTATGATTACAGCCAAGCAATTAGGCCTCATCTAGTAGGAATTCGGCACTGTTCTGAAACAGAAGTACCCAGTGATTGAAAACTATGTACCATTTTTTTCTCTTTTTTATTTATGTTAATCCTCTCACCATTACATCCATGCATGTTAAAATAGTTTTATAAATTATATGGTTGTTTTGGATTAAATGGAGAACATTTAGAGTAAGTGATATGCAAATGTATTTTTATGTATTTTTTTTATCCCACATATTAACACATCACATACAGTACTGGGCAAAAGTTTTAGGCAGGTTTGAAAAAATGCTGTGAACAAAGAATGCTTTCAGAAATGGAAGTGTTAATCATTTATTTTCATCAAACAACAAAATGCAGTGAATGAACAAAAGAGAAATCTAAATCAAATCGGTATTTGGTGTGACCACCCTTTGCCTTCAAAACAGCATCAGTTCCTCTGACACACTGGATGATGTTGAGATCAGGGCTCTGTGGGGGCCAGAAGAATTTATGCTGGTTTGAAGGCAAAAGGTAGTAACACCAAATATTGATCTGATTTAGATTTTTCTTTTGTTCGCTCACTTTGCATTTTGTAAATTAATAAAAATAAACAATCCTTATTTATATTTCTGAAAGCATTCTATGTTTACAGCATTTTTTCCACACCCACCTAAAACCTTTGCACCGTACTGTATATTCATTCACAATATTTAGTACCTACGAAAACAGATGTTTTAAAATGTTGAGCTGCTCAAATAGTAAAAAAGGGAAAAACAAATGTGGTTCCATTTTCATAGTCTGAAACTTTTCCTTTTGAAGATTTTTGTTATTCTTTGTTATTCTTATTGTTGTTCTTTCCAGAGCAGCTATGGTCACTGATAATGCTCTCCACCTGGCTTGTCCCTCTCTCACATGATGCCCCAGGCTACTGAGGGCTTAGTGCTCCCTTCCTGATGATCAGTTAGATAGTTGCACCAACTGGAAGCTTTGAAATTATGAATATTTTTGCATTTTAAGTAGAAAGAAAAGGCTTTCCTTATAGCCCTCTATAGTCTACCATTCAAGATATTTCTTGAGCGTACTGTCTCCTTAGCTTTGCACTAAGTTCAGTGTTGCTAACAAGTAATGAAAAATACAGCAACTGATGCAATGCATGTAGCATACTAAATATGCAGATATTTCAACCAACACAATCTGGCTGTTTCTAAAATCCAGTAGCTGGGCCAAAAAACACAAGTTAATTAGTTAGTAGTTACTATGACTTTGTATTCATTAATTGGCCGTTTATTAACATAAATTGTTAAGATGTGTGTGTGTGTGTGTGTGTGTGTGTGTGTGTGTGTGTGTGTGTGGGTGTGTTGGTGTGTTTGTGTGTGTGGGTGTGTTTATGTGTGTTTATATATCCTTTTTATATATACATGCAAAAAATTAAAAACCCTTTTGCAAAATACAAGCCCTGTGTAACGGTGGCGGGGTGTAGGGAGGACGCCAATGCTGAGCCAGGAGTTCGCAACGTAACTTTATTAACTATATTTACAAAACAAAACAAAGGACTGCAGTTCCTAACCAAAATCAAGGAACTGCAGCCTAACCCAAACCAAACCAAACCAAACCAAACCAAACCACCACAGAGTGTAGGCTAAGCCTAACAAATGAGCCGCGCTCTGTTCTGACTCATCGGGGCTTAAATAGTCAGCCCCAATGAAACACACCTGTGCCTTCATTAGCTCAGGTGTGTTCAGTCAGAACAGAGCGCCCTCTATCGTGCACAAAACACCTCATCCGTGACAGAACCCCCCCCCAAAAGGCGCGGCTCCCGAAGTGCCAAACACAGCCGAACCTCTGGGGGGAGGCCAAGAACACCAAAACTTTACAAAGACAAAAGTCCCTTGTTGGGACGTACGGTCAGGTCCACAAAATACACGAAAAGGACCTCCGACCAGACATGTGAGGCAGCTGGTGGTGGTGAGGGGAATCCCAGCAGTTCAGTCCACCCTTTTGACTGATGTCTGAACCCGACCCTAGAGTCACTGGAGGAATCGCCTGATTCAGTGGAACGCCTCGCCTTGGCGGAACCTGAAAGAGAGCTAAACACAGATCTTAAAGGGTTCAAAGAGGAAGTCTTTTTCACATAGTCCGAACCCTGTTTCCAACCCTTGCCATCTTTGTTCTTCACGTCTCTTATCACAGAATCCACAGTACAGAAGCTGTCGTTCACTTCCTTAAACTGAGGCAGGTCATTGCTGATGTCCTTTGGCTCCTTCCTCTTCTCGGTCGTACTTCCCTGCTGCTTGGAGCTCAGTGAGGCAGCATCCCAGCTCCTGGTTCCACTACAAGAAGTTCCACTTGAATTCCTCCACGAACCACCTTGTTCCGAGTCTGCTGAACTCGGAGGGTGAACTAAAGGTGGGGAGTCATCATGCAGCTGTTCAACCTCTGGAATCTCTGCCGGCTTCTCCATCAGACTGTTCCTCAGCTGCTCCACTCTGGCGTTAACCACCAGGGTCCCAGCATGCACTGGTGTCTGTGGAGTGAGTTGAGATTCGAAGATCGCCAATCTTGCTTCCATACCTCTAACCTGCTTCTCCAGCTCGCTGAGCTTACTGGCCTCACTTTGGGCTTCTCTCAGTTCAGCCTGCAGAGCAACGTTGTGGTCCTGCACCCATCTCAACTCTGCTCTGGTCTGATTCAGTTGTTCTTCCATAGTGGCTATTTTAGCTTCCAGCTTCTCCTGAATGGTTGGAGTCTCAACTTTCCTCGTTGTCTGGCAGACAGTTAGGTTCCTCTGTTCATCCGTTCTCTCCAGCCTTTCTCTTTGGACAGCCGTCACAGCGTGCAGCTTTATTCTAGAGACATCTCTCCCTTCTCTGAATTTCGCGCTCTTTCCTTGAAGTTCACCTTTGTCTTGAGCCAGAGCTTTTCTTTCTGTTTCCATGGCTTCAATCTCCCCTTGGCAACTGGACAAGAGTCCTTTGGTCCTCTCCAGCTGAGGAAGCAGATAGGTGATCCTTTCCTTGCGTTTCAACCCTTCATTCGTGACCGAGGCATTCACCTGTAGCATCGAGGCTTCTTTCGCCATCAGCTGCTGGTAGAGCTCTGTCAGCAACTCCTTCTGTTCAGTGAGCTGAACATTCATGTAGCTGATTTGTTCATCTCTGAGGTGGGATTGGATTGTCTTTGCAGCTCTGATCCGTTTGGCCAGATTCCTTGCCTGCTTTCCTCTGAATGACTTTTGCAAGCAAATTGCAGCATGTCTGAACAGCTGATACCTCTGCTTTTGTTGATGCCCAAGCTTCCACCTTCTGAACCTCCTCTGAAGAACACTTGCTGCCCAGCACTGCTTCTTGAAAACCAATCTTTGCTGGTGCATTCTTACTACAGCCTGAATCATGGTGGCAGCTTTGTGCATTGCAGCAACATTCTTTCGAACAGAAAAACCCCTAAAAGCTGCCTGGATGCATATCACTGACCTTCTCAATACCTGGAATCTCTCTTGCTCAAATTTACCCTTAGTGTAGGACCTAAAATGTCTTTGAATGATGATGGCTGACACCCTTATGGCTTGGTACTTAACTACCTCCCGGTGTCCTCTGAACGCAGCCTGAATCAGGGAAGCTGCCTGATGTTGCAGGATCACCTCCCTTCTGACCCTCTGACCTCTAAAGCAGGCTTGCAGGAACATTGCAGCAGAGCGCAATTTCAAGAATTCCTCCCTCTGCTTTCTGGCATCAAGTGTGGAGCGATACCTAAGCTGGATGGCAATAGCAGCATACTTGATGCATAAATATCGCGTCCGAGCACAGTGAGCCCTGTAAGCACATTGTACCACAGTTGCAGCCTGGTGCTTCTGTTTCAGAGTCTGTCTGGTCTTTATCCCTCGGAATGCGGCTTGCAGAACAACAGCAGCCATCTTTTTCTCCTTCAAAGACTTCATTTCTTGCTTCATCATCTTGTTAGCTCGGTAATGTTGGTGAACAGTCCTGGCTGCCCACAGTAGCTTCAGGTAGTACTTTCTGCTCAAATACTTCCTCACCTGTGCCTGAATGGTTACTGCAGCCTCCTGTTCAATTTGCATCTGAACCCGAACTTTCATTCTAAACTTCCCACTAACCTGGAGCTGCTCCTTCTCGGTCTGCTGTGCAGCGGATGGCTTAGTGGGGCTGGGTTTATGGATCGACTCCTTGATGCCGCTTTCCTTGCTGTGAAGGCCTTCCTTGGTCGACCTCCCCAGTTGCACGATGCAGGACGCGGTCTCTGCCGTCCTCCAGCTCTCTGTGTCAGGAACGACCTTCTTTGCCACTGCCTCGCTTCTTTTGTTGCGGGCGGCCTTCTTGGTGTTCCTTTCGGTGGGTGCCGTGCTTTCGCGTTGCAGCGAGCTGGGCGCCGTGCTTTCGCGTTGCGGCGAGCTGGGCGCCGTGCTTTCGCGTTGCGGCGAGCTGGGCGCCGTGCTTTCGCGTTGAACAAGGCAAGGCGCGTTTGCTACCAACCTCTTGTGATTCGCGCTGGCCGTGTTCCCGCTATTAGCTGCGCGCGGTGCTTTCTCCGCTGGCGGATCGCGATTATTGGCGCGCGGCGCTTTCGGAGCTGAATCTCCGCGTTGAGCCGCGGTTGACGTCGTGCTTCCGGGTTGAGCCGCTTGCGGCGCGGTTGAAGTCGTGCTTTCGCGTTGAGCAACGCCAGCCGTCAACGAAGCCCCGCCTTCCGTGTCGCTTGCGGAAAAAAACACGCGGTCCAGCGTGTCGAGATAGCGCTGCGCCCTTGCAGCCATGGAGACCAGCATCCGGAGACAAAGCGCGAACCGATCCATGCGAAGCTCGGGATCTGGGATGATATCGAGTGGAAGCAGCGACGTCGCATTCTTCAGACGGCGCTCAAGCTCCCTTGCCGTGGCCGTTGGCGTCCGTCGCACCCACTCCTCACCGTCCAGATGCTCGCGGAGGTCTAGAGGAGTCACCTCTGTCTCCCAGGTCTTTATCAGCTGCAGCGTCCGCTCGACAACGTTCGCTGCCGCCCACAACACGCGCTCCTGCTCGCCCTCGTGGCTCGCGACGTCCAGGTACAGGCGGCTCATTCTGTAACGGTGGCGGGGTGTAGGGAGGACGCCAATGCTGAGCCAGGAGTTCGCAACGTAACTTTATTAACTATATTTACAAAACAAAACAAAGGACTGCAGTTCCTAACCAAAATCAAGGAACTGCAGCCTAACCCAAACCAAACCAAACCAAACCAAACCAAACCAAACCAAACCACCACAGAGTGTAGGCTAAGCCTAACAAATGAGCCGCGCTCTGTTCTGACTCATCGGGGCTTAAATAGTCAGCCCCAATGAAACACACCTGTGCCTTCATTAGCTCAGGTGTGTTCAGTCAGAACAGAGCGCCCTCTATCGTGCACAAAACACCTCATCCGTGACACCCTGTGAATGGGTGCTAGTACACGTGATTCAAAGCCAATAGGCAAACTCTGCCCTCTTGATTGGTTCATGTCTTAATCTGGCCACAAGGCCGCAGCTGTCACAAACACGAACTTACTTGCTTGAATGCCTCTTTAGTAGTGACAGGACACCGTGAAATATGCTTTTAGACATGACCCTACGTGGATGCCAAAGCCTTAGTTTTGCTACTCTCTGCCACAATTTATTACAATCATTCTGGCACTATACTCTGGAAAGTGTGCATTTGTGGAATTTTGTAAAGTGTGTTTGTAACAGAATAACTTTAATACATAATTTTGCAAAGAAATGATTGATATACAAAATCATATACAATAATGTTTCTTTGATTCATTCATTTTACCTGTATGTTATACCTGTGTTTAACTGCAGCCTTAATGTCCAAGGAAAATATCCCTTTTGGAAAAACAATGTAATTTTAAAGGTTAATGGCAGAGCTGAATACCAGTAAAAGTTGCAATTTAAATTCTACACACCCTGCATGCCTCAGTTATCATAAATTATTCTTTTGAGTTTACCCATTTTTGCAGGGTATCAGCGATGTTGATGGTGTGAGGAGTAAGTGTAACTAAAAAGCTCATTAGAATTCCTCAAGTAACTTCATGTAGATGCTGAACTGAAGCACAGAATAATTAATTGAAGAGTAATGACTACATCCTGACACACAAGTTTCAATTTGACATCAGCTGGAGGGTTGCAACCTTAATGACAGTGCTAGGTACAAAAATGGCTTAGTAAAAATATGAAGTGAGGCATTTTTTGCTATTTTAGAGTCAGTTTTGTGAACCAGCTATAATAAAGGTTCTTAGAATATAAGAGTAATAAAACACGACACAAAAGCAAAGCATGTACTTTATATATAATTATGAAGTGCCTTTGCATTGTTATTTCTCAAGCAATTATCCTGCATAATACAAAATTCAGCTTGTGTTCATGGCTATAATTTTGAAAAAAATACTAATAGGAAAATAAGGTTTCCTAACTAGTTCTTGTTCTCCAGGAAAAATCTTTAATTGGTGTAGACACTAACTTGTGATGGTTTCCTCTTTTTAAAAGATTTTAGGATTTTCTGAAGATTAATTTTGGAAATATCACCTTTGGAAAGGTGTTTTAACATTTATTTAAAGGGTGTATCACCTGTCTGAAAAAAGTATTTGTCATCAGTTAAAAAAATGTAACAGAGTATTTTAGAATCTAGAAAAAAATAAGCACTGACTTCACTGGTTCAGCGGTGGCCTAGTGGTTAGGGCGTTAGCCGCATGATCGGAGGATCAGGGGTTCGAACCCCTTCCCAATAGGTTGCCCTAAGGTACCCTTGAGCAAGGTACTGTCCCCGTCACTGCTCCTTGGGCGCTTTCAATAGCTGCCCACTGCTGCACAGGTTTGAGTGTGCAGGGGTCCAATTTCGTTGTGGTTCACTGTCTGCTGTGCTGTGACCTTGCAATGACAAGGGTTGTCACTTTCACTTTCTTCTATATTACATTTATCATACTTTCTCCACAGCACAGTCTTCGGTTCTTTTCTGATACAGTGTTAATATCTTTTACGACACTTATGTCTCATATATTATTTATGTCTGTCATTCATGATCTGCATTAATTAAGTTTTAGGCAGGTGTGAAAAAATGCTGTAAACAAAGATTGCTTTAAAAAATGGAAGTGTTAATCATTTATTTTCATCAATCAACAAAATGCAGTGAATGAACAAAAGAGAAATCTAAATCAAATCAATATTTGGTGTGACCACCCTTTGCCTTCAAAACAGCATCAATTCTTCTAGGTACACTTGCACACAGTTTTTGAAGAAACTCGGCTGGTAGGTTGTTCCAAACATCTTGGAGAACTAACCACAGATCTTCTGTGGATGTAGGCTTCCTCACATCCTTCTGTCTCTTCATGTAATCCAGACACACTGGATGATGTTGAGATCAGGGCTTTGTGGGGGCCAGAAGAACTGATGCTGGTTTGAAGGCAAAAGGTAGTAACACCAAATATTGATCTGATTTTGATTTTTCTTTTGTTCGCTCACTTTGCATTTTGTAAATTGATTATTTATTGTTTATTGATTATTTTTGTAAATCATTATTTATATTTCTGAAAGCATTCTTTGCTTACAGTTTTTTTCACACCTGCCTAAAACTTTTGCACAGTACTGTATGTGTGTATATATATATATATATATATATATATATATATATATATATATATATATATATATCTTTTAAACATTAGGCCAATGTGTCCTTTTCCCAGGAAAAACATATCAAAGGAATCAAATAGAACCTCAAGGACCACGTTGTACCTTTGAGGGTGCTTTTACACTATTGGTACCTCAATGAACAAAAAACTGTACCTGCCATTTTATGACAGTGCACAAGCTACCTACAGAGTGTATGTAATATAATATATCTTTTAAAAGCAGTTAAGTCAGTGTAACACGGGTGACGCAAGAAACCGCTTTAAAGAAGTTTCAGCCTAATCTGAAGTAGATTTGGCACCTGTGTCGCCTTCAACCCTTCGCAGATTTGTTATCGACCACACAGGGAAGAGGATGTCTCTGTCAGTTTAAAGCAGGATTTAAGCAAACTCTGAAACAGTGCTTATTGCTCAGTTATCCACTTTTGCTGTAATGAAAAGCATGTCCTGAATCTGTCATGGGAGATTAGATGAATGTGATTACTGTTGTCCTTTTGCCAAAGGAGATTTATATCCAGCAGGATTTCAGTCAAACCGTCCGTATTTGTATTTTTTTTCTGCAAGGGAGCAGTAAAAAAAGGTTGGATGGGTGAGAAAGACATGAAATAAACAGATGTCATCAAATTACACTTGAGAAAGGAAAAAAAGGAGTCCATCAACTGGAGTCAGTAATGCTTATCGTAGTCACTGCAATCTTCAAGGTTATTTGTAAGCAATTTAATCACAAGTTACATTTGCTTGATTTGCTTCTGTAGTTCTGATTCCTTTCATATGTTTAGTATACACTCCATGCAGGAGTGTGGTGACCATCCCCTGTGTCTTCATGAGACACTTTTCCAGTGGAATTTGCTGTGCACTAGCTGTAGAAAGGATATTTCATGCTACACCATACCTATGTGACATATATAAACTACCCCAATTTGCTGAAAATTGGTACCAGTGGGCAATGCAAATGCAGCATCCTTAAACCTTAGTGCTTGGTCCTGAATGATCCTGAAGATATGTATTTCTTAACATCAGATGTCAGATATTTTAACAGCTAGTGTTCTTTTTGTTAGTAAATGTCCAAAAAATACTTTCACACTCTAAATAGTTTAGGTCCATACTTAACAAAACCCTTTATAACTTTTACATCATGTGGTTGGTTCTTTAAAAAAGGTTCACACTCCCACATCTCCAAGACAAATACCTATTTGAACTGAACATTATTTAGGGAGCCAAAGTGCTTCTTTGGGGTCGCTATAAAGTTGGTCTATTGTTTTGGTTTGTAGTACTACTACGACTTATTCAGTGTAATAACAAATATGTTTTTCTGATGTAAAACCAAAAAACAAAATATTTATTAGCTTAAAAAGCATTACTTTTAGAAAAGAATGAAATGGATTCAAATCTCATGTTTCAGGCAATAAAGAAGTATCACAGCTGTCTAGATACCATCTATTTAGGATAATACGAGAATCTAAGATTTCTCCAGCATTACATAATTGCGTTATTACTCTAATGGTTCGGTTACGCATTTCTAAAACTTCATTTCGAGATTTTAGCCCTTGATTCTAACAATGGCTCCATCTAGCAATGATAGAAGACTGTTTTTCTGTGGCTTTAATGATAATTTCTAATATCTGTGGTGATATTAAGCTTCAGGCAACCACAACTTTAACATGAAATGTTCCATTTTAAATTCAGCCACGTTTTTATCTAAAAACAGAAATGCATTATTGTCACTTAAATTGTTATGGTAGCGATGACAAATTCTGACAGGACCATTCCCTCTCATATTTCACCAATACTACATTAGCAATATTTTTTTAAAAAAGTAGGCTATTCTCTGAAGGTGCCGAGTGAGATGAATGGCTCAGTTTAAGCACTGAAGCTAGTTTGATGTGTTTGATGAATGGCCTGATGAAATTTTAATGCAACATCCTCATTAGAGCCATATCTGGTGCATAAAGAGGCTGAGTTAATGTCAAAACGTACATTTCTTTCACCATTCCAAGGCGCCGGGTGGTTTAAAACTCATTGTGGGAGTGGCCTCGCCATCAGCCATGTTTGGTGATTGAAAAGGGGGAAAGAGAGCTGGCTTAATTAGCTTCATTTGAGGAATTATTAAGCACTAATATAATGGCGTGATTCATCTCTTCTACCATCTGGTCCAGGAGAAGTGCTTCTCCGGTGCTGATTGCTTTCCCTGGTGCAGTGTGGAGGTAATAGGCTGTTCAAAGGCTGTTCTGCCATGGACAGCTGAACAGAGGTGGGGCTGGAGCAGCTGGGGCTCAGGCTCGCACCAGCTGCCTGTCATGCTACCATCCTCACTAGCAAGCCCATCTTGGATTATGTGCTTATGTTGAGGGGGATCTAATAATTAAGTCTTTACAGATTTGTCAAGTGGAAGGCATGAATGAAGGCTGACAGGATTCTGTTTATTTGTATTTCAACGTATTATCTTTTCTGTTTATTTATGTATTTATTTATTTGGATACTTAACGAAAGTGACTTATGTGGAAAGTGTCAGAAATTTCTATAAGACCCATTCAGCCTAAAGGATTTTTTCCTTAGACTGATGAACTACACATGCAAGACCGATTACTATGAAAAAAATCTAATACAGAAACATTAGAAAGAGCTGCATATTATGCACTTATGTGACTCTCTTGCTACTTTAAAGTTATTCATATTGTGCACCAAAATAAAATGCCAGCGTCGCTATAAGTAATGAACAAGTGGCTGTATTATTACAAATTTGACTGCCCTTTATAGGAGGGCCTTGTCCATATGGCTGCATGAAACCTATATGGCATTCAGGACAACTGACATTATACTATGTTAAAAATTAAACATTATTCCATCACTTACCACAGCACTTATCACAACACTTAATTGGACTTAAGTAGCATTCACAACACATTATAATGTTTCTATTCTGTTAGTTTGTAACAGCTAGCATGAAAGATTTATGCAAGTGACATGGAACCATGAATACTGTACAACTGAAAAAATAAAAAAAATTACTTAAAAGGGAAAACTGCTTTACCAGACTTGATGGAAAGGTATTTCTTTAGTATTTAATTTTTTATGTTGCCTATTTCAGAAGACATTTGTCTTTCAGTCTCAGACTCTGCATTCAGCTTCTCTGCACCATCAGTTATCATCAACAGTTTGATGATAAATAAGAAAAATATTGATGCTATCAATATTATATGATGTTATTCTTGAATTTTGTTTAAAGTTATACAAAGTTGTGAGATATGCATGATTGTTGTCACTGGGGAGTGAGACAACAGCTTGTGACTAATCATTTTGCATGCTGTACAAATATGAGGCTGCACTGCAGTGTAATCACAGATTTTAGTGTGTGTAAAATAGTGTTTATTAATATGATTTATATCCTGCTTGTTTCCTGTTGTTTCTGCCGATTGATGCCGTTTCAGGTGCTGTCCTTGACTAGTCGACTGCTGCCTGCTGACAGTTGGCTGTATTCATTGACTAGTTGAGTAGTGTGCAGCTCATTTTATTGTATCTCTCAATGAATGAAATAATAAAAAGGGTCTAAAATGATCTTGAATAAAATGTTGCATTAACTCAAGAATATTTTCCTTCTTTTATAAAGTTACTGAAAAATACTCAAAAGTGCACACAGTGCTAAAAACTCGCTTGAAACAGATCCATCTGCTTTTGACAGGACTGTCAAAGAAATGCTCTGCACAACAGTAACAAGCTTTATTTGTCAGCTCGCTACCCATGCCCTTACCCTCAGAGCCCTCGGTGTGTGACATGAGGAACTGGGGGTCTAATTTACAGCAGTGAGTAATTACAGACACTGGATGTCATTGTGCAGATGATGCGTAGCTGAGGCCAGTTCGCTTTGATAGTAGCCAGCTCCCCTCACAATTAAATGGCTGGTGGCGCACGAGGGAGACTTCTATTCACACAAACAAATTATCTAGAACTATTCTCGTTCTTTATACCCATCATGCATGAAGCACATTACCTGGGATTTCAATCCAAAGGCCCAATTAAAACTGCACAGAGCTTGCACTTCATTACCTGGGCTCTAGGCAATTTTTGGGCCATTAAGCTCCTACTTGTATCACTGGAAATGTTTTAGAGGTGAACATCTGGAGGTTATGAGAAAAAGCATGAAATGAAATGTCTCTGCCTTCTCTTGCTGTCTCTTGTCCAGGGAGGCCAAAGATAATTAAATGTAATGTCATAAACAGTGCCCTGAGATAAGGATTTTGGCAGCGCCTCCTCAAAACTCTGCCTTGTAGAGCAGGAATGTTTTATGAGAGAGTGTAGAAAGTTTAAAAAGCACTGGTCACTTACTTTTTGTCTTCTGGAATGTGGCTAGTTTAAGTAAAAGTGTCATTAATGGAAGGCATGGCTGAATATATTCATGGTCAAGTAATTTGTAAAACAGATTCCCTGTTAAAGCATTTAACATCTTTTTAGTCCTTGAAAACATCCTATGTCTTTTAAAACTGAATCATCCACACATTCACAATATATCTGTACTGCATGTACCTGAATAGACACATTGGGCTTTGTATGTTTTAAATGGTGGCTGCATAGCACAATGCAGTAGGCTGATGAGTTACAATTTTTAAAGACCCCTAGGGCAGAACCATTTATCATTGCTAGACTTACTGTCTTCTTTATCTGTTGACTGCCGAGCCAATGGCAGTGCGTCAGCCACATCATACAAGAAACCTGAATAACCTCTCTGACTCATTCTCTTATAGTCCAAAAAGTTGTACGACGCATAAACTTGTTTGTTTTAATAGTTCAGTATGAAGAACCCATATCCTACCTACGTTCCATTAAAAAGAGAAACAGCCCCTTTGCAAAGCCCCTTTGTAACTGCACTTCCTCTTATACTGACTACTGATCATTGCTCCAAGGACTGTACAAATATATATTCTTTAATTCATGTTTGGTTTAATAATTTAGCTTTTCATCTATGTTAAATGTCCTTTCCTCTAGTAAATCCAAACCCAGTTAAAATTAGCCTTGGGCTGATTTCAAGAAGTCTTGGTTGGTCAATATTTTTTTAAGCAGAGAAAACTAAATCTTTCATCAGCTATTAACTCAGCACTTTCCAAATGTTCCATTAGTAAAATTGAAGGTAGGTTGCATAACAAATTTATAAGACCTTTCAGATTTTGTTTGATTGTTGAACTTCTGCATTGAAGTCACATAATAGTAACACAACATTTCCCTCTTTTTATTTTTATTTTGCCTTTATTTTTATTCTGCTCTCAATGTACTACAACAAGACATAAAAAAAGAATTAACCCATTTTTTTCAACTCTCTGGCCAGAACTCTCTGGCCAAAAGCAAACATTTAAACAAAGATTCATCTTTTTTAAACATGACAGTGCTGACATAATCTGAAGAGCAAGATTTCTCAGTATGAATGCTGCCCTTGTTTCAGATAAGATGGACATGTTATTTGAGTTTAATATAATGACTAAAAAGGTAATGTGAGTTTCATTGAACCCTGCTTTGTGCAAAAAAAGAACCATTTTAAATGTGAAGAACTGTATACAACTTCTCCAATATATAGAAGAAACAAACAAAGAGGTTCTTTGAGTTGTCATGGCTCCATTAGCGTTTCTAAAGCGTGTAGAAGGAATCTTGATCAATAACATCACTGCTAGTAAGTCAATTACCTTTTTGAAATTGTATAATTTTCCCCCTTCAAATCATCATTGCCTAAGAGAACATGGATTACAAAAGTGTCAGAAATTACAGGTCAGATAAAAAGGACAAGCTAAATGATAAGATTAACAAGTAAGCTACCTAGCATGACAGCTTAATTGTTACCTTTCTGGTAGGGAAAGAACCAAATAGTCTTCCTTTTATAAACTCAACTTTCAAATTTCTTTAACAATTTCTCTGTTTTGGGCACTAATCACATTATGTAATGTTTATATTTATTTATTTTCTTGTTTGTTTGTTTGTTTGTTTGTTGGGTAAAACAACAAAATAGAACCTCCTTATGTTCTTTTCCACTGGACTTATCAGAGCAAAGCTCCTATGATGGCAGGGGGCTGTGTGTTAGAAGTTTTGCCGCAGGGTTCTTATTGGTATAACAGTGGCTTTTCTTTTCTGGATGGGTTATCAATCTGTTGATTTTCTGTGTGTGGGGGCGCTGGCGTTACCCAGTATCCACAATGTCATCTCACTGCTTTATCTTTATCCTCTCCATATTTTCACAATATTCTTCCACTGAACTGGATCTAGATAAAGGGAAAAAAATGATCTTTTTCCATGGCTAACTGAGTTGGCAATACCACTAATGTTAGCTAGGAGTGCAGATATCTTTATTATTCTATAAATCACTGGCTTGACTAGTTGTGTTTGTTTGTTTGCAGTAGGCATTCACAATAGAACAAGAGCTAGTCATTCAGTGCAAGTCTGTGTCAAGCTCAGATAAGGAAGTCTGGGTCTGAGCAAGTTTTTATTATTGTAAAAATTAAATGTGTTTTCAAATGTGTTTCAAAATTAATTTAAGCAACGGTTTTCTACTGAATATAGTTTAATGTACATACATTTTGAAATACAAATATTTCTGCATGCAAGCTGATACTGCAGTGCATTGAACTGACATTATAAAGATGTGTTCAGACAATGTCTTTTTAAACATGAGGTGCATTGTTGTTTGCTCACTCTTAAAAATAAGTAAGACATGCTTCTTAAAGGCCAGGTTTTCACATATGATTGACAAGTAAGACAAATAGTGTTTTGTGAGAGAGACTGAAGTGATAAACACTTCAAGACTGACACATATAATAAATAGTAAACTCTTTTTCACCTGCAAATCATGATCATCTTCATTTTGAGTGGTGTGTAGCACCAGGTGTTAAAAAAATTGACTAGCATTTCCCTCCTGTTGGACAAGTGACTGACTGGAGAGAACCCATCCTTGAAAATGATTAATCAACTGTGATGACATATGTTGCTTTTTAGTGGTTTTCAGCCTTAGATTATGGTTTTCCAACTGTTTAAAAAAAAAAGAAACATCTGGGCAGGGTAGTGGAGCACTTTTTAGATGTTTTGCATGTTGCTTCATTCGTGCATTTGAGTATATGAAAAGCAAGAAACTTCTCAAAAATACCCAAAAAAGCCGCAAACTCTGTCAAACGTGGTAATTAACTTGTTATTAAAAAAAATTTAAAAAACACTTAATGAAGCATCACATAAACTGAGTGGATAAGAAACTATCCAGAATAATGTGGCTAAGTGATCATGGGGCTGAATTGAGGCTACAGTCTCTTCCCAGACCATACAAGTAAGTTGCCCTGCAGTACCCTTGAGCAAGGCACCATCCCTGTCACTGCTCCTGGGGTGCTTGAAATAACTGCCACCTGCTGCACGGTGTGTATGGGTGAAAAGCAAAGGTTGAATTTTGTTGTGGTTCACTGTGTTTCTCAATGAAAAGTAGTCACTTTCACTCAGAAACTATCTATGACTTCCTTTTATAATTTATCATTTTATAATGCATCAAGATTGAAGCTTTTTTTTCCATGGAGAAAGCCACATAGACCCAGAATTTCTAATTTCAGCAGTCTATGGATGTATGATGCGTACATAATCTATCCTGGGTATTGCAGTAAAAGCAGTCTGGTGGATGAAAACAGTAAAAAATCATAAATTCTGTCAAAACTATGAGGCAAATAACATTAAAGTCTAGTTTTATGCCAGAGCTCCCCTTAGGACCCTGTTAAAGTGAATCAGATACATAAGAGATATTAAAATGGTGAAAATATTGGCTCACTGTGTACATGTTTAAAAATAACACTGGGTCTCATAATATAGCCTTTCCCCAAGAAAAACAGTCACAGAAATAGAGGGAAAATTTGTACTGAACTGTATCAAACCTTTGATTTCTGGTGTCACATGGTCAAATCCTATAAGACTGAGGTTCCCAGTCTTGGACCTGGATTGCCTCTACTCTGCATATTTTAGCATTTTCCCCGCTCCCAACACACTTGATCCAACTAATCAGCTTATTAATTAGCCTTCCCTTAGTTGAAGCGGGTGTGTTAGCTCAGGAAAACTCTACATATGTGGACTCCAGGTCCACAGTTACCAGAGAACCTTTGCTATAAGATACCAATTTAAAAGATTTTGCGTGATGTTTTTGTTCTAGACTGGACCATTCGAATGAGCAGATATTCAGATAAACATTTAGATTTTAACCACAACGAGTATGAAACTGAATAGCAGTAAACAATTTGCAGAATAGGGGAACTGATTACCTGAACAATTCTGTTCCCCTCAATATCAGTTTCACCTTTTATTACAGAGAGCTACATAGAGTGAAAAGGGAGAACTGTATGAGTTATGGAAGAAACTTGAAAGGATACCAAAATGACATCATTTGACAGTGATGAAAGGCAAATCATGGTTAAAGTGATACAAGTGTAATAGGGTTATAAATGAGTGATCACACTAATAATCTCACTATTGCATTCATACTATTCTAAAAATCAGCTCTAAGCTGCTTGAACTTGGCTACTGAGAACATCAACATAATCTCCCCCGCAATCTGTGCTGAATGCTGTGTAATTATCATGACCAGCTCTTTCACAGAGTTTCAACTTTTGAAGCTTTTGTATGTTTTGAATTGCCATCCATTTTCTGCCTCTTGTCCCAAACGGGTCGCGCTAGAGTCCAACCCAGCGCACAAAGGGCGAAGGACGGGGGACGCAGGTTGCCAGCCCATCGCAGGGAGGAGCGTGATGGGGACAGCACCTTGCTCAAGGGTACCTCAGGGCAACCTATTGGGAGAGGGTTCGAACTCCCGATCCTCCAATCACGTGGCCGACGCCCTAACCACTAGGCCACCGCTGCCCGGTTTTTAATTGCCATCAATTCCAAATCCTGCGTAGGATATACGTTCAGAGTATACTTTCATGTTGTTAGCACACGGTCAAGATATAGCAGCATATGAAATAAACAGAAAAGTGTAGAGATGACCATCCAAGATCTTATCCATTTTACTTTTTACTTCCTCATTTCTCATTCAAATAAATGACTAGCTATGTGAGGGTCTCACATAGGGTCTACATGGTGAGGGTGGTTGGACAGTAAAAAGATGCACTTATTGTGATACAACAAAACAGCATTTAATGTCATTCATGAGAGGAGCTTTTGAGTAAGACTTGAAATTGTAGAAAATTGTAGAAATCCTCACTAAGTGGCTCTACAACATTCAGTTAGTTGCTTAATGTCTTTATGATGGCTAAAGTATTGTGTCTGCAGTTTATTTTCATTTAAATGTGCTTCTAAATCATACTACAGGGTAATATAAAAAGGAAAAGTATATTTTATTGCCTGTGTTGTATGATTCTGTTCCTGTTTATTGTCAAAAAGATTTTGGAGCTGTTGACCGAAGCTCAAATTAAAGTTGCATGGGGAAGAGCATGGCTAACTGCATTTTCTCTTCCTTCACAGTGTGTGTGGCTTTCTACTGCTTGTATGGGGAAGAAAACGACTGTCATAAGAGGTGCAGGATCAGAATATGAATCAATGTTGCCATCTTGTGGAATGCTAATATTGGCTGGCATGGTCAACGCTTAAAAGGGTCTTTTTTTATATCTATATGGCAATATATCCACTTGCATAACATAGTGCACAGTATCACAAAATGATGATGATGATGCAACATTTATACACAAGTAAAATTAGAGATTTTTAATGCTTCATCCATCAGTTATATACAGATTTCCACAGTGTTTACTCTTAAGTGCACAACTCTAGAACTCAAGTTCTGATTATACTATATTTCAACTTGTAGTAGCCTTTCTTCATTGCTCTTACCATATTAGCCAGTTTCCCAATGGGAATCCCAATTCTTTTAGAAGTATTCCCTTTCTGGAGCTATAAAGTAAAACTTTAGAAAATGATGACATTGCTGGAGTTTCAAGTAATGCTTGCCAGGGCACATCCAGAATCAGATGGATGTGCTGTTTTTGTGTGAGCCTGCTCTGAAGTCTTATGATCATTTTCAGAGCCATTGTGAGCTGGCTGTACAGAGAGTCAGTAAACCTTCTGTTATCGTAGTCAAACAGTATTTAAAATCTCGCTGGAGATATGGGTGGTGTGTTGTATTCTGGATGATACACAGTAATCAGCTCCTTTGAGTCCCTCCTTCTAAGCTGCTGCACAACTTGCTGTGTCTTTATGTTACATCATTTTCCACATGGCCCATTATAAAGCTTTTGGGAGCAGGCTGGTAGAAATCCTCATCTTCAGATTTGTCTTTGTACTGAGCTAATATTTTTACAAGAGCAGATGAATCACTCACTGACCAGAAACTAATTTATGCCCAGTTTTGGTGCACAGAGCACGTTCTTAGCATTGACAAGGCTCGCATCGCTATGATGTTTTCCCTTTGTGTGTGGTATTAATGATGCCAGTTTGTTTTTACAGAGGCATGGATTTTCAAAAAGAACAAAAGCAGCAGGGAGGGCTTCTCGTGCCAAGCCTGCACCATTGCTGCTTCACCATGGTCATCTGAAATTCCAAACAGGTGCAATGTCATGGTGATGCTTAGTTATGCCTTGGTATTTAGCATGCAACTGCAGAAGATTACTGTTGCTTAACATGCCATACTGAACTCTCAGATGGTTTTCACAGTCTACCATTCAACCAGCTGAGCACGGACAGGATGCCACTCCTTTAAATAGTGTGAAGGACATGTTTAGGGAGGCTTCGTGCTTGAAACACAATGAAAGTGGCTTTTGTGTCATAGAGGCTGCTAGTTGCTATTGCTCTACTCCCTGTGACAGGACTGTGACTTCAAAGCTCTGGCAGAAGGCTTTGGGTGGGAAAAAAAACTCCCACTGGCAGACACAGCATGCTTTTGTCCTGCTCCACAGCATCACATCCAATAGATCTGATTGGGATTAATTGCATCTTCTAATATAAGCACGTGTGATGCATTTTATGCTAGGGAAGATTAAATTCAGTGAGACTGCATTTATATATAGAGAGGGAGCATGTGCATAGCCACATCATAAGACCTATGCCCTCTCCTCTGACTTTTCACTTAACAAGCTGATGCCTAGTCATGATTACTTATTGTAGTTTCTATAAAAGATTGAAAGTGATGATTCATTTCATTTTATTTTCAATCACTTACCTTTCCTGCTTTCTGACCATCTAGAATGCTGTCTTACTTTCAAACCCTGGGATTTTTGGAAAGTATTTGACGGACCCTCTTTCACCATCAAGTCAGATTCAGCTGCAGTCACCATTATTATAGTGGAGCCAAATAATGATGGACACTATCCACTGATTATGAAACACTATTGAAGGAAAGTATTTAAATTTATGAATTTACCTTCTTTAATAATGCATTTATGTATTTTAGGAATACTTAAATGCATTATTAAAGAAGGTAAATTCATCAAAAATTTGACATGCTAATCTAAAATATGGAGGTGAACTGTTGTTCAAATTCAATGTCACCAGTAATATACACATATAACACAGAATACATAACACAGAATGTAGGCCATGACAGCCTTATACAAGACTAGTCTAGACAGTATTTAAGAGTTCCCAACTGTAAAACCCAACCATGAGCTGTATTCTGTACATTTGACATCTTTCTAAGGACATTTTTATAAGTGCAAGCCATATTAGCAGTACACAGAACTTTAGCCTAATTATGGTTACAAAAGTTTGTTGCCCTTGAACATTTCACCCCATACTTTATCATGTTCCGAATGTCTGTTTCAGTTTATAGGCCTTGAGAAAACTCTAAGTTGTGTTGAGCAAAAGATTAATGTGTATGCATGTTTGTTCTTTGCCAAGGGCGATGTGCAGGTTAAGGTCATTGAAGCAGTGAGATGTCTTATGAAGGTTATATGGCAACCATAGTGGAGGCGGGTGGTTTATGTTCAAGGACATAGATGCTTTCTGTTAGAAAGATTCAGGTAACATATTTCAGAACAAACTGAGAAATAAAGCATCTCCAGTTGTTGAATCAAAAACATTTTTCTTTTAACCCTGGGATTTCTGTGGCATTTTCTTAATAATGCTTTTCTTCTGTGTTACATGCTGAACACATATATGTGTTCTTGATTTGAGGTCAAACTCATGGAAAGTATTAAACTTCTCCTTAAATGTTGCAAAGCTTTTGGAAAAAGCTCTGAGCCTGATTTTTTTTAAAAGACAACCTTTCCCACAAAGCTGAAGGCTACCATGTGCCAACTTATACCAAGCACTGTGGCTCAGCTGCTAAATGCCTGGTAAGATCAAATTAATCTTCTGACATTGTTAACAAGGATAGGCGCAAATCCATACTCTATCAGGATCAGGGAGGTGCAGCATGCAATGCTTGGGGCAGCCCTTCTGGCAGTGCACTGGAGTTACAGGCTTCTGCTTTGGAAAGCTGTTCCGCATGGACTAGCCACATACAAAGTGCTCCAAAAGTGATTAAATTAACTGAGGACGCTGCAATACAGATGCCCCTCGCTGGCAGCTATAGAACATAACCTTGGGTTTAAGCTTTGTCACCTCTGCACTTGTTTCGGTGTTTATTCTCAGAATATTCAGAGAAATAGTCTAGCAAATATAACTCCAAGCTCTAAGCTTGCTTACAGAAAAAACATTGTAAATAATATAGTTTTTGTTTTGTTTTATAGATTTTACAACATTTTACATAATCTTCAAACATAAATGGACCAATAGAAATGGTTTAAACGTTTTACATTAACATACACTGAAGTTAAGAAGTTTTTGTTCATCTCCAGTAATGTTACCATTTTGGAGAGGTTTTACTACAACACTACGTTTATGAACAATGTCAATGTAATAAAAATAAAAAAAAAACACCATTTACTTATTTATTAAAGATTATGCGAAAATATTTTGGTATATTATTTTTTTGTATATTTGCTGTTTCAGCCAGTCCTTGTATTTTAAGGCTTGTTGCTGGAACACTTACACTTGAAAAGAGCTCCAATTTCACGAGAAATTGGACAGACCCAGCCTGAGTTTTTTTTAGCGGCAGTTAGGCATTAAGGGTAAGCTCTATTCAGACAGAGTAATGGTCTGGAACTTTAATTGTCATGGGTAGTTCATCTTCACTAACAAAAGCAGCTAACAATAAGGTCTCGAAAGAAAGCCCACCTTTTCGACAACACTAGTGATTAAGCTTTCTTGACTTTTCCAGCAGAATGTTGTATGGGGCAGAGCAATTCCCAAGAGAACTGTTTGTGTTAGTTCATCAGCTGGTACAATGGTCCCAGTTTACTTTTAATCTGTGCAAAATCATGCCTCTATTTAACTATGAGTGACTTTGATCATCAACTAATTTTGTTGGTTTATTAAATGACAGTTTATTCACTTTTAAAACCAACATACTTGGAATCCAAGTGAAAGTAGAACTTTATGAAAGGTTGTCTAAGGTCTGTTTTTCTTTTGAAATGCTTAGTGCTTTTGTATATAAAATTGTTTGTCTCTTTTTCAATCCGTTCTATTTTTAGTCATCTTAAAACTTCAGAGGCATTATCTTTTACGCTGCATGTCAGTGTTCCTTAGACCAGACATCAAGCCCAGTTAAAGCAAGAAGGTTATTCAATTAATCAAAGCTCTTTTTCACTCCACCGTCTGCAACCTGCAGGGAAATTTTGATATAATTGTGTTATTTACCTGCATGAAACACAAAGCTGTCAGGTCTGTGAAGCTGAGCTGTAAGACTTTGAATCACATAAGATGGGTTCTTGTTATCTTTAAAGATTCAGATGATGAAATTATCAACAGGATCTTTCTTTGCCATTTTGAGTTTTATGTATTTTGGAATATTCATCTTCTTTTCCACCAGGTATAGACAAATATTTCTGGTTCAATATATAAATTTCACATTTGGTCTTTTAACCACACGCTCTGTTTGCTTTTACAGAGAGCAGTTTTGATTACCTAAGATGAGGATGATGGCTGTTTTTTTTGTGTGTTTGATATGGGGGGCAGTGGTGGCCTAGTGGTTAGGGAGTTGCCCCTGCATCGGAAGATTGTGGGTTTGATTCCCTCACCAGTAGGTTGCCCTGAGGTACCCTTGAGTAAGCTACCGTCCCCCTCACTGCTTCCTGGGCGCTTTCAAAAGCTGCACGGTGTTTGCATGGGTTAAATACAGACTTGCAGAGGTCCAAATTTGTTGTGGTTCACTGTGCTGTCACCTCGCAATGACAAGGGTTTTCACTTTCACGTTTTTATTTATTTATTTATTTATGTTCCACAACAAAAATGGCCTCCATGTGTAAAGATGTCTGCCCCCTAGCCTGAAAGAACACTAACTAGCACTGTGATTATTCTAACCAATTCATTTCAATATAATTTTTAGCACAATAGAATTGACAAAGTGGGTGAAAAAGTAAAACCAAAAAAGGTCAACATTATTATTATGAAGGAATTATTTTGAAGGAAACAGCATCAATGTGAATCTGGTTTGTAAATTGTTGTATGACTGTTACATAAGCATTTCTTATTTTTATTTCCATTTGTAGGCCTGGTGTGATCAATTGTAATCCATCCACAAAGGCAGTTTTATGGTCAGTAAGTGTAATTGATGCTATAGATACATAACAGACTCTAACATATGATGTTATCATGATACTATTACTACTCTGTTGCAATATTTTAATATTTTCAGCATGGTCTTAATCCCAGTCTTTATTATTTCTGAAGCAAAACAATGATTGCCATTCCAGTCACAAGCACCTTTCACCAACACTTTCTTTGCCAAAGTGAAGAAAATACTCAATAGAGGAAATCTGCAGGAAAACTAGTCATGACAGCAAATTAGAATTATTGGGCTCATAATGGTGAAAGATCTTCTGAGTGAGATCTTCTACTAATTCTACAGATAAGATATTTTGCTTGTTTAAAGGGTAATGTTCTTCTATTTCATTCCTGAAGTTCAAAAAGTCAAGAAGACATAGAAATGAGCCACTTCAATGTACAGCTGCTTAAAGGTTTTTCTTGTTGTTAATATAAATTAACAACAGCAATTAATTTTTTTTTCTGCCCTAAGTTGGCCTACATTTATGTTCAGCCTCTTCTTACCATTGGTTGAGCATATTTTCTTTGGTATTACTTAGCTTTTCAAGGTGTTTTTATATGTAGTTTATTGTGTCTTTTCTAATTTGGTTTCTTTGGTTTCACTGCCAAGGCTGAGGTGTACTAAATTATACATGTGGGTGTTCACTGATTGCTATAAAATTTGGCAGGGATAAAGTGCTCTGTTACTTACGCATTTGTCTTCATTAAAGCAAAAAACAGCTTGTTTAGTCCTCACTTACCTGTCACTGTAAAATATTCATAGCTATCCTTCAAATATATTGTTGATGTAAATGTACTATTCTACTGTGACTTTATATTAACATAAAGGAGCTTGTCTCTTAATCAAGCAGTAAAAAAGTTATTTGAACTTTGCTTTTCGATTCTATGTCAGGTTGTTGATGCTTTGTGAAAAATATGGGCCATGGGGCAAAATGCATTTCTTCACCTCTGGTTTATTGTTTGTCTGTCATTCGAAGCAAAAGCCTGCAAGGAAAAGAGTTTGTGAAAAAATAAAACTTAAAAAAAAAGCCAGACTTCGCAGACAGTAAAGCAATGAAACGTTCTGAGCAATGCAGGCTCTGGTGCTGAACAAGTAATATTTAAATTTGCCAAGCACACCACAAGTCTGACATATTTCTCTGTTGAAGTAACATGTCTTGAAGTCAAGACCAATAACTTTTAACAGTCCATGAACCTCAACTTAAGAAAAAGTTGAGGTTCACAACAGAAAAAATAGATGTAAAAGCATCTTTATTCTGTTTACACAGATTCTAAATATGTTACCAGCTGGTTTAAGATGAACGTTTGGACAGAAACTACTAGGAGATACAGTTTATGCAAACCATAGAGTGAACAAACCAACATTTGAAACAGACATGTCTTGTTTTTGACATCTATTTTCTAGACACCCCCTGCAAAAAATACACTTATTACTAAGTAAAAGGCACCTTGTGGAGCTTAGATAATATGATTTTATATGTAATTTTGTAACTTTTCATATGATCTTTTAATGACTTATAGGGGACAGGGTCTAGTTGGGCTTCAAAACGTAGTAATTCCTGTAATATTATTTTAACTCTGCATCCTTTAAAATTGTTTTCAGAGGTAGCCTAAATGAATGTTATTTTATGATTGACATATCTTTAAAATATGTTTAGAAGGGTTCCTTTTTAAAAGAAATAGAAATAAGCCTTAAAAGGCCAAATTTCATCATGGCCAGGCCACCACATTGCTCCATGGTCAAACTGCCAGGAATGTGTATTCCAAACCTTTCTTTTGTAACCACCATTAACCTTTTACTCATCTGAGCTACAATAGCTCTTTTGTGGGATCAGAAGGGTCTTCGCTCCCCACACTCATCAATTAGGTGACTTTAGGCGCCATGGCCGGGTCACCGCTTCATTGGTTGTCCTTACATGGAACATATTTGGTAGATGTTAAGAACACCCACCAAGATCTGCTGCTTTTGGCATTGCTCTGACCTTGTCGTCCAGCTATCACAATGTGATTCTTATAAAAGAAGCTCAGATCCTTACATTTGCCCATTTTATTGGCCTCTAACACATCAAGAGCTAACTGTTCTCTTGCTGCCTTGTTTGGTATCATTTCAACAAGATAATCAATGTTACTCAGTTCACTTTTAAGGTCTTACCGGCTGATCATTCTGTGTTATTTATTGTTATGTTATAGATTTTAGATTCTAGATTCTTGATGAATTGATACTATTTTTAAACCCAAAATGTTGTGATATTGAACTGTATTGTTTTTTTTCTTCCCATTCCCTTTAAATACACTTATCAGTAAAATGTCAATCTGTCAAAAAGTTGTTGATGAGCTTGGCTTGGATACTGCCATTGTGGAACTGGATATTATTTTGTGTTTGTAGCAATGTCTGTGTGTGTAGCCTCCAAATTATAAAGCGTCTCCCATGGAAATTGAGGCCCATTAAAATGATAGATTGCATTGTGTCATAGTTTATGCCAAGGGACAGTTTACACCCACAAAGCAGTCTAATTGCATCCATTCTGGTGAAGAGTCCACAAACCGGTGACTTGGCATCAGCATATGTGACAGGAAAAGACTGCCTTTGAGGAAGAAGAACACAAATGTAAAGCTTGACAAACAAAAAACAACATTGTCCAAATCATCTGTCGCCTGGTGACAACCCTACTATGCATCATTTCAAAGGCTGTTCAAGCAATCAATGGCTGGGCTTGTTTTCATCTTAGAGGCTTGTTGATCTGTACATCCCGCTCATTGTATCTTGTTAAAATGTGTGGTAATCAGTGGATCATTTCAGTCTCTGAAATTCAGTTGTTAGCCTTGTTGTGAGCTTGGAATATCTAAAGATGCTTTTATTCTTCTCTCAAGCTGTATGTCTTGCATGGGCATTACAGAAATTGTCTGTGTATTAAGAAATACTTCAAATGGTGTTGACACAGTCAGCTGGGATCTATGCTTTACTGTTTTTTTTCTCTTTCTTTTTCTAATATCTTTTTTAAATGAAAATCATTGCTTTTATCAAAAGTGAAAAGTGCAATCATCAAAATCAAAATTATAATGTATATGTGACATTGAACAATGTTGCTGCTGCTTGCATTGAGCTTTATGTATAAAAGTGATATGGGAGATCTTAGTAGGGCTGTATGAGCAAAATGTATGTATCTTGTATCTCCAGAATAGTAGCATTACTCTAGAATTTAGATTTTTACTTTCCCCTTCCTGGTAATTTCGGACCGTTTTTCATCATTTTCATACAATTTTTACTTACATACAACATTTACTGAGGTGGCGGTGGCCTCGTGGTTAGGGCGTTGGCCGGAGGATTGGGGGTTCAAACCCCTTCCCAATAGGTTGCCCTGAGATATCCTTGAGCAAGGTGCTGTCTTCCGTCTCGCTTCTCCCTGCGATGGGCTGGCGACCTGTCCAGGGTGTGTCTGACTGACTGACAGCATTTACTTACAATCCCATTTCCAACAACAGACAACCAGCTTGTGTTTGTTGCAGGCACCAAACTTTAAACAGTTAAGAGTATTTTGGCCAGAAATAAGTTGGTTCAGAATCTGAAAAGTTAATTCCCAGCTGGAACCAAATAATGCTTTTTCACTTGGGAACCATTACAACATTAGTGGCAGTTTTCCTCTCCTTGTTTATATTCATTGTGTAACCCTTTTATGACATGTCCTTGATTACAGCAGTTTTGCTCCAAAACTAGTTCACTGTTGGTGGAAGGGAGTTATTGGTGTAAAAACATTTTCTGGTGCTTTTAAATTATGCAACAAAAAACCCCACAAAAATAGAGACGTTAGGTTTTCTCCTAATAGCAGGGTTATAAAAGAGAAGGATTATAACAGTCTGAAAAATGATGGCAACCATTTGCAAAGTTAAAATAGGTCAGAAAAAAAGCATTTGTGTAAAATTGTTCTGTTACTGTTTACTGTACTGATATCTTGTGCATATCTTGTGAATAGTCCTCCCTCGTCTTTTATTCATGCAGACCATAATTTACATATTTTTTTCTCCAATTAGACCGAACCGCCCCCCCAAGCTGTTGGATTAACTGTAGATGTTTTATCAAAAATGAAGACCCCTATTAGATTTGATATAAAGTATGGTGACCACAACCAGTATTAATGAAGGTTGTGTGGTACTGAGATGTCAGGATCTATATTTTGTTATTATGTCTAGCATCAGATTGGAAAGAATATGATTTTACATCAGCATGTATATCCTGGGATGCTGTAGGGATGCAAGCTCAGATCTTACATGTACATGTCCTTCTTGCTTTGGACCTGAACACTCACACTCACTCTCTCTCCTCTTAAACTTAAAGGGAACAGAGAAGAAAGCAGCAGAAACCCATTTTCTCTTTTCAGACATGGCACTTCAGTGACTTTTCGGGTACAGTGGTTGCATCTAATCTTTGTCACTGAGTGTTTGGGGACTGGCGCTCTGCTGAAGTACTCTTAGCTAGATTTTGATCCTCCCATTCGCCCTGATATTGTAAGATCAATTCCTTCCCTGTTCTGTTTCTCAGACACACACTCCTCAGCAAAACAGGGTGTGCTTAATCCATGTATAGTTCTAGCACTGCAATGCTCAAACATGTTAAAAGGAGTGCCCTTTGTGACACATTGGCTTTTCTGTTCAGGAGGGAGATCTACTACTGGGATTCACGTCCAAATCCCAGCTTTGCAATATGCTGTCTATGGGCAAGCATCCTTAGAAACAAGCCTTGTTCTCATTTCATTTAGCCTCATTTTCATTTGCTTAATTGCTCTACTCAGAAGGCACTGAGGTGCTTGATGATGTTGCTTGAACATGAACACATTAACTGATCATTTTTTTTTCCCAAAGGCTGTGCTAAAAGACCAAAACTCAATATAAAATATGTTACTTCTTCTTTCATGGTATTGGCTGAAATCCAGTTGCACACAATATACAAAAATGAAATGTAAAATTTCAGAACCTAGGTAGATGACCTGATGAGTAATCTATCTTAAATACTGGGTACATCACTGCAGCAAAACCATCTTATTGGAGTTATTTAGAGACATACAGTACTGTGCAAAAGTTTTGGCCAGGTGTGGAAAAAATGCTGTAAACAAAGAATGCTTTCAGAAATATAAATAATGATTGTTTATCTATCTATTGTTTATCTATAGAAAAATCTAAATCAGATCAATATTTGGTGTTACTACATTTTGCCTTCAAACCAGCATCAGTTCTTCTGGCCCCCCACAGAGCCCTGATCTCAACATCATCCAGTGTGTCTGGGATTACATGAAGAGACAGAAGGATGTGAGGAAGCTACATCCACAGAAGATCTGTGGTCAGTTCTCCAAGATGTTTGGAACAACCTACCAGCCGAGTTCCTTCAAAAACCATGTGTAAGTGTACCTAGAAGAACTGATGCTGTTTTGAAGGCAAAGGGTGGTCACACCAAATATTGATTTGATTTAGATTTCTCTTTTGTTCATTCACTGTATTTTGTTGATTGATGAAAATTAATGATTAACACTTCCATTTTTGAAAGCATTCTTGGTTTACAGCATTTTTTCCACACCTGCCTAAAACTTTTGCACAGTACTGAATTATTTTATGTAAAAAAAAATGTCTATAAGTAGGCAATACATATAGTTAAGGAATCTTTAGACAGAGATGCATATCTTTCCAAGAGTAGATCCAAGCAGATCTACCGACTTAACTGTCTGTCCTTCTATCTTTGTATCTGTCTGAAATGAGAACAAGGCTTACTTTTAAGGATGCTTGCCCATAGACAGCATAGTGCACAGCTGGGATTTGTGCATCTGTCTGCTCCTCTCATTGCATTACTATCTATCTATCTATCTATCTATCTATCTATCTATCTATCTATCTATCTATCTATCTATGTATCTATCTGTCTGTCTGTCTATCTATCTGTCTGTCTACCTATCTCCTCTCGTGCATTGCTATCTTTCTATCTATCTATCTATCTATCTATCTATCTATCTATCTATCTATGTATCTATCTGTCTGTCTGTCTATCTATCTGTCTGTCTACCTATCTCCTCTCGTGCATTGCTATCTTTCTTTCTATCTATCTATCTATCTATCTATCTATCTATCTATCTATCTATCTGTCTATCTGTATGTCTGTCTGTCTGTCTGTCTATCTATCTATCTATCTATCTATCTATCTATCTATCTACTTATCTATCTATCTATATGAATAGAAAGCTTTGGCAGAAGCTCAGGCTGATAGATAGATAGATAGATAGATAGATAGATAGATAGATAGATAGATAGATAGATAGATAGATAGATAGATAGATATACACACAGAGAAACAGACAGATGCACAGTGACAGAAAGACATACAGAAAGACAGACAGATAAGTTGGTACTAAAGGATGTGAAAAGCTAAATATTTTGAAAAATATCCAGCCCTATTGCCTCCAAGGACAACAGAGGCATCTTTTTTGTTATTTATACTGCCACTGCTTTGTCTTTGCCCTGAAACACTCATCTCTTTTTCAACTGCTTGACCCACCCTCTCTCTCAGTAATAATAGCCAAGGTGTTTATATGTGCATGGCACCAATTTTTACATGGTCATAAAATTTTCCTTTGGCCTAAAAGAAATAAATGCCTCTGAAATGATATTAAATATCAGCAGTAGAATGAGAAATGTAAAACAAAAAAAAGAAAAAAAAAAAAAAAATATATATATATATATATATATATATATATATAGATAGATAGATAGATAGATAGATAGATAGATAGATAGATAGATAGATAGATAGATAAATAAAACACAGAATTATCCTGCAACCATATTCACTCTCAGAAATAATTTACGCTTGATAAGCCTTACGCTTAAACTAAAATAGCACTTCGTCTTAACTATAGAAGTTATCTCAAATAAGGCTTTAGAGTTCAAAGAAGTAAATCTACATTTTTAAACAATCTATTTACTATCTGTCAATAGACTTGTAGCTAGTAGTCCGTCATTAAGACAATACGGGATACTTTAGTTCCAGAATGGGCTGATGTGTTTTTAAAACAGAGTGCTAAAGATATCATTAGCATTATTGCTGGGGAAAATGTGTTCTTACATGACCGATATGTAACTTATTCATAAGTGTGGATCAGACATACTGTAGTTTGATATGGACCTCGGGTTAGATGTCAGCTGAGGAGAATCCTTGCATTTCTTCATATTTCATCAGCCTGACCTGATAATTATACTGGATTATTAGCTCAATTATTTGTCCTTGACCCAGTTGATTCTGGTTGACATTTATTGTTCACAGCAAGAAAAGCTGGTCTTTGATTTTCCCTCTTTCTCCGCCTGGTGCTAATGAAACTGCTGCAGTACAACAGTGTCATCTGCTGGCAAGTGTTTGAGGAGAAATAGCTTCAGACGATAAGGAAGAAGCTTGCTTGCTGATGGTCACTTTACTTTTGTACACATAGAAAACAACAAGTATTGTTTTCATTTTTCCATAACTATCATGGTAAAATTCCTTTCATTATTAAATTATTGCCTGGAAAGAAGGGAATGTTAAGGATACAAAGAATGTGCCATAGCTGGTACATTTTAGTTGGTATAAAAGAATGAGAAACAGCTCATTCAAGTATTTTATCATCTGAGTTCATTTAGGAGGCCTGTTACAGACCACCAGATATTACATGATGGGTTTGCTTTATTAATCTTCCTTTTTTCTTCTCTTATAGACTCATACTTATACCTGCAATACACAACAAAGCATACCTGAAGGTTTGCAACGCTTATGTTAAGTGGCAGCACTAGATTGGAATTCTAGGCTCTCATTTTGTATTCATGTATACTGAAAAAAAAAAAATGGGTTCTTCCTAATGCCCAAGGGTTATAGGTACTAATTAGCATTGTGTAAACTGCATGTCTGAATTTTCACACATTTGTTTCTAGCAATTTCTTTCTTGCTTTTCTGGAACTATGTCACATATACTTCTATCAAAAAATAAATAATATGAGTAGTTGTTGCAGGGGCAGCGGTGGCCTAGTGGTTAGGGTGTTGGCCGCATGATTGGAGGATCGGGGGTTCAAACCCCTTCCCAATGGGTTGCCCTGAGGTACCCTTGAGCAAGGTGCCGTCCCCGTCCCGCTCCTCCCTGCGATGGGCTGGCGACCTGTCCAGGATGCGTCCCCCGTCCTCGCCCTGTGTGGGATACCGACACTCCCCCGCGACCCCGTTTGGGACAAGCGGCAGATAATGGATGGATGGAGTAGTTATTGCCACTATCTATATCTATCCATCCATCCATCCATCCATCCATCCATCCATTTTCTGCCACTTGTTCCAAACGGGGTCGCAGGAGTCCAACCCAGCGCACACAGGGCGAAGGACGGGGGGGACACACCCTGGACAGGTCGCCAGCCTATCGCAGGGAGGAGCGGGACGGGGACGGCACCTTGCTCAAGGGTACCTCAGGGTAACTTATTGGGAAGGGGTTCGAACCCTCGATCCTCCGATCATGTGGCCAACGCCCTAACCACTAGGCCACCACTGCCCCCCCCCATTTCTTTCTATCTATCTAAATATATATATATATATAGTAGCACTAAACTATAAACTATATATATATATATACATGTCTTTGGACGGTGGGAGGAAATCAGAGCTTTCAGAGGAAACACATGCAGAACATTCTAACTCCACACAGAAAGGACCCTGACCGCCCCGGCCAGGAATCGAACACAGAACCTTCTTGCTGTGAGATTGCTGCCCCTCTCTTTACTCTAAATCAGATTTACTCTTTACTATTTGGAAGGGCACTGACAACGAAAGTAGTAACTAGTCAATGTGAAGACACCATAGTAAAATGCTTCTGAAAACATTCAAGTTTCTTTCTGAAACTCAAGCTGTAGGCATGTTTGTCGAAGAGATTGGTGTCAGTTACAGGTCCTCTTCTTCCTATTAGATAATAGATACAATCACTGACAGTTTTGGATTTCAGTTAATCTCTTCCAGTAAAAATAAATAGTTAAAATTACATCCCTAAAACCATGCAATGTGACATATAAAAATAATTATTATTTATTTATTATTGAAAGTAATAGTAATTATATTATTATTTTTAGGACAGTTGTTGTTGCTGTTGCAGGAAGCGTTGCTAAATGTGTGTCCTCTTTTCTTTTATCTCTGGCATGGCCCTGTTGTTATTTCATCAGGATTTTCAGAACAGGAAAGGATTTTCAGAACAGGTGGGGAATTGAGTGACTAGATGAAGCTTTCAATGAGGTCATGAATTGTAGGGCAGGTATCTTCAGAGGTCCTTTCAAACAGCACCATCTCCAGCTTCCACAGGATCCAAGCCAACAGCTGCACTCTTCCGGCCTTCTTTTGATGTGGTGCAACCATCACTCTTCATTTATAATCAATTGTAATCCCTTTGAAACATCCAGTCATTCTCTCCACCTTGTTATCTTGGAGAACAAAGAACACGTTCGCAAACCCAGCCATCTTGCCACATACAGTCATGCATGCCTTGGTCATCTCTGTCGTTCTTTCAGTGGGTCACTCTCAACCACTCGTTCGCCACCATCTCCTGACATTTAAGAATATCAAATAAACCATTCATTTTTTTAAATGTTAAAGTACAATAGCTTTGTTCTTTGTTTTTCTGACAATGTTCAGCCAAAAGAAATACACTTTAATTATAAGATCAGCCAAATAGTGGTTCTACCAAACAAACATCTTCTGTAATGAGCTGTCACAGCTGAAAGACAGCTGTCTTTAGTGTTTTTTGTTTGTTTTATCTTTTTTCTTTTTTAGAAGGCCCAAATAATGCTGTCCGACTAAGCTGATATACATTAGCCATCCTTTGGATGGCAGTATTCAGCTCTGTTTTGTCAAGTTAGATACTTAGCTTAGTAATTATATCTCATTAAGCTACTGTTCCAAGGACCCATAAAAGGTTTTTCAGGAAAATAAACAAACCGACAGACTAAAGACAAAAAGAGTTTATTTATGTTTGCATGCTATACAAAATGATGAAAATTGAAATATTCTGGATTTGTGAATCTCTACTACAAAACCTCTCAAAAATTCATTTGTTTCAGACTTCAAAAAGTTTGAATTCAGAAATTACAGGTCAGTGTAGTGTGTCAAATGTATCTATGAATGATCAAGAATGGAAAAGCAAAAATATTGTATGAAAAAATAAATGTAGAAAAAAAATAATACATCAGTGCTGACTTCTGCAAATGGGGTTTGTTTCCAAAGGATTACAGAATGGCATTCAAATATACTGAAGCAGCATGCCGAGAACAATATCATCATAAATTACATTTAACACAGATCAGGAAACGTATATACATAGCTTACAAAATAACTATACAGAAATGTGAAATATCAATATGATATATTTGTATATTCACTATTTTGTAAAAGTCATGACTACTATCACGTGGTAATTACTTTGGTGTTTTGCAGCTACTTCAAAGACAGCTTCTTAAAAAAAAGTCAGTTGAGTACTTCCGTGCTATATCTAGTCTTACATTAAAAAAGGTATTTCATTGACATTTGTGCATGAATGAATCTCTAAAAAGGTTGAGGGTAAAATAACTGTTTAGTTGGCAAGCTCACAACTGAATATACTCACAGTGGTTTTTAAAAATGCAGAGTCAAATTACACTTTCTTTTCCACAAAACACACACAAAAGAAATAAATAATCTGCAGCTGTCCTATTCTTTAAAATACATTTTTTTATGTCACTGAAAGTAACACATCATAATACTGACCTCAAATTGTATGATAAGGTAAACACGATACATGTGAGAAGATAAACGGGATATAAAAACTAATAACTCTTTACTTCTGATACACACTGTCCTTGATTTCACTGCTTTAGATTATTTGCAAAAAATTTTATTTCCAAAAGTCGATTGTAAAGTGTGGTATGTAGTAATATAATAAATCACATTGCTTTTTTCTCTACTAAAGCAAAACTCAGCTATTAGGCCCCTCACACTCTTGCCATCCAAGCGAGAGAGGAATGAGCACAACGGAAAATTCGAAGTGTTGACATCAGTTTTCTTTTTCTCTCTTTCTCTTCCTCTCTCTCTCGACTGCTGGTGTTTCTGCTGCAAGAGCGCCTCAAAAAGCCTGAGTGCTCAAGGCAATTTCACCACCACCACACAGGCCCCAGCTCTGCCGATGTTCAGAGGGACCTCCTAGAATAGCGAGAGAGACAGAGGTTAATGGCCAATGTCCATAAGCCTGACCTCACCAAATGCACTCTGCTGTCGTACTCACACTCAGCATGCAGACAAACCCTCCTTGGACAGATTATCCTGCTCAACTGCAGGTCTTTCTTAGGGGGAGTATGTGTGTGCGTGAGTGTATGTGGGGGGCTGCATTAAAAAAGGACTTGCAAATTTGAGCATAATGCCATTGCTGTTGTCATTAAAACTTTGTTGCTTCTTTTTTCTTTAGAATTTTTTTTTCATTTGGTTTATTTCCTTGAAACCATTTTTAAAAACCAGATTCAGAATATATGAATATTTGAAGAAACAGTGCAAATGTATTTTTGATTCTAATTTTCTAATTTATCAGGTTTTGCATGTTTTGCTAGCAGATGTTTTTGGCATTTCTACAAAATGATCTTTTCAGGGTCTTCTTACAACAGTGATGCTCTGCTTGCATGCAGCAGTGGGGGAAAACACACACTAACTGAATTACTGAAGGGTTAACTTCATGTTGTGTGCTTTCTATTGTGGCAAAGTGGAAAAAGAGATGAAAAGCAGGAAAGGCTTTCACTTCCTCCCATGTGACTGGTTAGAATGTTCACAAAATGTTTGGCTTTCCAGCTTGTTTCACATCCTTAAAGCTGGCTTTGAAAAATTGAAAAGTTGCTTAAAACTGGATTTGCTTTCATGCTAATATTTGCTTTCTGTACCACCCTCATGCTTCCCAGTGTCCTCTGTTTGGGAAAGCAAAACATGGTCACAACACATAAAATATACATGCCATCAAATTTTAATAGGCTTTCTTTCTTAAAAAAGGTGATAGAAAGCATTGCTTGAGTAAGACCATTTTTGGTTCCCTAAACCTGCAATGCCATTTTTGGAATCTTGGAAAAACCACATTTGTAAACTGTTAAAGAATACATTATATAAGTGATCCTTTTGTAGTAACCTTTTGTGGTCCTTTATTAAAACCGTTGATTTGCAGAATAAAAAGTTTAAAAATCTTACATAAATACCATTAATTGTAACATTGATCTGAATTACCTCAGTCCATTCATTGTTCTGTGCATCATAGGATTCCACACTGTTTAGGTAGGACTGGCCATCGTAGCCACCGACAGCATAAAGCTTGTCCCCAAGCAGACACACTCCCACTGCATCACGAGGCACACTGAGGGATGACACGGTAGTCCATGTGTCTGTTTTTGGGTCATACCTGCAAAGACAGGGCAAGAGAGAGATAGAAATCCTGCTCAAAGCTACAAAAACATTGTAAGTAACTGCAGTTCAGGACTTTATTTTCAGTGGAGGAGAAACTGACAGCAGGTGCTCGATAATCAGAAGTGGAGGCTAGTGATTGTTGTAGTTTTTGTTGTGGGGTAGGGTTAGAACTTCAAAAGCGCTTCAGATAAATGTGAACTGAAGGAAGTAATTGTGGCTCCATAAAATCAATCAATAGTGCAAGTCCATTAAAATCACTGTTTGACTGATTGCACTTTTAGGTTTGCAGAGCATAATGGCAGCACCTACTGAGTGATATCGCAGTGCATGAGTAAACAGCAGCTTTCCCTTTAGTCATTTTTATGATGACCATCTGCTGGGTGTAAATTTGATTAATTTACTGCAGTGTTTTATAGCCAGTGTAAAGAAACATCAAGCAATCAATAAAAAGAATGCCTCATCCCACTGCATACTTTCTTGGTTCATTGTCATTCATTTGTTTATTATATTTTATTGCGGGGTTAGGGGGGAGGATATTCATCTAGCATTCTGTCCTGCTGTTTAACTGCTAGTCTACCACTGAGATCAACATGCTGCAGGTGACGGCTGCTGTTCTCTGCAGCATCAGCAGGGGGTGTATGAAGCCAGAATATCAGAGTGCTGGAAAACACATTCCACAGTGGTAAGGTAACTGCGGTTTCACTGACAAAGGTGTGCTTAGTGGCGCAGGCAGAAAAACCTTGCATGAACCGCAGCCCTTCTTGTCCCCATGGTATCAGGATGTTGGTTGCAGAGTAATGAGTAATGAGCACAATAATGTACTAAGGAGAGAATATCTCTCTGAAGTCATACCTCTCCACACAGTCAGACAGCCGAGAGCAGTGGTTGGAAGCTGGTGCGTCATGGCCACCAACTGCATAGAGAAAACTGTTGTATGTAGCCACACCCACGCCTCCTCTCCTCTTTGCCATTGGTGCACACATACTCCATTTGTTTGTATGGGGATCAAAACATTCCATCGACCGCAGGCAAGAGCTCCCATCACGACCACCCACAGCAAAGAGTCTGAAACAATGCATTGCAGACAGAACAGTGAAGTCAGAACAGAACAGTGAATATCTCTTGGATATCAATATAGATAATGAATTTATTATCAGGATATTAATCTTCTGTGTAATTACTATTATAGAGGTGCATGATTAATCTAATAAAGCCTTTCTTCAGCAGCTTTTCTAAACACTTGTCTGCTTTTAAAGGCCACTCAGTGAATCACTTTAGAAAAGTAGGCCGCAAGGCTTGGTAGTGTGAAGGTGGTGAGTTTTGACCTGATTTCAGACATGCCCCAGGGTATGTCAGTCAATGTTCTCAGCGAGACACACAGCTGGCTTGTGTTTTCCTCAGATAGGACAAACACCAGCATGACCTCTGTCAGTTTTTCATACAACTTTGAAAGTGACTGTAACATAAAAGGCATTGGAGACTCGCTGGTCTCAGAGCCCATTACTTCTCATGGCCAGACATTTCAGGGCAACTTGGTATACTAGAGGCAATACCTGTAGTAGGCTTTGCCATTATGAAGAGGCCCAGGAGACATCCGTAAACAGCGAAGTGCAGCACATAAATGCATCGCTGTGGGTGAACATTACATATCTGATTGTGTTCTAAGCTAAATTGATAATTATATAAGTAACCCTGTTTTTCTTAGTGAGCAGTTTCTGTAATAAGGGCTTTCACTATGTGGAGCATACTTAGAACTCAGGAAAATCCTTGCATTAGCCCTATAATGACACAACAAAAAAGCTGCTTCAAACTCAAATATACTCTTCTACTACATCAAGAATTTGCCACATTTATTTGTTAAATTGAACATGACATTTTTAATGACATAAATTTAGTAATTTCTTTGTTTTTTTTTGATAGGCTTCCAACATGGAAACAGCAATGAATTTTATTGTTACTCTGATAACAAAAGTCGATAATATGTGATAAAGCTGAAACATAATGTTTTTGGCCAAAAATGCTCTGGGCATACCCAAAATAAACAGTTTGCAATTCACTTACTGAGATTATTTTACCATGCAGACTCTAAGGTGTGACATGAAAACAATGTCTTGAATAATAGAGAACGGTTGCTCACCCAAGGCCATGAATTCTACTTTACGTATTTAGATCCTAGCATTGTTATTTTTTAAACAGTGGTTTTAAATGATGTCTGCAATCAAATGAAGACTTCTAACATTTTGTTGTTTTTTTGCATACATAGTGGGATGTTTAGTTTCATATTGAAATAAGGATATTGAAGATGGAGCTGCCAGGCAAGAGGAGAAGAGAAAGGACAAAGAGGAGGTTTTTGGACTTGGTCTTGCAAGGACATGCAAACGGTTGGTATGAAGGAGGAAGTTGCAGAGATGTTGATCCACTGTGGTGATCAATAATAGGAGCAGCTAACCAGCACAGGAAGGAAAGCAAGTGCTTTTAATGTCCCAGTTTCATTTCAATAAACTTTTAAAGTATTGGAATCTATGATCTATTCTATCTCTTGAAGATTTAATGTTTTTCATTAATTCAAATGTTCTCACATTTTTGGTATAGTTTTGGGACTTTATTATTGTCAATGCAATTCTTTTTATGTATGAGCGCTCACACAGAAGTATCATATAAATAAAGAACAACATAGCACCTAGAACGCTTTATTTTCACATAGTCATACAGTTTACAGTGCCTAAAGTGACTGAACCAATGCTGATTTAAATGAGTCAAAGTTTCTGAATGTATTGAGATTTGGATAACAGTAAATTAGAGCACATCCGATGTTCTGCTGCAGTGCTATCAATGTTGAGTGCAAAAAAAATAACGTTTAAAATATGGTAGGAGGGGAGAACCTATGTAACATATTGTGCAACTGCAGAAATGAGAAATTCTCTTACTTTCCATTTAGAGCAGTGACTCCCACAGTGCTGCGAGGAGTGGACATACTAGCCACATAATTCCACTGTCTGGCCTGGGGGTCCCACCTCTCCACTGTGTTCAGATAGCTCCATCCATCATGACCTCCCACTGCATACATAGGCCCTTCCAGCACGGCAATCCCTTATCAAATGAAAGAAAATAATTCAGAGTGCTTTTGTCTGCAGTAATGATATGTATCTACAAATGCTTAGAATCATTTCTCAGAAGATGCCTTTTGTTATAAGCAGAGCTACAAAAAAGTCCCACCAGATTTAAATGACACTGCCATTTGAATTAATTGAGATGATAATCAAAAGGGCTTCCCCTTAAACAAAGCACCAGGAACTGAATAAATTTCCCACTGGCTGGACCCTGAGGACAGAAGCACTGAGACACTAGAGAATGCATTATGTATTCATGCTACAGCTTGCTGCCACCTCTACAGAAAAGGTTCCTCATGCATCTGTTATAAATCTCCAGCTGTTGTTTTTTTGGCTCTCAGAATATATATCGCCCCTTGACCGACATTTTAAAATGAGTATGATATTGCCATGTTGTGCAGACCTCATGGTGAATCCCCTGAGCTCTGGTTTTATGAATACACTGTAAATTACGCAGAAGAACATGGCATTCCATTTTCTTCATACTGAGTATTAAATCGCCTGCCATATATAATCCCCTCCATACTTATTGACACCTCTGGTAAAATTAGGTAAATAAAAAAGATAAAAAAATGTATGCTTTTAAAAAAGGTCTTTATATTAAATTAATTCAGTCTAACATTGAAGTGAATTCACCCTGTATAATGTATATAGTCAGTCAGTCATTTTCTGCCGCTTGTCCCAAGCGGGGTCGTGGGGGGGTGCTGGAGTCCATCCCAGCACACATAGGGCAAAGGACGGGGGACACACCCTGAACAGGTCGCCAGCCCATCGCAGGGAGGAGCGTGACGGGGACGGCACCTTGCTCAAGGGTACCTCAGGGCAACCTATTGGGAAGGGGTTCAAACCCCCGATCCTCCGATCATGCGGCCAACGCCCAACCACTAGGCCACCACTGCCCCGTATATATTTTATTTTCAATAGAGTTTAGATCAGGGGACTGGATTTTTTCTTTTGTTTCCCTTTTCATTTAAAGTTCCCTGATGACTTCACAGTGTTCACTATGCCTTGTGTCTAAAAAGCTCTTTGAGGGAAAGCATTGCAAAGCTTTACTGATAAAGGTAAAGATAATTAACAGTTAGGATGAAATTTTTGGTATTACATTGTATCATGTTTTTACATCAAGTTGTCCTTCTGTGTGTGTGTGTGTGCGTGTGTGTGTGTGTGTGTGCGTGTGTGTTTTTTTAGGTTTGTCTGATCATAAAATCTAGTTCCATTCCTATAAGGTTTCACTTTTGTGGTCAGCTGAAATACAGCTAATAAACTTTAAATACTTTTTTCACTACTTTTGTCCATCATTTTCATATGAGCCGGTAATAATGGAGTTGTTCAGAATTGCAATTAGTGTTCTGTTCGCTGCATTTCACATGTGACTTTTATTTGGATTGCTGACAGTCTATGATTATGAAAAAAAATAGTTTGTTCTGGACACTTTTTTCCTCTTTAAACTGCTGTGTTTTAATTATCTGATTTACATTTTTGTTGATACTGTTTTGTCACATTCTCAAATGTGAACTATTGTCTTGAGATTCTCTGTAAATTGCTACTTCTTCATGATTAATGTATTATTCATTTGTAGTAGTTTTAGTTTCCATTCACAAATTGTGGTCCTAGCTATGGTTAGAACTATGAAAAAATGTTGTGAATAAAGTCATCTGTGTTTTATGGATAAGCTTGTGTGGTCAAACAGGATGGCACTTGGCACTGAGGGTGATTCCTGTTGCCGCAGTGATAACAGAAAAATACAGTATGTTTCCTGGCCACATTGACACTCTATAGTGACTCTTTAACTGCATATTTCTTTCCTTGTGAGTCAGCAACATTATCTGTTTTTTTGGGGTTTTTTTATTCCCCAAGGAAATGAAATTCTGCTCTGAGATGTCCTACACATTTTGAGTTAGACTCCCATTACAGAGTTGATTTAGGCAAAAAGATATAAAGAAATACTAGAAAGAGACCAGAAAAACAAACCTAGACCATGTCTGTGGGTTGACATGGGTGGCATAGTGCACCACACTTTAGTGATTGGATCATAACACTCCACCATGTTGGATGTCTTGAGGCCATCCCTTCCCCCTACCACATAGAGCTTGTTATCGATGACAGCAACACCAAACTGAAGCCTCCGGCCATTCATTATGCCAACCTGGATCCAAGTGTTGGTGCGAAGGTCATACTTCTCTATTGTTGTAGAACCTGAAAACACAGACACAGTATGTTTCCCATTTCATCCGCTGGAAGTAAAAACACCTTATTGTTTTCCAAATCAAGGTCCTTGTAAAAGTGATAATTGGACACCCATATTTCCCTGTCTCTATGTGACATAATGCCATTTATTTTCAATTACTAAAATAATTGTTTAGACAGCATTGAAATGTACCCAGTTTTCTGCAAACTCGATCACCCAGCACATTTTTTTGGCCACTGGAGGTTTTAAGTTAATGTAATTAATATGTACTGAAAAAGTAATTCCCACCCAATAGTGTAATGCAGACTGCATGTTTTAATTGTCACACATTTGTCTCCAAAAAACAAGCTATAAAGCAATCTCTAATTGACTTCTTCAGTGTCTTCTGGCACTGCAATCCATTAGAATAAGCAAACAAGCAAACACAAAATAAATTCATAGCAAAAAATCTACTACTATCTCTATTTTTCCGGAATTTAACTTTCCATGTGACCTGTATGGACAGGGTAGTGAAAGGTGCTTGAAACTATTGCAATGTTAACACAGTATATCACACAAATAATGTATTAAAATATTAAAAACAGAGCACATTAAACAGAGAGACAGAAAGGATATTGCATTAAATATTCTTACCACTTAGCAGGCCCGGCTGATTTATTATGAATAAAGGTTTTACTGGAATATGCTCGTCATATATGCTATCTGGAATTAACCTGAGTACCATTTCCAACTTTTCTGAAGGCAGAATTATGCAAGGCCTATTCTATTGTCTATCTTTTCCCAGCATCATGCACTGTGTTCAAAACATGGTCTTCAAATTAAAACGATTTGAACAGTTTGTACCTCTGGTTACAAAACCCTTCACAATGTGACTTATAATTATTTAGAATTATTAGAATTAGAATTATTTTTGAGTCTCTTCGTGCAGTTGTGTGATGATTTAGATGTGTAGTTTGCAAGCTAGCTGGTGGGGGGGGTGAGCTTCCATTACTTCTTAAATACCTTACCCTCCTAGCTCAATGAAAAACTTTAACAAGAAGATTCTATACAGTTTGAACAAATTTAACTGAAGAGTTAATGATATAGCAAAAATAAAACATATCATTACATCTTTAAATGTCCACAATTTACAGTTTACACAATTTACACAATTTACAATTTTCTCCCTGAGATTACAGGTGGAACAAAAGAAAAAGAACAATGGGGGTTAATATACAGTGCTTGGTGGATTTGTTCTGACTAATGTTTTGCACTGTAAACATTTTTTGGAGTTAATTCAAAGTTAAGTCAAAGGTAACTGCCTTGTAAAGTAAAAGTATTTTACCATAAGCTATTTTACATTGGTCATATTACTACAATTTAATGATGTACTTAATCGTTTCATTTACAAATAACATATGGTAAAATTTATGTAATTACATTACTATTTTATTATAAATGAATTACATGACATTACAATTACTACAGTTTTCTTAAATGGGAGAACACAAACCTTTTGAGGCATCCATTCCTCCTACTGCATAGAGTGCCCCAACAGTAGATTTGCGTGGTTTGGTCCTTGGGCTCTGTAGCATTGGTCTTCGCTCTGGCAACAAATGGTACTTCATGGCCTCCATCAGCAGCTTTTGGCATTCCAGATCTTCAGAAAACATCTTGTTGTTTTCTAAGTCAGCAAGAAGCTAGAGCGTAATGAATTTTATCGTCACTCAACTGCTAATCTCTGGAAATAATTAAATAGTTATAATTGATTGGTAATATAATTTCATAATTTGGCATTAGGTTGAATACAATTCTCATCCATTTGTCATTCATGTACAGTCGCAGAGATAATAGATTTTTAAGAAGTTCTTAAAGCCATTTCAAAGAAACAAAAAGCTTCAAATTTTTGTAAAATAATTTAGCAAAATTACCATAAGCCAATCAGACAAAACATTAAAACTACTGATAATTGACATCAATAACACAGATTATCTTATTCCAGTGACAACTGTCAAAGAGCAAGCTATATTGGACAGCAGGTGAGCAGCCATTAGTTGTATTTTGGAGACCGACCCATGCTAGTAAATGTTCATCAGCTAAAGCACCTACAGTCTGCATATAAAAACCAGAACTGGACCACTGATGGGAACTATGGGAAAGATGAAAGCTGGCAGAGGCAGTGTAATGATCTGGGCAATATCCTGCAGGAAAACCTTAGGCTTGGCATTCATGTGGATGTACTTTGACACAAACAGCCTGCCTAAACACTGTTTACCAAGTTAACCCCTTCAGTAATCCTTATTGGCAGTGGTCTTTTCCATGGGGATTACATGCCTGGTCACGCTACAAAAATGGTTCAGGAATGGTTCAGGTATGCTTTAAATGACTTGTCAAAGAGTTAAAGGTGATGCTTCCCAATTCCCCAGATTTCAGTCTAATTGAGTATCTGCTGGACAAAGGGATTTGCTTAGACCTTGGTACCAGTTCCCCCAATTTCACGTTCGCCCTTCCTACACAATATTAGGCAGGTGGTTTTAACGATATGACTAATTGGTGTCTCTTCCACAGTACTGAATAAATGCATTCATTTGAATGTTATGCCCCTATGTGAATGGAATATAACAAGCAAACCTGAGGAGGCAGAAGGGGTAGGCGGATATACGCAAGTAGTACTCCCAGATCTCTTTGTCGACGTTGGACATCATGACGCACCCACATCATCAGTGCCTGAAAAATAGTCTCTTCATCTGGAACGTTGATGTCATCACTGGCCAGTAATTTGACAATTTCCATTGTAGGAAGAAGAAGAAACTCTTGGTTCTGAATGACTTCTAGGAAGTGTTCCTGGAACATGAAACCCAGTATAATTATCACTTAAGTCAAATGTAAGCTGCAGTATCCAGTTTGTAGCTTATGCCTTATAAATATATATGAATCTCATACTGAACATCAGGATTTATCCAAGGCTCCTTACTGTAATTCTTTGTCCAATGACATTGGAAATTCTTGGTGTCAATTTAAAAAATACTAGTTTGGATCTGCTTTATTTTATCTTTGGCACTCAACCTCTACGAAGCAATTACTTCCCTGGTTGTGATTTGAAGGGCATCTGAGAATGCCCTCTAAAACACTGCTTTGTAATGTTCTATGTGAAAGTCTGAAAGAGATAATACCTTAATAATCTTGTTCAAGCATTTTCAAGGGCTTTTTTCCATCCACTGTGATTGTTTCTGATGTAATTATGCAATGAATAAGAGTAGCATTGATTTTTTTTTCTAGACACTCCATTTTAGGCATGTTTCATTTAGGATGTGTCACTAATGCAGATTTATTTCTTGACATTATTAACAGAAATGTGGAATTAATGAAATACATAAATATAGTTTAAACACAAACGCTGCTTAAAGAACCACTTAGTGGTGGATATTTTAAGGATGTGCTTAAGATGAGGTCATGCTGATAGGGCACTTGAAACACTGACTTGAGAAAGGCTTAATATGAAGAAAATCATTCTGAGACTTATTAAATGTTAGGGGCGATGGGTTAATCAAATGAAAAATAACAGCCCTAAGAGGTGTTGTGTTTTGGTGTTATCAGTTCTTAACCACCCATGACCCTGAACAAGGGTAAGCAGTCCAGACAATGAATTAATGAATTAATGATGACAATGAAATATCAATAAGTGGCCACTGCAGGCAAATAGCAAACACATTGCAATTTTCAAAAGTGACCCCACTCTGAGGTACAAAAATCCCATTTATATCACTAACTTAGACATAGTGCATAGTGCATAGTGCTTAGTGCTGGCACAATGTGAGTCTCTAACAAAGAGACAGGATGCCGTCTCTTCACAAAGAGAAAAAACAACCTTATCAAAATAGAACTTTTCAATCTGGACAGAACGGATGGTAGTCCAGGAAGCTCTGTTCACCCCTGTCCATTACTGAAGTGATTGAAAAGGAAGTTTCCCTGCTTGTGCTCTCTGATTAGATTAACCTCCCTGATCTGAGAAGCTCTATGTAAACAGCCTGTGCAGATGTCCTTCAGGAGATAGCAGCAATCTTCCTCAGTTGTTTACGCACTTTGGCAGAGCCATGTCATCTCACAAATGTGGTGCAGTGGATCCTAAGCCCCTGAGAATGCTTAATGTATTGCTGCTTTTGGGTCAAAGTTGCTTTTGCTAAATTTCTCACACATCAAGAGGTCTGCCCAGACACCCTAAATCCCTCAATGGGAAAATAAAAATTACATAGGTTTGCAGATCATTTGAATTATTCATTTCTATATATTTTAAATGTATTATTAATTTGGCTGTCAAAGTTAAGATGATTTATAACAGCATTAACAAATTTTTCTAGTTTTACCCTTTAAAAAAGTTGTAATCCAGGCTAATGGCTTGCTTCCTCTGTGTTGCTATATTAGAATACATGGCTGTATCATTATCTCTACCTGTGAAATACTCTATATTAAAGAAATGCATTCAGCAATAGCTAAGTGTAAAGCTACAATTAATCTCAAGAGTCTTCACTTTAAAAGGAGCTGTAGGAAACAAGAGCCAGAGGTCATAATCACAGAGGAGTAGGAATAGTAATGTGATTTTCATGTTAAGGTTTTGATTAAATGTACCCACTCGTGTAGCTATAAGAGATTTTTAAAAAAATCTCTTATTTTTCTCTTTTTTAAAATTGAAGGCTCTTTCTTAATGGCTAAATTGTCAAAGTTGAGCAAAAGAACAAGAAAAAAACTAGCAATGCCAATAGCTATTACCTACCAAAATTAATTTTGACTGCTCTAGTCATCTCATGGGTCTTCCAACAACACCTGACCGGAGGAGTGCTGCACTACATATTGTCTACTATAAACTTCTCCTATTGTAATAGGAACTCCAGATCTTATTCAAAGTGACCACTGGCTTCTTGGGTTACTTGTCTGAACAGGGCTCTTTACATTGGGTTTTCAGTTTGTTGTCAGTTTTGTCAGCAAAACCTAGCTTCCAAGCCAGTGGGCACTTTCAAACATACAGAAATTCACCAAATCTATGTCTTTGCACAATTCTGTCTTAGGGATGTACAGAAAATTCTCTGAACCTTGTGAGTTTGTTTCTTCTCTGATATAAACCATTATTTGTAGACAAAAAAATTCTTAAATGACTAAATTAACCACAGAATGGACCCATAGGAAAATCAAATATATATTATATATTACTTTGTTTAATTCAGTTAAACAATACTAGCAAATGCTCCTTTGAATAAGAAATATAAGCATAACAATACATTTTGTTATACACTAAGTGACCAAAATATATGTTTTTATGCTTTTATTTAAGTTATGTTTTCCAAAAATTATATGAATTTCCCACTCTGTAAGTCATTTAGTAAGTGCCATTATGGCTATTCCAAGTACAGCAGAAGCCCTACCATGGTGTAGCTGTGGGCCACATTCAACAGATCCATGCACCCTTGAGCATCAGCAAATGAGCGTATCCCCAGACAGTTGGAGGGATGTAGTTGTTTCATTAGAAAGTTGCAGCAGACCTCAATAACTTGTGACAGCTGGAGAAGACATGCTGCAGCTAATAGGCTCTCGATCGTCTCTTCCTTCAGCTCAAGGACACCTGTGAAGTTGAAGAAAAAAAACTTGAACATCTCAGAAACCCTGTTAACACCCTGTGCTGGAAGGGGATTTGTTGACTGAAAAAAATCCAGCTTCTGTGTCAGAGATACTATATCCAGCAGTAGGCATAGATAGACAAAATAGAACTGAGCCTCAAAATTTCTTTTGTTAGAAGAAAGTGACAGAAATTCATATGCAAGTGCTAAAAAGGGAGGATCTCTAGCAGTCAACTCTTCAAGATGTAGGTAACCCTCTGTATTTATGTTTTTAAAAGCATTATAGAGAGCTCAAAAAATATATATTGCATTCTTGCTTTGTATGGAACAGGCCACAAATTTTAAGTTTACTATTATACTCTATGCAAAAATTCTCTGTATTGGACCAGAATTCTGTCTGGACCAGAATTGTTTTATCTATGCCATTCCTCAAAGAACCTTTTGTGGCCCTGAAGAGTGTACAGACATAGACACTGACCAGTGTATGCGAAATGAACTAAGGATCTCAGTGCTTCAGGATCAACACCTTCCATTTTGATCTCTTCTTGTTTTGCCTCCCGCACATCATTGGTGAACATGGCAGCGAAGTAGTCTGACACTGCACTTAAGACGAGTCTGCCATTAAACAAGAATAAGAAAACAAACAAAAAAAAAAGGCTTAGTTAACATGCAGATTCACTGTATAAGAGAAGGCTCTTTCTCTATATCTTGCTTAGTGTTAATCACACCTTAGTTTGTGAGGCAGCAGTTATTTTCACCAGGCTAAATCATGCAGAGTTGACTAGACCTTGACTGAGTTCAGTGCCACATTGAGGTGCTCAGTGAAGCTTGAATACTAAGAGCTTACTCCTACTGAGTAACATCAAAACCTAGAGCTAATTGCAGACAAGAGAAAACACTTATAAGCAAAACTCATACTGTTGCTGTGGAAGGCTGACACACTATCTGCAGGTCATTACTTTTTTATTGCATAAGCTCAAGCAGTGCAGTGCAGAAGTAAAGAAGTGCTGCATATATACATGAGGCATTTGAAAAATTAAATGATGCTCAGAGTAAATATGCCCTTTTTCAGTCACACATCTGCTTTACTTGGAGTCAGAAGATCTGGGTAGGTTTGTGTGTGTGTGTGTATGTGTGTGAGTGTGGGTAGAATACCAACCTGTGTGCAGGGATTTTATGATCTCCAGCTATCAAGAGTACATCACACAGTTGCTTGTGCTGCAGATAAGTCTCCATCTTGCGGAAGGTCTGTTCCGCATGGTTGGTAGCCTGGAAAAATTCGTCTGAGCAGTTGGAGCTCATCCTAGAGTAACTGCTCAAAATCAACCTGTGAGGTGAAAGAAGACAGTATTTTGGCTCTGGTGCATTAGAGGTCACTCAGTGAAGCTAGTAATAAGCACACATGCCTGCTGTAGCTCTGCTACTTGATGAGTAAGAAGTGTCAGTGATAACTGACCTTAACACCTTGCAAGGTTGACATTTCTGTCAGTGCCTTTATTGTTGTACATCTTAACCAACCTATAATTGCACAAATTTCAAAATAAACTGGTGATATCAGAGCTGTAGCATGTAGTGGAATGAAAATGTCCACTTAATGCACTTTAGTGCTTATGAGTACACTGCTGCCTACCTCACTCACACCAGAATTTCAAATGTTGTTTGATGAAAGGTAACATGAAGTGTGCAGTCAGTGCTACTCTGAGAAAAGATGCAATAACATATTTGTTTGACACAGCCCAGTTGGAAATCTGTGATACGCCATATCTCTTTCCTTCACACTTGTCAGGGCTCAAATTAAAACCATTAGAGCTAAACTCCGTAAATAAGTGGATTGAGAACCAGAGTATTCCAAAGGGGCAGCTTACCATTTTTTTAAATAAAAACTTTCCTCTTTCTTTTGATAGACACAGACTCTACACAGGATCTGGCTTCCCAGCTCTCTGATAATGTTAATTCTGAGCTACTCTCCCTGCAGACCGGTAGATTACATGCTATTGTGAAGCATCACAGTAATCCCTCAGACCCGTGGCAAACAATTCAAAATTGTTATTTTGGCGCCCTTCATGGAGTAAATCCACTGTTGACATTTAACAAGTTAAAACTCTGGTCCCCAGCCTATAAAGTGCTGTTAACTGCCAGAAAAGTTCTGGTGAAGCATAACTTTGGAGTAGAGAAGCACCAGAGCAGAAATGTGGGCCAGTGTCGATATTCACTATATTTCATGCGCACATTCGCCAGTGCCAATGGCAATGCATTAAACTAAAAATTGGGACTAAAATCTGCATGGAGCAGTAGTATGGAGAAATGTGACTTAATTTATGATAGGTTATGTAGCAAAGTAAAGAAAAGGCAGAGATTTAAGAGCACAGCATCGCCTATATACTCAGCTCCTCAGGATTACAGTAAACACATCATCATATATCAGTTTGAAACAGAGCTCTGTATTATGATAGTACTTAGTGTGATAAATTAAATAATTAGTTACTTTAGAAAATGCTTTTTTGAGCTTATCATGGATATTGTCAGTATGTGAAGAACACTGACCCGCTGAACAAATTTAGTTCATTTGTCTATTGTGGTACAGTGTATGTGCTGAATAAGCTTTATTTTTGCTCTGTTTTGGATATGTTTTGTTTTTTGTTCTCTTAATGTGAATTTCTGTCAAATCATATTCGATTTTCCAACCTCAGGCCATTTTTTAAAGCAATTGTCTAATGATGATGATATGATTAATACACCAGTATCAACACACATCTATATTTGAGAACTCTGTGATGTTCATGGCAAAGAGGAAAAATGCATTGACTTTACATGATTCTAACCTGTAGTTTAACACTGCAAATAGGACTGAAAACCCAGAGACACAGTGGCTAATATATACATTCATATAGTGGCTAATATACAGAGCATGCATGTAGAAGTAATGCACACAGCTAAATTCATTCATTTGAATGTCACTACTTTTTCACAGTGTGGTTAGAAAAAAATGATTATAATGAATTTAACAATGAATTTGGTTTATAGTTTGTCTATAAACTCTAGTGCTTGTTGTTAAACTCAATATTATGTGCTCACTCTGAGTACCGCATCCACTGGGTTATTAACAGCTACATCTGCTAAACTATTATAAAAAAGCTATTTGTATCACTGCTGTAAAACACAGGCATTGTCTCTAGACTGTGCAGTGGTACTAAAGATGTAATTACTTAGTAAATCTCACTGAAGGCTGTGTTAGTGGTATCAGTGGCCTTATGAACTATAACTCCATGCAGAAAAACAGCCTGTGAAGCAGAATCCAACCTTGCATCCTAGCCTCCAAGGGCAGACATGTACTGCCATCGTAAGTCAGGTGTAAGCATACGGCAGTTCAAATTAGATTAATTACACAGTTTGCACCCTAGCTATTTTTAGCCAGGGAGAATTATTCCCCGTGATCTGGTCTGTTTATGGCATGGAAAGCTGAAACTATGCTATTTGATTTCAGCAGGTGATGCTCATACAGAATACATTAATGCATCTCTTCGGACAGCTGTCAAGGGCAAGCGATCACACTGATATTTGCAAGCCACAAGGATCACATACACATATGAAAGCATCCTGAGGTAGCTCTGATGCTTTGCCACAAACACCGCTAGCTCTAATCACCATTGGACTGTGGATCATAGAGCACAAACCAAATCCTCTGATACAAGGTATTTGCATGTGTTCTTTCCTTACAATCTCCTTTGCAGCATCACCTTCATATCCCTTTCTCTTTAATTAAATATAACCTATAACATTAGGTCCTTCTGCTCTGAGAAAGAGGGGCGACTGGGGCCAGCAGGGCTTTGCTTTAGTTATGGGGTAACATATCAGTGCTACTTCGAGCGAATGTTTAATTTCTGCCGCTCTGTTCACTTGAGACCCCTTACATGATCTGCATACGTGATTTACTATGTGCGCCAGGGTCCTCAAGTCATTAATATTTTAAGGCTTATAGTTGCTGATGATGGTAGCTGTTCAGAGGTTTTAAACACAATTACACTTGTATTGAATTTTATTTAAATGTAATATATATTCTTTTTTTGTGTGTGTATTTGTTTAACGCATCCTGCATTGTTCTAAATAATTATCACTGTAACTTAATTGTTTGGCCTGTACCTCATGTCCTTCTTTGACCTGATCTAGTCTTGAATGCTTTACTTTTCATTAAAAAGCGGGACAATTTATCACTTTTCCATTGTTATTGCTCTTAGACTCAGCACTGGGTGTGCTGAATAAGAAATAAGGTGCTGTACAAGGGGCTGTAAAGATGAGATGCATTACTTCTGTATCATCTCCAAGGAACATAAAATGGGTTTTTTTTTGGGGGGGGGGTATTTTTTTTTTATGTTGGTCGGCATCTGAGGACCTAATTGCTTTTGTATTGCTCTCACAAAGACCATAAATTCACTGGGAGTATTTACTGAAAATATCACTACCTGTAAAATTGCCAGTTTTATGGAGGCCAGGATGTGTCATTTCATCCTCAAATGCCTCAGATATGAGTTAAGGGGTTTAATTTCACATATTGAATGTAAATTATAGGACAAGCAGTTGCATTAAATCGCCTGCACAAATCTAAAGATCATCTTTCAGCTGCTCCCGTTAGGGTTGCCACAGTGGATAAATCGTTTCTTCCTGTCCTCTGCATCTTCCTTATTTAAACCGACTTCCTACATGTCCTCTCTCACAACTTCAATTAACCTCCTCTTTGGCCTTCTTCTTATCCTCTTTCCTGACAGCTCCATCCTTAGCTTCCTTCTTCCATTATAATCCTTGTCTCTTATCTGTACATGTCCAAAACAATGCAACCTTGCTTCTCCACCTTTGTCTCCAAAAAACTACAACCTGAGCTGTCCCTCCAATACACTTATTTCTAATCCCGTCCATCCTCGTCACACCCAACAAAAATCTACCCCTGCTTATTCTCTACACTTAACTATCCTCACATCGTTCAATCTTCTCTCTCTCATCCTCTTCGTTCATCAGCCCCTCAAAATATTTTTTCCATCTGCTCAAAACGCTCTACTCACATGTTTCCATTTCTGTCCTAATGACCCTGACATGCTGTACATGTTTCCCAGCTCTGTCTCTCTGTCTAGCTAATAGGTATAGGTCGTTTTCTCCCTCCTTACTGTCCAGGCCCTCATACAATTCACCATACACCTTATCTTTAGCCTTTACCACTACTTTCTCCATGCTGCACTTTATGTCCTCGTACTCCTGTCTACTTTTTTCATCTCTCTGACCATGCCATTTCTTGAGATGAAGAACATAGACAGGAGAAAAAAGGACATGAAGCACAGGGCGAAGAAAGCCCATGTATCTTTTGTTTAATTAATAAATTAAGTTAAATTTATGTTGTTTACCGGCAATTATATAATTTTCTTTTCCAGAGAAGAATAAAAACTATATTAGACATTAAAATGTGAAAGTGAAGGTTCTTTATACTCCCACCTTACAGATTAGATTAATCCATTAAAGGATTCTTTAGAGAGTCAACATGACAACACTCTAAAGAACACTTTAAGCAATTTTTAAGAGTAAATGAGAGAATAAACCTTTATTATACATGTTGCAGATTAAACTGCTAAATGGAATACCTAGCCCAGTCATCCTACATATAGTAAGTGTAGTGGTTTGCTCTCCTCCTTTAGCTTTGATAATTTCTCTAGAGAGAATTGCTATAAATATTGCATAGTTTAAGATTTCAATCTGACCATACAACATGAGACAGATATTCAATGCAAAAAATAAAAGCATATTACATTTTACTTTTATAGCGTATAGATGGTCTAATTACTATATTAAACTGTATTTGTTCACATTAAATCGTTTTACTGTATGAACAAGAGGAAACTACAGAGTGTAGCAGAGGAAATGATGCAGCTCCTTATATCTCCATATAAGAGACATGTCTTTGCAATTGTTGGACTTGCACAATTTATATTGATCAACAGCTAGTGGTTAATGTTGTAGTTGCTTGAGTGCAGTTTGGTTATACAAATCTTTAACAAACTCTCCCCAGGAAATCACCAGCTTCATTAAAGAGCTTAGTGTATAAGGTATGACTAATGATGGCATTTTTACAAACAAATGTCCAAACGTCTGTTAAAGGTATTGAATTCCATTTTGTTCTGTGTTGAGTATTTTGATGTTAACCCCCTAAATATGAAACTGTATCACTGATACACACTATTATAAGGCCTTCCCGTTTTGATTGATTGAACCACAATGACTTTAAATGTGGTGCACACACATATACACACACACACACACACACACACACACACATAAATGTAAATTCACAGTCAGCTAATCAGATTTTCTGGTTTCAACATAAAATGATATGTGTCACTCAAGGCTATGTAAACATGTTTATCTTGTAAGGAGATTTTAGAAGAATTAAGTAAAAGAGTCAGCTGCATTTCAGTATTTATGTTAGCTTTAATGTTCTGAAGGTATAGAGTATATAGGCCTGCTCATTTAGTCAGCCATGTATTTTTGCACAGCAGAGGCTAGTAAAAACATATTCTGCCAGCCAGCAGTCAGGAGTCTGCTGTGTAATTCAAGGTTCTCATATCAGAATTTGTGTCAGTGTCACTACACACATCTTCTGCACTGACCATGGAAATGCTTGACCTTTTAAGAAATAGCCAGTGGCAAGATCCAAACACACACTGATGTAGCCCAGAGCTATTTTATTTGGCATGATTTTATTTCTCGTAGTATCAACAGCCTTCCTCTGCTTCGTTTTTTGATGCATCCTCTATTTTCCAAGACACATACAGAGCCTGTCAGTTGTTGTTAGAACAGAGTGCCCTTAAAACTCATAGTGCTCCCACAACCTTTATGCTAGAAAAACAACCCAAATCTATAGTCTACAGCATAATAAGCAGACATCCTTGTAAATGTAAAGATCACATTTAATGAGCTATACAAAAGTACCTTTGTGTGTTTTAGGCACAGTTTCTTTGCAAGTAGCCACCATCAGGTTATGTCCTGGGCAGAAAAAAAAACCCTAATCTATCTCTCTGACAGGCGATTTCAAATCCCCCCTGCCCCAAAAAAGAAAAAAAAGGGGGGGAAAACCTGAGAAAGATGAATGAACGCTACTTTTAAAGAGGATTACAGCTACCCACAGTCCCTCATGGCAATGTGTTGTGGAAAATCTTTATCACCCAGACAGCTTGACTGGATACAGTTTCCTCCAGATCATTTTCTTGCTGTCCTTTAAAGTCAGATGTATTGGGTACAGAGGGGTTTGAGCTACTTTTTAGACTGAATATGCATTCATGTAATCCTGGGATTTGTGCTCAAAGAATTATTTTCATTCTGTCCATTCCCTCCATTCCAACAATCAAACTGCTAGGCCATTTCAGAGATAAATTTCCAGTTATCAGCATGCAGAGAAAGCTCTGGATTCCTTGAGGCATTTATCATTTTCTCCTTCTGTCAACATGCATCAAAATAGACATATTTAGTATTCTTCTATGAAAGTGTATTAAATGCTGCCATGAATATATCCATATTATCCTGTGCAGAAAGAGGATTTGCATTCAGGACAAAAAATATAATTCTATTTAAAATGAAGATTTTAAGTGATATGCAGTATCAGTGCAACTAGCTAAACTACCAGTTTATTTGAATTAGTATACGTTAGATTGCTGTAACAAAATAATCATTTTTTATTACATAATTTTGTATTCTCTCTCTCTCGCTCTCTCTCTCTCTCTCTCTCTCTCTCTCTCTCTCTCTCTCTCTCACTCTCTCTCTCTCACGCTCTCTTTTACATATATATAAAACAAAGTGAAAAAATAGGACACCCTATGAAAGCCTTTGTGTTTTTGAAACATTCTTGGACATGTGGATATTTAATCTCAATTTTAACAATACTGGGAGATTCAAGTAATATAACTAAACAATTAAAACTGAATAAAATGCTTTTCAGATTATTCTGTAAAATGTAATTCTACAAAATTCTACAATGTGATTTATGATAAATAAATTAGGACACCCCCAAATTTTTTTCCCAATTAAAATGGCTCAAAACACACAGATATTGCACATCAGGTGCACATGATTAGAACATTGTTATTCAGCATATTGAAGGGGGTTTGCCCAATTTCCATTTACATTTATGGCATATAGAAGATGCTCTTATCCAGAATGACTTCCATGTCCTAATTACAGGGACAGTCCTGTGGAGCAACTCGGGGTTAAGGGTCTTGCTCAGGAATCCATTGGTGGTGGTGCTGGAGGTGGGATGCGAACCTGTGACCACCTGTTCCATAGATCCATAGGCAAGCATCCTACCACTAGGTCCTGAGTGTTGAGGTGAGAGTGAATACGATGGTGAGATCAAAAGAGCTTTCAGAGTTCTTTAGAAAGAAGATTGTAGCAGCTTATAAGTCTGGTAAGGGATTTAAAATGATCTCAAAAGAATTTGCAATCAGCCATTCCACTGTCTGGGAAATAGTCTACAAATGGAGGACTTCCAAAACAACTGCCAGCATGCCCAGGTCTGGCAATCCAAGCAAGTTACCCCAGAGAGCAGACTGCAAGATGCTAAAAGAAGCCTCCAAATACCCTAAAATGTCATCTTAGGACTTACAGCATGCTCTTTGTAATGTGAAAGTGCCTCTACAATTAGCAAGAGATGCACAACTTTATCTTGCAGGGGAGGTGTGCAAAGAGGAAACCATCACTCTCTAAGAAAAACATCAAGGCCAGACTGAAGTTTGCCAAAGAGAATGGAGACAAAGACCAGGACCTCTGGAATAATGTTCTTTAAACAGATGAGTCTAAAATTTAATTAATTGGATGCCAGAACAGAGGACATGTCTGGCATAAACCAAATACAGCATTCCTGGAAAAGAACCTCATACCAACCGTGAAGCATGGAAGTGGAAGTGTCAGGGTTTGGAGATACTTTGCTGGAGCAGGACCTGGCCAGCTCACCATCAAAGAATCCACCATGAATTCTGACATGTTTTAGAGGGTGCTTGAGGAACATATGAAACCATCTGTAAGTACATTAAAGCTGAAGCGGAACTGGACCCTGCAACACAACAATGATCCAAAAACCAGTAAATCTACCAAGGACTGGCTGAAAACTAAGAAATGGAGAGTCCTGGAGTGTCAAAGCACAGATCTTAAGCCCATTAAGATGCTGTGGGGTGACTTGAAATGGGCTGTTCATGCAAGAAACCCTTCAAACATCTCACATCTTAAAGAATTCTGTATTGAGGAGTGGCGCAAATTTCCTCAGACCGATGTCAGAGACTTGTAGACACTACAAGATTGGTAGCTCACTGCGGTTATTTCAGCCAAAGGGGGGAACACTAGCTATTAGGTGGTAGGGTATCCTAACTTTTTCCTCAGCTAGAATGCACATTTTTGTTGATATCTTTTGTTTAATTAATAAATTAAGTTACATTTTTGTTAATTACCAGCAATTAAATAATTGTCTTTTCCAGAGAAGAATAAAAACTATATTAGACATTAAAATGTGAAAGTGAAAGTGAACTTTTTTGTCACAGTAAGTACAAGGCACAACACACACTGGACCGCAACAATATTACACCTCTGCATTTTATCCATACACACAAACACGTACAGCGGGGGCAGCTATTGAAAAGCCCCCAAGGTGCAGTGACGGTCTTCCAATCCAGAAGCCAACTCCCTAACCACTAGGCCACCACTGCCCATATAGCCATATGCTCATATGCCCAGTTATGAGACATTTCTTAAAAAGGAACCGGATATTTAATGGGCTGTCCAAATTTTTTTCACATGACTGTATATATATACAGTACTGTACAAAAGTTTTTGGCAGGTGTGAAAAAATGCTGTAAACAAAGAATGCTTTCAGAAATAAATAAATAAATAATGATTGTTTTTTTTTTTCAATTTACAAAATGCAAAATGAGCGAACAAAAGAAAAATCTAAATCTAATCAATATTTGGAGTTACTACCTTTTGCCTTCAAACCAGCATCAGTTCTTCTGGCCCCCACAGGGCCCTGATCTCAACATCATCCAGTGTGTCTGGATTACATGAAGAGACAGAAGGATGTGAGGAAGCCTACATCCACAGAAGATCTGTGGTTAGTTCTCCAAGTTGTTTGGAACTACCTACCAGCCGAGTTCCTTCAAAAACTGTGTGCAAGTGTACCTAGAGGAACTGATGCTGTTTTGAAGGCAAAGGGTGGTCACACCCAATATTGATTTGATTTAGATTTCTCTTTTGTTCATTCACTGCATTTTGTTGATTGATGAAAATAAATGATTAACACAAAGCATTCTTTGTTTCCAGCATTTTTTCACACCTGCCTAAAACTTTTGCACAGTACTGTATATATATATATATATATATATATATATGTTATATATATATATATATATATATATATATATATATACCATATATTTCAATTATATATCAATTCTTTAATCTTTATTCAAGTGTTCATTTAATTATACCTGCTTCTCTAACTCATGTTGTATGGCGCTGGTGCTACACCCATTAGCTATTAGCCATAATTTTTCTAGCCACACAAAGATGAATAGGCCAAGCCTGCCAATGAGAGCCAGTGTGGCCCCATTTGTGTCCAAGAGCTAATAAAACTGCTACTGCTATCGCAATGGAAATAATGTATTGCCTCAACATGCCTTCCTGGCTGTTTATGAATCCCACTTGTAATATTGGATATGTTATATAAGCATAATTTGTGCAGGGGCAGAACAGAGGTACAAAGGTATCACTGGTTTGAAACGAATTCATTCTTCAATATTAAAGCTTATATCAGAAGACAAAGTATTCATTTTTATATCTGAAACCAGGACATACTGTAGCCTGCTGAGACATAGTAGAGTTGGATTTTCACTTGAGTCAAGCTTCATAACACACTTTGATGAGAGGTGAAGATGGGGTCTATATAAGGAGATTAAAGTGGCAAATTGTGCGGTAAGGGGATTTGCCAGGTCTGCAGCTTCTGCTGTGGTATTCTCTGCTCTACTGTGTAGCTGTATGTTGCTCCACAGGAATCAAGAAACTGCAGTACCTGAGATTACACCATGCTCCAGCACTGAGGGTGCCACATGAAGCTTTTTGTATTGGATTTTTGAAGATGACATTTAGTACTTGTGAATGAAGAGGTGCACTGATACACTGTGTTGCCTCTTATTTAACTCGGTATTGGGTGAGTACAATGTACTGTTCTGTAACTGTAAGAGAACACGTGTTTTATAGAAGCACATTAACAAAAGTGATTTTTTTTTATTCTCATTACAGCTTTCCTATTATTAGGTACAGTTTATTTTTCTGCCTAGAAATCAGTGAAGAAAATAATATTTGTCTTCACATGAAGTTTTAGATGCAAGAACCAACTAAACTATACACATATGCTAAGAAATATTTTTACAACATGGCAGACTCTACAATGGCTCTATAAGCAAATGAACTTGAACCTCATTGTATAGCAGAGGTTAATGTACTACAATATAGATGTAGTGATTTAAAGACTATATCTATATTAAAGACTATAAAAATTGTTCTATAGTAAAGTGAATATTTGCCATTGTAAAACACAGGACAGCACACAGTGAACCCAACAAAATTGATTCTCTGCATTTAACCCATACATACACATGCAGCAGGGGGCAGCTATGTCCAGCACCCAATGAGCAGTGACGGAGACAGTACCAGCACTAGTACCAGCTTAAGGGTAGCGGGGAAGTGGTGGCCTAGTGGTTAGGGAGTTGGCCACAGGATCGGAAGATTGTGGGTTCAAACACCTTACCAGTAGGTTGCCCTGAGGTACTGTCCCCATCACTGCATGGTATTTGTGTGCATGGGTTAAATGCAGAGGTCAAATTTCATTGGGGACTTTGACCTCACAATGACAAGAATAGTCACTTTCACTTAAGTTGAAAGTACCCATTCCAAAATAACTCTGAAAGAGTAGCATTATTAACTGAAACATTGTTTCATCATTACTTTCATTGTCAGTATGCTTAGATTACTTTTTTAACTGTGCATCAACTAAAGACGCACTTGGTTTGAGAAGTGAAAAGATATTTTATGTCTCTAGACTGCACTGCGTACATTTTTAAAAGAACCCCATAAGAATCCCATCAGCCAGAACCTCATGCCAAAAGCGTTCAGAGATGAAAGGGTTTGTCAGGGTATCTAGCTATCGAGCCATGCCTGTCACTCTCCTTCTTGCTGCTTTATTCAACTGGGAATAAGCAATACTATTGTGCTTTTTTAACTGCTTAGCCTTATTGTATATTTTATTTTTCAGAAACATTTGTGTGTTCATATCTCCATTATGGAGTAGGAATTTAAACAGGAAAGACTAAAATCACATATAAGTTTCAAACAGTAAACCAAAATGATTTAATAAAGAAAGGCTACAATTGCAGTTGTGATCATTCACTGTAACAGTCAAATTGTCTTTATGCGTTCTCTGAAGCAAAAAGAAAGTCTGTTTACAAGGAGTGTATGTTATGATTTTCCAACATCACCATCTCAGCAGCTGCCAATTATGGGCTGCTACCAATTAGACTGAGCCTAATGGACATGTGGAAATGTAGACTCATAATTTGACTGAATGCAGAGCTCACCACAATGTTAGAAGGATTCACTGAATCTGAATGACAAGAATTCCTGGCGCATCAATAATTCTGGTAACAGCAGCATTTCAAGAGACAACTGCTTACTTCAATTTGTGTTTGCTCATCAAAATGATACAAATGTAATTTCTGAATTGTGTAGACATTTGTGTGATACAGACACTTTGATTGTTTGCTGAAATGCAGTTAATTTTTCAGTATTATGATATTGTGCAGTGACTACTCCTCACTGAAGTAAGCCCAGGTGCATTCTATAAAACATGTCCTTGCACTGTTTATTTAAGTCAAAAACAACAGTCAGAAACCTTCAAACAATAGACAATTATTTCACATTTCCAAAAGTATAATCATCTACAATACCTTCCCTCTGCCCCTGGCCTTTCTTAGCCAAGCTTACAATTGGAATGTATTTATTTGAACACATTCAAATGTTGCCTAAGCCCCTGTTCAGTCATTAAATCTTCAATGAGGCACAGAGCAGAGGCAAACGGCATGAAACAAGTTGAAAACTGAAATGAAAAGCGTTCTCTCATTTTGGTTTTTTTTTCTGTTCTGTTCATATTAACTGCCCAGTTTGATGTTTTTCTGCATTTGTTGAAATTTCAAGCCATGGAAGCCTGTGGGATCACATCACACATGTGGTGCACTTTTATTGTTACAACAGCAGCGGTCTCTCTTTTCCACCTGGTTTAAGGTCTGTCTTAAATGTAGCTCGCTGTTTTGAGTGTTATGGCTAAATATAGTGCTTCTTTTTTGCTTTTAAAAAGTGCAAATTTCAGGTTCCCCACTGTGGCATTTCCTCACGTGGTACAGATCATATACTACTCTGATTAGACAACTGCACAATGATATTACCTCTTCTAGTGTGTCTCATTTCATTGAATCTGAACAATGACATCTTAGGTGACAACATTTTAGGAAGATACCATGAATCTCTTCTTGAAATGAAGCTCAGAGATCACAAATGACTTATTGCTCCCTCTAGGATAAGATGGTGTCATTATTTTCTAGTGCAATTGAGAGGGAATTGAGATATCATTCACAGTAACAGCTGCTGACTCAAGCCTCTACTGTTCCCCGTATTAAAGGGTCAGGGCCAAAATTCCCCTCACATGTGGTACTTTATCAAAAGGGGAAAAAGGAGTTTTGTCAGTAAGGGCAGCTCAGCAGAGAACTTCAGACATAAAATGTTTGAGATTGAACACTAGTGTTGCAGTAGTACAAATGAGTCCATTATTCAGTTGGTTGTTCAGCAAAAATGCCAGTGACATCTAACCTATAAAAATTAATGAAAGCTTGACTTTATGCACAATCCATCTGAATTATATGCCCTTTCTGCTCTGTTTTTCCCCAAATTAAGGTAATATTTTTCCTGATTGTCCTGTAAATTTCCAATGCCTATGCAGTAGTCCTTTTGTTATTTCTCTGTTCTTTCTCTCTGTTTTCTGCTTTAGGGAATGTCACCCTAAATTATTCCATTTCATCGCATGGTTTGTCCTTTGATCCAATAAAAAACAATACATTCAAATTTAACTGTTTGTTTTCTTTTAGGGGACAAAAGAGTCCTTGTGTTGTGAAATTCTTTATAATGCAAAATTGTACCTCTTAAGAAATGAAAATAAATTAATGAATAAATAAATCAACGAGTTTAATTGGGGCCTAATGATCAGCAAAACTATTGTCATTAAAATGGTTCAATAAAACCATATTTAATTCATTTTTTCATTGAAAAATTGAATTTTATTTCTGGTAATCCCATTCAGAATGTCAGCCCTATATTTTTGTTGGAAGCGCTGAACACTTTTAGTAGGTTTTCACCAGCACTGGTGTCATGTTTGATTGCTCTGTGATTTCATAAGCAAGTCCAAGATGGCATTGTGTTTGCACAGTGTCATATGCTGTACTTGCTGTAAACCTTTTGATACTGTCACATGCCAACCTGCTGACACCCTGACAGTCCAGTAAAACAAATGATAACTTACAAGCTGTCACAAGATAGCTGTGAACCCCATATTTACTGAGGCAAGTATGGTGTAAAGAAAGTATATTGCTTTCTCCAGATAGTCATGTTCTTTAAAGCTGTATTATATAATTCAATGGCGTTAATACATGATGTCACTACTGAAGATCTGCTAGGATGCCAGATTGTTAAAGGCAGGTCTCTTGGGTACTCTTGCAACTTTAGTTTTCAGATGTTATCACCACTGTATTAAGGCTCTCCTCCTGAAGAAGGCTGGACATGCTCTGTTCTATACACATAAAACCTTTTTATAAAAATATCTAAAAATATCTGGAACCTCAGCACACAAGTGGCTTGGTACAACACAATCTTTTTCAGCTTTGTCACACAGGAGCAGGAGAAAGACAAACCCTGACACCTTTTCCTTTGGGATTCAGCTTTAGAGGGCACATAACACAGCTGGAGCGTTACTGTCAAATTCAGAGGCAGAGTTGACCTCTGCCCTGATAAGAAGTGCTTTTAGCAGGTGCACCCCAAAGAGTACTGTAGGCCATTTTGGGAGGGAACAGTACTCATTGGCACGAATATAAAAGCAAATTTATTATGACTCCTATTGAGACTGGTGTTCTGGATTATGACAAATTAGGCATCTCCATTTCATGATGTGAAATTTAATGGGAAAACCCAGCTGGCAGAGCAAATTGGTGTGAATGTCTTTGTCAAGATCACATCTGCTCAGCAACTATGTAACATGTATATAAAGATTCCTCATAAGCAATTGCCATTAACATCATCCAAATGGAGTCATTTAGAATAACTAAAAAAGCTGATGCATGTGCATCCCATAAATCTCTTTAACACATACCCTATTGCAGGCCCACTGCAGTTTTATTGGCTTCACATACCAAAAAATGGGCGTTCAAAACATCAAATCAATAACCCTGATGTCAATGCCAGTGATCAGATCTGTATTGTGCCCACAACATGTCTAGTAAAGTCAAACTCTATTATGTTTAGCCTCGAATCTCATACCCTCTTCTCTCTTCTCTCATATTAACAAAAAGTGCATATGGCCTCTTCTTTTCCCTGCCTTAAAGAAAGAAAAAGAGCATTAAAAACTTTGAACAACTCATGCTGAATAATGCATGAAGCCCAGTACTGAACCCTGGCAGTAATATTGTAAGAGATCGAAAGAAATGTTGTAAACGTAGCACTCAGCATATTTTATGAACTGCCATGGTGATACTCTGTAGACGGAATCCAAATTGATTTCTTGAACAGAATTTTTTATTTATTATGTGATGCTTTACAACAGAGTTGAGCCATTTTAAGGTGATAAAACCATTGTTTGTACAGAATACTGCAGCACATGTCCAGCATGTTTGCCATCGACATCCAGAGAAAAAAAAAAGGAAAATGCACACTGCATTTCTGCATTAACTAATGAAAATATCTGAAAAGTATTTTTTTATGTTGATTTATTTTTGTTGAGTAAAGTGACTGAAATAAGTACTGTTATTGTTTATAAGATGCATTGCATTTTAGCCCACAACAACCAGACACATACGCAAATAATAATTTATTTTTTTCACATTTTGGAGGGAGAAATCATACACACTGCTTTTCACATAAATACATCAAATTCTGACAAAGCCCCTGTTTAATCATGAAGTCATCAATGAGCCATAGAGCTGATGCATGCTTGGCATGAATCAGGCTGAAAACTGAAATGAAAATTCTCTCATTCTGATCCTTCTATTGGATATACATATACATATACATATACATATACATATTCATATAATTCACTTAGATTTTTTCCTGCATTTGTTAAAACTTCAACTGTGGGATCACATCACACAACAGCAGCAGTATCTCATTTCTACCTAGTTAAAGCTCTTCGTTAAACATAGCTGTAGTTTTGCATGTAATAGCTAATATAAGGTTTCTCTTTTGGTCTTCTAATACACCCAAAACTGTTTTTAAAAAGGCTGAAACTATAAAATGAAGACTGAAATTTCCTCACATACTACTATGATATGGCAAATGGATAGCTACATGCCATCTTCTGGTGTATTAGGTTTCATTAAACCTGAACAATGACATCTGAGTTGACAAGAATTTATGAAGATACCATGAATCTTCGCTTGAAATGAAGCTCAAAATCACACAAGACTTACTGCTGCCTCTAGGGTAAAATGGTTCATTATTTTCAGGATCATTTTATGTGCTTAGCTTTAAAGTTTTTGAAATAATATTACCAGAACGTTTCACAACCCATATCCAGTACAGTGCAGCACAAATGGCAATGAATTTTACAAAGCAATATTGCTTGGATAATGCAACTTGTGAACATGTCAGCATATTAAATTGCACTTTAAGCTCAAAGCTTTCAGATTCAAACAAGGATTTGTGTGTGTTTGGTAAAATGTTCTCCAGTGCTCAACCACTTTGTAACACATTTACAATGTGCCAGGCATGAGAGATTTAGGTTTTACCAAAGTCTGGCTCATCTAGAAATCAGAAGTTTAAACCTTAACACAAGCACTAGCACAGTTTTGACTCAAAAACACCTATCCTTAAGAATTTAGAATTGCTTTTCTATGACTGCTAATTCCTGGCTAGCTAGGAAATACATGGTCTTAAAGGCCTAAATGTTATCTGGACAGATTGTTTTCTATTTTTTTTTTTTTTTTTTTTTGAGTTTAAGATAAAAGGTAAAAGGCTCTAATTCTCTTCTTTCAATTTATCAATTCACTAAAGCCGCCTTCTCAGTTAGTTTTCACATCTAAGCAACAAATTGCACAGGAGCACAATAAAATGCATTTCACTGCCTGCTTATTTCAGCAAACTCGCAGTGGGTCGTTATTTCCAGCCGCTTGGTGAAACAATATGGCCCAAATTTGGGCAATTATGCATTTGTTAATATATCACACACTTTGGTGCATAGCATATTTTGGAGATGTATTAAATAGCCTTTGTGGCTTCATTTCCACAACACTGTGTCCACAAAAACAAAAAAGTACAGAGGTGTATTGAACATAAGTGCTGGAAATGTATTGAATAAACATTTATGCATAAAATATAAAATTCTTGAGAGATAAATTCAATCCAATATATAAAATTAGACTTAACATTAGTAAACCATTCACGTCTGTCAATTCTGGTGAGTAGTATAGCTTTTCAAGCTGCCTGTTTTAATAACACTGATGTAATTTGCACCAGTGAGGTTCATAAGGTAATATCAATCAAACAGTGAAGGCCATTAACACTATGTAGGCTTTTAGGCCATTGCAGTAATCACCTTCTGCTTTTAAAGGGTCAAGCGACTGAAGACCATTTCTGGTAAATAAATATAAGTGCTAGATCACAATGTTTAGGTTTTCTTGTAAATGTGTCTGCTTCAATTGATTCAATTTCACTTGAAGTGCCCCTTATTTACTGTAAGAAAAGGTTAGTGTCAAGTGTCAAGTGTCAAGATCTTTACAGTACAAAAGTACAGAAGTACAGAACTCTACACTGGAACTATTGATTCCCACATTCCCACATCCCCCCATTTTTTGCAAGTCATAGTAGATTTAAGCATACAGTTTTCAATATTTAATTGTCAAGTATGTCTATGTCATGCGTTAAAGTAATAACATTTTCTAGTTCTAAAGAAATAAAAATAGCTGGTAATGGAGTTATGACATAATGGTTATTTTTTAAGCTTTCAGCAATTAAAAAATGCTGGCCATTGCTGTTTAAATTAGTGTTCTTGGCATATGACATGATGTCTGTCAATGTCCATTGGCCTTAGATTAATATTTCTCTTGTTCCTGAATGTATACACTTGACCATACTGTTGATAGTCAACATGTTCATACAAATAGCCAGTTGTTGAGCTGATTATCTCAACCAAAGCTGCAATATCATACAAGGTTCTGTAATGAAGGTGATGCAGGAGTGTGCCTTGAATGCTTGACTGTGCAACTGCTCAACAATGCAAGTATGTAAGGCTATGATTTAACAAAACAAAATGCTCAATTATCATTGATTATTAAACTACAGTTGTTGCGTTTTTGTTTACCCTCTGGGCTCTGGCTCAGCAGTCAGTGCAATTCAGTTACATTTACAATGCAGTTTGAAATGCTTCTGCCTTGGTTTGTAACAAATTATAGAATTTTGTCTCTAGTTCTCATTCAAGTTTGGTCATTCTTTGGTCATTCTTGCATTATACCTTGTCTTTGATCAATTAAATCCTTATCAATTTTAAGTGTTTAATAGGAATGTATTTGTGTTTTTTGTGGCTGTTCAAGATGATTTATTTAAAGATAATTTGTCTTAGGTGTTTACATTGAAATTTAATTAAACAGCATGTCAAAAATGTCTTTGGTAATATTGTACTACAAATGTTTTTTTTTCCTCCCTAAGAAAGTGTGTTTACTTCCTGTTTCAGGATGCAGTCACACTAGACATAGTGCACTCAAGTCACTTCAGACAGAAAATCAAGCAGTTATTTTTTTTATCCTAAAGATTTGGCACTTAGGGGAGGAATATAAGCACCACTGGAAGTGTGGCTTTAACATAAAATTTAATCGATCCAGGTGAACAAATTTAATGCTGTCTTTCCCTGAACTGCACTCATACGTAAATATCAGCCCCCGAATGGATAATTCATGTTTTTGCCCTTCAGAATTTTATAGCTCTTGCACCAGCGGCCTCCAGTGTAATAGTGCTCCCTCTGCAACATTTAAAACTCTGAGCATGAATGCATTAACATGCACAGAAATATTCCCTCTGCAGGATAGGAAATGCAGAAATGTAACGAAGAGGGCGAATTTCACAGCAAAAGATGCTGTATATTACAGTATTTGTTATCTATGAAAAAAGCACATGCCTGGGCTGCTTCAGCAGCTGCCAGCGAGATGTCCGCCTAATGAATAATTTATCCAGGGATATTTCAGAGAGCTGTGTTTCTACACTGTGTGCACCATGTGAATGAACTATCCCCAGGTGAGCAGTGGTGGCAGCTGCATGGTGGAGTTGATTGGAAAATGATATCCTCTGAGGACAAAGGCGACATGTTAGCAGGGCTGCTGAATAGTAAACACAGGAAACGAGGATAAAACAAAACCTGTGATTAGCAAAAGTGTGTGACTGCTGTAATCAGCTTGAGTAAAGTGTAAATACTGTAGTTCCTATACAATGCTGGTTTTATGAGGCTATCATGAGGCTTACTGTAAATCCACACGGTGTCATAATAATAGCTCTGTCGGTCAACTTTCTCAGGCCAGTACAGTCAGTCAGTTCATTGAGGTATGCATTAAATTCTGGAATTCTTAGAGAACACCAACACCTGTGCTGCATGCCCACAGGAATAACTTAACAGGCTCCTCAATGGTGTTAGCTGACAGCTGCAGGCACATCTTCACACATATGTATCCCAGATTCTATTTCTGCTTAGAGCTTTTTACCTGTCTGTGGCTTCCTCCTCTGATGGCTCCTCTGGGTTGCTCTTCACATGCTCCTGGCTGCTCTTGCCATTCTCTTTCCTGGCACTGGCTGGCGAACTGCTCTTCGGAGAGTCCTCGCTGGCTTGGAAATGCTGGATGATGTTCTGCTGGTGCCATGATTGAGTGCCCGGCCTGACATAAACAGGTGTGGGGCCAGGAGTGGGAGCCAGTATGCTGTGCACTGGGCTGTTGCTCTTGCGAAGTCCACCTCTGTCCCGGGAGTGACTCTTCAGGCGGCTCTGTACAGGTGTTCCTCGGTGGTCAAAGCCCTCTTGCTGAATGTAGCCCCCATTGCCTGCTGATGTCTGCGAAGAATGACTGAACCAGCGCCAGCGAAGCCTGAGGATCTGCTTCACATCAAACTCCTTCTTCCCGGACACCGACATCCTATTTGCTCTCAGCACGATGACTGCAGCTCATGGAATCCTGGCAGTAATGAGGCAAAGAGCCCAAGCCCCAGCTTCAGCAGCTTTCCTTCTTTTGTCTTTGTTGCTGGTTGTGGTCAGTGAGGGAATAGTCTGCAGCTTTTGTTTGAGCTTACTCTCTATCTTCCCCCCCCCACCCCTTTGCAACTCTGTATGCTGCTTCTGGTTCTCAGTTATAGCACATGCATGATACACTCTGTCTCTATAGCCCTCCTTCCCTCCCCTCTGTCGCTCCGTGGCTCTCTGGATACAAACATATATACACACAGACACAAAAAATAAGCCAAAATGAAGAGCACCTCCACAAGCCCTTCCCAGATCCCAGCTGCTGATGATGTTGAGCAAGAATTGTACCAGAAAGGACACAAAGCACAGTTCAGATCTTAGAGTAGTAAATCATGCATAGGAAGGAAAAGAAGCACGAGCACTATCTCCTTCCAGACGCAGCATCCTCTTAGCTGTAGCTTACATTATGCCTGCCTCTTTTATGCTTGCACACATGCACACCCACTCTTGCCCTCTCTGTCTCTCTTTCTCTCTCTCTCTCTCTCTCTCTCTCTCTCTCTCTCACTTGCTCTCTCACACACACACATCACACACACTCATCCCACACATGCATACAGGCGTACACATGCACTGCACAGTTTCCTCATCTGGCAAGGTCCCACAGGAGACAGGCTCAATCTCTCATCGCAGGAAACCATGCAGAAAAAATGTCTTTCTCCTCAACAATCTCAGACTAGGTGACAACCAAACATTACATTTAGAAGTAAGAGAAAGCATTTTTTAAATCACAAATAAGAGATGATTGATTGATGCCAATTTCCAGTACCTTTCTAGTGTGCAGACTTATGTTAACACTTATATATTATACAAACTGAAAATTATCAGTTACTGAACATTTGCAACTAACATATCAACGTAGTTATGAATACAAGTTATTTAGAAGATATGTTGTATATTCATTTCATTTTAATTTAAACCAGCCATTGCATATTAATTTGCAGCTCTGTCCTTCACTTCAGACAATATTTATTTTATTTTATTTCTAAGTATTTTTTAAGTGCCTGCATTTGTACAATAAAAATTGTGATTTAAAGCTTTATTTGTCAATGGTGATGCATAAACAGTTTTTATGTACTATCTGCATGTCAGACTTTTTTTTTTATCTATTTCACCCTATACTGATATATTTAGGCTTTTATTATTCATGCTTAGTTAAACATGATTACTAATATATGATCGTTTTAAATATAGTTCAATTATATGTTGTCCCAGTGTTCATTATTTTGCATGCAAATTAGTACACTTTTTAGATGTATCTACACTGAAGGAATAAAGCATAGGATATGAAGCAATAGCTGTGCTTAACCCAATAAATTATCTCAGGAAGGGTTTCATTTAAGAGGGAGGATTCACATCTTCACTGGGCCACTGAGGTACAGTGGACATGTCTGTTGGAGCAAAAGTGTAGACTATGTCTGTTCTTACATGCTGTTTTTGTAGCTGTAAAGAAGCATTTGACATTTCTATACCACTGATGCAGTAAATTATTTATTTATGCAGCAAGACTGCAGCTGACTGTTCTGTTGTCAAGTCTGAAAATATGAGAATTGTTCTCCTTCCAAAAATGACTCTGCTGATGAATGATATGTATAACGAAGAGCTTCCCCCCATCTAATTTTTCAGGAGGTGAAGCATTTTACCTATAGCAAGTCTGTAGTCCAGATTTGAGCGCACATTTTCAGTACATTTAAGGAAAATTGCATGAACTATTCATGAACTATAATTCAAATACATGGATATGGATTACATCATTGTGCCACATTATTTTTACTTATGTTCAGGTCAGCTTCGAGCATTTCAAAAGTTTAGGGAGCCCAGAGCTCAAAATTAAAATGATAATCCTGTCATTGGATTGTTCTATTCCCCTGTGAAATGGTTTAATTACAGATACCCCCTGTATTTTTGAAAACTTTATTTAAAATTATTTATGTAGTGAACAGCAGGGGGTGGAAGGTATGTGTGTGGGATGGATGAATTTCTTTTTGTTTGGATCTCCTCTGTTATGAATATAGTCTAGTAAACTTATTTACTGTGTGGCGCCTTTCTAAGTTCACTGTTTTAATTTGTTTAATGCATGATTAGCATAGCCCTGTATCAACAATAAGGTTCATACAGATTACAAAGTGGACATTTAGGCTTAATTTGAAAGAAACTGATTCAGGCTTTATTTTAATCACTTCATTTAAAACCTTTATGCTGAAAGTGCTTTCTTTGTCAAAATATAGTATAAAATGGTATTTTTAATTTATTAATAACAAATATTACAATGAAACTACAAAAGAAGAGTTTCTAGTATACTAGAAAAATATAGTTTTTCAAATACTAAATGACATACAGCTGTTTGCCATGCTTCAAGATCAAATTTAATTAGTTTTTGGTGTTGCCAGTTCTCTGTTAAGTGTGGGTGTCTGACATGAATGCACAAATTAATTAATGGAATCTTAAGAAGAAATTTTAAGATGAATCTATAAAATCCAAAGGATGAGTGTATGTAATATTTCATCTGAGAATCTAATGATATGAGTTCTAATTAACTCAAATTTCATTGCAAATTATATCCTAATATGTGATTGGATTCCCCATGAATCGACTCTATATAATATGTTCTCTGCCCAACGGCATTATTTAGTTGCAAGCTTCCTCGTTCAATGTTCCTTTCATGATCAATTCAACCTCATACACAATCTCTCTTTGTTTTCTTTAAGTGCAGATATAGATCCTTATATAAACTGACGATCTTCCTGACGATGGAAGAAAATGCCTGTTTGTTATGGAATAACCCCTTAGTTATCAAGCAGGTTCTAAGTGCAAAAAGTCATCTTTCATGATTAGATTCTCTTTATTCTTTACATTTTATTAAAATTTCAGACAAATAAAAGTGGGATTAAATAATGTTCAGCCAAAAATTTTCAGCTTTCTTTCTTTTCTTTCAGCTTTCTTTTTCATCACAGGACTGTTTAATATGCTGTTGTTATAATTGTTTATTCAATAAAATGCAGCATATGTGAATTTGTGCTTAATTTACCTAAAAAGACATTTTAACAACTTTAAGTTGTCTTGTACAAACATGAAAACATAAGCAGTCAGTTACTTTGGTTTGGCTTTCGCACAGTGATCTTTATTTAAAAGCTCACTTATTTTATTCACAACATAATACACTTATGGTTTATTTTATCATTTAGACTTTTTTGACATTAAAATTTTTTCATGTTAAACAAAACACACCAGCCATTCTTACACAGAATGTTTAAATACCATGCACTTCTTATCATTCATATTGTTACAATGGTAAAGAAACAAGTTGATCAATAAAAGCAATGCATTTTTCCTCTGTGCTTTTACTCATTACACCAAGTCAGTAATCTGGGACCTTAAAAGTATTATGTATTAATAAAAAGGGAAAGAGTCTTACCTTTCAAATATAGCAAAAATCACTGCGTCGGTCAGTAAAGACAGTAAAGTCGGTCTGTTACAGACTTTATCCAATTAAAATGGACATTTCTTAGTTTTAACTGACCCTAGTCAGGTTTCTCCCCTGAATATGCCTGCTCTTCTGGCAAACACTCACACTCTAAAATGATTTTTTCCTCTCAGGAAGGAAATTCGGTCCTTCCTCACCACTGGCCTCAATGGCTGGGCTTGAACAACCAGGAAACCAGGCATCATTTCCTGTTTTCTTGGCTCATGCCTGTCCCATTTTAACAACCCTCAGTTGGAAGTACTCATAATGACTGACTTTAACATGTAACCGTTTCATATGATGAGCACGAATGGAAGTGAAAAATAAAAGTTGGGATTCTGCTTTTGCTACACTTATCAAGTGAGCTTAAAATGTATGAAAACATGTTTTATTTCAAAAGCTGTTCTGGAAATGTTTGTATATATTAAACACAATACACAATGATTAACACTTTATTTAGTTTATTTTGTAGCTGACACAAGAAACAAAATAATAAGTAAGAGCTGAGAAACTTTTGTAGCATAAATGTCATATGTCTGTTATCATTCTTCTACATTACAGCACAGTCTTACACTGAGTAACAATCAATTGAGAGAGAGAGAGAGAGAGAGAGATCTGAAAATAAAACAAGAAAGAAATATTGTTAACACTTTACTGTAGAGTAGGGTTAACAGGGATATATTAAATATATGAAAGTAGCCTTTATGATGCTTAAAAAAAACCTTTGCAAATGCTCAGTTGTCATAAAAAAAATTATTTAGATATCAGGTAACCTTATGAATAATTCCCTACAGTAAAGTGTTAATTACATTTCTGTGTTTTCACTGGTGTGTTAAAGAACCACGTTGTAGGGTTTGATGTGCATCCCAAAGGGATTGTTTGTTAATCATCTTATCCTCAGAAAAATAATGGGAGCTGATTAAGCTCAGGATACGGTACACAAATTAATCAGGATGGGGTACACATTCTTGTGTTAGCCCCCAATGTATTTTTTTATTCGAGCAATTTATTTACATTTTTTTTTTACAATTCTAGTATATAAAGTGGCAATTCAATGCACTGTCACTTTTACATTTGATACTTTTAAGTACTATACAGCACTTACTTATCTTCAAAATGATAAAATCTCAAATATTTAGTATATTTGTTAACCGGCACTTTCAAACATAGCAAATGAGGCGCTATTTATGACAAATGACTGCAAAACCATTTCCCCTTAAAGGTTAAAAAATACAAAAATATAATATCACAAACTGTTTAACACAAGATGTAGATATTTCATCCAGACTTGCCATCTGTTGTGGAACTGACTTAAAAATGTGATAATAGGCTCACTTTTTCTATTTACAAATGACATTTAAAATTACAATACAGATTTCTCTTATTTACAGTTAAATTCTGATTTCAAAAGACATGACATGTACCCCAGCAAACTTAGAAGAAAATAATTGTGGGGGATGATAGGGTGGGGGTGGATTGGATTAAAGAAATGAAACAAACATGAAGCATTGGTTTATGACAGTGCACTACAGTTGAATAAGGCTCAAAATGTAGCTGTCTAATTTAAACAAATGAATATGTTACCAGAGAGCAAAAAGAACTGCAAGAATATTAGTGCTTTTTAAAGTATCGCAATGTGTTATTTCTTTGGTGAAACAGCTATTTCAACTCGTGGAAGGCGAAAAACACCCTTTGAACCACTATCACTGCTAGATGATGATGAAACTCTTGATTTTTTTGAAGCGAGAACGCCACCACTAGCTCCTTCAGTCTTAGCTTCACTGTCATCTCCAAGTGTCACTTCATAGGAACCCTTAGATTTTGAGCCAAACCCACCAAATGTGCCAAACTTCAGCTTTCCTTTTTTGCCTTTCACCTTAGCATCTCCAACATCCATAGAAATATTACCACCCTCTGTCTGTAAATGCCCTTCAATAGAGGTGGGAGAAGCTAGTTCTCCTTCATCACTCAGTGAGGAAGAGCGATGCCTTGATTTCTTGTAAAGATCAAGTGAAGCCGATTTGCTCTTTGGAGAAATTTTCAAACCAGAACCCCCCTCTACCATCTTTCCACCTATCAGTTCCCCTGAGCTCAAACTTAACTCTTTGGTCACCTTGGTACCCCCCTCACTTGTAAATGCAATTTCAGGTCCCTGAAAACTAAGATCAGCCGCACTTCCACCTTTGGTTTTAGATTTGCCAAAGAATCTTGGCTTTTTCACTTTCACTTTTCCACCACTGCTTTTCAAATCTGGACTTTGCATCTCGAGGCTCTGTGAACTAACATTAGCGCTAGGAGATAATTCTCCTGAACCTACATCAAACCCCAACTCCTTTCCTTCTGCTTGAGGCAAAGCAATTCCAAACTTTGGTACTTTGATCTTGGGAAATGTCACAACACTGGCAGGATACTCCATTTCACCAGACATTGCCATATCTCTACTCACTCCTATTTCTCCTTCTTCCTTAACTGAAATATTCCCAGGGGTTCCTTTGACCTTTACAGCTGGCATCTTTAGCTCCACATCCTGTGTTCCCACTTCTATTTTTGCACCCTCAGTATCAATTGTGTGACCCTTAATGCCACCTTTAACATTTGCTTTTGATGTTCCAGACCCAGATTTTGCAGTTCCAGACATTGAGCCCCCTTTAACTTTTGGGGATTTGATGTCAAATTCCACACCAGGAAAATGTAACTTTCCAAACAGTGTTTTCTTTACCTTGGGTCCCTTGAGGTGCAGGTCAGGTGAGTCTACATCTAACTCAGTTTTAGTATCCATGTCAACATGTGACTTAATCTTCCCTTTCACCTTTGGCATTTTCACTTTACCCTTCTTCCCTGCCAGATTAATGTCCACAGCAGGGCCTTCTAGACTGCTGTCAACATCTGAACCCTTTCCACTAATCTTAGGTGGTTTGATATCAATACCTGGTCCTGTTAAGTCGGCTTCACCTTTGGAAACAATTACATCAACACCAGGACCTGCTATTTTTCCTTCATTTAAACCAAATGATGGCATTTTGATTTTAGGCATTTTAAAAGTACCATCTGATCCCTCCACATCAAGTTCTGGACCTTCAATGTCTACCTTGGGTGCTTTTATATCACCTTCGATCTTTGGAATGGATACATCCAAATCTCGCTTTACCTTAGGCCCTGTCACATTGAAGTCAATATCAGACATTGAAATCTTAGGACCTGTTATGGTGGGCATTTTGAAATTGGGACCCTTAATTTTTCCTTTAGGTCCTTCAATGCCAATGTCTGGGCTTTTGAGATCAATGTTGGGGCCTTTAACATCAAAATCACCCTTGGGCAGACTAACGTCAACATCAGGACCCTCCACATTTGGCCCCTTAATTCCAAATGATGGTATTTTGATTTTAGGAATTTTAAAACCACCTCCAGGTCCTTCCAAATCAATTTCTGGCCCTTCAATGTCTACTTTGGGTGCTTTGATGTCACCTTCAATCTTAGGAACTGAGAAATCAACATCTCCCTTCACTTTAGGACCTTTAACATTGAAATCAAAATCGGGCATAGATATCTTGGGACCTGATATAGTGGGCATTTTGAAATTGGGGCCCTTGATTTTTCCTTCTGCTCCGTCAATGTCAATGTCAGGGCTTTTGACATTAATTTTGGGGCCTTTAACATCAAAATCACCCTTTTGAAGATTTACATCAACTTCAGGGCCCTCCAGTTTTGGTCCTGTAAGTCCAAATGATGGCATTTTGATTTTCGGCATTTTGAAACCACCATCTGGTCCCTCCACGTCAACTTCTGGAACTTTAATGTCTACTTTGGGTGCTTTTATGTCACCTTCGATCTTTGGAACTGACACATCAATATCTCCCTTTATTTTAGGACCTTTAACATTGAAGTCCATGTCAGGCATAGATATCTTGGGACCTGATAGTGTGGGCATTTTGAATTTGGGGCCCTTGATTTTTCCCTCTGGTCCTTCAATGTCAATATCTGGGGTTTTGACATCAAGTTTGGGGCCTTTAACATCAATATCTCCCTTGCGCAGGTTAACATCAAAATCAGGACCCTCCACTTTTGGTCCCTTCATTCCAAATGATGGCATTTTGATTTTAGGCATCTTGAAACCACCACCTGATCCCTCCACCTCAATTTCTGGTCCCTCAATGTCTACTTTGGGTGCTTTGATGTCGCTTTCAATCTTGGGAACTGACACATCAAAATCCCCCTTCACTTTAGGACCTTTAACATTAAAGTCTACATCAGGCATAGATATCTTTGGACCTGATAGTGTGGGCATTTTGAATTTGGGGCCCTTGATTTTTCCTTCTGGTCCTTCAAAGCCTATATCTGGGCTTTTGACATCAATCTTGGGGCCTTTAACATCAATGTCACCCTTTGGAAGGTTGACATCGAAATCAGGACCCTCCACTTTTGGCCCCTTCATTCCAAATGATGGCATTTTCATTTTAGGCATTTTGAAACCACCACCTGGTCCCTCCACATCAATTTCTGGTCCTTCAATGTCTACTTTGGGAACATTTATGTCACCTTCAATCTTTGGAACTGAAACATTCACATCTCCCTTCCCTTTCGGACCTTTAACATTGAAGTCAATATCAGGCATGGAAATCTTGGGACCTGATATGTTGGGCATTTTGAATTTGGGGCCCTTGATTTTTCCCTCTGGTCCTTCAATGTCAATATCTGGGCTCTTGACATCGATTTTGGGGCCTTTAACATCAATGTCACCCTTTGGAAGGTTTGCGTCAAAATCAGGACCCTCCAATTTTGGCCCCTTCAATCCAAATGATGGCATTTTAATTTTTGGCATCTTGAAACCACCACCTGGTCCCTCCACATCAATTTCTGGTCCTTCAATGTCAACTTTTGGTGCTTTGATGTCGCCTTCAATCTTCGGAACTGATACATCCACATCTCCCTTCACTTTAGGACCTTTAACATTGAAGTCGAAATCAGGCATGGAAATATTGGGCCCTGATATGGTGGGCATCTTGAATTTGGGTCCCTTGATTTTTCCTTCTGATCCCTCAATGTCAATATCTGGGATTTTGACATCGATTTTGGGGCCCTTAACATCAATATCACCTTTGGGCAGGTTAACATCAATATCGGGACCCTCCACTTTTGGTCCCTTCATTCCAAACGATGGCATTTTGATTTTGGGCATTTTGAAACCACCACCTGGTCCCTCCACATCAATCTCTGGTCCTTCAACGTCTACTTTAGGTGTTTTGAGGTTGCCTTCAATCTTCGGAACTGATACATCTACGTCTGCCTTTACCTTAGGTCCTTTAACATTGAAGTCAATATCAGGCATGGAAATCTTGGGACCTGATATGGTGGGCATTTTGAATTTTGGGCCTTTGATTTTTCCTTCTGGTCCTTCAATGTCAATATCTGGGCTTTTGACATCAATTTTGGGGCCCTTAACATCAATGTCACCTTTGGGCAGGTTAATATCAATATCGGGACCCTCCACTTTTGGTCCTTTCATTCCAAACGATGGCATTTTGATTTTAGGCATCTTGAAACCACCACCTGGTCCCTCCACATCAATCTCTGGTCCTTCAATGTCAACTCTGGGTGCTTTTATATCACCTTCAATCTTCGGAACTGATACATCTACATCTCCCTTTATCTTAGGCCCTTTAACATTGAAGTCAATATCAGGCATGGAAATCTTGGGACCTGATATGGTGGGCATCTTGAATTTTGGGCCCTTGATTTTACCTTCTGGACCTTCAAGGTCAATATCTGGGCTTTTGACATCAATTTTGGGGCCCTTAACATCAATGTCACTTTTGGGCAGGTTAACATCAATATCGGGACCCTCCACTTTCGGACCTTTAATTCCAAATGATGGCATTTTGATTTTTGGCATCTTGAAACCACCATCTTGTCCTTCAACATCAATTTCTGGACCTTCAATGTTTACTTTGGGTGCTTTGATGTCACCTTCAATCTTTGGAATGGAAACATCCACATCTCCCTTTACTTTAGGACCCTTAACATTGAAGTCAATATTAGGCATGGAAATATTGGGACCTGATATGGTGGGCATTTTGAATTTGGGGCCCTTGATTTTTCCCTCTGGTCCTTCAATGTCAATATCTGGGGTTTTGACATCGATTTTGGGGCCTTTAACATCAATGTCTCCCTTGGGCAGGTGAACATCAATTTCATGACCCTCCACTTTTGGCCCCTTCATTCCAAATGTTGGCATTTTGATTTTAGGCATCTTGAAACCACCTTCTGATCCCTCCACATCAATTTCTGGTCCTTCAATGTCTACTTTGGGTGCTTTTATGTCACCCTCAATCTTTGGAAGTGATACATCCACATCTCCCTTTACCTTAGGCCCTTTCACATTGAAGTCAAAATCGGGCATGGAAATCTTGGGACCTGATAGTGTGGGCATTTTGAATTTGGAGCCCTTGATTTTACCTTCTGGTCCTTCAATGTCAATGTCAGGGCTCTTGACATCAATACTGGGGCCTTTAACATCAATTTCTCCCTTGGGCAGGTTAACATCAACATCAGGACCTTCCACTTTTGGCCCTTTTATTCCAAATGATGGCATTTTGATTTTTGGCATCTTGAAACCACCATCTGGTCCCTCCATGTCCATTTCTGGACCTTCAATGTCTACTTTGGGTGCTTTGATGTCACCTTCAATCTTTGGAACTGATACATCCACATCTCCCTTCATCTTAGGCCCTTTAAGATTGAAGTCTACATCTGGCATGGAAATATTGGGACCTGATAGTGTGGGCATTTTAAATTTGGGGCCCTTGATTTTTCCTTCTGGTGCTTCAATCTCAATATCGTGTCCTTCAATGTCTACCTTGGGTGCTTTGATGTCACATTTAATATTTGGAACTGAAACATCCACCTCTCCCTTTACATTAGGCCCCTTAACATTGAAGTCTACATCAGGCATGGAAATCTTGGGACCTGATAAGGTGGGCATTTTAAATTTGGGGCCCTTGATTTTTCCTTCTGGTACTTCAATGTCAAGAGATGGACTCTTGACATCAACGCCAGGTCCTTTAACATCGAAATGTGCGTCAGGCACATTTACATCAACACTGCCTACATCTGCCTTCTGTGATTTAAATCCAAACTTTGGCATTTTGAATTTTGGCATTTTGAATTTTGACTTCTTCGAACCTGTTTCAGGAACATCTATGTCAACTTTAGTGCCCTCCATTTCTACTTTTGGTAGAGAAATATCACCCCCTATCCTTGTATCTATGTCTCCTTTCATGTTGGAACTTTTAAGGTTGAAGTCCACATCAGGCATAGAGATCTGTGGCCCAGAGATTGATGGCATCTTGAACTTGGGTCCTTTTATCTTTCCCTCTGGTCCTTCAACTTCAAATTCAGGAGTTTTTACATCTGTTGCTGGCCCTTTAATTTCTGCATCCACGTCAGGGCCCTCTCCCTTCGGGCCTTTAATACCAAAGGATGGCATTTTTATTTTTGGCATCTTGAACCCTCCTTCAGGTCCCTCAATATCCACATCAAAACCTTTCATGTCTACTTTAGGTCCTTTGATATCTCCTTCCATTTTTGGTACTGAAATATCCGCATCACCTTTCATTTTTGGACCCTTTAAGTTTATGTCAACTTCAGGCATTGAGATCTTGGGACCAGACAGAGATGGCATTTTGAATTTAGGGCCCTTTACTTTTCCTTCAGGTCCTTCAATCTCAACATCTGGAGCATTTATATCAATGGCAGCTCCTTTGATGTCAACTTCAGCTTTTGGAAAACTTACATCTATATCGGGACCCTCTCCCTTTGAACCTTTAAGCCCAAATGATGGAATTTTAATTTTTGGCATCTTGAATCCTCCTTCTGAGCCTTCAATGTCAATCTGTGGGCCTTCAATATCTACTTTTGGTGCCTTGACATCCCCCTCAATCTTAGGTGCTGAAACATCTACATCTCCTTTTATTTTTGGGGCTTTCAAGTTGAAGTCCACATCAGGCATAGAGATCTTTGGCCCAGAGATTGATGGCATCTTGAACTTGGGACCTTTTATCTTTCCTTCTGGTCCTTCAACTTCAAATTCAGGAGATTTGATATCTATCGCTGGTCCTTTTATCTCTGCCTCTCCTTTGGGAAGACCTACTTCCACTTCAGGGCCCTCTCCCTTGGGACCTTTAACACCAAAGGATGGCATTTTTATTTTTGGCATCTTGAACCCTCCTTCAGGTCCCTCTATGTCAACCTCTGCCCCTTTCATGTCCAATTTAGGTCCTTTGATATCTCCTTCAATCTTTGGTATTGAAACATCTGCATCACCTTTCATTTTTGGACCTTTTAGGTTAATGTCCACATCAGGCATTGAGATCTTGGGACCAGACAGAGATGGCATTTTGATTTTAGGGCCCTTTACTTTTCCTTCAGGTCCCTCAGTCTCAACATCTGGAGCATTTATATCAATGGCAGCTCCTTTGATGTCAACTTCAGCTTTTGGAAGGCTAACATCTACATCAGGAACCTCTGTTTTTGAACCTTTAAATCCAAATGATGGCAATTTAATTTTGGGCATCTTGAATCCTCCTTCGGGGCCTTCGATGTCAATCTGTGGGCCTTCAATATCTACTTTTGGTGCCTTGACATCCCCCTCAATCTTAGGAGCTGAAACATCTACATCTCCTTTTATTTTTGGGGCTTTCAAGTTGAAGTCCACATCAGGCATAGAGATCTTTGGCCCAGAGATTGATGGCTTCTTGAACTTGAAGCCTTTTATCTTTCCTTCTGGTCCTTCAACTTCAAATTCAGGAGATCTGATATCTATCGCTGGTCCTTTTATTTCTGCCTCTCCTTTGGGAAGGCGTACTTCCACTTCGGGGCCCTCTGCCTTGGGACCTTTAATACCAAAGGATGGCATTTTCATTTTTGGCATCTTGAACCCTCCTTCAGGTCCCTCTATGTCAACCTCTACCCCTTTCATGTCCACTTTAGGTCCTTTGATATCTCCTTCAATCTTTGGTATTGAAATATCTGCATCACCTTTCATTTTTGGACCTTTTAGGTTAATGTCCACATCAGGCATGGAGATCTTGGGACCAGACAGAGATGGCATTTTGATTTTAGGGCCTTTTACTTTTCCTTCAGGTCCCTCCATCTCAATATCTGGAGCATTTATATCGATGGCAGCTCTTTTGATGTCAACCTCAGCTTTTGGAAGACTTACATCTGCATCGGGACCCTCTCCCTTTGAACCTTTAAGTCCAAATGATGCCATTTTAATTTTGGGCATCTTGAGTCCTCCTTCTGAGGCTTCAATGTCAATCTGTGGGCCTTCAATATCTACTTTTGGTGCCTTCACATCCCCCTCAACATGAGCAGCTGAAACATCCACATCTCCTTTTATTTTTGGGGCTTTCAGTTTGAAGTCCACATCAGGCATAGAAATCTTTGGTCCAGAGATTGATGGCATTGTGAATTTTGCCCCTTTTACTTTTCCTTCTGGTCCTTCAACTTCAAATTCTGAAGTTTTGATATCTATGACTTCCCTATTTTTAATATCCACAGCTGGTCCCTTTATGTTAACTTCAGCTTTGGGAATGCTTACATCTACATCAGCACCCTCAATCTTTGGCCCAAATGATGGTGTTTTAATTTTAGGCATCTTGAATCCTCCTTCAGGACCTTCAATGTTCTTTCCTGGACTTTTGATATCTGCTTTAGGTGACATAATATCGCCTTTGATTGAAAGACCTGACACTTCAATGTTACCTTTTCCTTTAGATGCTTTCAAGTTCAAATCCATATCAGGCATGGAGACCTTTTGACTAGAAATGGATGGACCTTTAATGTCCATATCATGTTCTTTGATGTTTCCGTCCTTTACACTTTTTGGTATGTAAATATCTGTATCAGCCTTAATTGTTGTACTTTTTATGTTTATGTCATCTGTTTCTCCTTTTATTTTTGGACCTTTTAAGTCCACATCCATAATGGAAACACTTGAGGTTGTGTGCATTTTAATTTCTGGCTGTTTTAGTTTTCCATAATCTACTTGAATTGTTGGTACTTGGACATTAATGTCTTCTTTTTGTTTTTCATTTTGCTGCTTTTGTGAATTGATGTTAATTCCTGTTTCAACTCCTTTTACATCTATGCAGGATTTTGGCAAGTTTATTTTACCAGAAAGTGAAGTGTCTGTACCTTTTAATGACATTTTGCTGTCTTGTGACCCCATCCTCATGGAAATCCCTGAAACAAACTCTGTTTCTCCTTTCACACTTAAACCTTTCAATCCAGAATCAGTATCTGGCTTAGAAACAACAATTTTATGTTCAGGTAAATGTGGAGTAGTGATATCTCCTTTGTTCACATTGAAACTGAATTCTTGTTCTTTTCCCTTTGCTTTCAAATGCTGATCGCTAATGCTTACATGACCTATATCTTTGTCTAACTCCATGCCCACTTTACCTGAGAAACCCATGTTACCTGTACCTGTGTCTGCAGTGATTGTGCCTTTACTTATTCCACTCATTTCATGTTGAATCCACCCAGAATGCCCCAGTTCCCCTTGTGCTTTTGCCCCTGACAGTCCAGTGTCAGACATTTTACATTTCAAATCCATTCCACTACCCTCTGTCCCCCTTGTTATTGTTGTTTTAATATGCGCTGTACTCCAGTGCTTCTCTAAAGAACCAGTGTCTTCTGGATCTCTTCTCATTCCCCCCAGATCTACACCCTCTTGAGTGCCCCCTTTGCTTGTGAGGCTGCCAGGTAATAATTTGATCTGATTAGAGCTCCCCTCTGGTTGCTCATGCTGTGAAACATGCATTTTAAACTCTGGGCTTGATATATCAATTTGTTGCTGACCAGATGCCCCTGGTATGTCCACAGTATATGTAGTGATACGGCGAGTGATGGTAGTAATAGTGCTGCCGTCACTGCTGGTGCTGCTGTGGCGTTCTGTACGTACATCAACTCCTTCTGCAAGGTCCTCAGACTTCAGTCTGGGCTTAATTTTCTTAGTGTAGATTCTCTTGTAGTCCTCATCATCACCACTCTGCAGAGTAAGGATTTTGGAATAAATGTTTTATTGTGCTATCTAAAATTATGAAACTTGTCAAAAAGCAATTATCTCAGACAAAGGGCCCTATTTTCATGCATACAATATATTTAAAAAGGGAATGAGTAAAAATTAATTAAAATTTATACATTTATACATGTTAACAGGCATGGTTAGACATGCTGCAGCTTTTTCCAATCAAACCAAATCAAATATCCTCAAAAAAAACAAACATAAAAACAAGCAAAATACAATAAATGGTCAAAACTGTTCTAAACATTTATTGATCTACCCATTGATCTTACTGATGAAATAAGTCAAATATAAAATAACCATCCATAAATACATGTGAATAACTAAGTAAATAAGTATAACTCCTCAAATTTACTTCAATGATAAAGACAGCACAAAATCTATTGGTAAAGTTAAATATATTTGCATTGATTGCCATAACCCCCTACTATACGATAAAAAATATTAATCAAATCATTTTTAATAATATGACAATATGTAGTTAAAAAACGCAAATGTAATGAACTGTTTTATGTATTTGAGAAAGACAGCAGCCAGTTATGGCGGACATCTACAACAATTCATGTAAATATACAGTACTGTGCAAAAGTTTTAGGCAGGTATGAAAAAAATGCTGTAAACAAAGAATGCTTTCAAAAATGGAAGTGTTAATCATTTATTTTCATCAATCAACAAAATGCAGTGAATGAACAAAAGAGAAATCTAAATCAAATCAATATTTGGTGTGACCACCCTTTGCCTTCAAAACAGCATCTATACTTCTAGGTACACTTGCACACAGTTTTTGAAGGAACTCGGCTGGTAGGTTGTTCCAAACATGACTGTATTTCAACCTCCGTGTGACATTCATGATCATCAGCACCTGTTTGGTAAAACTGGTTGATGATACACCGACTATAATCCTACAAAATCCCTGACTTTGTGCAAGTGTACCTAAAAGAACTGATGCTGGTTTGAAGGCAAAAGGTATTAACACCAAATATTGATTTGATTTAGATTTTTCTTTTGTTAGCTCACTTTGCATTTTGTAAATTGATAAAAAATAAACTATCATTATTTATATTTCTGAAAGCATTCTTTGTTTACAGCATTTTTTCACACCTGCCTAAAACATTTGCACAGTACTGTATATATATAGAAAAAAGCCTAAATTACATTTACGCATGCAACATAATACCAATCTTACCATTCACCTGTTATAAAGGAGTAAAGCTGAAGGGAAACATGTAGCTCAAGCAAGCTACATAATTCCAGTGCAAAGTAATGAGAAAATCATTCTGTAATAATAACATCTTCAAAATATAACCATTATTAAACCATAAATTACCTATCTTATTCCTCTTTCTAGGACATTTGTTAAAACTATTCACAGTTTTCATGTTCACAGTTTTAATAAATATATAAAAAGGTTGATTTTCCATGCCATGAGTTTGGGTGCATACAAAGGCATATGGAAGGCCTGTTTACCAGCAGAGTTTGTGGGTACAATGGCTGGTGAACAACACTGGCATGGCAGTGCATGGAAATTTAATTTGCATTCAGGTTCTTTCCTGTATAACACAACACTGACAAATTGTTTCTGAATAAAAAAAAGGCATGAATAAAATAGTGACTGAACAAGAGTCCACGGTGATTCCCAGGGTGTCAAAATTAACCCTTTTGGATCTGACAAATAAAAAAAGTAGTAAAGGTGAACTGTATTAGATTTCAGGACCTTTTTGACATTGAAGTAACAAAATAAAATCTTACTAGAATGATGTCAGGACTAGATCCTCCAAATCCACCTCTCCCCTCCCATGACAGTGTGCCCATGGGAGAGCGGCAGGGAGACTTTTCTCCTGTCTTGTGCTGTAGTTTTAGTCCAACCTTGTGTCGATTAAGAGTCTTCAGTAACTCAGCTGTTTCTTCTGAGCTCATATTTTCAAAGTAAATGGTGGCACCCACAATTTGATCACCTGTGAGAGTGGGAGAGTTGTTTTGGATAAACTAGATTCACGCATTTGGAAACATGAAAGTTTGGTTATTATGAATGGAGGGGGTAAAGTTTGCATTATGATTATGTCTACAATTAGTCTATTCTCTACCTTCAAAAACTCTCCCAGTATGAGCAGCAGGGGACTCTTCTTTGACTTCTTTGATGAAGATCTCTCCTTGTTCTTTTTGCTCTATTGTAAGCCCATGTTTATCAGCTCCCATCCACTGTGGGAATAGGACTTCCCTTGTATCTTCTTCGTCAGCCATCTTGGAAAAAGGAAAGATAGAGGAAAAGGCAAAGACTTCTTTAATGTTTACAAGGTGGCAATAAACAAATTATTCTGCCCACATTTATGGCATTGATGGTCTGATACGATGCTATATGCTACTTTCATGTGCAGATAATTAATGGAAAACCATACTGGGCAAACATAAACTGCAATAAGACCTACATAAAGACCATTTACTGTACAGTTATCTGTCCTTTCAATGACAACATCATGTCTTCTTTACTGACATCTGGTGGTAAATGTTTCTATGTACCTAAGTGTCCTAGCTGAGTAAATTCCCTCTGTTCTGAGCACAACTTTAGGAAACTTTAATCTACTCTAACCATAAAGCTATAGTTATTATGGAATATATAACTTTGATGTAAATAAATTCTACAGGCCAGTGTCTATAGTATAATGGAGTTTTTTTTATCTTATTTAATAGTGCAAGCTAAAGATTTGCTTTCTGTGTTTTATTAAACAGTAACAGAATATATAATACTCAGCAAACATGCTTACTTCAAATCCTGTTTCTCTTTGACCTGTCCCCTGAAATGGACTGTATCAATCCTAGTTTCACTCCCTGAAATCAAACAAAATAGAAGTCTGTTGACATCCTTATGAAAGGAATTGCTAAGTAACTGCAAGATAACAGTGCATCAATGATATCAGGTTTTGAGTTTTGTTATCATTGTTATCAAAAAACAAAATATGTGAATATTTTCTGAACTAAAAATGGGGAAGTTCTGACAGGAAACCACTAGATGGCATTAAAATGCCTGTTTAAAGCAGAGAGGCAAGTTAAACACTAAAATGGATTGTTGTTTTAATCTATCTGTAGTGGAAGTATAGTTTGAAGTAGACCACACCCTAAGCTTCAGGAAACACAGTTTGCCAAAGCTCAGATCAAGTACCAATATGGTGAACAAGGCTGCTTTTAAGTTACTGTCTGCTCACTTAGCTGGACTACTGTCGTTACAACTTTCATGTTAGCATACAGAAAAAAAGTTAGAATACTAGGCATGAAAAAGATTCCTGTAGAGCTGTCCAGTAAACAAGTGGGTCCGCTATTCCAGCTTCAAACACAGACATCACATTGTTTTATTAATACCACCCCCTCAACCATCCACTCAGCTATTACATAAGACATTTTACTTATGAATACACCTACGTGCATAGTTTATATGCTATGATCAAGACTCTTTTGGTTTATATAGACTTGAAAACAACAAATGTCTTTAAAAATGTGTAATGTGAATAAAGGTATCTTCCAAAAGCAACTAAAACCATATGGCATGCTTACTCAATTACTTGAGAACTGTATGCCATTGAATTATATTAAGTTCTAATATCGTAGTCTGCTGCCTAAAAAAGTTAATGAAAGTTATGCTGAAGTTGCACTGAGCAAGATTTAATACTGAGCAGCTTTTTAGCAGCAATTCAGTCTTAAAGTTGATTTGTTGCTAACAGGAAAACTGTCCAAGCATAAGTTAATGTGCATTACACTGTTCATCACAGCTGATTTAACCAATCCATTTAAATTATATAGGTCCCGCTTGTGCAGCCTAAACAGCTGACTCATTAAGGCATGGACTGCCCAAGACATGATGTGATCTCTGGCATTGAAGTTCGCAGCAGATCCTTAAAGTCCAGTATTTTGAAAGGAAAGGCCTTAATTGATTGGTTTAAGATTTGAAAACATTCCACAGATGCTCTGTTTGCAGGACCAACTCCCTGAACTATTTTTCATATTCTTCAAACTATTCCCGAACATTTTTTGCAGTTTGGGAGAGCCTGTTATCCTGCTGAAAGACATTGGTTGGCATTAGGGTCTACTGATGCCATAAAGATTTCTTGTATTATGAAGGTACAAGAAATCATCCACACAAATGCCATCACCCAGTGTCTCCCAGCAGAGCTTTCCCAGACTATCACACTGCCCCAAACATCTTGTGAGCATTGTCTGTATAAATGTATTTATTTAATACAAGTGGGAAAAAACACAGTCTCTGCATCCACAAAGTCATAAGTAATGTGCAAATTATCTGAACTGTCTCCCTCCCTTTGAATTTTAAGAAATGGAAATTGCTAAGTAACATCATATAATATGCTTAAAATGTTAAACCAAGCCTAAAAGGCTTATCAATATATGTCATATATGTATTTTTAAATGCCCCTTTTATTTACATTTATGTTCTGGTAATAACTTTACCAGGAATCCACGAGGAGCTTGAAATAACACAGCCATGTGTTGAGGAATGCAAGGCTAAAACATATGCTGAAAACTTGTGGGATTGCTTCACAATAATGGATCCCTTAGAATCAAAATAGCAAATATACACACTTCTGAAAAAAGCTGACCTTGACCCTTAGAAAGCTGCTAAGGAATGTGCAGACATACAACAATAGCTGAGTATTTCATTTGAATGCCAAAGATAGCACCATGGCATGCCTGGTTTAATGAGCTTATTAGGTAGAGCTATATTCATATTTTATTGAATGGAAGAAAAGAACAAATTAATTAACTGAATGGTTCACTGCAGTACTTAGCAGAAACTGATTCTAATTTCCTAAAGGCAATGCAAACAAGTCAAACTAGAGTAATGTTTTGAGATATATTGCAGTTTAAAATTCATTTTTATTCTGTTTTGCCAAAAACTTACACAATAATCTTAACTTTCATTGTTGTATGGTTTAATACAGTATAATTATGAATTATCCAAGCAGTATTGCTGCTACCACCTTGGCTGGCTATTCCTTTAAAACAAGAAAACTGCGGAAGTTAGTAAAAACAAAGAGTTAAAACTTATAAATCCCCTAAATTCTCTGTATTCTATGGACTATTTAATGACCTTCACTTGTCTTTGGAAACTCTTTATTATGAGAGAAATTGGAAAGCATGAAATTAGTTTGCTCTGACTGAAACAAAGCTCAATATTATTGTTGGCTGACACAAGTATTTACAATAGCAGCGGGAGGGGAAAACAGTGTTACATTCTCTCTAACTCCCAGCAAGTGGAGGAATGCTCTGTTATTTCTCTCCCTACTTCACGCATGTTTTTAAAATTTTGCGTTATGCCACACCCTCCCTCTTCTGCTTCTGTACTGGAGTTGCACACACCCTTGACCTTCATATCCAGCAACCCAGCTCAGATTTTTTTCCCTATCTCTCTACCCCCTACCCAGATTTGACAGATTCCTGGCAGGACTATGAGTGGGACTGGTGGGAAGAGTGCTTGTCTTTCTTAAATGTGTGCATGCACACTGACTCTGCGAAACCAATTACAATTCATTTAAGTTCTTTCTGTATATTTCTTTTCTCCTGTTTAGTAATTCATGGACTGAGCCAGTTCAGTTCTTTGCCATATGAATGTATCTATAGCTGCTTTCAGCCAGCTGCTGGTATAAACTGGGTAGTCTTGAAAGGCCAAGCAAAAGCATGGGGAAATGGACATCATGAACAGGTGGCCAATACTTACGACAGGGCAAACACAGTGGGCATGAAGTGTCAAATTTCTCTGTGCAGGCCTTTCACAGCAGGCACAGTAGAATGACCTTCCTGAGTCCAGCATAAGCATTTCATAAGTGCTCTTCAGTCTGGCTTTGGCTTACAAGTGCTGGTTTAATCATTTATTTTGTGATGTTCAAGAGCTTTGGATGCTACCCTAATACTGGAGTGTCACTACAATCATGTTTATGCACCACATACAATCATACTGCAATGTTACATAACCTCTAGTTTATTAATGATAATATGAGCATTCCAAGTTGCAAGTAATGTTGCAAATGCATGTGTTTTGTTCCATTCTTGCAGCCTTTTCAGGAATTTAACAAGAAGACACCCAAAATAAGAGATGTGGTATTACAGGTTTGCTTTCATATTTATTCTAACCAAATAAATCTCTTAAACCTTTTTAAACATTAAAACGGAAAATAATGAACCTACCTTGAGTGCACCAATCTGCCACTGTGTGCCACCGTTATGTTACTTTGTTTTCTGGAAAAAAAGGGGAAAAATAAAGGGGATTTTTAAGGGATTTTTAAGTATTTCACAAAAAATATCCACAGTTGCAATACTGTATAGTGTATAAAGTGTATATAACTATATCACATTGGTAATGCGCATGAAAATCAGCTGTGCTGCATTTGCTTGGTCAAGGGTGTAGACCAGTCAAAGTGCTTTTTTCCCTTTTCCTTCAAAATGCAACCCCACCCACTGCTCTCCACTTTTTCATCATTGCCCTCAGAGGGCGACAGTCAGTGACTGAAACAGATACTGCATAAACACCCAATACAGAGAGCATTCCTTTACACTAACCTAAGCCGTGAGTTTATCAGGGTATACACACACCCAGACACCCAGAATCTTTTGTAAAACGTCTGTTGAATTCATTGTCTTAAATCACACATATAAAAAGCTCAAAGGATAAGTTATTAAGCCAACTGAAGGTGCAATTAAATTATTATCCTCTGCAACACTCCCTTAAAATAAACTTTCAATCCTTCTTTCAATCGCTCTGGATTAAGCCCCCTTTTTTTTTTTTTTTTTTTTGTTTTGTAAGTGTTGCAGGAAAAATACAGAACAGGTCAAAAGTGCTGCAGGATGGTAAAGTTATCACTAAAAGATGAAAAGTGAATATTCCAAAACATTAAAGTCGATTTAAAAGTGTCAAAACTGTAGAAAATGCAGTCCCAGTAGATATTCCTTCATTCACTTTGCTGCAGGTATTTAAAAATGATACTGTCAGGATGCAAAACATTACCTTAAAGTTTACCCACAGCGAAGCAAACCCACTATCATGAGTAAGTCATTTGAATAAATCTTCCAGTCATGTTCTGCATTACCATTTCAAGTTACAAAGGATTCAGCATTACTCAGGAACTCTGTCTTGTTTAAACAGGACAATATTAAAGGATATTCTTTTGGTTTCATGAATTTTCTGAGTCTAAAGCGGTGTTTGCTGTAATGTTGTGCCTCCCTCACTGTATCAAAACCAATGCCAGTGTTAGCAGTTAGTCAAAGCAACCCTTATCAGCTGCAAAGGCTCTTTGAGAGTAAGTGTGTCAGTATGGCTTATCACCAAACTAAACACACAATTACCTGAACAAGCAGTTACTGTAATGTAGCAACATATTAACTGATAGATATTACAGCAACTGAATCTCTGGATTTTAAATGTAAAACAGTTTGTATAGTTACACAACTAGCTAGTCAGCGTTAAATTAGACTAAACTTATGTCTTATTTTCTCTTTTTTTGACTACTTTATTTTCATTTCTGTCTTACTTTACAGATTACTATTTTGAGCAACTTATTTGGGCCATTTAAAGAATAAAAATGTGTTTTTGATGGAAAATGTAGAGAATGCATAATTTAGATATGCCTTTTAGTGAAATTAAAACTAAATAATACATGACAGAATATGATTTAAACTAACTTATATCAGCACCAATGTGATGTGAAGGAGATCATTCCAATCTATATCCGATTATGCTAAACAATGGAGAACATCTGTAATGCATGCACAAACATTCTTAAGCACAAACATTGGAACAGTATGAATTATATGTTATAGTCTGTAAAAGCAAAATCAAATACAATGGGAAATGATCAAATACAAGGGGAATGATGCAATCTTCTTTTGATTCCAGTGGGTCCCCAGCATGGTACAGGAGACGCCCTGTGTTCCGTACTTTTTAGTTTTTTTCATGTTCTCAACATGTCTGATCTTATTAATCTACTCATTAAAATGCCCATTCTGGTAAAATGTGTGTGAGAGTTAAGAAAACATTTGCAGTGTGTGTGTGTGGGGGGGGGGGGGGGGCTCCAGGACCAATTCACTAACCAATGCACTTTACCATGTACACTAATATAGTGCTTTCATATGAGTTGCATTAGACTTTAATTCTTTAAACTGTTCACACACACCCACAAAAAAGCATCTATATATAGCATTTTGTATATAGTTGCATTTTTTTAGCAAATATTCACAATTTTCTTTCTAGAGTCCAGAGCCTTTTTTAAGACACTCAGAATAAGAAATGCCTGCAATGGCTGGAGAAGGGGGAAAAACTTTCATGACATGTTGAAATCAGTACAGGCAGGTATTTGCCAGTGTAGACCTGCCCTAGAAAGTGTTACAGAAGAACTGTAATTATGTCTCCTCAGTGTGGTTTAACTTTAACTGTTAATGACTATTGAGGCATGCAAGAAAATAGCAATTTGCACGAACACTGTAAACAACATGATGCCCTGTCTTTAGGAGCTGTACAATCTTCTTAATATACAATCAGCAAAAATGCTGATTTCCAATAGGGAAACCTTACAATTTGGAGGTAATTTAATCTATGCTTAAAAACCTTTGGATTTTTAGGGTACAGTCCTGTAATCAGACAATGGAAAAAGTTGCTTGATGAGGAGAATGCATGTTTCCTTAGTTTTGAATCTCACCTGATACAACTGAGGGAGGCAGAGGCCTTCACACATGAGTGTTAGTGGTATCAATAAGACCAAACTGTTCATAAACAACAGTGGAATGTTCTTTTCAACATCCTAAGCATGCTATCATCTGAGATTATGAAAGCACAACTAGAACCTTTCACTGCTTTGTTGTTACATTATACAGTTAGTTATTTCTGAGCTTAAGCTGAACTTAAATAGACATGGACCTGAAGCAATAAAGGCCAGGCTGGGTGGGTTTGTCACTGTGTTTGCATAGAGCAGCTGTGTACACTCCAGAGAGTGACATCCATGAGACTTCTGCTGATTTCTATTAATTCTGCTGTAATGTTGTTGAAGAGAAGTTTCCTTAGGCAAAACCTGACCAGGATTTAACAGGACTAAATCAAGAGCAATGGTAAATATATTATGTATGCAGAAGAAGACAAAAAAAAAGGTACAATGCTAAATTGTGAAGTAAAACTCAATAAATATTAAAGCTTCTAGTTTTCTGTAGTTCATCCTAGTCATTGCATCTAAAGTTCGAGACACACCCTTTGCTGAATAAGAGAGCAGCCATGGGCATGCCATCTCCCATGCTCGCAGAGCAGAGCACAGTGGGCCCCACCCTGGCCTCTAGTCACACACATTCCTTGATAGAGCCGTCAGGCCAGCTGGAAGAGCGCCCAGCCTCTCCTGCAGTGAGTAACTCCAAAGCAATGTCCTACACTTTGTCCAGTCACTCTGTTCACCCACTGTGCCTATACCACCAAAACAGGATACCAATTTTATTACTTTTACTGATTATTATCCAGTGAAAACTATACGACTGGAATGATAATTCCCCAAGTTATGAAAAACATCCGAACCACCTTAGTTGCATGCAAAGTAGATTTTTAACACTGACTGAAATAACATTTAAAGCCCCAGAGAAATAAAAATGTATTCAGTGTGTGAAGCAGCAGTGAGGTTTCCCGCAGACACCAATCATAATCGAAACAAGTCCCCAACCATCCTCCCACCAATGAACAAAAACAAAAGAGATTCTGTGACAAGATATTCTCCCCCTTTCCTTATGGCTTGTTCTTTTAATTAAAACACTGAACTGTCTGATTAGAGAAGTTTGCACTTTAGGCAGCAAATCAACCAAATAAATCAACTAGTTGTGGTGTCTGACAAGCACAAATGTTTCTCACATGTACTTTATTAATCTCTGTGAATATTAGAGTTATACTGCAGCAGGACCAACGGACTTCAACCAAGTGCTGACTCAATCATGGAAAAATGAGGATAACTACATTGTGGTAAAATATTCCATCTTCCCATCCAGATGGACTCAATCAAAAACCCACATCTGAACAAAGAACTTCAACCAAATGATTGCATGCTCTGCAAAGATACAGGAAAACAAAAAAATAAATAAGCCAAAGCGTATGTTGTGTGCATTGAAGCTGCTGCTGATCTAAATTTTCCAGAAAGGCTTTTAAATAAGCTAAAGGCCATAGTGAAACTCTAATGACACCTACAGTCTTTGACATTAAATATATATATATTTATATATCCATAAATATAATTATATAAGCTTATTCCAATATGTAATCACTGTTGTTAAAATGAAACAATGAAATCAGAGTAAATGACAAGTGACTCTTCTCAGAATAAACCTTTACTAGTGTCAATGTAGGTTTGTGTCAATTGTCATAATTGGAACATTCATCTTATGAATGCTCCCCTAAAATAAAATGATGCCACCAATTTTAATGAACACAAAACAATGCAATGAGGAAATGAAAGTGTTACAGCCAACAAACCAACGTTTTCACTGACAGTTAGGGCGTGTGTAGGCAAAGTAAATGCAGACATGAGCTGAGTGCTCAAAAGTAGCTAGACTGGTTTGGTTGTAAATTAACAATCCCTTTCAGTCCCATAAAATACTAATTCAACTATAATGATGACATTATTTTTAAAATGAAAGCATTACTCAATAAACATATAGCAATTAAGAAGACACAATAGCTGCACAAGATGCATCCATATCATGTGAATACGTTTGACAGTCATTCAGGCATCATTTATGGGAGTGGCTTTTTTGCCTCATTTTTGCCTCATTTTTGCCTGGATTTGCTGTTTGTTCTGCAATACTTCTGTCAAACAAAATTCCAGACAGCTGAAAAGGGTGTCTTAAGGACTGAATGACTCATAAATATTTCGTACCGATCTACAAAATAAAAGACAAGAAAGTCAATTTACACAATTATGCGCATATAGTCTGCACAGTTTTAGCTACATTAGCTACAGTTTTTCAGATTTACCAACGGGGACCAATTACCCATGGGGAAATAGACATTTTCAGAAAGTTTTTAAATTGTTTATAGTTTGTAGCATTTTCGGAGATTTTTGTAGCAATAGCAATGATATAGATCTGATAGAATCAGACTAAAAAAAGTGAACATAGCATTGGTATATCAATGCAGTATTCTGTGTTGCTGCAATGGCTGTGAAAAACAAAGGAAAATGGTATACATGTCAGGTCATGCCTAGTTTCACTTGCCTTGGAGATAAGCATATTGTTAATTCCCTACATTCCTGGATGTTTTTTATGGACAGCTTTATAAACTTTTATGAAAAATGTTCATGGAAATTTAATCAATGAGATATTTCATCATGAGATATCTTCCCTAAAGGCTTGCATAGAGTTCATGAGCACCTGACCCCTAAGCCAAATAGCAAATCTAAAAAAATAATACCACAATAATAGCCACTTTAATTGGTCTCCTGTACATCACAATCTGCTGCCACAATCCAGTAATGAAGATCAGATTATTCAGGACCAAATTGTTTCAATTGCAGGGCAAAGGTGTTGGATCGACCAACACTGCTACCCCATAACATTTCAACATTAAACAATGCTCGGCTTGTTGCAACAATTCATTTAATAAATTGGGCTGGTAGCAACATCCAAGTTGTAAAAGATCTTGACTGAACATGATCACGTTTCGTGTTGATTGATTCTTTTTGTCAAGTTCATTCTTGCAAGGTACGCAAGTCACAATTTTTACACGGCTCATAATGCTGCCACGCCTCTTTAAACCTTGCAGCCAAAGGAAATGATGTGCATTTAGCAAACTAGTTTTTTCATGTATATGTTTTGAAGATAAATACAGGCAATGAAAATACATTGATAAGCAAAATATTTAACCTTATTTTTTCCACAGTTCCATGCTCAGAGGTTTTGCACACAGTCCATAATGTTGAAAAAAAATTATATCCCAAAAAATGAACAGCACATCATATGCCCAAACTAGAGCCTACAATAGAATCCAGTCACATGGGAAATGATGAAAAATCAATGTGTGGGTCTGAGTCACTGGGATGTTGGCGGAGGCTTTTTGCTCAATTGTTCCAAGCTTCCAAAGTCAGTGTTTCTCAACCATGGCTTAGACAAGCTGAAACATAGTGGAATAATGCAACAATGGCAGAGGTTTCAAAAACCCTGGCTGCATCAGAAGAATCACTGATGATCATCCCTCAGTCTTGCCTCATTGAACTAAATCACTTTTTTTTGTCAACAGCACTATGCCTGTGGTCCCTGCATATCTGTGTAATCTAAACAAACAACTTTTCAGATAAGTGTATCTGAAAGCTCTCATTGAGCACTTTATCAAGGGGCACTTTAATCAGAGGTGATACATTACTGATGAGAAAACAAACAATGAATATGACACTAGATTATTAAGAGGGTTTATCCTCCCTGCTGTTCTCCCACTGATGGAGGTAGCAAAGCCTCTTCAAGCCTGTAAGGAAATAACAGAGGAAGTGTGTGCAAGTCCAAACTCTTTCCGTTTCACACTGCCATAGAAAACTTCTCGGAGGCACCCCTCTTATCTAAACTAACAACAAGTCACAGAAGAAAGTGCTGCCTCCTTCTGAAATGAGCACTGATGTCTCAACACACATTCTATTCATGCTGGAGCTTGACAGAACCTAATTTTCACAATAGGTGACAGCATAGCAGCCAGTGATACAAACTGCTGGAAGAAAATGTTCAAATGTTTGAAAGGGCTTCACATTATCTCCCACATACTGTATCAGAACATCTCGCTGATATCCGCAGTCATATACACCCAACTGCAAAGAGGAGCAAGAAGGGTGTGGCAGAAGAGGGGGATGGGATCTAAATGCGCAGTTCCTCAGATGCAACATCTATTCGACATCTATGTACAGGTTCACTCATCTAGGGAACAAAGTTTTCCTCAGAAAATCTAAGCTACCTTTTCTTTCAAGTAAAGCTTAAGCTCTATCTTTCACCGATTTCTCCACCCTCACAGAGAGATATTTACTGATATCTTCATTTGGAATAGGCGTTCTACCAAAGTTGAATAAGAGCAGAGCAGAGCAGAGCATTTCTTCTCTTAAGCCACACTTTTTCCCTCTTGTGCTTCAGACCTGGTTTCAATTAGTAAATCTTTCCAAACCACTACATTCCATCACCCCCACCCCCCACACCACCCCCTTCTTTCTCACTCCCCACGCCCTGGCCAGAATCTTAGGTTAAGAAAATCAAGGGGGGGAAATGAGAATGACCAAACTCCACCCATTTCAGCTTCACTTTTGAGGACTTGGGAGTTTGTTTTAGTTAACCAGTCCAATTCAGTCTTTAAGCTCCATGAGGGCAAGTACCAGAAAACTTTTTTTTTCCTTTTCCACCCAGTTTAAAAAACATGAAGCAGGATATCTATCCAAATCCATCTGGCTTTGGTCACATTTTGTAGGATACTGAAGCCCAGAAAAGCACAACCAGTCTTATTAACAGCAGCTCCACAAGCAAAATGGCCCAAAAGCTTAAACACAGAAAAGTGGCTCAGAATTAATACATGAAGGAGGAAAACACACAGTAAAAAGTTTTCGTGCGTTTAAACTCCAGCTGCGCACGCACGCGCGCACAAGCAGGCACACACACATACACACTCACACACACACAACACATCCACGTTGCACAGCCAACACAGACTGCAGGGGTGGGGGGTTTCTTTGCATGGCATGCAAACACGCAACCACTGCTCTGGTCAGTCCTCGAGGTTTCAACAGCTGGCAGACAGACGCAGCTGTGCTGTTACAGCCATTAGACACAATTAAAGAATAGTGCGCGTGATGCCTAACAGAGCTGTCAATTGTCCAAAAATGCACACACACACCTCTTCTCCTGCACCCCCCCCCCCTTCCCCCCTCTCCCCCTTACACTTCAGGGTCTTCAGTCGAGGGGAGAAGCATAAATGGTTGTTTATGAACTGCAGCTTAGGTCATAAACAATTTTGGTGGCCCCAGATCAGACTAGAATAAGTTTTGGCTTTTTTATTTATTTATTTATTTATTTTCAAAAAAGAGTTTTCTTCTTACCTGGAGCAGCCTCCAAAAAGTTCAACACCTCGGCATGAGCATCCTCAGCCGGCAACGTCTTTTCTGCCACAGCCCCGAAGTTTTCCCCCCACTGCGATCTGAAACTTGTCCTTGGAGAACTTACTTTCTTTCTCTTTTTTTTTTTTTTTTTTTTTTTTTTTTTACAAAGCTGGAAAGCTTTTCTGACTGTTTTATTGCTCTCGCTCTCTCCCTTTCACTTTTGCGCTCTTCAGAGGCTTGTGCGGTCGTAACTTGGGGCTATGGAGAATGGCTGAGTGAAGGGCAGGGCAGGGATCTTCAGAAGGAAAGAGGGAGGGAGGGAACGGTGTGGCAGGAAGGCGTGGCCTGCCCCTCCCCTTATCCAACGATCACCGCCCACATCACTCGCAGGCCGCAGTAGAAATGTGATCGCAAACGGGCGTGGCTTGCCATCACTGGGTGGGGCCTGTAGACAAGGGGCGGAGCATGGTGCCAAACTTGTAGGTTAGAATGAAAAGTGAACAGGGAGTGGTCGCTGACTGCCCACCCACTGTTGACACGGTACGTTGAGGACGTGAAGTTTTAAAGGACGTGATTGTAGTTGAGAAGCGTTTAATGACAGCCGTAAGACCGCTGTGTTACTCCCCAAAACCCGATGAACAACTGAACCAATGATGGTGTGGGCTAAGCATGGTGGTTCCTATGACTCATTCCTGGTTGAGACACTTCATCTTTCAGTCATGCAAAATGCAGCAGACGGATGTTCGCATGTACTCACTTCCATGAGCCGTTTTTAAAGAACCCATAATAGAAAACCCAAGTGTTTTCAAGAGTTTTTAAATAGTTTGGGTGTGAAGCGTGGTTTGATAAAAGTATCCTCTGAAGTGCATTTATGGAAATTAAGTTGCAAAACTGCCTATCATGAATCGATGGCCTTTGTGACGTCATAAAACAAGCATTGGCCGCCAATTTAGGCTGAAGATATAAGGATGGTTTCTGCCTTGATTGCCTTTGGGAACACAAAAACAGTCAATCAAAACTAATTATACATATTAAATTAAATATACTTTTTTTAAAAGCACTAAAGTTTATGGTCTCTTTATTGGATTTTTACTACTTTGAGTGTGTGCAAACAAAAGTAAATCATTTTTATTACATGCAAGTATCTGTAGGGAAATTAATCTACTACTTACTCTCAAAGTTCACTTTATTGTATTATAGTTAGTCAGGTTCAGCACAGTTAATTTTGTATTTAATGTCATTTTGTTCTGTGTAGCTCACAGTTAATTACAATGACAAAGCATATGACAGCCTTTATTATTTCTACAATATATAATGATGATTTAATTAATTAGAATATTTATCTCAAAGTCAGAAACCTACTTTTGCAGAACATGATTTTCCAGTCATCATTTTAGAACTCGCCATAGGTGATTTCAGGTATTGTAGGGTTGGTTTCTATCATGGCTCTAGGGTTATCTTAATTGTTACAGAGCACACTCAGATTACAGCCTCTCTTCCATTTTATGGTAAATTTAGCAGAACGTTTTGTTGATTTGTTGATTCAGTCATGTATACTTAGTATGTTAAAAACATATCACAAATAGTACCGTTCTGATAATAGATAAATAAATAAAAATATATATACAATGATACAATGCATCAGAGATTGTTGTGTTTGGATTACTTAGCCACTGGTTAGAGTTCCTATATTGTCCACCATTAAAAGCACATACAATGGGCACATGAGCATCAAAATTGAAGCATGCAACAAGACTGTCTGGTCTAATTATTTATGTTTTCTTTTAAATCATATGAATGGCCTGCTGTATGTGTGTTGCTTACCTGGGAAGAGATGGCACCAGGAGACACTGTGGGAAGAAGGCAGTCAGGCAGAGGCAATGTCATACTCTGGGCAATGTTCTACTGGGAAACATCAGATCCTGAAATTTATGTGGATGTTATTCTGACACATACCACTTTCCTAAACATTGTTGCAGACCTAGGACATCCCTTCATGGCAAGAGTATTCCCAGATGGCAGTGGCCTCTGTCAACAGGTGAATGTGCTCTCCCACTCTGTAAGAAACATTCAGGAATGAATTGAAGAAAATGAAAAATAGTTTAAGGTGTTACCTTGAAATTCAAATTCCCCAGATCTCAGGTAAATTAACATCTGTGGGACGTGTTTGAAAAACTAGTCTAGTCTATGGAGGCCCCACTTCCCAACTGTGCTCAGAGCTGCTTTTATGGAGAGGATATTACAACACTAGGCACGTACTTGTATATATGCTCTTTTTCATATGAAATATAAATACAGATGTGTATGAATTCGATCAGGTTAAGAGAGTTTAAAATAATTTTTGAACAAAATGTTTTGGAGTATTTGATTAAATCTTTGCAATGGATTTTTAAGTTTGACAAAGATTTATTAAGTGAACTTTTGGACATATGATAATAAGAACATGTACAATTCTAAATAAAACTAGCACATAATCTTCAAACATGTGTGCATTAACTGATTTACATTGCTGCTGTGCTACCTGATAGACCTGTAATGCTAAACAAATGTTCCAAGCAGGCTCTTACATTGACAGTCTTTTAAGTTCTTCCTGTCTGTTATTTTACTGCAAAGAGATGTCAAGTTTCAAAGTATGCCCCACAGCTGCTGCCAGCGTTACCCAGTGTTATCAAAACAGCCTTTCACTATGGCCTCTGACTGATTGCTCAAACCTCTTACAGAGTCCTCCTTTGTTCTAACCTTCCTTAACAACCATACGTTGCAAGTATTTACTTATATCTAATGATCTTATATTAAAGATTTTTATATTTAAAACCCATTTAATGATGATTATAATGTAATGCATAAAGAACCTTTACATCATATAACTTTATCAATTTATGTGTTGATCAAAGGTTCTTAAAACTAATTCACATTCAAACATCTCAGTTGTCAAAATAGTTATTTTAAGGACCATTTTTGAAAGGCCCTCTAGAGAATCAAAATGGTCTTTCATGCAAAGTACACCTTTTGAGAAACGTTTAACAGTGTATATTCATGAAACTTTCTTCAAGCAGCAACTCTTCTCAGTATTATTACTGTGGTAAAACATGACGTTGTATCTGTAAATGCAAATGTAGGGTGGCACTGGTAGTGGTAGGATACTTGCCTATGGACCTATGGTTCAAGAAGTCCCAGGTTCGAATCCCACCTCTGGCACTACCACTACTGGGTCCCTGAGCAAGACCCTTAACCCTGAATTGCTCCAGGGGGACTGTCCCTGTAATTAGGACATGTAAGGATGGATAAGAGCGTCTGCTAAATGCCGTAAATGTAAATGTAAAACTGTAGCATTTCGGAAATATGTTATACTAAAAGTACATAATAAGTTTGAATGTCTTCAACTTATAAAGGAAACAAATCTAAAACTATTTAAATCCAAGCCTTGGTTTGACTGGCATGGCTTTATGGCATCTTGTATTTTCAAATTATGTCAAAAAAAAAAAAATTGCATATACAAGGTTTTGTTCTGAGAGTGCTTGTTTTCATTTTCATATGGTGTAACCCAATCGAATCAGCAACATATAATTAATACAGTGATGCTTGTTTTTACAAATCCCATGGTTGCATTGAATATACAGAAAAGGTTGATTATGCCGTTTCAAATATTTGCTTGCATGAAATGTTCCCTGTTTAATAAACTAGGCAAAGCTTCTTTTATTACCTCATTTGAAAATGCTGTTGTTTATACTCTGTCAGTTTTATGATATAGGGACCAAAAGACACAACTTTAAAAGAAATATACGTACAATAACTTTCAACTGAATGTTTTTATCTTTCTCTTGAGAAGTTACTTTGCTGGAGATAGATTTGATTCCTCTAGAAACATATAGTATAGGAAGTAATAGTATTTCCTGTGTGAACAACTGCACTTTTACATTAGTTTGTCTTTTGCAATGTTCAGTGTTGTTGCTTTAAAACAGTTGTATTTCATCAGTCATAACTCATGTGTTTGTATATTGCTCTGGGCTAAAATTAGCTTCCTTCTCATGTGCCAGATGTTAATTCTCTCATGCATCATTGGGTTTATCCTGTCCATTTCAGTAAGTACACTGTGTGGACAGTTATTAGGCAAGTATTTTGACCATACCATCATTTGTATGCATATATTCCAACTCCAAGCTGTATAAACTTGAATGCTAATTGGATTTAAGCAGACCAGGTGATGTGTATTTGTGTAATGATGGAGGGTGTGGCCTCAGGAGATCAGCACTCTATGTCAAGTTGTGCATAATTATTAGGCAGCTTCTTTCCTCAGGCGAAATGGGCCAAAAGAGAGATCGAACTGACTCTGAAAAGTCAAAAATTGTAAAAAGTAATTCTGAGGGATGCAGCACTCTTGAAAGATATCGGGGCGTGATCACAGAACCATCAAATGGTTTGCTGCAAACAGTCAACAGGGTCGCAAGAAACTTATTGAGAATAAAAAACACAAATGAACTGCCACATATTTGAGAAGAATCAAACGTGAAGTTACCAGTAATCCATTATCCTCACATGCTGTCATATTCCAGAACTGAACCTACCTGGAGTGCCCAGCTCAGTGCTTAGTGGCCAAGGTAAGGGAGGCTGAAACCTGACCACCACTGAACAAGAAACATCAGTCGAAACATCAAGACTGGGCCAAGAAATATCTCTTGACGGACCAGATGGATGGGCCTGTGGCTGGATCAGTAATGGTCACAGAGCTCCACTTCAATTCAAACACCAGCAAAGTGGAGGTGGGTTACTGGTGTGGGCTGGAATTATTAAAAATGAGCTAGCTGGAAATCTTTGGGCTAAAGATGGACTCAAAATCAAAGATACTTTCTTCAAGCATTGGTTCAGGAAAAAGTCTGCATCTTTCAAGAAGACCATGATTTTTATGCAGGACAATGCTCCATCACATGCATGGAAGTTCTCCACTGCACAGCTTGTCAGTAAATGCCATAAAGATGAAAGAATAATGGCATGGCCCCCTTCCTCACCTGACCTAAACCCTATTGAGAACTTGTAGACCTTCTTAAATGGGAGATATGGGGAAGGAAAACAGTCCTCTCTGAACAGAGTCTGGGAGGCTGCTGCAGAAAAAGTTGATTGTCAGCAGATCATCAAGAAACTGACAGACTCCATGAATGGAAGGATTATGATTGTTACTGAAAAGAAGGGTGGCTGAATTGGTCACTGATTTTATTAAATGTCAGAAACATTTAATTTTTAGCTTTTTAATCAATTTTGAGCTTTTTGTTTATTATTCTCACTTAACAAATGAAAATTTAGTGACCTGAAGTGAGATGGGGAAATGTTCATTTTTCATTTAGTTTTCATTTAGTGTAATAATTCTGCACACTAATAGTTGTCTAATAATTGTGCACACATATGTATTGTTCACACTCACATTTCCTTTGTAAAACATTCAGGTTTCAGGGTTTTTAACATTTTGGATTGACTGATAGCACTTTATTTGTTCCAGATTAAAATTAATCCTAAAAATACTCACATGCCTAATAATTTTGCAGTGTAAAATGAATGACTGTGACTTAAGCCAAAAGGATGGCCAATATAAATTTCAAGGCAAAGGAATTAGTAAATTAGTGATGCAGTAGTATAAAGCACTCACATGCTGTCTTAGAAAATTCTATCAGAGTTAACATTACTCCCCTCTTAGCTAACACTGTTCATACCTTTACATTTTCTCATACTAGGCATAAAGGTAAATTGCTGTGGCAGTCTTGAGAAACTTGTCCCTGCCTCCTATGAGTGATCATACCATGTTGTTTGCACAACAGTGTTTTGGGGAAGCTCAACACTAGAGTCATATTTGGGCTTGATGTGCTTTTTGCATTGTTCAGAGATTACAGCAGACAGTGACATAGATACATATAGTACAACAATAGCATGATAGACAAGTTGTGTGTGGGTCTGTATAAATGAGTTTGTAAGTTTGAGAGAGAAGCTTAACTTTCAAACACTCTATTTGCAAATCCTTGTCACACCCATATTCAGTGCAGAGAAATAGCAAACAGCAGATGAATTCAGTAAACAGAGAAGGAGTTATTATACTGTCTGTCTTTGCAAAGAACAACAGGGTGTGGCAAGCCACTATGGGTGAAGAAAGTGATTTTAGCGAAGGACAAAAACGAAGAAATGCCGACGGCAGAGTTCTCATCATGCTACCAAAACCTCAGCAGGAAGAAAAAAAAGAAAAGATCATGTTCTCTAAGCAAGAGAACAGAAAAGCAGATGTTTAAGCAAGAGCTCAGAATGCGCGTTCGTGCCTAAAGTAGTAAAATCTCTGGTTAGTTTGGCACTGCTGACTTTACTGCATACTCTCCCAGCACCGTATGTAGGAGTTTGGTCTCTGTGCTGCAATAAATGATCAGCATTACAAACTAACTAAAAATGTCAAAAGAACAAAACATCCACATTTATATGGCTGATTTTTTGGAAGCACAGGACGGAGGGCCAGGCTGAGAGAAAGAGGGGCACTGTTCATGCAGGGGTAACTTGGAGTCACTTCAATGCCTGCGAAAAGTATTTCACGTGCTTTTAGTTTAGTGTGGACCTGTGATGCCGGGGCTAGTCATGAAAAATGGAATGTCTCAATAGTTCAATAGTAGGATATGTGGGAACGGGTGTGTTTCCTGGAGAGCCATGCATAGGTGTGTCTGCTTGTGTGCACTAGTGCAAATAACGAGAGTGAGTGTTGGTGTGTCAGGATGAGTCACACTGTATGACTACAATACACGCCGTGCCACTCATGCAGGGAGTGAAGCAAAGGAAAGAACAAGGAGGGGCCTTGGGGGCCCAGTTGCTTGGGTGTGTCCTGGGATCAACTTCAGAGGATAAGACTGGCAACTTTTTATGGGTTAAACAAAAGGGTGGGAAATAAAGAAGGAAAAAAAAACAATACATTTATACACTGAAAGCCATTTCTTGACTTTTGTAGTCAAATAGTGACACTATTACCAATCAAAACATTCACCTTTATTGCTATTCAGATGAAGGACATCTCTAAAAAAAGGTTCCTTTTGGATCCTGTTGATGCTTACTATTAGCTAAACAATGGACTCAGATCAAACTCCTGTCCAATCCAACAATGTGAGCAGTGTATTCAGAAGGGAGGAGCATGTGCTGCTGTTAAATATCACAGATCACTTGATAGATCACGCGGTAACATCTGTCCTAACAAACTAAAGCCTTTCCTTAGTACAGTTTTTCAGAACATGCCCTTGAGTCCTGAATTTTTTCATTTCTGAGGAAGACATGTGCAGTGGGACACTTTTCTAATCAATTATAATGTCCCAGAAAGTTGGGATCATTCTGAAATAAAGACTTTATACAGCTTTAGTCATGCTTTTTTACAGCCATAGCTTAAAAGCTGTTGTCAACTAAATGTTTTTAGATCGTTTTATGTCATGTGGAAATGAAGTTGCTTTTTAAGACATTTTCAGTGACAAAAACTTTGGTCTCTGGCACAGCCTATCATTTTGGGCACATACGTGTCTCATTAGCTGGCTGTTTTTTCTGAGAACAACAGCAGAATTGTGGAAAGGAGCCATCGCATCCCTCTTAAACAAAAGAAAAAGTGCTCTGAGCACATCAAGCAACTGTTGTGCACAAAAGGGCTATTGACTGGCTATTCAGGGCGTGTCAGTACAGGAGATGATGGTGATGTTTACCTGTTTAGGGAACAGGTAGTTATTTAAGAAGTTATTGTTATCTTCCATGACCTCCAAAACTAGTAAACATAATGCCACAACTGAGGATCAGCACTGAGTGTCACGCATTGTATGCATTGGATTTTTAGAAATGGGCATTATTGTTGTTTAGTGAAAAAAAAATGTTTCTCCACATTCAACAATGTCACAAGATCACTGATCATGTCGACTTGCCTGTTTGTCCTGATTTTAATACAGCTTGGAGGTCAAGCATTTTCAAGTGGTGTTACATACTAAGAGGTTCAGATATGAACATGATATATGACACTGAACTAGACTACCAGTTAGCATATTTTTTTCTGCAGGGTATGTCCCATTTTACCTATGAAAGCACATTCCTGTTTAACTACCTCAGAGAACAGTGTTTACTGTACCGCTGGCATGTACCGTATGGAGACGAAGTACAGGAATGTATGCATGTGGATATGAGCACATTCCTCCTGGGAGTGAACATACTCTGTCTTTTTCCCTGTCTGGTTCTCACCTTTCATCACACTAAGAAGAGCAGCATATACATTTTATGCATTTCAGTTGAGGGGACACCATCAACATCTCAACCCTAACCACATCGGGACAATCTCTCACAGCAGATAAGTTTATTAACCATGGCAGTTGTTATGGTGACAGTGTTTTGTGTGTCTTGTTGTCCTGGGGCTTCCCTCTGTTAGATCTTGTGATTTAGAAAAGGCTATCCCGGACTTCCAGTAAGAAAAGAGGGAAGAGAGAAGAACACAGAATGTCAGACGGATTGAATTGTGGTTTCCCCTGCAGATTATGACTCACCGACACGAGGGAGGGACTGGCCGAAAAAAGGACTATTCTGGGATGGCTGCCATAGCAACATAATAAGCAAGGGGGCAGGTTACTGCAGGGATGTTTCCATGGCAATGGCCCATGTGTGTATATAAATACGGGATACCAAAATGCTGGTTAAGAAGTTCCTAAAATCTAATACCACGTTGTCAGCCAGTCAAGCCGTCACAATGACAAAGTGATGAGACATGACAACGCAATTGTGGAGTCAGACTAAAGTAACTCTTTCAGCAAACTTATATTTACATATATGATGTGTGACACTAGTAGCATTGTTCACGCAGCAACAGGCATTGATTGTGTTTACCAAATCAAGTTCTGATAAAAGCTGATGCTTTTTATATCTGGATTTGTACTCAAATGTAATTTGTATCAGTTGACTAAGAACTTTCACATCTCTAATTTTGCTTCACTGGCACTGAACAATGAAGCACTTCTCTTCAGCCTAAGTGAGTTAAATCAGCCCATTGCTCTACTGCTGCTCCACCTAGAATTCCAACATATATCTACTCATCTACATGCTTCTCTCACCAACAGTTTAATCTTTGCACTGGAACATGTTTAAATATACTTTTCTTTACAAAGATTATTGCATGCAAACCAAATATATTTGATGATCTTTAACCTTGAAAATACTACAATTTAATGATAGTAAGAGTGTGTTGATTTTAATGAAATAGCTACTGTTTTATATGTGGTTCCATTGCTTATTTCTCTACGAAAGGCTTCCTATGAGCATTACATTCCAATCATAGCTTTTAAGTATTTCAACAGTCTGGTGGGTGGTATTTAGCCCTCAAGCCTTGCACAAGTTAACTCAGGAATCTGTTGAAAAGAAGTGCAATCTAATCTCTGAAGATACCTCTTAGATTAAGGACAAGGGATGAATTTTCTAAGATGTGTCACAGCACAAAGAAAAGCCATTGTGACTTTGAATGTTCTCAACAGTAAATAGGCCCAATTTAAGTTCTTTAGTTTTTAAGTTTTAATTTAAGTATTTAAGTTCTCCCTTTAAGGAATACAGAGTAAAAGGATAATTACTTTAATCCTTAAAATCTGTGATGCCTGTGACGTCTGTCCGAAAAACTGGGCCAGGCCTCATTTTGCTGATTATTGATAGGGATGAGTCAGAATGTTCAAATATTGAAATTGTCATGAGCATTAAAGCATTCAACAGTGAATTTTTGACATTCAAAAAATTTGCTTTGCTTTGTTTTGGCAGGTAGGGTAGCCCTCGGTCTCCCATCCCAGCCAAGCTGCTAGCTGATGTAACAGTTTGTGGTTAGTCGAGCTGTTTAATGATCTTGCATTACCAGCAGTTCTAAACAATACATGGGCATCTTCCCATGTCTAAGAAAAATCCCTATTGTGTGTATCGCAGCAAGTTAATAGAACTGAACATGAGAAAATTTGGTAATACCAAAACATTAATAAAAGTGTTAACTTTTTTAATTTATAAAATAAAGAAAACATATGTTTGTTCAGGTTTTTCAAAAGTTCATTTGAAAACTGGCACGTGTATACATATATACTTAAATACCCCAGAGTCTTTTACTCTTTAAAGTGATGATGAAAAGGCATTAACAAACTTTATATAGATGATATAAAAAAAATATTTAGGGCATTTTACATGACATTTACGAAATTTAGCAGATGCTCTTACCCAGAGCGACTTCCATGTCTTGATTACAAGGACAGTCCCCCTGGAGCAACTTAGGGTTAAGGGTTTTGATCAGGAACCCAATGATGGTAGTGCTGGAGGTGGGATTCAACCCTTCAACTTCATGGTCTGTAAGCGAGTATCCTAGACCACCCGCACCCCATGAGAAACATTCATCTCAATAGTTTCTTAGTGCTTCTTTCATTTTTAAAAATGACAGTACAACAATGACATTTAAAGAATTCTAAAAACCGTGATAAGAGCCAAGTGACACATAAGGTAAGGAGTCTCGACCACATTCTTAATATTTCATATGAAATGAACCTTAAAGATTCCTCTAATGGTGTTCAAAATAATAGTTTCACCATTCCTTACTGAATCCTTTATTGGGCACATTACACTGTAGGATCTTTATCTTTGTCAGGTCTTCTACCTGCTGCCAAAGGTAGGAATAAGCTCAAAAAACAGAACAGAAATGTGGTGCAAATGTGAAAAGCAGAAGTTCTAATTTCAAACCTACTCATACCCACTTGAATCAAGCCTGCACATATTCTAGAGCTTTATTCTTCTACTCTGATCATATCTTTACGTAGTCCACACCCAAACGCAGGCATCTTTTTCTTTTGAGAAAATTTAATGGGAATACTTCCTGTATCAACATTCAAAAAGCAGACTGATCCAAGAGACTACATCTGACTTCTGTGTGAATGGGTGGGGCCACAATATTGTACTGGTAAATAAGTAGATTTGTTGGATTTTGTTAGAGGGAACTTTAAACTGACAAAGTTTTTTTACATAAGAATTCTATGCTTAGAGCGTGCATCATCAGTCTACAGCGAATTGCAGTGCAATGATACCATGACACAAAGTGCTTTAAGGCCTATGCTGAATAACCTATGGAGTCTTACAGCTGCTATGCTATGCTTTCATGGCAAACAATACATCTGGCATATACTTGGGGTTATGCTATGGATTTGCAGGCACTTTTACAAAGCTTTTGTGAGAATGATAAGGTCAAGGAACTACACATAATGCAGAAGGTTGTAACATGATCCTATAACATTTCAATTTTCACAATACTGCTAGCATGAGGGCATCTGGGGTATTGTCTGCAAATTCACAGCATGCTATTTCTGAGGGAATACTTTTAATGTGGTCTAAATTGTATTCCAAACGTTGGTTGCATAAGCTTGATACAGCACTTCAGGGATACTAGTAGGTAATATACTGCACACAGATAAGGTATGGATTTTGAATTGCCCTGTTGTGCTGGGATTCAGTCAGTTAAACTTTGAAGAAAGTAAAGGGTTTAGCAGCTTAGGGTGCAGCAGCTTTCTCTGAAGTTCTAAAGTCTTGCAAAATACGCCTACTTTGCATGACATTTCTAAGCATTGTAGTAGTGTTCTGGATGAGACCATCTATTCCAGTGCTCCACCTCCCCCCTTTGGTAATATGAGCCTGTGAGTTCTGTAGGGGTCTCAGATCCAAAAGTGCAGGGGCTATCTGTTTTCCTCTAATGCCTACACTGAAAAAATTCAACCACTTTCTTTTTATGGTCAACTGCTAAAGTATACTGGGCCGCTTGAAATGTTGAAATGAAAGCAGACCTGTTTTTAAGCTGTTTGATGGCAGGCTGCTAGGGACTGTTCTGTCTGACAATAGCATTTACTTTCTCCCCTTCAGCACCCTGACCTCCAACCCCTGTGCTGGAATGTAGAATTTCTTCCATGCACTTAAGAAAGAAAGAAATGACTCCTCAAATGTATCCACAAACCATTCGACAAAGCACGGCTTACATTAAACAGCAGAGGAATTACCCCCTTAATTAATTTAAAGCCATATACTTTTTGTGGTCAGGTGGTCGACTGCTGTAGCTCATTGTAAGTGAGTTTGGGAGAAGTTTTTCGACGCAGAGTTTTGTTGAACAGCTTCCAAATGAGACTTGTTATTCTTTCCTGGCAGAACAGCATGGTGACTGACTCCAGGGGAAAATCCCAATATCAGCACAACACAGCACAAACTGCTTCCAGAGACGATACAAAATCTTTTTCCCTGTCTTGCCTACAAACAAATAACAAAAGCTATGCTCAACTCTTCTTAATTTGACCGTTTCTTTCATGCCATCTCATCTGAACAAATGAAATAAACAACACTGCCCTCTTAGCTTCTCCCTCATTGCCATGTAAGAGATTGAATAAACCATCCTGAATACATGTGGAAGTTCTCCAGACACTCAAAAGGGATCCATTCTCTCTTATACAGTGCTCTAGAGTCCCTCACTCTTTCCAGATGTGTGGAACAAATGCTTAGCATATGCACACCCTACCTATAACTATATTTTAAAGTGCATGTATGAAAACTTTGCTTCCTCTCAGTCAATGCAATGTGTCACTTTACCAGCCTCTTACAAGTTGGATAGAACACAGGAGATGTATACATGGGGCGGGGGACATCTACACAAAGCCAAGAAAGCACAAGGGAGGAGCTGGTGGAGCCTGTGTGATTGGGGGAGTGGGGGGGGGGGACTGTATATCGGATACAGCAGCATTGCTGTTGGCATTACATCAGGTATTGTTCCTCCCAAAGCTGGTTTGATTTGAGCATTTTAACTCCAGAATTACTGGATGGGTAGAAAGGAAGAGTGGATGGAACCTGGCCTTGAAAAGCTTTCAGTTTTTACCAAATATTCCATCACTCTCACTTCCCTTTGCTTTTCCTCACTCTTCACAAGTGTCCACCCTAAATAAACTCACAGTAAAAGACAATCACGCACAGTTTTCCCCAGTGAGACATGGTAATCTTTCACACACGACATACTAGTTTCTTCTATTAACAAAAAGCTTTAGGATAAATGACAATACCTTATACATTAATAGAATCACATATCAGCCTAAAAGAAATATCCAAAACAGTAACTTAAATGGAGAAGCAATAACACTTTAGAAATCAAGAGGTTCAAGTAAAAAGGTGTTTTCCCCAAGTCATTTTAGACCATTTGTCTTGGTCTGTTTATCTAAAACATTAATAATGAAGAAACAAGCCAAAGTTTTGTGGCCTTTGAACTGGAACAAACTTGGTTTTCAGCTCACACCCCATGCTCCACTTTGATCTTACAAATAAAATGGCAGTAACAGTGTGTTATAATGTATTTCAGCCCGCTAACCATGGAAATAATATGTGGTGAGGGACAGTAAGGTCAGTGGTAGCTACCTTTCAGAGAGTTTGCCACGGCTGATGAAACCTGGGCCCCTCCCTGCACTTGGCGGGGTTGCGTAATGCACCAGTACATATGAGCTAAGTCAACACTGAACAAGAACAGTGACACTTTATGATTGAACGTGCAGTATGACACCTTCACAACACTGCTTTAAATTGATTGCTGCAACGTTTGATAGATTAGATAAATGTTTTTATATCAGACACTCAACCTGTGCATGTAAAATCCATTTAAATATGAAATTACACTGAAAATTAAACATTACAGAATGTCTAAACAGCGTCCCACAAGAGGCAAACTTGAACGGGTGTAGAATCCTTTGCATTAACTCTACAGTGTTAAAAGTGCTGCCATATAAATTTTTACATGAACTTAGTAAAATACCACATAGAACAGTATAGTAACATTTGTTTTAAAAAAAATTATTAATTTTAAAAAAGGGGTTGCTCACCCTGGAAAAATGATATGCCATAATAATAATTGGCCAAACAACAACAGCAATTGATTTTATTCCCCAAGGCACAAACTGAAAATGAATTAATCCTCAAAGGTACAATGTATCCCTAAAACTTTGTCATTTAACTTAGTTTAAAATGTCCCGTACCTTTACTGTACCTGTGTTGTATTTGGAAATATTTCATTTTTTTATTATTTTCATAGCAACCATTTTAAAATGAAAAAAAGAGACAGGAGTTCAAATTTGATCAATAAAATGTAAAACAATGTAATTTCATTTATTATATTAATAAATTAGTAATAATTAAAATCATGTTCCTAAACGTACTGAAGACATTTCCTTGAGGGTAACCTATTTGACCTTTTTGTAACCTGATATAACCTGTAACCTGGCAAAATGTTATTTTCTGACACTGTATAATATCACGATAACTCAAACAACTAGAATCAAAACCTAGATGCCAAAAAACCTAGATGTTAAAAGTTACATTTGCATGAGTTTTTTTTTTTTTGTTATAGGTATCAAATGTTCATATATGAGCTCTTAACCTAGTGGAGACAACTGTGCTATAGTAAGGTTAGCTCACATAGGACACACAAAGCATTCATATGGCTTTGTGCTGCCATGGCTTTATTTAACACCACTGCCCCTTAAAAGCACCATGGTACTTACTGTTTAGATGAAAAAACTCACTTTTAAGTCATGCTTTCAGGCAGTAAATATACCTACATACACCTCATTGGTTCCATGCATAGGTACATAGGTTTAGAAGAGGGAGTACCAAGCCAAAGCAAGATGTGCTTTTTTTTTTTTTGGTATACTTGCTAATAATACTGACATTGGAGAGAGATTTCTAGAAGAAAAACCAGTTTCCAGTTTTGGCCAGAAGACACATTCTTGAACAATTAATTGTAATAATATATCAAGCTGCCAAGACCAGGCTCCTTCTCCCTCTATGAGCTGTTTAATCAGTTTATATAGTACATTTATGATACTTCCAACTTCTGCAAATTCACCAACATCTGAGGGCAACTTGCCACCTTTCTTTCATGATGTTCTAAACTCGGGCGTTGTTATACCCCTTGCTTTTTGCCACTATTTTCTCCATACTTCTGCAAATTTGGCTCACATTGCAACTCCTCTTCCCCTACCCTTATACTGCGTATACCTTATATGTGTGCATATAATATATAACTATATATTATATATACACACACACACAGACCAAAAAGGCTTAAAATTGGATGTTTGTTTCCATCTTGTGATCAGTAGTTTAGATCAGATTTTAATGTCTAGTGTTTACTGATACATTATGCTTTGTGCACATTTCTGTATAAGAATATAAGCAAGGTGCAAACAACTGTAACAAATACTGCACTCTGCACTTCTTAGTGCTTTGGAGTCGCCAAATAGTCTCGATTTCCTCCAACATAATTCCAAAACAGAATTAGGCACTTTTCCATGAGTCAGTTTGCAGAACCTTTTCTGATGCTGTTAAGTGTTGTTTGCACTCACTGTCAAACACACAACACAAGCTTTCCTCCCCCATTTACAGCTTCACCTATGGTTTCTGCAGGGTATGTGAACCATCATTCTAACACACAAACTATAGGCAAACTACCTCCCATGCCTCAGGTAGAAGGTTATAGTGCTTTATTTCATGTCCCATACTGTTGAAAAGCTTTTTAAATCTAATCCATACAGCATCCATCCAATCTTTCCATACAGCATACTGTTTTTGTTTCCTCAGTGCATCACTATTTTTCCTAAGCCTTTCTTGATACCATTCTCTTGTATAGGGAACTAAATTCCTTTTCAGAGATCTCAAAACACGCTCATCAACTACAAGGTCTTAATGCACTAACTGACCTGAATCTTTGGACAGAACGAGTTGATAAAAATAATGTGTAAACATTACAAGTTCGTTGTGGAGGTACCGCTTAAGTCACCACCTGTTTCAGCTGACGGCAGTGAATCAGGGCATTTTCAGCACATACCCCACACTTCAGGGTCAAATATATAGATCATAGCATATATACACTGCAGCAATATCCAAAGAGCAGTACAAAACTGAGTGCCAATTTTTTTAGGTTTACAGGGCTCTGAAAATCATGTGAACATGTTTAACTTTTGTTTTTTCCATGACCATGTTGCCCCTTACTCAAACAGTAATCTCTTGTCAATCAAGTTATTAATTTATAATAACCGCACCAAGGGAAAGGGGAAAATTTGACATGTGGGTCATTATACATTACTAAGGCAGTCAAGTTGCTTGAAGGAATTTTCTTAAATTTAGGCACGTTGGTAAATACAGTTCAAATTCTTGCTAAACCACAGAGTGAATGGAGCAGTTTTGTGCACATAGCAGAAGGCAATCCATTTTATGATCATATCCTCAGTAGCTTTAGTTTCTGTAAGCTGGTCTCCATTTTAGGAGCAGAACTGAATTGCTGCCATTTGTAGCTTTGGCTGCCCTCTGGTGGATAGGAGCATCAATTTCTCTTTACATAAAGTCAAAATTACATAAAGCCCCAAATTAAATAGCTGCGCAACCATCTTGTCCCAAAAGCAAGCAGCCCCAGAAACTGATCAGTCCAGTCTGTTGGTGCTGGCCTGCTTCAGTTTTTAAATCAAAATGGAATAAACAATTTGCGGCCCTCTAAGGATTATTTCTGGGAACAGTACAAAGGACTGCAAGGGCAACAATTTTAACCTTTTGCTATAAGCCAGCAGATGCTGCCAAACTTTACTGAAGACACTATAATGTTCCTTACTTACTACAGCACATAACTCAGTGTTTATAAACGCCTTTAAACGTTTATACCCTACCAAGATGGCTGAGCTCATCCAACTTCGCTTATAACAGAAACTTTGTAATGTTGACTTTTACAGGACATAGATTTGAACAACTAAAACAAGATCAAATGTGATAACTAAAAGGAGCATGCCATTAGGTCAAATAAAAAACCAAGGGGGACTGTGAAAAACATTTTATTAATTTTTTTTTTAACTCCAGACTTCATTTTAGCACGCAACCCTTTCCAACTTGGAATTCAAGTTCCTTTTGTTCACAAAGTGGTTGCATGTCCTTAGATTTAGATGTTGATCATTTTAAGTGCCATCACTGCTCACTTGAAGACCTTGCCCTGGTTGAAAGATTTGCCTACATGCTTGAATTCACCCTCCCATGCAAAGTACTCCTTGACCATAGTCTTGCATTCCTCACTGTCCACATCCAGTTTACGCCAGCTGTAGGATTCGTAGTCAATCTGCCAGTCCTCAGATAGCTGGGGAAGGAAGGAGTTAGGTGTAAGTGCCAACACTTCATTAAGGTAAGGCAATGCAAATAATCTGCATTAGCCAATTAGCAATACAAAAATACAAGGCAACGCTCACACCAAAAAGAAAAATAAATAAATAAAAATTAAAAAGAAATGTACTTACAGTGAAAGCAAGATCCTGGCCTCTGAAGACCCAGATGCCAGAGATGGAACTGTCATTGTTTGTGCCAAAGAGGATTACACTAGCGAAAGCATTCTTGCGCAGTTTGTCAAGTCGTTGGAACATTCCTAAAGTAAAAACAAATGTGAGGTCACATCATTTTTCTCTTCTTTTAAAGTAGATTCTAGTATAGCTAATGAAGAAAAAAAATAAAAACATTAATCTAGCAGCTATAAGCACATGACCTCATAATACTAACTGACAGGCTGAGCTTTAACAATCCTAACGCATGACGTGAATTCATTATCTTCATTGTTTAATATGCTTAAAAAGTAGATCTAAACAGAAATACTGAACCACAAAAGAAATTGTCAGATCATCATCACCCCCCCCACAACTCAGCTTCTGTTCATGAATGACATTGTCACCACGACCTGCTCATACCTGTGATAAGATTGCAGCTCATGAAGGTCATTGTCAGCTCATCTGGAAAGCGGTACTCAGCATACCAAATGGAGTAGCCCTCACGGTCAAAGTTCTCCCAGAAGTAAGGGAGTGCCACAGTCAGAGTGTCCTCATTTGAGTACTTTCTCTTGAACTCATCCAGGACAAATGAACTGATGGTAAATAAAACATGTGGAAAAAGTCTGCTTTGAGCAAAAGTCACCTGAATAGTTATTTTACAAGCAGAGCATGAGATTAAGAGGCTGAACATGAAGAAAAAGTGATTAACATTTGTGGGAGAAAAGTTAAACCTTCAGTGAAGGATCAAATACCTCTTTGGAAGGTGAGCAAAGGGGTCCTTGGTTTTGGGTTCAGAAGCCAGGGCAGCTTCACACTCATCCATCTCTTCAGGAGGAGGAGCGGCAGCTTTCTTCTCCTCCTTTTTCTTTTCTTTCTTTTCCTGTTGTTGTGGCTGCTGCTTCCCAGCATCCTTGCCACCTTTCTCCTTCTTGGAAGGTGCCTCCTTCTTGGGTTGGATCTCAGCAAACTTCTTGGCTGCATAAAGCATGAAGTTATCCCTCATTACCAAGCATGATAACTAACAAATTCAATGTTTCCTGGTATACAAGCGGTAACCCCACAATTCACACAAGACTACAAGTTAGACACCATATTACGGACTGTGTTTTCATTTGATGCACTCCAGAACAATTCCACATGTAAGCAACAAATACAAAATAATGGCCACTAAAAAAATCTAACTGTATAAATTAGTTGGATTGTGTGCCTTATCAATGCTACAATTCCTGCAAACCTTTTAATATGTATAATAATTTGTGTATTCCTACACAGATGCAGTAAGCAGTCAATTCAACCAATTTACAATTTCAGGTAACAGTAAATTAGCAGGCTTTTGTCAACAGGGTTAACAACAGCCAGCAATTAAACAAACTCTTAACTCAGCTCACACATGTTTTATGTCATCAAAGTAGCCAGGTATCAGAATGCTCATCATACCATCAAACTGGGCCATCTTCTCACAGAGCTTGATGTCTCCAAGAACAGCCTTAAACTGAGGTTGGTTTAAACATGTCACAAACCAGCGATTGACATTTGGGAAGGGCTGACGGAAGGCAGGCTCAAGAACCTAAGAGGGACAAGAACTTCCAGGTCAAAGTGAAGAGAGTAATACCAGAACAGAAATTTTAAAAAGGCAGCTGTGTAGAGTGTCCATTCCTAGATTTTCAAAGTACCCATCAGTTACCTTTACTTTCAATAAATCCTAAATTCAGTTTTTTTGCCATTTGTAAAGGGTCATTAATTATACTATAGCCAGGGAGAACAAACCATTACACACATCTAGAAGACTGGCCAAAATAAAAAAAGTTTGGGGGGGTGGTGCACATCTTCAATTTGCACTTTGTGTCTTGAGGGTCCCTTTAAAATTCTACTTTTGGGGACTTCCCAGAGCTGCATCTCACTGCATGAGCATGTAGCAACAGGCTAAGCAGCAAAGCTTTTAATTCAGGCAAGAATGTGGGATGAGCCAAACACAGGCTAACTAGTATTCTCTGAAGAGGCATATGTATATGATATCTGCATATTACAAATCTAAATGGATACAAGACTTAATGACAATGTATGCTAGCTCAAAATATCTGACTGGAATACCTACTATATAGGCTCAATCATTAGACCCAACAGACAAATGTGCTGTGTTTCATCAAATCACTTTTACATGTACTATGCTGATTAAGATACTCAACCAAAAGCATCTCCATAATTTACAAGAGGCCATGAATGCTCCAACAATTTCTACCATTTAAACCATATTTGCACACAGCGACCACACCTTTAACCAAATGCACCCTTTAATAAATCTTGTAAACGCCACCACCCATATATTCTGCACAGTCATTTGTTTGCTCCTGTAACAGTGCCATTTCAAGAACAATACTTTTTTAAAAAATAAATAAATACATTTTGTATGTAGGACAAGAAACTTAATGGTTCTAACCTCATGGTACAACTATATCTGGGGCAAAGCATAAACATACCATCATATGTAAACATCTAAGAACACCCCACACCTAGCCTCACATGAGTCTTCGGAACAGTATGTGAGGGGAGCGGTGTTGAAATAAGCACGATTTTGCCCGGAGCAAGGAGCGGCTTTAGAATACTGGAGCATGTTTTCTCTCGCTTCAAGACCACTGATACAACTGACTGAGATCAAGTTTTTTTTCCAGACTCCCTCAGGCAAGAATTCAGAATCATGGATACCTCTCTCACCCATGGTCCCAAAGAACCAAACTAACTATGTTTATTACTCCTCTGACCTTGATTGCCTTTTGTAAAGACTACTTAAGCCACTTTGAATACAAAGCATGAGCTTAACCAGCTTCAGTTGTTATATATATTTATATTAACAATATTCAGTTATATATTTTACACCTGTACAGTTTACATATTTACATTACTTCCTCTATTCTGTTGCATCTAGAATTTGTTTTTTCATGTCATTGCACAACAATTCAAGGATACATTTAATTGCAAGTTATTTTTTTTCTAGCAATGTATGTAACAATCTTTTTAAAAGCAACTTGATGCAAACAGATGCAGTCACCTGAAGGCCGTAAGGCTCTGCTTTCTCTATACATCCACATTTACAGCAACGCAGTAGACTACAAGAACAACTTGTGTATTCATAACTTCAGCTACTTAGGAATGTAATTTATTATCTTCCTGTGACTCAAGGAATCCTAGATAGGTGGTCTTGCGCAGGGGTGGACAGCCCGTCATGAAGGGCCAGCGTTCTGCACAATTTGGAAACCTCCCTGCTCAGCTCACCCCTATTTGAGGAGGCAACTACTAAAACTGTGAAAGACACCTGCCCTCTAGGACTAGAGCTTCCCACCCCAGCTTAGCATCAACACATGGTAGTGGACCTGGAGGGTGAGCAGGGAGCAAGTGAGGAGCAGGAGACCCCAGAGCAAAATGACTATAGAACTTTTCAAGCAAGGAGCAGAAAATTTAACCTCCCTGTTCCACTCACATTTGCTGCAAAAGTGGGTTCTGTCTTAACTTCATTGAAAGGAAAAACATGGAACTCACCTGCTTGTAGAGCCACAGCAGAGAGCAGACCACCGTGATGTCAGCTAGACTGACACGCTCACCAACCAAGAAAGTACGAGTATTTAAGTGCTGGTTAAGAACAGTGAGCACACGCTTCACCTCCTCCTTGGCCTGCTCTGTGGCCTAGAGAGACAGTATCCAGAAAATAAATATTACAGCTATGAAACTGGTGCATGCTCTAAATGCACATCTTTGATCGATAAATCTACTGACCTGTTTATTGAACTGCATAATGCCCAAGGTGGGGAAAACCCAGGCACTGGCTGGAGGGATGATCTCAGAATCAGCAAAGCTGACCCACTGCAGGACCTGGGCGCTGGCTTCAGGAGTGCTGCCACGGAGGGCATCATTGCTCACTGCCAGAAGTACACACATTTGCATTTTTAAAGTATGCATACACTAACATTTCAAATGTTAGTAAACATTCTTGGTTTCATTCTTGGTCCATGGTTCTTTTGGGGTTTATCCCCATGTCTGGAGTTGAAAAAAATCTGGAACTTTAAAGCCTGCTTTGGGACCCACTGCTCTAAGCAGCATTCAAATCCTAGCATGTTAATGATCAAAAAGGTGTTGCTTACGGTAGTGAGCAATGGCATTGCTCTCGAACAGACAGAAGCCATCATCACCCTGGTAAGCTGGAACCTGTAGACAGGAGGCAAGTCCAGCAGTGAATAAAACTTTTTCAGGACAGATAAGCATTTCCTTTGCAGGGTGCGAGTGAATATACAGAGAATGGAATAATTACCCACCTTGCCCAAGGGAAAGTTGCTGAGGAAAGCAGGGGAGCGGTTTGTCTGCCCAAAGGTGAAGGCAGGGGGGGAACTCGCCACCTTCAGGCGAGCCCCACTGTACTGGGCTGCGATTTGAGCCTTGTAGGCCCTCCAGTTCTCTGCGTATGTGTAGAGAGTCTGGAAAACAGAGGTCAGAGCTTCATTTCAGAAATCAATGTCCAGGGAGGGGGAAATTTCCAGGGCACCCCAGATCATGATGCACCATTTTCTTTAAGATGGTTAACAAGAGGTGATGGAGAAGGTGATGTCCATCAGTGCCCACAGGCATCAGTTCAGTATGAACCATTTCTTTTCTGCCTCTTAAAAGACACTAGGTGCAAAAGAAAGCAGGAGCCACATTTTATTGTTATCTTTACAAACAAGGACATAATACATCCAAAACCCGTATAAAAATTCTCAATGTTCTTTCTACTGGGTAGCTTTTAAGAGCTAAATGGGGAGATTGTTTATTAGCCAGCTGGCAGCCGGTGGCCTCCTGTTAAACCAGGCTAACAATAAAAACACTGCACATTTGGTCAAAAAACGAACAACCGGGCGACTTTAATGCGTTATAAGGGTTCAGAAAAGGCATATGAAGGGCTGCCCGGTGCTGACATGAGACGCAGCGTGAAACGTGGCATCACAGAGAGGCTCCGAGCTGCTCGTTCCTTCTGCTCATTCAGAACTAGCACCGGCAGGTTTTAAAAGCTGAAATAAATCACTGAGCGGCTCCGAGAAAGGATTTAAAACCGCCCCGTGAAGAGAAAAAGGCACTGGCAACAAGGATGGATGCGATAATAGAAGGATTGCGGTCGAAAAGGGGCACTAGGAGAAGAAGTTAGATTTCCAACCATCTTACTCACCCCCACCGCCATCTTCAGGACGAGAGCGAGAGAGAGAGAGAGAGAGAAAGAGAGAGCGGCGCACGCTAATACCGTCACCACGAGACCCGGCGCAGAAATAGCACGCGAGAGCTGAAGCTGCATTCAGGAGGAGCCCTGATTCTGAGTGTGAGAGGATTAAAGCGGTTTATTGGTCGCTTACACCGTTACACGTTAACATGCAGGGAAGTGTACCTCTCCTGAGATTATATCCAACAGTAGATCCATGAACAAACTATACTATCAATCTCTAAAAGGATTTAAAAGATATTCTTGTGCTGAAATATGCAGGATAAAGTGAATGCAGAATATTGTGCAGAAATAAAAGTCAAAAGTTCTGCCAGAATGATGGGCTGACTTTTTACATCAGATAGAAGAACAGAAGTCAACTTATGGGCATTCCTTGAACAGCTGACTCAAGTCTTTAATTCAAAAGTGAAAGTGACAACCCTTGTCATTGCGAGGTCAAAGCACAGCAGTGAACCACAACGAAATTGGACCTCTGCATTTAACCCATGCACACTCAGTCCTCTGAGATGACAACGAATGTCCCTGGCACAAAGGCCGGCAAAATAATCAACATTGCTTAAATATATTGGGTGTTAGGGATACATTTGGTCATTTTATGGGACTGATAATGAAGATGGTCCACTTTTATGAAATTCCTTGGCAGGATGAGGGGATCAGGTAAGGTGGATGAGAGAGCTGAAGAGTGGACATCCAGAAGAGGGCTGGGAACCAAGTTTTGCATCTTGAGCATCAGTACTGTAATCACCTTGTCCTTTTGACAGTGGACCTCATACCATAAAGGCATCAGCAGCACCTAGAATGCATTAGCCTTGGTGAAATTTATTTCTGTCACAGATAACAGCAGGTCACCATTTACTCGTGTTGGTTGAATGTACTCTGTATACATTCGTTACTGTATTTAAGTCTTACACACTACATGCTGTAACATCTGCACTAGGTAGATTCATGTCATGTGTTATTTTGTTTTTTTGTGTAGCACCATGGTCAGTGGTAATGTGTTTATGATTGTATTGACAATAAAACCTACTTGACATTTTGCTTCAGGAAGTGTGGCTTACTGTTGTTTCTCTGTTTCCATTAAAGTAAAGTAAACCTGCATGCAAGAAATGTACAAATTTTCAAGCTTATTTATTTAAAAAAATAATTGTCATCTACTGGGGTGAAAAGTATGACAGAACAAAATAACAACTAGGAGGACTGTTTTTGTAAAAGCAAATACAGAAACATCAGTACACTGACAATTTATTGTCCATGCATGCAACTCAGCTTTCATCAAGTTGAACACAGCTCACTGAGCCGTTTCTCGTTTTAACCAGTTGAAGAGAGCATTCATATTGCGTGAGCACACACTGAGTATTTATGCCTGTGATGCTCTCATTAGCCAATCATTCAAAAACATCCCTTATATTTAGTCCATGTTTGTGGGAAAAAAAAGATTCTACACAACTGTAGGTGTAGACACTGAAGGATGATAAACAAACACTTCCAAAACAAGATGAAATTTATAAGTCCACTGGCATTTTTTACAGACGGATCAGCTGACAAGACCTGAAAAGACAAATAAAAAGTCATTTTTTTGTGTTTTCAGTAACTGTTACATGCCTGCAATTAACATAAACATGTTCATATCTGCCCTTTTGCATGCACAGGATGCACTGTGATTGGGTTAGTCAGACAACGTTAGGGATCATCATGAACAGATCTTAACAACATCCAACAAAAGTGTAAAATTATAAAATTATGTAAATGTCTTTGTCAAGTGATGGAAAATAAGGTGTGAGAACAAACAAGAAGGACAGGGGATTTGGAAAGCTGTAGTTGACCTGAAACCAAGAGCCTGTTTTTACTCTGGGCCAATAAAGGCTCCAGAGCCAATCGTATCTATCCATATCATAATGAGAAACAATAAAATGAAAGTTAAACAGAAAAAACATGTGACGATGTGCAGAATGGTTAAACCAGATATGATTGCACCAGGGATGCATTGGATCATGCCAACATTTGCAAAAATCTGAAAGATGTTAATCCAAGGTGTTAACAGCCTCTTGGACAAATCAGGCAACTGCACCATTTCAAAAGGTTTAAGCTTCATAATTTTGTAACACATCAGTAGAACACAAAGACAGAACACTTAAAAATACCTACCCAGATAGTCATCCATGAGAGAGCCAATGGCAAACTATGTATATAATAAAAAAAAATCAATATATATTAGCTAATAATCACAAAGTTTACGTTGCTGCAATGTGCACTAAGATTTTAAAACATTAGTTTAACATGTTAACTTAGTTAGTTTAAAATGTTTAGGCAAAAACTTACAATATCATTCTTGTCCACTCGAGTACCCACAATCTTCAATCGAATTTCATCATCTTGCTGGATGACAATATCCTGTAGAGGTAGTAAAATAATTAATAGTTTGCAATTGCAATGTAAAATAACATTTAAAAGTAATAATCATCAGTTATACTTAAAAACTCTTAACCCTAAGTGTTCACGTCACCTTACCTCATCCACCGTCTTGTAACAGGGAGGATTGGAGTTTGGATCGAATTCCATTTCTGAAGGTATAGACTGGAAAAGAAAGTAACAATTATAAACTTGTAACACATTTGACTAGTAAATGTAAAATCTTGTTGCAAATATTTGAACAAATTACTAAAACCAAAGGGTAGGTCCACCAATGGAGCATCTTCAATTTACAAATAAATGTGGAAATATTATTAACAAAAGTAAATGTACAGTATTCTGTACACTGTATGAAAGATGAAAGTGAAAGTGACAACCCTCGTCATTGCGAGGTCACAGCACAGCAGACAGTGAACCACAACGAAATTGGACCTCTGCATTTAACCCATGCACACTCAAACACCGTGCAGCAGTGGGCAGCTATTGAACCCGCCTGGGGAGCAGTGATAGGGACGGCACCTTGCTCAAGGGTACCTCAGGGCAACCTATTGGGAAGGGGTTCGAACCCCCGATCCTCCGATCATGCGGCTAACGCCCTAACTACTAGGCCACCACTGCTTTAAATTTAAGATTTAAGTTGGGTTAAATTACATTTAATAAACATCAAATAAATAACATAGCAACAAGATAAAATAAAACTGGAGTAAAAGCCAACTTTTGTTACAGCTTTTGCTTTAAAATAACCAGCTAATAAATTAACTATCTAATCTGAAGGTTCTTGTCTTTTAAGATCCTTGACATTACTAACTTACATGAGACAGTGACTGTGAAATCTATCTACTTACATGGCGTGAGATGAAACAAGACATCGGCCCAATTTCTGTGAACAATCCAACCTGCAAAAAAATGTAAAATAAAAAAAGTTTACATATATACTAATTAATTTTAATAAAACTGCAACCCTATGAAAAATTCATAAAGCCATAAGTACAACAAATAATTAAAAGACCTAAAAACTCTCCCAAATGTCTAGCAAGTGAACAGTGAGGATTATAATGCACATCATTATAATGAGGATTATAATGAGTGATGAAACAATAATGCATTCTGATCTCATACCTTATTAACCTGGGTGACAACTGCATCCACTACCTCTCCCTTGAAAGGCCGAAAGACGATGGCCTTGTATTTGACAGGGTACAGCACAAAACCCCTGCCTGGCTGTATAACACCTGCCCCTATATTGTCAATAGTGGTCACTGCAATAACAAAGCCATATCTACAAAGAAATTTAAAAACCACCAAAAAGTTAGTGAACTGTACACAAACTTGAACAGTGTTTCTTTTTAAAGTCGGCATGGCTTAACAGGACTTACTTTCCAGTGCATGTGCCTTCCACCTCTGTAAACAGCTTCTGTTTGACTGTGTTCAAAAGGTTTGGACCAAAGTATCGAGGATGAAGAAGAATCTCATGCTCCAGAGAGATCTAAAGTAGAAAACACAAGTCACAGCTCGGGTTTTTTCACATTCACATCCTCACAATGAAGGTGAATTTCATGACAGAAACAGACAAATGCGATTGTATTTTATTGTAGCAGGTAAACTGAAACCCCAAGCCACCGACAGCAGTAAAGCCAGGTGATTAATGAGTAACTGGAGGTAAATATGTAGAAGTTACACTATCCCTACAAATGTGCTGTGACAGGAACAGCAGTCTCTATCATGTATTAGAAATTGAATTATACTAGTTAATCAGAATTTTAAACGCCTTCGACCCTCTGCTGAGAAACCTCCGAAAACGCAGCACTGCTGAGGAGAGCTTTGGCTACTTATACCATTCATACATTAAGATATAATTTCGTAGTTCAAGCATTCCCAGGCTTTGGTGAGACAGGAAGCAACTTACGTGATAAAACATCTTTTACGTTGTTGTGTACAGCCGCGGATTACAACTGAAACGCATTCAAATGCTGTAAACCGTTCTCAGCGGAGCAGTGTGAAATTACCAAGAATACTAGGGAGACTTCCGGTTGCAAGTTTTCTTTGGTGTATCAAAATAAAAGTCCGGTTCCTCAATCGATTTTTACATTTCAGCGCTTTAACATGAAGGAATATAAATATTGCCATGATATATTACAACGACATCAACGTATTCGTTCGTATTTATTGATTAATACATTTATTTATGTAAAAAATTAATAATACAGGAAGAAAGTAAATTAAATTTCTGGTTTATATACATTTTCCACATTTTCCTAGTTCTAAAAATCTATAAAGAAACAAACCTATTTCAATATACTCTACTAACTCTAGCTTAATAGAAACAGGTGTTAGATACATCAAAAAACCATTAGAAAGAAGTTTGCTGGGTTTTAAACACAGACACCAAAAGGCAATGATTAAGCCTGATTTCACATAAGGTCAAATGTATATGCAATATACATCAGTAAAGGATTGTGTCGGCATCAGACCTACTCAGGTACACTCTACTAGCTCTACTTTAATAGAAACAAGTGCCGGAAGTTTCCCTCATATCTTTAGAAATTTCGAACTACTATGCCGAGTAGTGTAGAACTTTGATTTTGAAAAATGCGTCTTCGTAACCATGAGAACAGAAGTACTTCGGGTTCATTATTCGCGCTAGGTTCATGCTTCTTCTCAGTGGTGTAATTCTGAACAAAGCTAACTTACTTCTGGGTTACCGGACTTTCAAAATAAATTCTAACCGCTCAATGTAACAACCTTCAGGCCTTTTAAATTATACATATATATATATATAATATATATATATATATATATATATATGAATAAAAAAAAACAAATTTTTAGATTTATAGGACATCTGATAAGTAGCACGGATAAGAAGCATGAGTGCTAAAAATTAACATATTTTATTTATAAAAAATTATATTTTTTATTTAATTAAATTTTTTACGTTTCAATAAATGCTTGTAGGTAACTTTAAATACTGTATATTATTACAGTACTTATGTACTGTATATATGAGTCATCTAATTCTCGTGTAGATATGTATGTACATATATATTATATAGATAGATAGATTATTTATTATTTATTTTTATAGCTCATGTACTTCTCCTGTACTTGACCTCTTTCCTCTTTCCTGTGTCTCTATTTTTAATATATCTTTTACATCTGTCACTTTTATAGAGCCTGTAACAACCATTTTCCCATTCATTAGGATAATAAAATACTCTACTCTACTCTCTCTAAACAACCACCAGAGGGCAGTAAACTTTTATCTTTGCATTAATAAAAAAGGCAAGTCTCCCCTTCTTCACAAATGCATCTTTGTATTGTGGTTTAATGTAAACACGCATTTTAAAACTTTGGCAATTTTGTCATCTGTGCAATTTTTAGTTTAAATGAAATGGGCTTTTGTTTATTAAACTCTGAAATATATCTGTTTTTCTGTGTAAATTTAGAAAATAAATCCTAATCTGCTGCCTGCCTAGACATTTTAACCCTAAAGATGCCAGCGGTGTAGAACGGGTTCACTGTTCGACCAGTAGGGGAGCAGTGCAGCCGGGCCTATTTTTTAAACCTTGCCTTGAAGGTTCATCACTTGATCATCCAGTAAAGCACAGTAATAAAGCTGTAAAAATCATAACTGAACAGGCAATAACGATATTCAAATAGTGGCAAGAAACATAAATGATCTTTTTGTGGCATAAATGTTCTCATCTTACCACTTTAAAGCACTCCGCACTTTAGTTACAACACTGCTGTTCTGTTATGATGTGATGCTCACATTTAACCCCAACAGTCAAAAAAGGTTTTATTTAAAATCACATGTCCTTCATTTTTACTTTTTATTGATGCTATAATGAAAAATGTCCATGTAACATTCAGATAAACAAAATTATATTTATTTATAACGGAAGAGAAAAGCTGACTAATTGCTTATAAATGGCTAATAGGAGATTGCAGACAGTTTAATTCAACTGCACATAATTAAGGTGCTGTTTTCCCTAAAGAGGAGATGCTTAAAGCCAAAATTGGGAATTCCTAGAACTTTTTGTTTTATTGTAGTTTTGATTCTATATTTTATCGCCTTGCAAACTACTAACAAAGACACCACACACACACACCCCAGACCAGTAAGTTGCCTGAGGTGTCTGTCACCGTCACTACTCCCAGGTGCTTTAAATCGCTTTGCCCCTGCTGCATTATTTACTGTGTGCTCTGCCTGTTTCTACAATGAAAAATAGTCACTTTCACTTCCTTACACACCTACACACATGCACATACACACACACACACACACACACTAATACTCTCAGCATTAATCCAGTGATCCTATGGTAGCTTTAGTGCAGCTTCAGCAGCTCCTGATTGTTTCACGCCTGCATGTAATTCCAAGTATCATAACCATTAATTTGCCAAAAGAATGTATTTGTACATCCACCTCCACAACTTTCTGCTTAAGAAAGGCCTCCCTGCATCCTGCTCTGCCTTTCACCCCAGACACTCCTTTATCGCAGGAGATGCTGAAAGACAATGACAGAGAGAAATTGCATGTGGCAGTGCAAGAATGGGTCCAAGAAAGGAGAGGAAACATGTTTTGTTGCTGTAGCCCCTCTGAAATGGGTCCTTGCTTATTCTGGGGAGCAGTTTTGTAGCCTTAAAAGCCGGTGTTTAAAAGCTCTTCTTTGACTGGGGTGCAAAGGCCAGAAGCAGCGGTGTGCCATAGATCAGACTGCCTGGCCATTGTTGCTTGGGCAGGTCAGATACCCCCAAACTGAGGCCATGCATGCTGATGAGCCTGGGCAGATGTCCACAAATATCCCAGGGCAGCGCACAGTGTTTGCATCAGAAAGAGTTGTCCAAAGCGTTAAAGGTCCTTGGGGACTTCTTCGTTTTTTCTGCATGCTGCATTCTTGCAGAGCTGCTGGCACTCATATAATTAACCTTGATATCAGAACAGGCAGGGCAAGAGAATGCGTGCAGATGTCTCCACAGCCACAAGTTCACGGTCCTTGTGTACCAAAGGCACCTCCTCGCATTTAAGTCACCAAACATTTTCCTTTTAGCATTACCAAAGGTTTTACTGGTTTTTGTCTGTTTGTTTGTGTGATGAAACCTCAGCAGGAGTTTTTTTAAACACATTAGAACATGTATCACAGCAGTGCAAACATAAAGCTAGTCATAAAAAGTTGTTCAAAAAAATGTATTCAGTGTTAGCCACCAAAAATATCTTTGCTTTGACATGTACTGCTTTGCTTAAAGAAGAATCCTGCAACCATGCCATCAAATCTGTTTGACAAGGCCATTGTATTTGTGTATGTATTTCTCATCAAGCTCATGTTTCTTTCTTCCATTAACACTATGATGTCTTCCATTAACACCATGAATCATCACTATTTTCAAACACATTCTAAAGGACATCTTAGGCTACTAAAATGCAAAAAGTGTTGGAGCTGGACTGAAAACAAAACTCGACCATTCCATAGTAGAACCTCTCCATTCCTGTTTTTCACACCTGTTCTGAAAGACATTGTACATGCTGAGTGACTATTACCATTCCCCTGAGCAGTAGTGTGCCCACTGATTCGGGGGAAGCACTACAGATATTGTCCTGGAATAATTGCACTTGTATAGTTTGCCACTGCTCTTTCATTACATGGTGGTCTAAGTTCTCTTACTAGCGACACCTAATGCAGAAGTGCTGCCATTGTTTTCAAGCTCCTCATTGTCCAGCCACATTCTTTCACGTGGTTCCTGTTTCGCTCAAGTATTGCTGATTATAGCATGTGTATGTTGCTGCTCTTTAGGAAGGAATGCATCTTTTGATCTGTTATCAGCGATGGTCTATTTCTTCTTCACAGAAACATCAAATAATAATGATATAAGATAAAATATAACACCAATCAGCAGCAGAGTTGGTTAAACTACTGTGTAATGTGACTATTCAGCATGAAGAATTACACTGTCTTTCATGCCATAATACTGCATTTTAAGTTCATTTTAAGTTTATTTGAGGCCACAGGATGTAAATCATCAGTTTATCCAAAGCCAGTTAGTAATTTGGAAAAACCCACGTTCAATTCACTCTTTAACTATTCCGGGATGACGTATATGAATTTTTTACAAATAAATTTTAGATTATTTTGTCATTTTCCACTGTAGGTAGTCCACTGTGTGCCCAAATTATCCCCAAAATGCAAATCCTACATTGTAGATGTAAAGCTATCAAAAATATTTTCCTAGTGTTTTGGGGATTTTTTTGTAGAGTAGAGTTTGTTGAGTAAAATATGTCTGGTTTGTTTTGCTCAAACACTGACAGAATAAGAAATCCTGGTCCAGTGCCTCAATTCACTACTGCCCCTCCTCTCCCCTCCCCTCCATCTCCACCCGCAGCTTTCAGATGCAAAGCAAGCAGACATATGGAGAGGAGGTCTTTCTCCGGCCCTCCTAAAGATTCAGATTGTATGACAAATCACGTCCACCACCATCCTCCCAGCCCCACACAGAATCTCCAGACAACAGCTTCATTAGAGTGAAAGAGGGAGTTTTGCCAACTTTGCCGAGTCAGCTCAGACCTCTTCCCCTTCTCAATTACTCCATTGTTGGCTCCGGCTTCAAGTTATCACACTCCAAACCATATGGCTTATTCGAGCACCTATAAATGATGCCACCACAGCTCCAAGCCTCATATATAAAATATACAAAATAACTAACAAATAATGTCAAATATATTCTGAATATTCTATTTATTAATTGGAAGAAGTGGATCCGATTTATTTAGAACAGAATATTGTGTATTCGGCCATCATTACATTACAGTCTAAGAATTTTTCCTAGGCATACATAGATGTGTGCATATCTTTTACTGACATTAATTGGGTACATATTCTGTGTTGCAGTTAAAGATGTTTACACCTGTGTATGTCTAGGAGAATTTCTTAGTAATAGTAAAAGCTAGATACTGAGAATACTGTCTTTATGTACTCAGAAATATTCTGCTACAATACATGAAGATTTAAAATATTCCGAATACATTAAAAATAGAATTTGCTGTTTTAATTTTTTTACCTGGTTGTACGCAGTGATTGAGTACCTCTTTAGAGTGTGCAATGATCCTATTTGCTACACACTATAAACTTAAAGCATTATCCAAAAACATAATTAGTAATATTTTTAGATAGCTTCCATTTCAAAATACAGTGTAGACTCAGTACACAGTAAATTTTTGATTTCTAAAGACATATTCCCAATATCTATTTTCTGTAACCTTACGTCAGTTCACAGTGTGTGAACAAACAAGTGTTTTTGTTTTTTCTGTCATGAATCTTCATAAGATCACAGGTTATTCTGAAGGATAGTGATGTATGTGATGCATTTTACACCTTATAAAAATTAGGGTCCCAGAAATGCTTCTTTACACAGACAGTGTGTAAAGATGTTCTGTGCGACAGAACATCAATGTTCCTTCAGAGGAAATTAATAATATATATATTTTTTTGCTTTGGATTACTGGTGGCTGCACTGTAAACTGTTTCATACGAATCACAGTTGGGAGACCAATTGCATCTTTTGGCAAAGCATTTTAACAAATTCATTTTATGTTTAATCTAAAACTGATGTGAAAATACAAATGATTAAAATATCAAAATTGTAACATATAATATTTTTTTGTTCAAAAAACGAATGAATGCAGTGCTTTCAATTTTTGTAAATTCATGAAAATCCACCTTTGCAGCCAACAGCAGAAATGCCCCACCCATTTACACTTTCAGCCCAGAGCGATTAATGAATCTGATAAATAGTACAGGACAGCCAATCAGGACTGAGCTCATTTATATCCAAAAGTGTTAAATGCACAATAAAAAAAACAAACAAAAGAAAAACAGACCATTTAATTCTAACAGAAGAAAAGGGGATGAGCCAAAATTGTCATCAGTAGACTAGAGGCCAAACATTTAAGCCAAGATAAAAATTCTGTTTGTTGCTCTTAAAACAAGTACAAATAAAAATTAATATTGCCTTTTGCACTGAGCAAAGAAGACAATGGACGAATGAAAGCAAGGAAGGACCGTGCGCTGGACACACAACTACAATTCACAAAGCTGCTGAAAGGCCACTGTAATGTATGTGCTCGTCTTGCAAGGTCAGGTGTGTGTATCTGTCATTAATCAGGGGAGCCGCCGTGCATGTGTCCTCTGTTAACGATGGTATAGTGCCTGCAAAGCTTCTTCACATTTTGCCAAGAAGTTGCCCTGGTTACTCTGAAGGATAAAGTCTTTAGAGACACAGGTCTCATTGTGAGCACTAATGTAGGGTAAACTAGAGGTAAATTATGCACTTACACAAATACACACAGACAAGTGAATGCCTTGCTCTTGGGTTTGTATTTAAAACTTTGGCATCTGATTGATAGTGCAAGGTTCACGAACTGGTACATGTTGTGTCCAGTTCACAATGCAAGCCTGAAATTTGCATTTAGAGAGCCTGTAATGAGATTCCAAAACACTATAATAATAGCACCTGTTCCTGCAGAACATTTTAGGCATTGAAGGTTACATTAAATTCTGGATTTACTGTCGATAATAATACACTTCCCAAAATTGCAAACATGAGCAGCTCAAAATGGTGGCAAGTGGAACTTATATTTCAGATGGTGTTCAGTTTAAAAGTCATGCATCAAATTTATGAATATGTCCATCACCTTCACCTGAATAGAATATGTGTCTTGTGTCTTAAGTCCTATTATGTTGTTGTGGAAATCATTCACTCCAGCAGACAAATTCTGTATTTGCTCTAAAACATCTTCATTACTCACTTGGACCAGTTGGGTTGGAAGGGCTCTGAAAACATCTGAGAACCTAAGAGGAAACTTTAGACATTACAGATGAATACTTGTCATGGTCATCTTTCTTTTTCCAAATGTAAAGTTATGTATTTGAGTCCCATTTGAGTCACATTTCTTACATCCCTTTATAAAAGTGTAAACATTTGTTAAAAGTGTGTTCAAATATTTTTTTTAATCTAGAAATTGCAGCTTCCTACCTAAACTTTATTGTCTTCAAGTAAATGCTTAAAAAAATGGACAGATTAGTTCTAAATGGTACATTTTGTTGAATCTGAACACTGAAATGTTCACTTTTGGTTGAATGTACAGTTAAAGAAGATCAGGTAAATCAGTTAACGTGCTATTTGGCTGAATGGAAATGTGAGACAGAACCGAATCAGAACAGAACAAAACTTTTCTAAAATCAAAATGTCACTTTTGTAAAACATTTCTGCTAAACTTTGCCTTGAACGGAATAAGTCGAGTTTAACTATTTAGATACAATAGAGGACAGTGCATAATAAATAACTGTAAATAAACAGGCAAGGCATTACTAACTAAATAACTAAATACACACATACACAGATAATGGAGTGACTAAGAAAGTGTTTGAGAAATGATAAACTTAAATAGTGACTTAAATACTCCCTACTGCCTTTTTAGTCTTAAACAACGTGTGTGTGTGTGTGTGTGTGTGTGTGTGTGTGTGTGAGGGGGGGGGGGGGGGGTGCTGCTTTTTTTCTGAAGTGGGGTGTGCCATCTCCCTTCAATTGAGGCACTGGAGTAAGGAATTAATTATCATTGAAAAGTAATGGCCCCCTCTGGCCTGCCTGCGTCACTGCACGGGGAGAAAGGCCTGCTGGCCCGGGCACGCCGGGGAAGGATTATTCAGGATTACCATGTGTGAAAACTGCCATCAGACTTTTCTGACTCAAAGATCTTTTGCGGGCGATGGCAATCAGCGTTAATACCCGCTTAGCGGATTACCGGCTTGGGCCGAGAGGGGCAAAATTGCGTTTTGATTGGACGGTGCGTGGCTTGATATGAAATCAATGGAGCAACAGCCCCGCACGTGCACGCGCCCCGGAGACGGACGGACCTGCTTTCTTCTCAACCAAGGAGGAGATGCTCCCCATCCACCTGCAGAAACACCTGCCCGCACCTTGGAGAAGTAGTTGAGGAGATGTCCCGAGCTGGGTGTGAGTTTAAGGAGCAGCTCTCAGCCCCTCTGCCTAATGCGCTTGTTTCGTTTTCTCACGTGTTCCTGCTAGTGAAATGCAATCAGATCCCGTGCACTTGGGCCTAATCCTGTCAAAATCTCTTGGCAACCCTTCTCAACTGTGGGGAGAAAGAAAAAAAAAACACCCACCGCCCCCTGCACACCCCCTCCTCCTCAAAACCCTCTTTCCATCCATCATTTCCATGGAAATAAGTCATATTGTAAAACCGTTACTTTTTATCACTTTATATGAGCAATAAGGCCTCGGATCGCTCCCTCATGCCCTGCCTAAAAAACAGAAATGGCCGTTCAAGCTGTTTCTCCTCTTTGAAGTTATTGCTGACAGGTTGGTGCTGTGATAATAAAATCCATCTCTGCCCCACTAAAAACAGCCTCACCATACAAATGCGCACTGTTTGCGCACTATAGCTAAAGCGCAGGAGAGGAGAGAGAGAGAGAGAGAGAGAGAGAGAGAGAGAGAGAGAGAGAGAGAGAAGGAGGGGTGAAGTAGAAAGTAGGAAAAAAAGGTAGAAAAAAAATCACGTTCAGTCATTCATTCAGACTGCCACATCTTCATGTTTTATCTTTGGACGTGGTTCACTTGAGGCCACAAACGTGCGCTTTTGTTCACGCTGCGACTATTTGAATGAGAATAATGCTATTGGAGTGTTGCAGGCCGAGAAAGAAGGAGAGAAAGGGGGAAAAATGAGTGACAAAAGGCGCAGAGGCGCAGAATTTGGACGGGGGACGAGGCGATGGAGAGCTGAAAAGGAGAGAGGGGAGAAGAGCACCAATGGAACAATTCACCTTCTAATCGCTTTGATATATTATACATGCCTGAAGACTCTAAACATTGTGTAATTATTTATAAATGACTGTCTCCCTTTCCTCATAATGGTGTGAGGAGAAAGGCCCTGCAGGTCTCTGCTCAAACTGGCCCTCACCACTGCCCCCTTCCTCTGCTCTCCAAGAGGCCTGCGAGATGCTGGCGATGGAATAAATGGAATAATTAATGGTCAATTGTACGGCTGTCTCATAAAGATGTCTTTAAATAAACCTGAAGAGACGCTGCAGCGTGATTTAACGGAGCGCTTCGTCTGCTCCGCTCTCAGATGAGAAATGAGCGCAGAGCAACAGTTGTGCGCCATTAGCTCCATCAATTAAGAAGCGCTGCGTCCTCAAAGCGTCTCCTGGAAGTTCGCTTCATGAAAAAAACCACAGTAGTAAAGAGATGCACACTGATAAACTGATACTATTATTTACACAAGCTATAGCGAAGGCTTTCATCTGCAGTCCTTTAGCTGCAATTGACATACAGATCTGCATTTCTCTACAGCTCTTCCGCAGCACTGTGGAGGAAATTTAACACGTGTTTCAGAGATCACAATTATAAGAGTTTCACTGATTGGGATAAAATAGTGACAATAGATGCAAATGTTGGTCTTTTTGGGATATTATATATATATTTTTGGGATAAATATATATATATTTAGATGGTACTAGCTAATCAGCAGTTACTGATCTGAGCTGGTTACAAGATGATCTAATGTGAAATAAAGCACTGTTGTAAATCGCTCTGGATAAGAGCGTCTGCTAAATGCCGTAAATGTAAATGTAAATGTATATAAAATAGTGACAATAGATGCAAATGGTGGTCTTTTTGGGATATATATATATATATCCCAAAAAGACCACCATTTGTATCTATTAATCATATTATATATATATATATATATATATATATATATGTACATATATATATATATATATATATATATATATATATATATATATATATATATATATATATATATATATGTGTGTGTGTGTGTGTGTGTGTGTGTGTGTGTGTGTGTGTGTGTGTGTGTGTATTGTATATATATATATATTTTTTTATTTATTTATTTATTTATTTTCTCTGAACTACAGTTCATATTCTTCACACTCAGCGGCAGCAGTTGTGCTGGGACGCCTGTGAGACTTAGTTGAGTGATGGGAGTGATGTACCAGACTAAAGAAAAGAAAGGGTAGCTACGGACAGAGAGATTGAGGCAGGTTGTGCCTGGCCTGGGGCGCTATGCTACTCTTTTCTTTTACCTTAAGTTTTTTTTCTCTCTTTCTTTCTTTCTTTCTTTCACTCTTTCTTCTTGCCTCGTTTTTTTCTCTAACTCAAAGCGCTGTGCGCGGTGCGCGTAACTCAATGGACCGCTCGCGCGCTCCGGTGTATGGTGATTAGAGGCACGCTCCGGAGCGCGAGCAAACAACGGGCATAAATTATGCTAATGAGATAGTCGCGCGGCACGGGGCAGACCTGCTGCAGCCCATTCATTCATCCTGCAGGAAAATGCCCCAGGAGCCGGGGGGGGGGGGGGGGGGGCGCGTGCATTGTCTGATCGGTATATAAGGTAAGTGAGGCCGGTCGTGTGCCAAGCTCACCGGCTCACGCGAGCTGATTGAGGAACGAGAGCGAGACAGGCGCGTGCCAACGAGTTTGCCGCGAAGCCAGCTCTCAACTCAGGACTTTGACTCCCTCCCCCCGGATCTTTCACCAGGTGCGCTCGCGCTGCTTACCCAGGGCTTCGCATCGACCTCCTTCGCGTTCTTGCGACAGCTCTCTCACCGTCTTTTGTGTCCGCAGGTCTGCAGCCATGCGCACCACCTGGAGAGCGATTGCTCAAGCTGGGACTACTCTTTCATAGCACCGACGACGAGGCCTCGCGCCCCTCGAACGCGCTCCTGCCAGCGCACGAGCAGCCCCAGCAGAAGAAGAAGCGGCGCGGCCCTCGCGCGCGCCCGGATGCCACCGTGCACGTGGCTAAGAAGAACCGGCGCCTAAAGGCGAACGATCGCGAGCGCAACCGCATGCACAACTTAAATGGCGCGCTGGACGCGCTGCGGAGCGTGCTGCCCGCGCTGCCCGACGACACCAAGCTCACGAAGATCGAGACGCTGAGGTTCGCGCACAACTACATCTGGGCGCTCTCCGAGACCATCCGTATCCACGACCTGGCGCGCGCCGCCGAGCCGCCGAGCCCCGGAAGCGACGCGCGCTCCTGGATGTCCAGCGCGTGCTCGTCCGCTTCATCGCCGTCGTACTGCACCTCGGAGCCGGGTAGCCCGGAGGCGCCGGAGGACTTGGGCTTCGTGCAGGCAGACGTGGTTTACAGCTACCAGCCCAGCTTCCACCCCTACGACTCCTACTAGCGCGAGCCCGCCGCGTAGACTCACTGCCTGCCTTACAGCCCATCTCTCTCTCTCTCTCTCTCTCTCTCTCTCTCTCTCTCTCTCTCTCTCTCCTCTCTCTCTGCTCTGCTCTCCGGCTCCCACCTCTCCTCATCCGAAACTGTTTTTTGCACTTTTGGTTTTGCTTTCTTTTTTTCCTTCTTTTTCTTCCCTGCGTGACACACCATTGCAGAACTCTCTCTCTCTCTTTCCCTGTGCACTTGAGAAAAAAGGGCAGACGAGGCGAAAATCAGCTTCAAATGAAAGGAGCGGATGAGCAAAAGAGGAGCTACCAGAGATCTGCTGGACCCTCAACCCAAAAAAAAAACAAAAAAAACTGCGAGAGCCCTGTGCACATGAGAAAACCCTTCAGTACTCCTTCTGCATCGTTTTTTCTTTTATTTATTTAACCTGTGGTTTTCATATGATATGTATTTTTATTGTATATAAGAGATTTATTCTATTATGTATTTACCTCAAAGTATAAATCTGTTGCAAACCCTTTTGTACGAATAAATATAATGTTTTTAAAGAAAGGAAACAAAATCCATGTGTCTGTGTGGTGCTGTGAGGAGAGACTGCAGCAGGTGATGCTTTTAGCTGGTTCTTTCCCATCCATCCATCCATCCATCCATCCATCCAATCATCCATCCATCCATCCAATCATCCATCCACCATCCATCCATCCATCCATCCATCCATCCAATCATCAATCATCCATCCATCCATCCATCCATCCAATCCAATCATCCATCCATCCATCCATCCAGCCATCCAATCATCCATCCAACACTAAGGGTGTGCCTCCTTTCATCGAAGATAACCGGGGGAGGGGCGACAAACACAGCCTGGGCAGTTTTTAATGGGACACAGACAATTATTCAAACAAACAAAAAATGATTTAATGCGTTTATACTCCAGCTAAGCGTCCCCACATCGTCAGCTGGGCGATTTCAGGGATAAGGGGACTAAACGAAGAGGGGGGACTGGGGAAATGAAAAAATATTCTTTATTAAAGAAGCATACAAAAATCTAAGATTCGATATTCAGGAAAAAGAAACCAATAAAAAAAATAAATATCGTAGAAAATATCAAAGTTCATGGTTAATATGGCTTTGGTGCAGCCAAAGTGCAAGTGATGAAGCTAATTTGCTCTGTCCTTTAAAAACGACGACTCAGTTGGTTCAGAATAAAAGTAGGTGAATGGACACCAAAAAGACATACATATAAATTATAAGTTCTATTAAATAAAATTTAAACGATTCTAATAATTATATTTGTTGTTTAGTGTATGTATTTTATCATATAATAAAATAATACCATGACCTTTGTTATTGCTATGCTATTATATTAAAAATGTGACCGAACCAAATCAAAAATCAAATTTATTTTTAGGGAAATTGAAGCAAAAGAAAAAAAAAATGAACCCAAATAATTAATAACGGTGTTAGCTTTTCTTGTGACTGGCACTGGCAGCTGGACAGAGTGGTCTGAGTGTGAGCAGTGTGTTGGGAAGGAGGGTCTCCGGGTTAAATCCTCCCTGAACTCCAGCCAGAGGCAGCATGGCCGCGCTGATGGTAATAGGACAGTCCGGTCCAGCAGCGCGTTCAGAGCCTCGGGCAGCGGCCCAGGGGTCCGGGCAGAGGAAGAGGGGGCAGCTCTGAACCTGCAGCCATCAGGAGGCACACTGACACAGTTTGCAGAAGTAAAAGTAGGACACTGCCAACGCTGCAGTCTTGCCACCTGTTTGTCTGGGGGTTATTCTGTGTTTTCCTTTCTGATAATGATTTTCTCTGGACCGCAGTGGTGTGCGAGTACAGATCCATGCGCTTAATGAATAGCTCTGTGTGTCTTTGTTCTCTAACACAGCGCCATGAGCAGTTGGCAGCACAAGCCTAGTCCACTGCACCTGCAATCACATTACTGACAGTTGATTAGCCTCTGCTCATTAGGAGACCAACACACTGCCCTGGTGGTCAGCACTGGCCTCATGAGCCTGTAATTAGTCAACAACCCTTATGATATAATAATAAAAATGTAGAAAATAATAGAATATTTGTAAGCAAATACTCTGCACATCCATAAGTTCGAAAGGTGTGCCAATGGTACAAAATACACTACAGTGCAAAAGACTTGAGAATCCTTGTTAGTGCAAAACACTATTTTTTCCTGTCAAACTGTTTAATTTTTGGCACATTGAGTAAATTAAAATAGAGATGTTTTACAACAATGTGCAAAGTGGCTAAAGCGTGTCTAAATAAAAGGTTCTAACTACTCAGTATTCAGTAAACTAATCACCAGCCTGATCATCTGGAATCATCTGCACGTCTTTTCATTTTTCATTCACTGCTTCATGCCTTAAGTTGAATTGCTTTCTTCTGCTGGAATGATTCATATTTAGGACTACTAAATAAACTAAATAATAACAGTCCTCTGAAACTGGTCAGGAACTGGGACTGGGCTGAAGATGAGGGCCAAAAACCTTCCCAGCATGAAGAACTATTCTCAACAATATGTTAAAAATCTTGAAAAGTCTGCATGTTTTGGAAGCAATATGAAGAATTAAGGTAGAGGTCATAACTTTTGTATGAAATTACATATAGCAGATAGCAAAAGGTGAGCAAACTTAACAATATCCTGGAACATTTTTAATTAATGTATTTCAATATCACACTTAACATAATTTTAATAAAATCGTTTTTCTAAAAAGTAATAAATAACAAAACACACAATTATAGCATTATGCCACATAGGATAATTTAATCATATTTTTATTTCCAGTCTTATTCAACGCCTTAAAACGAGGTCATTACTTTAGTCACTTCCTCAAAAATGTATACATTTTAGAATAAATTCATTGCATATGTTAAATATTTAATAGTTGAGTTTTAACTCTGTGGGCTGGAAACGAAATAATATCCCAGGGTTCATTTTGTTACAGGTTGTAATTTCTGGGAAGTAATGCAATGCCTACAATTGAGGCTCCAAACCGTGTCCCTGCCCCCGTCCCCTCAGGGCTGAAAGCCAGTATCAGTGCAGCAGAACTCCACACTAGGTCAAAGGTCGCAGGGCAGAAGACCCTCACCTCCCAAGGAGATGGCCTTCCATGTCAACGGGCATAAAAACATCAAAACACCCTTCATGTTTGTACAGCCATGAGCACACAGCTACACCTCCCACTCCCTCGTAGACAAGGCTCTGGGTGGGCATTAGGCCAAAGGATCCGTATAGACTTGACCTCCTTCTGTTGTAAGTATCACTAGTGTTCAGTAAATAACCTCATTGATTGTAAGACTGTAGATGTTTGAAGCAGATCTTTGGGTCATTTGGGTCATTTGGACACGGGTGGCCTAATCGAGAGAAAAGAGAAGCTTTCAAAACACAGGAGGATTTGGGAACATTTATAAATGAAGGAAACTATAAATCTCAACATTAACTAGTAGTCATACTTTCAGGTGGCTTTTGAGACAGTCATTCATTATGAATGAGGTCATCAAAGACCATGTTTGGTCTTTGATTGGTCGTGGCATTTGTTTTGGCATAGCTGGCCAAACCAGGAAGAATGCATTGTAATAAAACAATTTTGTTATGAATTTGGGCAGGGAAATTAGTTGGTTTTGGATAGTAAATAAAAATTCCTATATACGTATTTGTATTGTAGGCATTCCAGCCCCTGATTCAAAATATAACCATTACAATTACAATGACAGTTTTTTCAATTTACTTACTTTTTTACTAATGCATTCCTTTCTCTTCTTACATCTCAACAATTAAACTATGCAGAAATGTTGACATTTTTACTGAAATTCTTATTTAAATATGAATAGGATCAGAATAACCAGGCAGGAATATGCAGGCTATGCATTTACTTTGGTGCTTGAGATGCATAGGCTGGCCTCTAGGAAGAGGAAAGAGTCTCAGCTTGTGAGGACAATGAGGGAGAATGGAGAGATGATGAACGAGCCTTCTCAGTCAAGACACCCAGAGAGCCACAAGGAAGCTCCAAGAGCTCAATACAGAGACCAATTAAACAATAACTGCAAGTTAATGACCAACAGAAGGTGGGATGGTAGGGGGAGTAAGTGATGAACAAGAGGAGCAGAGAAGGTTCCAGCACATGGACCAAGGAGCATCCACTGCCATTGCCTGTAACTGGTATAAATCATAAATCAAAAATCCTCATGCACTAAGTGGAACATTGAAGGAACAACAAGGAGATATTGACTTGACAACATAAAAACATAATGGGCATAATGGTGTTAAAAAAAACTTTATATATACTGACATGTGCTAAAGAAATTAATGTTATAAATAAAATGTGTATATGCAAATGTAATTTATTTCAAACACCATTATATGGCTTACTTAAGATTAGTATGAAACACACAAACACACACATTAGCCAGCCAATGAGAAACAAAACTGCATATATTTTATTATATATAGATGTGTTTCACTGTGAACCTGGCTGATGTAGACAGATGTTTCTTAGCATCAGATGGTAGCAATAACAGGAGTTTGTCATCATTGCTTCTTTTGGGCTGTAGGCATCTTCCTTAGGAGCCCTGGAGTAGTGAGCCTAATTCTCTGGCCTTATCCCAAACAGGGATTAGCAGATGACTGTTGACAACTGACTAGCTTTGCCCTCCACCAACACCTTCAGATCGCGCAATCCTTCCCTTCAGCACCCAAACAGAAGGCTTCACACCTTGACTTCTGAAGAGCCTGAAAGGAGCCTCTGACAACAGTCCAGGGTGATTAAGGTGACTAATGACCTGTTTGGGAAATAGAGGCTTATTTCAATTGTAATTGGGTATAGAGGTAACAGAATCTATTTGACACAAGCCACAGCCATTAACCATGCATAGAGCTTAAAATTCCATATTTTTAATGCTCTTGAAAAAAACTATTACACAAACAAATGCTTGCGAAGTTGACTCGGGGAAAAAAAGAGTATAAGTTTTAATATTTGAAATGTATGAATTTGTTCAATGCAGAATGTCTATGGTGAACTTGTGTGTGTGGGTTGATTTTCTTGCTACTCAACGGTTAAACGGTTGTGGAAGCATTTCTCTGACAATTGGCAGACAAAAGTTCTTCAGAATTAGTTCTGCTGCTACATTTGTAAGTTAAATCATCAGTGCATTTTTTGAGCATGTACCAGAAGCAAAGAGGCAAGCCCAAAATGCACTTCCTCCACCATTGATCATAGATTAACTTGTTTGTTTTGGATCATGACCACCTTTCTTTTTTCAAATTTTCTTTGGTAGAGTCTAATTTTTGTCTCATGAGTCTATGTAACTTTGTTCCAGAAACTTTGTGGCTTATCATTGCACTTCCAAAATTTTTGCTGATGAGTGGTTTGCATTTTGAGAGGCATGGCCTTTATATTTCTAGCCTCAAAAGCAGTCTTGAGCGGTGGATTAGGATACCTCAATTCCTCCTACCTGCAAATGGTGTTCATGATACCACTGACAGGTTGTATTGCTTGTTTTCTTTCTGCTCTCACAGTTTCCTAGACTGACTTGTTTGGTGTCAGTGTTTTTCTTTTTTTTTTGGACACTCCAGATAAATGTCCAGTCTTTGATGATTTTCTCAATTGTAAAGATAGTGTGAAAAGATAGATTTATGAGTAATGATAAAGGTAAGGTAATTTCCAGTTTCAAAGAGAACAATGAGCATCTATAATGTTTGCATTCAGAAAAATCTGAAATTTTTAAGAGCAGGGTTGTCTGGTAACACTAAACAACTTTTTTAAAAAATTAATCATATTTGAGGAAAGAAGAGCTGCAGGACCGATTACTAAGAACACACCCCAGCAAAGTATGGAGGTGGGAGCATCATGAAATGAGGCTTCTATGGTCATTAAGAGGTTAGACCAAATCCAGCTGTTATACTTTTCTGAAACATCCTAAAGCTCTTTAAAATGTCTTGGAAAATGCTTTTGAAACTATGACACTGCACTGTGGAAAAGGTCTGCAAAATAATGAAAAGGTTGTTTTTTCATGTTTGCAGTCAGTTGTCGTTGTGGAGCATCATGAGCATCATTCCAGAATGCAGAGTCATTCTCTTGACTTTCAAAATTAACATCATGACAGTTTGCTGAGCTCCCATGGCTCTTAGTAGTTCCAGTAATCTTTTGTAACATTTGAGCTGCAAACTGTAACATTACAGTCATTCTCTTGACTTTCAAAATTAACATCATGACAGTTTGCTGAATAAAAACAGTAGTTCCAGTAATCTTTTGTAACATTTGAGCTGCAAACTGTAACATTACAGGGGGGTTTTAATCACGCTTTCAGTGGACACAATGGAACAGCACTGATCTCATTGTAAATTCCTTAACATTGTTCTCAATTTGTAAACCCACTTTAAATTCTTTGTTTGATGGAACTAAGGCCCTCCTCATCTCAAGCCCTCCTGCACAACCCCTCCTACAGTCTGCTTTACGATACAGCATGCTTTTTTGTGTGCACTCTTAACCATGCAGTGGAACCACAGTGTGCCAGGAATGTCAGTAGAAAAGACCCTCTTGATTCTCTTCACCGTGTTGTCAGGGCTTCCTCCGTACAACCTGCACCTCGTGCTATGAGCCTCTACCAGTGGCTTTCTTCAGCACAGGCCTGAAGAAACCTTCTTTGTTTTTCTCCAGCTTCATAAATGAAGGTGGAAATGGGTCAATTAGTATTTTACACCTTGCTTGGAGCTGTAGGTGTATTCTCATGGATATGCCACAGTTGTGAGTTTGGCCTAAAGTACACTTACCTTCTCTCAATGCCAGTGTTTGGTATGCTAATGTTATCTCTATAATTTGCAAAACCCAGAACTCTTGCAATAGTTTTCACTTAAGGATTAGATTGGTATGATGGATGTCTTTTTTGTGTGTGATTATTTATTAATGTGGTTTTAGTGTGTATCCTTCTATAGTAATGTTATGCTTTTGACATTATGTCTGATTCCACCAATAAAATGCTTCTTTTAGATGTTTTAAATAAAAAGAATAAGAAAAAATCTGATTCTTTATACAAAGTTTTGCTTTCACTTTCACTTTCAAGTTGTTATAATTTCATTTCTTTCTCATTTACTAGTTTCAACATTCTATATTTTTCTCTTGTATTTTCCATTTATAAGTACCAGTGACTTTCAATCAATGGTAATTGGTAGAAAAATGGTTATGGTTCTATAATGATATGAGGGATATTTTGCTGATTGCATTTGTTTTTATATATTTATTTAGTCTCATTAATACATTATTTCTTCTTTATTCTTAACATTTACAAGTTGTGCATATTTTAAAGCTGTGTCTATATTTCAAATATATTTATTTTTGAAAATATTTTTTTATATTAATCAATACAAAAAGAATATATACGACTGAATTATTATAAATAATTAATTTACATTAATACATGTTAAGTATTAAATAACAACAAAATTGTCACTAGCGATGAACCAATAGATTTATAGATTTTTAGACTGAAGAAAGCTTTTTTTCTAAATTATATGTAAACGTGGAGAACATTTTTTAACCTTCTTTAAAGAATGTCTACATAATTTAAGTTTCATATTGGTATTTTAAGTTTAATTATAAAAGTAAAGTCACTCTATGCAACACTTCATTGAACACGGTGATTTGATTATGCTTTCCTGCTGCTTCGGTGACAATGTGACACATTGCTCGGCTAGTCGCATCACTGGTGCAGACATTCGAGAAGCTCTTACACCTGTACTGAAAGAGAGACAGTGAGTGCAGATGTTCCTGTGTGGCAGATTAGGCATATGTTGCCCATAACCTGAGGAAGAGGCCGGCCCGCCGGTTTGAGGTTTAAAAGTCCACTTTAGAGCAAGAAGCAGACAAAGACACAGAGGACACTTGCCTGAGGGCTGCCTGTTCCAAGTGACTGCTCGCAGTATGTAAAGATACCTTGTCTTCATTTGTAATGGAAAGCCACCGACACACACCTACAGCCAGCCTCCGCCTCCTAACACACATACATACACTCGCACACATGCATTTCAATTGTTCAGCCTTTCTTTGCATGACTGACTACTCCATTCTCTATTTATGCTGGTGGATGTGGAGAAAAGATCACTAATGTTGTTAGTTTTTATGTTTTTTTTTATCATTTGCAAAATTTCTTCTGCAAGCCTAATCAGTAATGCATCTTCGACCCCTTAAATTGCAAGTGACCACATCTGACCCACACTTTCATAACTACACTAATGACATGTTACTTTTATTATACATTCTTCAAAATAAAGATTCTTTAATAATTCTTACACTGGAAAAAGCATCAAATTCATACATAATTTATTAATTATATGGCTTGATTATAAGGTTTGATACATTTATTAAGGGTTTCTTCACATTCATGTTTCCTCCACTGAAAGTTTCTTCTGTGACAATAACCATTTTTAGTTACAGTGATTAAAAAAAAATTATGATGTCAATGATTTACTTTCATTAACACAGCAATGTATTCAAATTTCTTAAATACTTTTTTCATTCTCGTGCTATAGATTAAAAACAGGTCATTTTTGCAAACTAAAATAATCTATAGGAAACTTTTAAGTGTGAATGTGGCATGAATAGGAATCTTCTAAGGGAATTATCAGTGATATTACTCCAAAGAACTATGTTTAAAGAAAGAACCTTAATAAAACTCTTCTAAAACACTTTTGCTTTCCATAGATTTTAACTGTTCTTAAAATAACTATTTTTTAAATGAGATGTGAGGAGAATGTTAAAAGTCAGCCTACACGTAATAAAATGTTCTACAAAACAATTTGAAAATTGGTTAAGAAGCTTAGTTAATCATTGAAGCAAAGTGCAATGATTTTTTATTCCTTAAAATGTTTTTTTTTATTCCTTTAAATGGACTCTTACAAATGGGCATTTTACAAAAGTGGGATTAAAAATCTTTTGGGATTGAAATGGTTCTACTATAGCATCTCTCTAAGAACCCTCTTCAGTTACAGGTGTTACTGAATAAAGAATAAAATAAGATTAGGAAAGAAAAAGAAAATTAGGAACTGGCTGTTAGGGCCCCAGCAATTATGTAACACAATGACAAGAACACTATGTGTAGATACTTGACTGTAGTACTATTGTTTGAATTATTTGGGTTAATCTTGAAATATGCCCTCTCCTCAGTGTTCTGTTATCAACATTCTTGAAACGGATGCTCCTCGAAAGTGGCTTTAAAGTGGCTGGCAGCAGGTTACAAGTGCTATGGAGCATGTTAAGTGGCGTCTCATTAGACCTGAGTGGCTGGAAGAGCAGTCACGACTGACAAAGTGCAACAACCTCTACCTGAAGGCTCGCGCTGTACCTCACCAGCCGTCCCCCAAGAGCCTCTTACCTTTCTCAGGGGCTGAGAGGAGCAGGCAGATGCCCAGCAAGCGCAATGGCAGGAAAGTGTCAATCAGAGGGTGTATTTTAGCTGCCCATAAGCACACTATACAGACTGATTTCCCTGCTAAATAGATGGCTTTTTTCACCCCACTCCCCACTCTGGAGGCAGCTCCTCAGAGACCACTGATAAAAATCAGGGAAACTCAATCCAAGCCAAGGGCTTTGGATAAACAGATGTGATTTTTCTTCTCTCTGTGCCATCCAAGATAACCTTTTCCCCCTCTCTTCCCATATCCTAGTGACTCTGCACCTGTAGCGACACCGCTGGCAACAAGACTGATGGCATTGCTTTCCTCTGCACTGCTCTCTGGTGACCTATAATTACAGGCAGATAAATATCCACTTGATTGATTTCATGACAGAAAAGCTATTTTGATTAGATTACTTATCTAGTAGGCTAGAAGGAAAGCACTGTCCTGCAATTCTCTTCTCTACAGAACGTTAATATTGTATCTACTCAACTAATTATCTCAATCTTTATGCAGTGGATCTCTATTAGTCTGTGTGGTGGTAATGTAAGTCTGATAGCTGTGTTGACAACCTGTGCTGGCAGTCATTTTAGTAACGACTACCTTTGCTGAAACATAAGGCAAAAGAAAGACACATCCATTCATATCAATTTGTTTTGCTATTTTATAATTTTATAAAAGCTATTTTATGCAATTATTATTTTATAAGACTTTTCTCTTTGACATTCTGCATAGCCTACCATAGGCTTTGAGAAGTCATCCACACTAAATTAAGACACATTCTTTAATTGACTGATTAAATGACACCTTGACTGATTTGCTGGAGCTCACACCTTAGGCACTATTAAATTACTATTATTCAGACCCAATAAATATTGTGGTTGCAACTATAAGACATGACATATACGCATATATACAGTACTGTGCAAAGTTTTAGGCAGGTGTGAAAAATGCCCACTTAAGCAAGAATGCTTTCAGAAATGGAAGTGTTAATCATTTATTTTCCATCAATCAACAAATGCAGTGAATGAACAAAAAGAAATCTGATCAAATCAATATTTGGTGTGACCACCCTTTGCCTTCAAAACAGCATCAATTCTTCTAGGTACATTTGCACACAATTTTTGAAGGAACTCGGCTGGTAGGTTGTTCCAAACATGACTGTGTTTCAGCCTCCGTGTGACGTGATCATCAGCACCTGTTTTTGTAAAATTGGTTGATCACACATGACTGCTGCACTAATCTAAATCTGACTTTTGTGATGGTGTACCTAGAAAGGGCAGTGCTGGTTTGAAGGCAAAGGTACAACATCAAATATTGATTTATTAAATTTTTCTTTTTTAAGCTCACTTTGCATTTTGTAAATTGATTAAAATAAGCAATCAGTATTTATATAAGCATTCTTTGTTTACAGTGTTTTTTCACACCTGCCTAAAACCTTTTACACAGTACTGTGATGTGTGTGTGTATTTTCAATAATGTTTCTAAATAAATGTCATCATCATTTTTTTCCTACTTCTCCCCAAGGCATTCTGCATGGAGCTTGAGTTTTAGCTACTTGACACACTTCCCTATGCAGAAGTTGTACAACAACCTGTGGTTGCCTCTTGACTATCCTCAGAGGACCCATCTCTTTTTTACTGTCTGGGTCATTGCTGGGGCCAGGGCATGGCTTTTTTATGAGAACTTAATCAGGGTAGTGGAGGTCAAGCCCTCCTCCTTGTCTTCAACAATTACCATGAAATTCTAAATGTCCACATAGCCAAGGGATCCCTGAATTTTGGGGTGTCAACCAGAGGGCGACGGCTCTGGCTGTGCAGCTCTCTCTATCCCTCTCTCTGCCTCTCTCTCTCTTTCTTACTCTCGCCCCCTCATGCCTCCACCCACATTCTGGACCTATTCAGTCTGGAGCAGAGGCTGCATGAAGTCAGGCTGAAGCTGAACCTGACCCCTGCAGACTACAGCTTAGGAGCAATTTCCAAAGCAGTTAAAAAAAAAAAAAAAAACACCATGGCAATGGAGATGCTGCCTTTGGCTCTGGCTGAGCAGCTATTGAACTTAAAAGTTACCCGCGCTTCAAGAAGTTCATATCTCATTTCTGTCAGACCAGTGAGGTTAATCTGTTAAATACCATTAAATAGTTTGATGCACATGCTGAATTCACATGTTATCTGTGAAGGGAAAATAAGATTTTGATTGTGAGAAGCTTTATTCTTTGCATCTTGATTCTTTGCATCACGTGTTTGGACACCAGATCACTGACAGTACGAAAACTTGTGTGCAGGTGTAGCTGCAGATGTTTTTTGGGGTTTTTTGCATATTAAATGCACATTTTTTTCTTCATTTGGCCTTTTTTCCAGAATGGGTCCAGCAATCAGCTTTCAGCACAATAATGAATGGTGTTTTCTACTTCATATAATGCCACTGAATGCCGTCCATTCATTTCTCTTTAAGTTTTTGAAAGTTTTTTTGTTTAAATTCACCATGAAGAAAAGTATAAATCAGACATTTAAGTTGGCCTGCTGCACAGCCAAACAATGCCTTGTGGAGAGGAGAAGAAGAGGGTAACGCCATAATGTAAAATAGTTAAAAGCTTATTAGAGCCATTGAAAGGCAGCGTGATTTCCACTTTGTTTCGGAACACCCTGAGCTCAGCCTTTCAAGTGATTGTGAAGGGGGCAGTTCAAATCTCTTTGGGTCCATATGAATGAGGGCCTCTTAAAGCTCTTTTATAAGCCAGTAAATTCCCCACAGGCGTATGCCCTTTAGCTCCATTACTGATTTACCAAAAGCATTCATCTCGAGCCTTCTGCTTCTCCTCTCCCCATTGTTCTGCCCGGTTAGCCCAGCACCTGACAACTCTAGTACCAGGCTTTTGGAGCTGCTTAAAAAGTGCAGGCCTAAAAACAACTGTGCATATTGCTGTAATTTTAATTTAATTTTTATTTACTCCTGCACACAATCATTTTACAATAGTTAGAGAGAGGCTGTAGGTTGAAGTAACATTATTGATTTCCTTCACTCATGAAGTGTAACGCTGCGTAATGTTAACATAAATAGTGGTTTGAGGCGGACCTTTCCCCAGACAAAAAGGGGAGGCTTGATCCTTTTCTTTCTTTTCCCCCAGAGAAAGAAGTGAAAAAAATTCCAAGTGGGCCCATTGCCTCAATACTTAGATTAATTAGGCCCCCTTTAAGACCCATTCAGGCCAGTCCTAAAAATGGGGGTCCAAGTTACGTGTATCAAAGTTTTCAGGAAGCAATTTGCATTTGTTTTGTGTGAAAAGGGACAGTGTTGAGAGCTTACTCAGACAGAGAAATGAAAACAAAGAGAGTGGGAAAATATTCTTTTAATGGCTTTTACAATGTTCGCCTCTGTTTTTCTAACTCATTGAAGTTAAAAGCTCTCCAAAAACATGAATGCTTTGAAAGAGTTGAAAAGCATAGTAATGCATTGCAAACTTGGCCACGTCATGGTTTCAGACACACAAATATAGACAACCATACAGTGTACAGTCAGTATTTTGGAACAAAAGGAAAGGGCGTTGATCATTTATAAACAATGGCAAAAAAAAAAGTAAACGATCAAGCTTAGGTATTAATAAAAGGTATTAATAAAGGTATTAATAAAATATATTTTTCAGGCAGAAAACACTTTAAGCATTTGCAATGCTTAATATGAATCAGTGTCAAAAAATCATGAGATCATAAAGAATGCTGTTTGATGTAAAAGCCTGAAGTTTACTTAATGTCACAGGGAACACAGGGTTTGAAACTCTCCTTGAAATACTGACACAATGAAAAGACTTGAAAGACTTGAATCATGGCTGATATCCTAACTGCTCCAATATATCCTCTCCAAATCTTCTAATTACCTATCTATTTCTGAAGTGGTTCACTTGAGATAAGCATCTAAATGTAGACTCTAATGCTCAGCTCAAAAAGAAAGTCTAGTACAATGACATACACAGCCAACAACATGACATCACACAAAAAGTGTAAAACTTTTAGTTGGAACAGACTGAATCTTTGTTTTTTGGATACTTGGTTCTGAATTGCAGATTAGGATGTAGTAATTCATTCCAGTCTTCACATGAATTCACACTTCCAAGAAGCCACACAGTGAAATATTGCATAATTATTGAAAAAAGTTGATTCAGCTCTAATTTACTAAAGCCCTGCTGTTTAAAAAAAGGAAAGTGACTCAGAATATATCTTATCATGTACTGCCCATTTGTATGTGTGGGGTTTGTTTTGTTTGTTTTCTGAGAGAAGCACCACACTAGAACAGTTCAGCAAATTATGTTCAGTGTCAGGTGCCCTTCAGGATGCGTGCTGGAACACGGCTGGCACGTGAAGCAACATGGGCTGAGCCATGTGATGCTGAAGAAGGGCCTCTTGCACAGGAGAAAGACAACAGAGAGGCAGTGTGCTGCTCAGTGTTGGGGGGCTGACAGAGGGAGGTAGGCCTGCCCCTAACAATGCGCCATGGCAGAGTGTTAGTAAGGGGATTGGGCTGCCAAGGCTGCTTAATACCAAGGAACGATTAAGGACACAAAAGAGCGGGATGAGGCAGAGTGAAAGGAAGCCATGTGCCCCAGATCACATAAGGGTCTTAGAGCCGAGGGTCCGGATTAAGCCCCAAGTGAAAGTGTCTGGGACAGTGTAAGAGAAGGCAGCCTCTTTTAATTGCATTTTGTATTCAGCCGCCACCATGCCAGAGATGAGCCATACACTGGCCAGCATGTGAAAGCAAAGGTTAAATCAAAGCTAAGAGGAGATTGAACGTGACTTTTTTTCTTCTCGTCATCTCACTCATGAATGAGTTCGGGAGCATTCGAAATTAGATCCAGCATCTAGATTAAGAACTTCCCTTCAGTTGCATACTTGCAACTTTGTGTCTCAGTGTGATCCATGACTGAGAAGTAATTTGCATTGGTGCATAATGGGAAGTGTGTAACACCTGCCTCTACCACCATCCTCTTTGAAAATCTGAGTCTACACAGCCAGTCAAGGCCCTGATACGTTTTTAAATAGAGCAGGATTAACATAAACCCAACTAGAAGATCTTCCAGCATTTTCCCCTGTGATTCGATTCAATACTGGAATGTTACATTAGAATTGCTTCTCTTTTTCAATTTATCTTCCGATTTCTACAAAAAACAGAGGGTCTTGCTTTGTAAGAGTGTTGGCTCCTTTGAAACATTAGCGATTAGAGTTACAAGCTATTCATGAATACAAGTATTTAAGGTATTGCCATTCTTCTATTTCATTTAAGTAGTTAGTAAATAAAGTAACTACAATTATTTTTGGAAGTTCATTTAACAAAAAACTATGTTTGCCATGCTACCACTTACAGAAAAAAATGAAAAAGAAAACAAATAGGCCATCCTACATAAAGTGGACAAGCCCCCAAGCAGCTGAAGTGAAGCTTAATTCCATTTGTGTTGCATTCTTCTTCTTCTTCTTCTTCTTCTTCTTCTTCTTCTTCTTCTTCTTCTTCTTCTTCTTCTTCTTCTTCTTCTTCTTCTTCTTCTTTTTCTTCTTCCTCCTCTTCTTGTTCTCCTTCCTCTTCCTCTTCTTCTTCTTCTTCTTCTTCTTCTTATTATTATTATTATTATTATTATTGTTGTTGTTGTTGTTTTTGTGGTTGTTGTTGTTGTAATCATGTTATAACTATGTTATGTCACAGTACCATGCCATATGCTCAGCTTCTCAGTTAACTTCTCAGTTCTGTCCTTAATGAGAACAATTATAACAAATGAGGGCTAAATATTTCCACCTGAGTTCAAAAAATGTCATGTTAAGGTTGAGACTGTGGATCTGGTTTAAAAACACAGACATAGATACAATAACAAGGGCTTTTTGAGGGATCCTATTTGGCTCAAAAAGAATTTTTTACAGAAAATGCAGTTAAAGGTTTTGATTGATTTAACTGATTTTTTTTAGATACCCAGAAGTTGCATAAATGGCCCTAGGGGTAAAATCATTGATCACTGAAATCATCTGGCATTAGGTCAATAGCAGAGATCATGTAAGCAATCTGTAAATGCATTTGGAATAAAAAACACTTTTAGTTATTTATGAAATTACTGATTTTTGTTTTGCAAAATTCCTCTTTATAATGTTGAAAAGATATAATGCTGTTCTAATATAAGACATACACTTTAACATTTTTGCTGAAGTATCATACACATCTGGCCAGCTACTGAAATAAGTAGTTAAGCTACTTTTAGCTAGCTACTCACCAACATTGTTGAACAATACACAAATAAAATTGAACGAAATACGTAACAATTGAAATTAGTCTTCTTAAAGGAATAACATTAATGATGACAAAAATATGATCTTTGTAACATCATTGCTTACATTGTTTTTCAGATTTGTATCAGTTATACTGTGTTTCATGGCCAAGGCATTTTGGTGTTATCAGAGGGGAGATAAGTCGTAATATGTACATTACCAATCAGACTTTTCATGACGGTCAAGTGTTAAGGAGTATCTGGTAATACGATTAAGCTAGCAGTTAGAAGTAATGTAGTTGGAAATGATGCTTCTGATGCAGGCTATGTGATCTTTGTGGTTCAAATGGTATGGTTCTGATTTCTCTGATAATGAGAAAATGGGTGATGGGGTAATATGGGTAAAAGTACATTTCAAAAACAAAGTTAAGAAAAAGCCAGTTAGAAGCTGAAGTGACTAAAGACCTAACCGATTTACAAAAACTATGAACATTACAAGATTTATAAGAACTGTTGTAAGAATCCTTCATTCTTACACACTTTCTGACAGCCTGGTTCATCAATCCACTAAAAGACCTATTGAAACTATGAAGTCTATTCTGGCACATTTAGTTTAAAAAAAAAGCGTGGAACACCAGTTATTAATCTGATCTTCTAGTATCAGTGTAGCTGAAAATCTTCTCTTTTGCCCTGTCTATTATAAAAAGGAGAGGTTATGTATTCACAAATGCAAAAAATAAATTTGCAACAATTCTTGCTCCTCCAAAAAGCACAGGTGCAATGCACCGAAGCCTTGTTTGTTGTTTGGAGCAAATGCAATGGAGGGCAAGATTCAGCCCTGAAGCCCCTGAAAAAAGCAAAAAGTGAATAGGCACTGTGTATTACAGCTTTGCAAACAAGGAGGTCGTCTGTGGACATTAAATCTCTCTACATCTCTGCATCTCTCGTGTGTCCAATGACGAATCCTCTGGTTCACCTTTGTGCTGGGTCTTCAACCTCACGGCTCCTTTGGGAATGCTGGTCATGTGCGTTTGGAACCCTCTTCCCCTGCACTACAATACAGCACGCCCAAGACCCCTCTCCATTTCCTTGAAGGGCTAAGCGCGTCCACTCTGAGGTCAGAAGGGGCAAGCCAAAGTGGATAACAAAGCATTGAAAAGCTTTGCCACTTGAAGATTGCCTGACAGAGCACTGACCGCCCCCATCCACAAACCCAAAAGACTCAAAGTGTGCTGTCAGATTTGCCCACCCTCAGATCAAGCCCTGAAGCCTTCTCTTTCTCTCTTTCTCTTTCTGTTGTAGCTGTTTGGAACACAAAGGAGTCCCTCACTGCAGAGGATGCACTCATTTGTCAGTGTACAGTACGCATTGTAGCAGACATAGCAGTAAATACAAGCAAACAAGTGTCCACTTCTGTGGCAGAAAGGAGGAATAAATAAGAAAGCTGACCATTAGGAGTTATGATCTCTGTTTTTGTGCTTCTTCAGGACATTTTTTGATGCATTGCAAAATCTCCAAATTCACAATGTTTCACTAAAGATTCGAATATAAGAAATGTGATGAATGAAAGAGGATGTTGCATGAAAACCAGGTGAATTTTGGGACTTCATGATGCAATGTATCATTTCCTAAATCAAAATATATTTTGATTGTTGTAATTACATTAATATTTTTAGCAAAAAAGTTACATACAACGATCAGAATTGCACTGTATTTTTGTTTGTACATTGCTATGTTTATTGATTATATCTCATGCAATAGTGGAATAAAATATAATGTGTTAGATGTAATAAATATGAAAAAGTTAGTCAGTCCTTAAATGTTTAGTTACTTGAATTTAATTTAATTTAAAAGACACATTCATTCACCATCAACAAAAATCCAATGCACTGTGTATTGTTAATCCTCTACATTCAAGGTAAAAGATACTTTGAATGCAGGTACAAAGAAAAAGGTACACAAGACTACAGAATTAGTACCTTGGTTCCCTAAAGTGGGGAGCTGTGAAAAATGGTTCCTTTATGGACTATAATGTATGGATAAACAACAAAGCTACAGCTTGTGGTGGTATTTTTGACAGTGGTTTGAGTCTGTTAGAAGAGCATGAGCATAACAGCATGACCTCTATTACTTCTTTTCTCTTGATGGCTCAAAAAATTATTTTAATACCACACCCCTTGTCTGTAAATGTCACCTGTAGTTGTGACTTCTGAAAGCCATCGTGTGTGTGTGAGTGTTGAAGGCTCTCAGTGTGTATCCAAGGAAGCTGGGGGGCCGAAGTGTGCCGCTCGATTGCGAAAGGACTCCACTGAATGGGCATGCAGGAGATCAATGCAAGCCCCCTGAAATCCCATTAGCTCCCAAAGGCACATGTTGCCTTGGCTCAGACCTTTGCCGACCATCCTGCCCAGGGCTACATCTCTTTCTTTGTCCACCTTGTCTTTTTTCTTCAATTTTATCACAGTAGTTCCAGGGGAAAGCTGGAAATCTGAAATAATTGCGAGCCCTGTGATGCCGGCAGGGGCAGAGCCGGGAGCAGGGGACCCAGGGCAAAAGGCCACACGAAGAAGAGGCAAATGGTGTATGCTCAAATTGGAAAGGCATCTCTGTTCTCAACAGATGCAAAAGAGGAAAATGAATTAGGATGGAGTATGACTGCACTGAGGGACTTTCTTTGTGCAGTTCATAGGACTTGACATACTATAAGTGAATGATTGCTTCAATCTTAACACAACTTAAGAGACTTCTTCAAGAGAGACTATGTTCATACTTTTCAGTATTTGTTAGGCTTTCAAATTTGCTCTTAATTAAATGGAGTTGTATGTTTTTAATCTTATTAAAACTAGGATAAGATGCTACGTACACTCTTCTCTATTCCTTTTCTAGGTTTTCCCCTATTGTCATAATCATAATTTATTTGTAAATGACCTCTTCTGTTCCTGTTTTGTTTTGTTTTGTTATGGAGCTACAAATTACCAGAAGCTTTTTATCCATTAAGTACTATTAAGTAATATTATGAGTGTGGCAATAAAAGAAGGTAGTTTTTTGTGCAAACTGAAAAAATAACCGAAAATAAGCCTATTTTTAAAAGCCATTTGTAATGGAAAGCTACATAAATCTGATTATTTACCACTATCATTTTAATAGTGTTAGTGCATGACACATCTTTAAACGTTCAGGTCTTGGTGATCCAGCAGCATTTGCCAAAGTGCATAAAAAAGAGGGTCTTTAATGCTGCTGTCAGTGTGCTAATGCAGAAAGTGACATGTACCTGCGGAGTGACACGTGTGAAGCGCCTCAGCTGTCCCTTCAACGTGTCCAGTGTGGTGAAGCAGTAGGAGCAGTGATCAATAACTCTGCCAATCAATCCTGCCCTCTCTCTTTCTTATTCATGGCTGAGGAGCCCACTTCACTCTCCACGTAGTGCTTCTGTTGCAGATTGGGCTTCCTGTGCTCATTATTGTTGGTCCAGAGGAGATCGTTGATCACCCTCTTGGAGGTTTGGAGAGGGGCTAGCGTCCATCATTAGTCCTGAGGAGATGTCAGTGAGTGCTTTTAGATTGGCTCTTACTATGACTTTGTCAAGAGAATCATTAACACACTGACTGATGCTCCAGTGTAACTAGGCCCGACACCTCTCTTTCACAGGCTAATGTGGTCCAGTGCTCCACTGAAGATCTTTGATGGCTCTGAGATTTGGCTGTCTCAGTTTAACTTAAACAAAGTATACAGTATAACTATTAAACAGAAGAAACAAAAGAAAAAAAAGAAAAATCCAAATCAAATCAATATTTGGTGTTGCTACCTTTTGCCTTCAAACCAGCATCAGTTCTTCTAGGTACACTATCACAAAGTCAGGGATTCTTGTAGGATTATAGTCGGTGTATGATCAACCAGTTTTACCAAACAGGTGCAGATGATCATCAATGTCACACGAAGGTTGAAACACAGTCATGTCATTTCAATAAGAAAACCTACCAGCTGAGTTCCTTCAAAAATTGTGTGCAAATGTACCTAGAAGAATTGATGCTGTTTTGAAAGGGTGGTCACACCAAATATTGATTTGGTTGCTTTCTCTTTTGTTTCATTCACTGCATTTTGTTGATTGATGGGAATTAAATGATTAACACTTCCATTTTGAAAGCATTCTTTGTTTACAGCATTTTTTCACACCTGCCTAAAACTTTTGCACAGTACTATATATATATGTATATGTCATGTCTTATAGTTGCAACCACAATATTTATTGGGTCTGAATAATAGTAATTTAATAGTGCCTAAGGTATGAGCTCCAGCAAATCAGTCAAGGTGTCATTTAATCAGTCAATTAAAGAATGTAAGCCCAATTTAGAAAAGATGACTTTGTGTGCTTCATGGTGTAGGCATGGCTAGGCATGGTGTAGGCCATTTTTGAAAGCATTCTTTGTTTACAGCATTTTTTCACACCTGCCTAAAACCTTTGCACAGTACTGTATATAATTTGAATTAATTGAATGAAAATGACTCTTCTTGAATGGTGGTTTGCTTTGTGAATTGCATTCTACTTTGATTGATTCATTTCAATATATTTAGTCCTAAAACCTTTCTGGACCCATTGATTCATTATGATGAAAACACATAATTAATTTATCCTACATCTGTATGAATGAAAAGGATCATTTTCTTTTGGTTTCTTCTTTTGGTTTGGAATCAAACAACACAGTCTTGTTCAATGACAAAAGTAAATAGATTGATGACAGTCTGGCTGTGTTTTTGGGATGAATAAACTGGAGCCTTAGTCCAAACTAGAGGAATCATGAAAAAATAAATTTCTAATCAGTTCTGCAATGTCAAACTAATTCTTATGTTTCACTTATCAAAAGGGATTAGATGGAAGAGTAGTAAGGCCAGGTGTACTGAAGGTGGGTTTAAATTGTTTTACCATGGTGTGAATGGAAGGAGGAATGGGGTAGTTGTTATCCTGAAGGAAGAGCATGTCAAAAGCGTTTTGGAGGTGAAGAGAATGTCAGATAGACTGATGAGTTTGAAGCTGGAAGTTGTAGATTTTGCGAAATGGCTGTAGTTAATACTTATTTTAAGAAGAGGGATGAGCACAGGGAGACATGTAAGAGTGGAGGAAGATGCACACAGGTGGATTATATCCTTTGCAGGAGGGTCAGTCTGAAGGACACTGAACAATGCAAAGTAGTGACAGGGGAGAGCATAGCTAAACAGCATAGGATGGAGGTGAGTAGGATGACCTTGGAGATCAAGAAGAGGAGGAAAGTGAAGGCAGATTTAAGGATCAAATGGTGGAAGCTGAAGAAGCAAGGTGGAATTCAGGCAGAGTTGAGACGTGCACTTCGAAGAGGAGTCGTATGCTATAAGGGTTGGAGACAGTGACACTAATGAAAAGACAGGTAACAGAGCTGCAGGTGTCAGAGTTAAAGATGCTGAAATTTTTGCTGGGAGGGATGAAAGAGGAAAGTATAATAAGAGGAAATTAGTATAATAGAGGAACAGCAACCCAGCCACTAGGGATGCACATTCCAGTGTATTTCTTTGTGCCAGTTCCAAGCCCGGATATATGGTCAACAAAAGTGGAAAACAAAACAGATTTCCATACCGAATCAGTCGAGGATCGGGTTAACAACAACCGCCACCAGTGCTGTTAGCCTACAGGGTGCTGGTGGAAATTGGGCTACTGTTGGTCAAAGGAGAAGAAGAAGAGGAGGAAGGCATGTCCGGAGGAAGGAGGAGAGAAAGAAGTGGAGAAGTATAAGTGAGGGTAAAAACATTGGATGCTGGCAGCATGACTGGTAAAGGGAGAGAATTAGCTGATATGATGGAGAGAAGGATGGTTGATATTTTGTGTGTGCAAGAGACTAGATGGAAGGGTAGTAAGGCCAGGTGTTTTGCAGAAGGGTTGAAATTGTTTTACCAAGGTGTGGATGGAAGGAGGAATGGGGAGGTGTTAGCCTGAATGAAGAGTATGTGGAGAGTGTTTTGGAAGTGAAGAGGTTGTCAGATTGGGTGATGAGTTTGAAGCTGGAAGTTGAATGGGGTGATAATGAATGTTGTTAGTACTTATGCCCTACAAGTTGGTTGTGAGATGGAAGAGAAAGAAGAATTCTGGAGTGAGTTAGATGAAGTGATAGAGAGTGTACCCAGGGAAGAGAGAGTGGTGATTGGTGCAGATTTTAATGGTCATGTTGGTGAAGGGAACGAAGGTGATAAGGATGTGATTGGTAGATATGATATCAAGGAAAGGAATGCTGAAGGTCGGATGGTTGTACATTTTGTGAAAAGGATGGAAATGGCTGTAGTTAATACTTATTTTAAGAAGAGGGAGGAACACAGGGTGATGTATAAGAGTGGAGGAAGATGCTAACAGGTGGATTATGTCCTTTGCAGGAGGGTCAGTCTGATGGAGAGTGGAGACTGCGAAGTAGTGACATGGGAGAGTGTAGCTAAAGAGCATAGGATGATGGTCTGTAGGATGACCTTGGAGGTCAAGAAGATGAGGAAAGTGAGGGCAGATGGATGATGTGAGGATAGTGAACCAGGAAGTGCAGCGGATTAGAAAGGTGGAAGTAAGAGCAGCGATTAAGAAGATGAAGAATGTTGGACCGGATGAAATACTGGTGGAAGCATGGAGATGTTTAGGGGAGATTGCAATTGAGTTTCTGACCAGATTGTTTAACACAATCTTGGAAAGGGAGAGGATGCCTGAGGAGTGGAGATGAAGTGTACTCGTACCAATTTTCAAGAAAAAGGGTGATACAAAGAGCTGTAATAACTGTAGAGGGATAAAGTTTATCAGACACAGCCTGAAGTTATGGGAAAAAGTAGTGGAAGCTAGGTTAAGAAAGGTGTGCACAGTCTGAGCAGACCTACCATAACAATTCATATGTCAACTTCTAAATTTATATTTTAATATCAATGCAGTCTTATACTTTATAAAGATGCAATCTTATCATGAATAATCTTATTTTATAATCTCATTTGTTAACAAGATGCTTGCTTCATTTTTATATAAGTTGCATGGTAAACATCTGCCCTTACCTAAATTTTCTGCATGTATCCCTCGCAAAATTTTACTGATTCTGGGCAGATGTTTAATGTTGCTGCACCGTGAGGTAGTAAAGCTTAATGTGTCTCTATTAAATATTTGTTTCTTATAGTCTGTAATATACTCTTGAAGGACCTGCCAATACTAAATATTAAGGAAGCCATTTTTCTTTGTCCTCTGTCAGTAATTCTGCCCCATAATTTTATCCTTTGTGCCTGAAACAATGATGCTCATTAACTTCTTACATCTATAAATCATCAGTTACACATCCCCTTACTTAAGATATTAAATGTATCCCCTTACTTGAAGAACATGCCATAAACATTTATTCAAGAGGGCTTAACAGAGAAAAGAGGACAAAGACTGAGTCAGACTAACGAGCTTCTTTTCTTTTGCTGGAACAATCGTGAACTTTGGTCACAGGCAAGGTTTATTGCATGAACTTCTGAACCCATTATTTTGACCACTGTGTAAACACAAACTAGATGCAATTCTAACTCCCTGGAGACAGTTGGTTATATCATGTCAGAACAAAAGAAATTTATTTTTTGGACTGAAATGGAGTGATGCACTACATATGTCAATGCTCCAAACGACCTTAATTAGCATACAGTGTTGAAATCACATTAACCTTGCTCCTAATGATGCAGTGAAAGCTAAAGTCATTTGTAAACTTATGTTAACTGAAAAATAAAAAAAATATATTGTATGCAAAACATTTGGACACCCTGTTAAAATAGCATTTCCTTTACAAAATAAAATAAATAGTAATAAAAAAATGACTAATTTACATTTTTACACATTTTAATGCTCAAATGTTGTAAATCCTCTAATTTAACCAGTTTGGAAAGTAAAAATACAGATTATAATGAGACCTGGGCAGAGGCACATCTTATGTTTAATGTTTTATTTAAGTTATTAAGGTAACAGAACATTACTATATTAATACTACAGAATAATACTAAATTTAATTAAGTGCATTAAAGATGATTGCTAGGAATTTGCTTATTTTCCTGATGTACATTGTTGAAACCATTTGTGACCATTTGTCATTGTGAGCACACAGTGAACCACAAAAAAAATGTATCCTGTGCACCCATAAACACTGCATGCAGCAGTGGGCAACCAGTGATGGGGATGGTACCTTGCTCAAGGGTACCTCAGGGCAACCTACTGGTTGAGGATTTGAACCCATGACCTTCCAATCCCAGGGCTTAGTTCCTAATTGCTAGACCACTGCTCCTCACTGTTTTGTGGGAGTAGGAATCCAATTTGATAATAAATAATTCTGCCTTTATAGCTTTATACCTTTATAAGAGAAGAAGTATTCACTTTGTATTGTACATCAGTTATTCTAACTTAACAACCCTCTTTATATCTAGGTTTTTCAAAAATGTACTTTCCTTGCTAAATGACAATGACATAAACTTACTATAAACGTGGCATGGCAAGTGAAATGTAATACTGAACAAAATCTGTCATCATAACAGTTTCAAAAATTTTACAGTACTAATAATTACTGGTGATTGCAATGACAGATCCAATAATGACTGATAATCACAATGAATGTCATGATGACTGATGAGAATTTGCATATAAAATGTCATATGTGACATAAGCTGTTTTAACATCTAGTTCTTGAGTTGAATATTTTTCTGTATTTTGGGCGCTACCAATGAAAGCTATACTTGCACAAGAACCCTGCCGCGAGGCTAAATCAAGAAACAAGCAGAGAGGGCAGCTTGAAAATCTGATTTCTCCTGCGAAACTTGAGCTGCAGGCATAGGTCCACAATGCTTGGCCTTGTTAGGAGAGAACCGCAAAGGTGCCACCTTCTAGCCACTCCATTGTCTGTTTGGCGAAGGAAAGGATTATGTGTTGGTGTTTTAAAAAGCTGGGGAACATGCACACCCCTTCTTTTTTTCTAGAATGCCTCAATGGCTGCCATACAACTGGATCTTGCTTTTCTTCCTGCGCTGGGGAGCAGTGGGCTTTACCCATCAGGTTGCTCTAGTCACCTGGAGTCTATGCCACCCAGCAGGACATGCTTTCATCTTTTGTTGTGGAGCAGGGAATGGGCGGTATTTTTGCCATGCAGCTGGTTTAGGCGGCCCATTCCCAAACCTCGCCTCCACCCCATGCAGCCACACCACCCCCCAAATCTGACCAGCACACAACTCAGCAAACAGTCCTCTTGCAGTTACCATGCTTGGGATTGATGGAAATTTTAAACACACATATTTTGGCATATATCAGTGAACCCCACTGTCATGTAGCCTACAGGCTAAAATGCTAAAATGCAGCCATGTGGTTCTGGCACTGCCTTATAAGAAGGGCTTGATTTTCATTGGGTAGCTGTTTAAACAATTTTTTGTAAATAAGTACATCTTAAGTATTAAGCATCTGTTCATTTAAAGGTTCTAAAATTACGTTAACTTGCTACAACCCACCTTTTGAACAAGAATACTCGTTTACCAGGTACTGTAATAATAACTGTAAGTGCATTTTGTTGCATGCACCTTCAGGATATATATGTATGCTTTATATGCTTGTTTTTTTAAATACAGCAAATAATTATTTTACCCAAAAAAATATTTTTAATAGTAAATAAGTAGGTATACTTGAGTAAATGCATTCCTTACCATTTTTGATCACAATGAAACAAATTTATACTTAATTAGCATTTAATTTAAAGCATATTGTTTGGAAGTATTTTATTTAGGCAAAAGTTGGGCTTCATTACGTTCAAAATATTTCAATAAATGCTAACATAATGGCGCATTAAACAAACGTGTTTCTTATTGTCAAATTACCAAACCTTAGTGTAGTCATCTTTCACACTTGCTTAAGCAACTGCTTAGGCCAATGAAAGTCAAGAGAAATTCTGAATTTACACACCGAGTGGTGCAAGTGTCTGGGCATTGGCTCTATCATCAGAAGGTCTTGAGTATGGTCCCCTACCATGCCAATTAATGGCTGGCACACGTTAGTCTATACGTTTCCAGCTTGGTAGCATGTGATAGGTGGAGCTACTGAATGGGAGCATCTTACTCTAAATTTAAGATTTTTAAAATAACTTTTATTGGATGTGCAATATGCTTAATTAAGCATTTAACTAAAACTGCACAAAATGTGCTTTCTCATAGGTGTATATCCAAGCTAATAACCATTTTTATTTGTGTAGACTTATCTATGCACTAAAATATGGAAGTGCAGTCAGTTAAAGACGCCAGTGAAAGTAACTATAGAGATAAAGTAACTGAAATTTCCCAAACAAAACTTCAACCAGTACCTCTGAGATGCCGCTCTTTCTGGGGGCAAGCAGTATTGGGTGCAGAGTGGTGGACTCTTTTTATTGAATAAGTGGAGTGCCTTTGTGCTTTTGAACTGGAGATAGCCTGTCAGGCTCTTAATCACTGCCTCTCCGAGGTAACCAGTGTTCTGAGGCTGGGGATAAAGAAGCCGCAGCCTATTCAAGGAGCTGTTGATCTAGACCTCATTGTGCTCACCACTATGGCTTGGGCAAGCAAGGTAAACAAATGGCAAACAAAAGGCGGTGCTTCACAGCAAAGCGGGCTCCGTGGGGGGTTCACATCCTGAGACGAGGCCAGGCTCTCAGACCCCCACGACAATTGTGCCAGTGTCTCACCTATGCAGAGTGTGTGTGTCCCATCAAGTCACTTGCCAGACTGATGCAAACTCAGAGGGACTCCAGCAGAGGGCTTGGAACAATTAGCGCCTTGATCACATGTTAACGATTCCCAGTAGAGCATCAACTGATAAACAGCTCCTGATGATTTTCTCATAATCTTATGAGATCAGAATTGGGAGAAGTAGCTTGTTTAGATTGCATTTTTGTTTTTTGCATTTTTTGATTATTAATGCTTTAGAATGATAACTAAAAGAGAAGGAAACATTTCCTTCTTTTTAAGAGATTGCTTGTATAAAGAACCAGTTTATTTCCTGAAAGAACCTTTCGGTAGATTTCAACAGTTTTTCTCAATAAGATGTAGGACTCAAAAAAAAAAAAACATTGAAAAAAAACATCCATTGAAAGACTTTTTAGAACCAATGATGGCTTTTCTGTGGCATCACACAGAAAAAGCTTTTGAGCGTTTTAATTTAAAAAGTGAACATGTTCATTTAATGTGGATCATCAAATATAAATGATATTGATGGTATTTCTCAGAGGCAAATAAATAGGAAGCTAGGACAGGAATGAATTGACAATCATGAATCATAAATCATAGGAATCAAAAATGTAATAATGTAAATCTTCAATACAGAGGAGATTGCCACATATTACACAAAGTGTAGCAATATAATAACTGATCATGAAACAAATGATTATGCTTATGTCAAGTGATACTCCACAAATAACATTTTAGTGTAATATTTAATTTTTTATTGTATTTTTAATTGGGTAAATGCATTTTACACATTTCATAGTACAAATACCAATTAAATAAATGTTACTAGTGAGTGTAATGAAAGTCTAAATACTAAAATATGTTCATCGTGAATTGGATAACAACAGTTATGATTATCATCACAGCAGGCAAATGTTACTATTTGGGTGGAAGTGTGTTATGTACCAAATTGGAGGAACATCACCATAAACAGTGCCATCTGGTGTGCCAGTACCAAAGCTTTAATGAATGTCACCACCAGAATAGACATATCACTCTGCATGACACAATGAAGGAACTGGCACATAGACTTTACTCTATGTAACGGGTAGCTTGGAAATACATATTAACACATTTCTTCCTTGAAAATGTAAGTCATGTTGAACTTTGCCTCATTTGATTGTTTTAATCGGAGCTCCTGCTAATGAAAGATGATACATGCCTCAAACAATAGCTAATTGTCTAGTAATGTTAATTAGGCATGCTACTGTGGTTTCTGACACTTTATGATGTCTTGTTATTTTTCAATTTGAACAAAACAATGTCCACAAGCTTAAAGAGTAGAAATCATCTCAAGGACTGTTCATACAGTGTGAGAAACTTAATAAGCAAATCTGCTTTCTGTGTGATTTTTAAGTATGGGGGGATTTAGGCTTGCAGATTGTGTAACAATTAGCAAAATTGCCCTCATGACAGTACAAAATTTAACTTGACATTTCAGGTAAGGAGGACATAAAGTAAGTTACATTTTTTGCCAAGCTCTCCCACTATGTGACTGGACTCTCTAATTTTGACCCCCCAAAATATGTTTAATATGTCCTAGGTTTAGCCAAAAGGAGAACATAAAAAGACAGCCAAGGGGAAAAGAGGCGAATCATCTGTATTATGGTGCGGATGCCATCTTTTATACCCATGAAAGCCCTCCCCAGATGGCAGCGAAAAATTTAGCTAAAAAAGGCATTCACTTTTTTACAAAGCAATCTAATTGAGAACAAACTGTCATTGAATTAGAAGGGAGCATGACGATGGGCTGCGGTGGGCTGCCCTCCAGTTCCTGTGGGTGCTGCAGGGGGGCCGGGTAACGAGGCGGGCCGCCGCGCTCTGGGCCCCTGACTCTCTGAGCCTCTGTGCTCTTCAGGACCGCTGACTGACATGAGAGGCTGCCATAGATAACATGCGAAACATCCCTCCACAATACCCTTTCACTGCCTTTAATACACACAGTTCACACTCAATGGACTGTTAAGTTTGAGGCAGACAGGGAGGAAAATTTTAAGTCTGAGGACTGTTTTTGTAGCATGTCATTTCACAAAGGTATGTGAGATCTGTTTCATTACAAAAAAAAAAAAATTCAGACTCCAAAGGAGTAAACTTGACATTAGCTACAATGAAACTGTGATGCTTCTTCTAAGTATACAATACTTATATTCAGGCATTAGGTATACATTTGCTTCTCCCTTATATATAAACTTTATATTATGTTCTTGTTCATGATTTTTTGCCTTTTTGACAACTGAAAGTGATGAATGATCACATAAACCATTTATCAAAATCTTTTGCTTTTAAATGCACTCAGAAAACATTCTAGAACCAAGAACGAAACCTGTAGATAAGTACACACATGAATTGACATGAATGCACATTGAATCCACCACAATGCAGGCAATGAGCGGGTGTCAGTGGCCGTACTCATCTCACTTGCTTATTCTGGCCAGGAGACAAAGGCTTAAAAATAGAAAGAACTTTGAGCGAAAGGACAAAAGTTGCCTCAAAATTATGAAAATGAGCCAAAAGAAGGGGTTCCTCCTCTTCCAATGCACCATCAATCATCCCACAGACCACAGTCACCAACCCAAAGCAATCTAAAGGTATTTAAAAGCTTGAGACATCACTCAAAATGCCCACCCTGTTCATCTGTCACTTTAAGAGTAATTGCTGCATTAGTCATTTATTTTTTAGTTCTTTGGACTTTGTCACTAAACTAGGTTTATTGTATGATATTTAGCTTCGTTGTGAAAATGATTTTCTTTTTTTTCCTTCACTTTTATATTTGATTTCCTCACAAAAATTCTGAATGTGAAGGTCTCTTTCTCAAAAAGCCTCAGCTGCATGTAATGTGGTTGGATAGTTTAATGTGCTCTTTTACAAAGTGTGAACAGACAGGCCCGGCAGGAGGGGAGACTGCCTTTGGCCAAGTGTCACCCAGGCTATTGAGGAGATTCATGTTTGTGTATTTTATTTTGTTTTGTATAAACAACGGCACTACGCGCTACCTTTATCGGTCGTGCTGCGTCCTGATTATTCCTCCTTAAAGTCCTCCCATCTGTCCCTCGATTCTGTGGCCTGAGCCTCTTTCAGAGTCCTGACAGCGAGTAGCGACGAAAAGAGTAAACTGGTAGGGGGCCTTCATTTTGCACCAATCCTCGATTGTGCCCTTCCAAACCAAAGCACTCTTCTATAGCTTTTTGATAGGCTTTCAATCCCAGCCCCACTGACAAGGTTTTCTTTAGGAGGAGTAGGAGTTGTGGCTTTTTTGGTGTTGGGGCGGGGGGCTTACCGCAGAGATTTAAGGGAGTGCTGAAGTAATTTTTTTTTTGGGTGGAGGGGGTGGTGGTGGAAAGTAAAAACTGCAGCAGATGGGGCTGATTGTGCTCTCTACGCAAATTAAGGAGCGAGACATCTGCAGCCGCAACATACTGGTGGTCTGAGGCAATTAAGGCAGGGGAATGGATAAGGGGGGGGTGTGGGGGTGTGGGGGTTAAGAGGAGAGAAGCACAGGACAGAGGAAAAGACAGTCCTGCCTGCCGGTGCATAGAGATGGAGTCAGGCTCACATTACAATGAGGCTGGCTACAATAGAGCAAGCCAGCCAAGAGGAGATGGGGGCGCAATGGCTGGGGGTTGAAGATTAATGTACGAAGAAGCCAGCAACAACACACACCGCGCAGTCAAAATATAAGGAGGGGCCTTCTGAGCCCCTGCATCAGGCACGAAGCCTGTGTTATAAAGTGTGTCCTTTTCCCCCATCTTCCCCATTTGGACCCTGAGGTCATTTACGAAGGTGACAGCTTAGACGCTCACTGTTGTGGATTTAATGTGGAGTGTTTCTCCCCCTTTTTTTTGGTTTTGTCCTCTGTTCTGGCTGTTTCCCTTAGCTCCGGTGAGGTGACGTGACAAAGCGAGGTCATCTCTGGGATTAGACCCCTTTAACATAGCTTTTATTTATGGACTGGGTGCTGGGGGGTTTTGGGGACAGGGGAAGAATGCTTCCATGGTATTTACAGGCCCCACTCTCTTGGGATGTGTGTGCAACAATACAGGTCCAATACAGATTTGCATAACTTAATCTCATCTAAACAGGGCAAAGTTGTTTTAAATAATTGGGGCAACTAACAGGGTGCAATTATTGTCTAAGTGGGCAACTATTTGGGCAACTAACTACAGACAAATCATGCTCTTATTAACACGTGCACAGGATAGAACAATGACAGCTATGGGTATGTTTGTAGCTTAAACTCCACCAGGTTTATAAGAAGCTCACACATTAACAGACATTTTTTTTTAACATTTCACATAAGTTCATTCGATACAAGGTTTAATTGAATAAATAGGTGGCATTTTTCAAAATAGAGCATTTTCTAACTTTCACAAGAAAACCTTGAAACTCCAAAGTGGACACTACATTAGAGGAAGCAAAAAAGGTCTTGGCTTGAATTATAACTTAAAATAAAGAGAATATCATTCTTTGTGAAATGTTCACACAAGGTAATGATATGCTGATGTTTCCAAATTGCATAAAATAAATGAATTAATTAATGAGCACCAAAAACATGAAACAAATTCAAAGCAGCAGAAAAAATCTTATTTATTTTACTTTTAAAACAATTTGTCCACAATGTAATGGAAATAAGTAGTATATGCTTTGAAGCATTTTTGACTTCTAACATGAAAACTTTGGATCAAATTTGACTTTTTGTTACTTTTTGTTACTGTATTAATATTAATCCTCAAGCCAGTCCAACTCCATGGCTGGAGTTGAAGGTTTGGTTTGTGGCCATCCAATTCAGCCTAATTGCCAAGCCAATGGACAGCTATAATGGAGGTTATCTGAGACGGTCACTTGTCTTTGAAGAAATGCTACTCAGACAAAAGTCCCAATTACTCCCAATTGTCATGGGGCTTGGAAAGAAGCAGTGCCTCCTCAAGACTGAAACGAGATCCTGTTTGGTGCTAATCCTGTGGTTTCATCACCTTTTTTGTAGCTCCTGCCTTCCCATTGGATAAGGCACCCCAAGTGTGAGGCTTGTTGCCGAAATACAGTCGAATGGGTGTGGAATCTTCTTCCAATTTCCACTGAAGGAGTCTGCTTTCAAAGAGACACCAGCGGATCCTTTTGAAGGGTGTGCAGGCAGTTCAGAGAGTGCCGAGCTTACTCATCCATGGACTCAATGAAGCCTTTCAGAGCAGGGCTACTCATACACAGACAGACTTAACAAGTGTTTGTTCACAAGAGGGTGCCTAGTATGAGAATACCCAGGCTTGTGTGTCATTGCTTGACAACTGTCCATCATCTCAACATGGGTCTTTGTGAAGTGATTCTGAAGGGAATCAAAGACAGGACTAGAAACACTTGGAAAAGATAAGACTCAAATTACAAATGCTTTTGACTTTTCTTCTTTAACCTTAATTATATAGGGTCTTCACATCATTAAAATAAAGATTTCTAATTTGTGTGCACAATTCTAAAAATAATAGTTATACATTAAAAATAAAATTGTTATACATTTACCTTTCGGGGTATGTGGATAATACATACATTTACCATATATGGTTCTTTAAAAGATATTTAAAATAGATTCTTCATATATTTTACCGATAAAAATCATTTCAAAAGCCAATCACCAAAAGGCTCTTTAGGAAACAAAAAGCATTTTTTCAATCCCATCCCAGGGAAAAAGCCTTACATTTTAAAGAATAGTTCACTCAAAATACCAAAGGTATAGACATGTTTTCCTAACTCAAAACAGTTACTACATTACTATAAAGTATTTCTAAATGGTTAAAAAGGAATATATTATGGTTAGTAATTATGCCACCTTAAAATCTTTAATAGGCAGTAATAAACAACAAAAGTTAAACACAAAAATAAAAGGGGAAAAATTGAGGCCATATTCATCTTTTCTACAACATTAAATATTTCAGGTTATTGAAAAAGTTGGCTTGACAGACTTTATTCTTCTTTGTTTTATTAATGTTGTTGATTTTATTATTATTCTATGCATAAAATGTAAACAGCTTTTGAGCTTAAACCAAAAAACAGTAACTTTATTCAAAAAATATGTTAACATTTTTTCAGTGTTCAAACAGTTCAGATCAAACTGATGATAAATTCAGCCAAAACCTCACCTCACACATCTAACGTCATGGACATTACATAAAGGCTCATGTTCATACTTCCATGCAATCCCAGATCACCCATAATATTAAATCCACATAATAATAATAAAAGGGTTTCACCAATGCTGTGTATATTCACATTTACATTTACATTTATATTATTTGGCAGGAGCTCTTACTCAGAGCAGTGTACGAGTGCTTCATTGTTTCCAAAAGAGCGTATCCCTCACACTAGAAAGTGTAGTCTTGAAATAAGAGCTGCTACTCTGCTCTACCTGAAGTTAAAGCTCTGCCACAATACACAGAAAACAAGTCATTTCGTCTTTTGAACACAGCAAGGGTCTCTGCAGGTCTAATGGTCAGGAGAAGTTTCTTAAACAGCTTAGGAGCCGAGACTGAGAAGAGTCTTGACATAAATCTTCTGCCTTTGAGGAGTGGGAAATCAAGTGTAAATACCAAACATAATCTATCAGATCAGGTGTATTTAGGGGCAGTGGTTGTGGGTTTAAGTCCCAGACCAGTAAGTTACCCAGGAGTAACCTTGAGAATGGTACAGTTTCCAGCACTGCTCCCTATCCACTGGATGTATGGCTGCCCACTGCTACGCTGTGTGAATGGGTTAAATGCAGATGAACCATTTTGTTGTTGTTCACTCCCTGCTGTGCTGTGTTCACAATGACAAGTAGTCACTTATTCTTCACTTTCACTTCACTGCTGTGTGGTCCAGCTCTCTGTGGTGCGTGTACTCATTATAGCCACTTTGGGTGATGGACAGGGGTCAGCATGAGTACACCTGGGATACAAAGCAAAGCAATAGCAATACCTTTGCAGGCATCTGGAATACCAAAATAGCTTTCTAACAAGTCTCTAGTAACCACTTTGAAATACCATATCAACACCCTGTAACTGCTTGTTTATGACATTAAAGTTATACAAAACAAAAAAAAACAAAGTCTTTATGCATTATACATGCATAATAATGCTTCCTAAACTAAACTGTTAATGCTACTAATGCTACTAAACTATTAATGAACTAACTGTAAATAATTAAAGGTAGCCATATTGGGAAGCTGACCCCTCCCCTAATAAAAGTACAGTTCTACTAGAACCGAAGTGCAGATCATGCAAAATGATTGGGGGTTACATAGACTTCCATATCTTTTTGTTACCTGACCTGTTTTAACTTCAGCACAAAATTGAATAGGCTAACTTTTGCCACCAAGCATCTAAGCCAGTTGGCAGCGGTTGTGGTGAGGGGTGTGTGGTGGTTTAATTTTTAACGAATCACTCCTTTAAGAATGTAAGTCAAGTGTAGTGATTATAGACATGCTAGTTTCAATGTATCAAACAGCTGCATGGCGCAACTTGTTGACTTGTCATACAATGAGCCTTCACAGCAGCCAGAAATACCACTTAAAGGACCTTGTGAGTTTAAAAGTTCAGCCTAGACTTACAGACGATTGGTCACTATAGCTTGCTTGGACCCTGTGTTCATCAGCAGCCAAGCGACTTGTACGCTGGCTCATGATTTAGAGCTTTTTCACCCTTGTTCTCAGTGAGCAAGTACCACCCTCAGGATATTTTTCCTGCTGCTCTTGGAAGAGCTGATGGTTCTTATAATTGTTCACTGGTGTGAATCAGCCATCACAAAACACTGGAGCACATTGAGAGCCCTGGCAGAGGGCAGCAAGAAGGTGATGAAGTGGCAGTGAGAATGAACTTAATCCCCTAAGCTCTTGTTGGGGCTTGTCTTTGCTCTCCCTCCTTCCCCCAGAAAAGACCCCAACCTCACAAAGCAACTCAAAGAAGAGACCCCAGTTTAAAACTCCTGCAACCTCCCAGAATAAAAGCCACCTGCAAATGGAGTTTGCAGTGGTTGTTTCTTTTAGATTAGACTAAAACAGTTAAAATTAAATTAGACTAAATCAGTTGTCTCACAAGTCAGTTGGGCAATCAGTGTGAGGTAGTGTCTGCCAGAGCTTATCACAAGGATTAAACCAGTAGAGCCACCAGGTCCTAAATGCAGAAATACAGTGGCACATTAATAAAAAAATAAAAAGGGGATTTAAGTGCTGCAGTTTTATTGTGTTATAACTATGACTCATTTTGTCTCTTACAAAAAAAAGAAAATGTAAACATGAAATATGAAAACATAAAAAATGTTTAGTGTAATTTTCTGTTTATTTGCTAAAAATCGTGCAAAAGTTGTTGTCTATGTGGTATTACATTTTTTTCCAATATGTAAAACAATATGTTAAATAAATGGAAATTGTGCACTTAAATAAACTGATAAATAAACTTTTTATTTATGTTCTCTGTAGAGGATGTCAAATAATTTTTTAAATAATGTTATTTGAGTGGAAGTGTCCAAATTTTGAGTTTGACCATATGTATAATGAAAACTACATTGACATATTGGTCTAGTGCTGAGTAGGTATGTTTGAGTATGTTTCAGGTTAAGGAAATGTTCTGTTTTTGAGGAAATGTGCTAAACTAAAGCCTAATTTGTTTGTGAGCACTTCTGCCTAAAGGGAAGGTTTCACTCAGGATAGCAATCACTTTAGTGTGAAGGTGTCCAGTTAAAAGCAAGGATAATGAGATTACTCTTAAAGATAAATCTCCCCAGAAGACATTTTTGTTTGACTGATTCTCTGTATTTTTGGCAAATTCCTGTTTTTATACTAAGGATCAACCTTCGTTATCTCTTTAAGTTATATTTTTGACACCTTTTTTGTTTAATAAACTATACATAATAAACAATTATGATATTATTATTTTGTTATTAGTATTATTATTATTAGCATTAATATTATTATCATTTTCATTATTATACTTATTATATCTGTGGCAAATTATATGGCTAAATGTTTTTACACTACATGCTAAATTCTTGGCATGCTATTTTTTCCCCCTGGGTTTGTTTTTCAGACCAGCAACTTTTATTCACTTTCATGTCACTGTTTTCCAACTTTTCCTAATTCAATTAAACAGGCTTTTTTGTTACTTTTCATTACAGACTGATATATGACTCTGTTTTGACTGGCTGCTCAGTATTGTATTTACACATTACACTAAACTGCTGCAGCCTGATTAAATGGATATACATAAATGTTTTAGTTATTGTGTAATAGTAACATCACTTTTTACCATGCTTGAAGTGGGAGGTGAAAATTTAATACTGAACTGTGTGCAGTGTATCAGGAAAATGTCAGAAAACAGGAAAATCTGATTTGGCTCTCCATGATAAGGGTATTTTGAATGTTATTGTTTATTATTAATATTGAACAATTTGCTGCAAAATCAAAGCTCCTCATACAGAACTTCACAGAAGAGCTGGATAGTGCTGATGAATTATTCTAATGTTATGTTTACTGTAGATTAAGATAAACATTAAAAGAAATAAAATCTCAATAGGGAATATGGGAAGAGAAAATGAATGTCATTGAAGATACAGAGTGAAAGTGAAGCTTGATGGAGGAGACCTACCTTCCTGTGTCTATTACAGCTGGCCTTCATGCTTTCCTATTCTGTTACACATTTTTAACAAGGTAATCATTTGACAAGATGATCACTAAAGTGATATTTACTAAAGTGATATTTAAAAATATGAATTATTTTATTATATATAATATAAATCAATATTAAACCATATACATTTATCAAAATCATTTTAAATAAAGGAATCATTCTGACAAAAATAATATTTTCATAATTTTCCCCCTTTACTCCAAGCCAAGTTGGTCAGCCTTGACTTAATTAAAGGGAAATGACACTAAATGATAGACTGTTACCAAAATGGACAATATTCAGTATCACACAGTTCCAAAAATCAAATCAAGTCTGTGTTTAGTTATTTGGCATGGTTTACAGAAAGTGTGTTGAATGAATTGTGCAGTTGTAGAAGGTTTACTGCTGGTACAAGCTTCAACTATTTGTTAGCTACATAAGGCTCATAGTAACTGAACACATAAAAAAATGGTGCATATTTCCTTTGAAAAAAGCTGGCTAATGTAATTTGAGCAGAGAGCACGTAGGTATTAGTGAATCCTCTCTCCAATGCACCTTAAAAAGCTACATTTCTAAACTATCCCTTTAAATGCCAACATCTCCTGATGTGTCCTTTCGACAGTAAATAATGCATCTTTTCTGTAAATAAATAACAATTAGTATACGGGTGGTGGTGGTCTAGTGGTAGGGTACTTGCCTATGGCTCAAGAGGTCCCAGGCTCAAATCCCACTTCCACTTCAAATCAGCACTACCACCACTGGGTCCCTGAGCAAGACCCTTAACCCTGAGTTGCTCCAGGGGGGACTGTCCCTGTAGTTAGGATATGGAAGTCGCTCTGGATAAGAATGTCTGTTAAATGCCGCAAATATTAATGTATACATTGCCAATATTAGATAAAATGTTTAATTTCATGAAACACATGGAGTCCATTTTCAAAAGCATTCATATATTTCAATATATCCTTTTAGTTTCAATTACACATTTGGCAGAAGCAAAATCTTTTGCAATTAATACTACAGGATACTCTATCTTTACAGTGTACAAAGGCTTTTAATCCTATCACTAGCCTTAAAACAGTGACTGAACACTGCCATTTATGACATTCCCAACGCTGACTAACTTGAACAGTGATATGCTAAACAGCAAAAAAACAAAACAGTGAAACATTTGGATTTGAGGCAGAGAACCAACAGGGTTTGACACAAATACTGGAACAACTATAAAAATAGTAGCTAACAGGAATGTTGCTTTGCAAAGAGGCGCCATTATGTCATACAGAAGTGTGCATCTTTTTAATAGGCAATAGGTTACTGCACAAGGTGAACATCTGTAGGAAGGCTTCAAGGGGAAGACAGAATGAAAAGTTTAAGATTGTCAAGCCATTATGTGCTGAACCTACACTGCCCTCTACTGTTCAGATTCAATCTGATAGAAATTCCAAGCTACTTCAACTTTCACAGTGGCTGAACGCTGAGAAATGCTGGCAAATACATAAATAACCTAATAAATACAACAAAGTCTGAAAAAATTTGATGAAAATCCCATAATTGATATGTGTTTCAAGAGAGCATGCATATTCACTCATTTACTATAAAAGGGCAACATTGAGTAAGCATTGTCAAAGTTGTGTCCTCCATCAAAACTTTAGATTTTATGTACTAAGATTGTATTTTATGTATCCAAAATTTGCAATAAAGGGGTATAATTCTCAGTAAATAATGAATGTATCTGGGAGTGAAATATTTAGAAAAGTATCTAATGTAACCAACAACAACAATACAAACTGTCAACTCCAGATGAAAACTGTCTCCAAAATGATGACAAGAGCCAAAACATTCTTTACTAAGTTAATTTAGTAAATTTATATTTAGAGCATTTCTATTTGTCCGTTCCGAAACAGCTGCTGTGTTCAAATAACAAAAAAAAAAAGAAAAAGAAAAAAAACTTTTTTGGACAATGAGGACATGGGAGTGGAAATCTGCATTGTAAAACTATCAGAAACTTTTTTGCTTTAGCTGAGATGATGTATATATGATGTAGTTCTATCAGGAGTTTTAGTCTCAAACTAAATTGTGTTAGCAAAACAAAAATATATACAGTACTGTAGTAATTTTCAGTTCCAGTCATATAGGATGGACTAAAATGATTAGTGCTTTGGAACAAGTTTACAGAGAATGTACAGGTAAGCTTTCTGATGTTTATAATACTGGTACGTGACAATCACTTTATATAGCAGTTCAACAGTTGCATTAGTAGCAAAGACTGCTCTGATGTAGAACTCTACATTAAGGCAGAAAGACACAAAAGCCTCTTTTATTGCAAGATATGCTGGTCAGTTCAGGTCAGGTTCTCAGTGTTATGCTGTTCTTCAGCCAGAGGTTTTTTGAACACTGTAGAGAGTTCCTGGAGCAGCAGCTCTCGCGAGGGGCTGTGCATTCTGCCCTGACTGTTCCTACTGCGGGCCTCCTCCTGCACAAGTGTGTCCAGAGAACCCCCAGGGGTGAGAAGACCCTCTCCCCTGAGAGAGTGCACCGGGTTTGGTCCAATCATGCGGTCCAAAGAGCTAGTCTTCCTCTGGCCAAGGCTGACAGGCCGAGGTGGAACCTCCAGGGTCTCAGCATGGGTGCTGGTCCGGAAGCTGGTCTCTAGAGACTTTAGCACCTGTAGACTAAAATCACCCACTTCTTCATAGAGTGGCTCAGGGTTCTCATCACATTCCTCCACAGAGTCTTGCTGCACCTTCATGGGCTGAAGAAAGATAGTACAGTCAGTGAACAGGACAGTGAATGTGAATATAGGAGTGGGAGGTATAGCAAAAATACAATAAGATTTATTAATTAAAGATTTTTATAAAAGACGCATAGTATTTTTTTTCTGGAGGTTTATGAGAAACGCCAGCAAAAAATCTTAACCTTCTACAAAAGGTTCTCAAAAACTGAGCATAATGAGCTTTTTTTTTTCAACCTTTGACTCTGCAACACATGATGTAGCTAAATAGGACCATGCTTTCCTGCACTCCCAACATTTTCAGACTGTAGACTCTCTCTTAAGATTTCATTCTTAGCCATTCTGGACTCAATACATTTTATGAATACCTGATACTGTGTAATTTGCAGTTGGCACCAATGATTTTTCAGTCTCAAAAACTCAAAAAAGGAAGTGATCCTACATGGCAACACAAGACAATATTAGAGAGCAAAAATATAATTATCTGTCATTATTTATCATTCAATAGCTATTGCAAATTATTTGTGAAAGTTACCAGGAGTAAACCTCTGATAGATCTCTGTCAGCTGGATATCTAAGAGATCAGCTCCAGTTAAGGGTTTTTATATGGCATGTAGCAGAAGAAAATTCACCTATCATCTACATTCAAATGACTTCCTTCTAGGAGTTTAATCTATTGTTTCAGTATCACAGTGACAATAATGGTAACAACCTCCAGATAACTGCCAAATACACTGGGGACAAAAGAAAAAAAGCCACCAAACAATTTGCTTGCAAATGCTTGAGGCTTGGGAGACACCAGAGTGTATGGCATTTTCCCCAGCAAAACACAAGTACTAAACAGAGACCCCAGCGTGCCCTCAAGGCTATGGCCAGAGAACAATGCAGTGGAACAATTCTTCCACCCTGCGCATCCTGTTGTCTTCGCTTCAGACATTCAACTCAACATCCTGGTGGTGTCATATCAGGAAACCTCAGCTCCCAACAGGAATGGGAGGGCAGAGGAAATCAGATGGAATTCCTCAATTAAAAAGAAACTGTTTTGCAAATATCTCTGGCTACATTCATCAATGAAGAGTCAAAAGCATCTCACTATGTTTGATTCGGGTTGATATAGCAGATATATACATTATACAGTACAGGTTAAAAACAGTTTTAAAAGGTACAAGAAATATTTTAATACTACAAGTTTTTTTTTTCTTAGTTTAGTATTTTATTATGGAAACTAACAGGTTCTTTATGCTATTTTACAACAACAACTGTTGAAAGGTTCTTTAGTGAATCATAGCAGCCTTTTAAATATATATATATATATATATATATATATATATATATAATATATATATATATATATATATATACACACAATACAGTACTGTGCAAAAGTTTTAGGCAGGTGTGAAAAAATGCTGTAAACAAAGAATGCTTTCAAAAATGGAAGTGTTAATCATTTATTTTCATCAATCAACAAAATGCAGTGAACGAACACCACCCTTTGCCTTCAAAACAGCATCAATTCTTCTAGGTACACTTGCACACAGCTGGTGGGTTGTTCCAAACATGATTGTGTTTCAGCCTACGTGTGACATTGATGATATCAGCACCTGTTTGGTAAAACTGGTTGATCATACACCGACTATAATCCTACAAAATCCCTGACTTTATACAAGTGTACCTAGAAGAACTGATGCTGGTTTGAAGGCAAAAGGTAGTAACACCAAATATTGATTTGATTTAGATTTTTCTTTTGTTCACTCACTTTTTTCGCATTTTGTAAATTGATCAAAATAAACAATCATTATTTATATTTCTGAAAGCATTATTTGTTTACAGCATTTTCTCACACCTGCCTAAAACTTTTGCACAGTAATGTACTCAAAAGCAATCATAACCATAAGCATACTTACAAAGTACATTGAAAGTGTCCTCCTATCATGAAGCTTTCGCTGCAAACACACAACAAGAAATGAGCCTCAAATCTCAGATAGAAATCAGCATGTGATGCACATGTGGTGCCACTGGAGGGCACCAAAGCTGTTTGCATTACCAGGGTCTTGTTAGCAGAAAGCATAGTAGAATTGGTGTTGCTGTCTTCTCCTCTGATTGGCACTAAGGGCATGGTGCCAAACTTCTGCTTTGAGATGTCAGAGGAGGAGTGGCGTCTAAGCACAGGCAGCCGCAAGTCATCATTCTAAGAAACCAGTTGAACAATCACAACGGAGTAAAGAGAGCTTCAAATTACCAATAAGCATTTGATATTGAAAATGATATCCAAACAAAGGGTGATGTCACTTGCCTGTGCTTTTAGTAGACTGGTTATCCAATCCCATAGCTCTGCTTCACTGTTGCAACTGAGGTACCTGACAAGGACAGGAAAGTGATCACTACCCATTATGCAAGCATACTAGCCTCATCTCTAATGCATACTCTATAAGTGATTCATCTGACCAGTTCATTTAAGGCCTGTCAGAAGAAAACACTTACATCTGATGTTTGTCTATCATCATAGTGAGACCCCATCTATAATAAAGCAAATAGTTAATTTACAAGAACATCAAAGACCTTTTAACATGTAAAAGCAACACGGAAACACTGTCTTACTTTGTGGGTGCTTTTAACTTCTTTCTTATACCAATGTATATCTTCATGGTCTTCAGTAACCATTCCTTTTCTGGTTTGTTGTTCTAAAATAATTAAGAAAGGAGACATAGAGAAAGCAGCACAGAAAATTCAGTTCTTAGTTTCAAGAAGTCTACTATGTTGAAATGTGAATAAACTGAGCCACAAACATGCCTTCTTATCCTTCATTAGGAGTAATTTGTGCTCCCGGATTTGGAAGGCACGCTCCTGGAATTTGGTCCCTTGCAGGAGTTTGGGCGGCTCCTCTCTGCATTTCAGAACTCCAAACTTCACAATCTCACTCTTGTAAGCTGAAAGTTAAATGATCAGAATAAAAATAAAATAAAATACAGAATAAAATACAGAAAATACAGCTTAAATCATGGAATTACTTCAGACCTATGGTTTAATATATGTTTGATTCCCTTAATTGTAAGCAAGGAGGATATCAGTAATATGTTATCTCATGCACTCACCTGTGAATATGTCGATCGCTTCTCCTCTTGGCACCTTCTTTACCAACAGATATGCAGAACTTGGATCGGCCATCTCACACCACTGAAGGGCTTGTTCAAGAACTTTCTCTTTGGGATGAAGAGGGCGCTCTGTGGATTTTAAAGATTGCCATTTTTTACATAGTGGTTAACAGAAGATTGTGCAGTATACACTTTACACTATACCCAGCACAGTTTGGTAGTTCACCTTCTCAGACACACTCAACTTTCATTTCACTTTCACTTCCCTAAGGTTAACTGAAAGGTATGTTTCAGGAGAGAGGTCATCAAACTGTGGGACACCAGTCCTACGAAACTAGAATCAGGTATCCCTGTGCTATAACTTATAAAATACATATAGCTTATTATAATATCTAGTTCAGTATAGCATGTTCCAGTCTACAGTGCAAGTACTCTGCTTGAGCAGGTGAGCTGGGTTCTATTTACCAAGTTCTCCATCCTCAATGACTTCAAAAGTCATCCACACATTTTCACCAGCAGGGACATTTCTCAGATACAGGACCTGGTTAGTCAACTCTTCGGCACACATAGTGGGAGAGACCTGCAGAGAGACAGGCAAAATCATCATAATATTACATTCTTGTTCAATGGGCTTTCAGAGCAGGAGCAAGTTAGATACTAAGAAGGTAAAAGCATGTGTTTGTAATATGAAGCTGCATGTAACAGACACGTGCTGCAAATTTACATAGACATTTGAAAATAAATAATTTACAGTTCATTACAAGGCAATAGTGGAATATTGCTTAATGGACAAATTAGCTCTTACTTTCAGAGTGATGCAGCAGTCTGGTGTTTTTTCTTCCAGATAGACCTCAATAATTAGGTCTCCTGCCTGAGAGAGCTAGACACAGCAAAGCAAACAGCAATGTAAAACCCACTCTTTCTGATTACCCAGTTTCAGCCACTGCTAAATATTACTTTACCTGTGTGTCCTTCCAAGTTGTGATGAGACTGATCTCCAGCTCAATCTGAGTTTGGTGCTCCTCATCAATCTTCAAAGCAAATTGAAACAAGCATATGGGCGCTGTAATATTTAATAATTTTTCTTTTTTTTTACTTTTACCCATGACATTCATCCTTTACTTTCTATAAGCAGTTAATGTGGAATAGAAGCAAACGGTACAAAATAATAATATTAAAAAGTTAAACAAAATGTGCTATACAAAGTTAAAAAAAAGTTATATCTTCTCCCACCTTTCATACACATGTATGCTCACTTCTTTGGTGCGACTCTTAAGCTCATGTTTGTGTTCATAAAGTTTTGCACTAATTTTATTTATTATGATATTAAAGCACCAAAACATCGAAGAAGGCACTGATAATGATGCAGTTTCTTGACTCACATCAAAAACATAGAGGTAGTTGTCAATGAGATCTTCTACAATTTTCACTTCATGTTCCCCTTTTCCATCTGTCTGAAACAGGCTGGGGGCAAACAGTAGGGAAAGGTTCTTAGTGCACATCTGATTAAGGTTAGCACACTTCTGTACCCTGAGAGAGAGAGACAGAGTGAGAGAGAGAGAGAGAGAGAGAGAGAGAGAGAGAGACAGGCAGAAAGCCAGAAAGACAGGCAGACAGGCAATGTAAGAGAGACAAATTAACAAGTTTCACAGTTTATGTTAAAATCATAAATGTATATTTTAACCAACCTGTACAGGTGACTGATGAGAGCTGCTAAAGTGGTTCGATTGACCCGTGGCAAACCACGAATTAGTTCTTTATATCTATCCAACCTTTGTGTTTTATTGGAAATCTCTGAAAAAAGTGCAGAGTAATCAATGATTAACCTCTGCATGCACTGAAATCTAATATTCCATTCCTCTCAGGCATGAGCCATTTAACAGACATCTAATTATGATAAACTGCACTCACTTGCAGCATCTTTCCAGTAGGGATGCAGGTCAGCCATGAAAATGGGGTCATCAATCTCCCGGAAGAACCTCTTCAGCACATCTGTCACATCCTCAATAAAGTTGTCCCCAATACGCAGTTTTACATTGCGGGCATCCTTCCGGAACTCATCCATCAGAAGTTTGATTCTGGACTTGGCTCCATTTTTTCTGTAAATCCCCTCATGGCCAAGGCCTGAGAACAATTTAACAATAGTTTTATCTTTAGCTACACAACTTGTGTGGCTTGGAGATCTACAGTTGTGTTCATCCTTACGAAGGAGGATGACTATGAAAATACAAAATACAATAATAGGTATTTGAGAACCACTAAAGACACATTTAAAACTCAACACAGTTAGAACATGTGTGACTTGCTTCTTCAGCTGACTATGGTTTTGCACTGAAGCTAGAAGGCCAGTATAGCTAACAAGCACTGGTGGCCTAGTGCTTAAGGTTTGGCCCCATAATCTGAAGGTTGTGGGTTTGAGTCCCAGACCAGTAGGGTACCTGGAGATACCCCTGAGCAACATACCATTCCCACCACGGCTCCCTGGGGTATACTGCACAGTATATTTGGGGCAAAGGAAAGGAAAGCATTTAGTTGTGTTTTCACTTTCACTTCAAATAAAGGAAGAACCAAGAACCTCATTCCATGAAATGATAACTGCATGCCTAAATCACACACTTACATCTGAACATTGTTTTTAGGCAAGCTCAAACTCAAAGACTTGTAAATGTTATCTCTATTGTTGTTTATGAAAACAAACAACAGTACCTGCTTCAGTAGGCCATTGCTCCTGCTTGTGTAGCACATTTTGACCATTGCAGACATTATATTGCCTATAAGCTTCCAATTCTTCTTCATTAACTGTAGCTCTAGTGCAAGCTTAAAAAAGCATGTTTGCTTTTTCTGATTTTTGACTTTATGACATTTTATAATAAAAACAACTGACAATATATTAGTCACGCAGCTAGTAGTCACCTAAATAAATTAAACCAAACACATGATAAACCTAATTTGCTTTATGATTTTGGCTGATTTTGTTTTTGTTTACTTGATTTTATTGCATTTAAAAAAGTATTAAATCTATGTGTGCTCTCTCTCTCTCTCTCTCTCTCTCTCTCTCTCTCTGGCCTCACCATATTGGGTGATGAAGGCAATGCAGCTGTCCACAATGATAGGGATGTCATTTCTACTGAGTTGCTGGTCCTTAAGTGTGTTAGCCTTTCCTCCAGCTGCTTTCTGGATGTCCGCATACCAAAGGGAAAAATCCATCCGTCCCATACCCTGCAGATGCAGAGTCCTAAGCAGACAAACACATTTCATCAACCATTAAGTTTTATTAAATCTATTTACACACCTTTTTGTACAATTTGTACAAAGCAGCGTCATTAAAGCCACTGAACATTATGTGATGTACTGGGCAATAAAAACAATGTTATCTCACCTTCCTTTCTCAACCAGAACCAGTATGTCCTTCTTTTCATGATTTTCTGTCTCAGAAGCAATACCTTCAGTATTTAAAAAACGTTTAAATAAGAAGAAATACATGCAGGTAAGACAATGTGAATGAATAAACATGTCAACCTAAAGGACTCCAATGCATTGCATTAAAGTTAAATAGCATTACAGTGCATTACACTCTCCCAGCTTAACTGCTGTGGGGCTCTAGACTCACTCAGCTCCTGCAGGCGCTTCAGATTGATTATATCCTCTGCGGCTCCATCATTTCCAGGGCAGATAAAAAGGTTAGACTTCTGCAAGACAAAGAAGCCCTCCTTCCACTGTTGTGGGTCCAGCATTGCCTTGTAGCGCAGCATGCCAACCCGCTCAAATTCCCGTGCCAATAAGCAGTGACAACTCAGAGGAGTGGTGGCCTGAGAAACAGCAAATAGCTTAGGAAAAGTTGTGAAAAATCTAATTTTACACAATTTTCCTCTCAAAATAAATGTAGTCAGTAGACCAAACATTCATCAGATATGCTTCCATGTCTGGTACTGTATAACAAAGCTTGTATCTAAGTATAACATTGGACCTCATGGCCAAAAAAACAAGTGAAAGCCTGAATTTGAGTCCATTATATGATAGCCACATTAATGTCATAGTCCATGTGAAAAAAACTGAAGAGCACACATTCTTAGCTAAGGAAACTTTAGTTTATCCTTACTTTTATTATATGTTTTATATATTATATATACACAGTACTGGGCAAAGGTTTTAGGCAGGTGTGGAAAAAATGCTGTAAACAAAGAATGCTTTCAGAAATATAAATAATGATTGTTTATTTTTATCAATTTACAAAATGCAAAGTGAGCGAACAAAAGAAAAATATAAATCAAATCAATATTTGGTGTTACTACCTTTTGCCTTCAAACCAGCATCAATTCTAATGGCCCCCACAGAGCCCTGATCTCAACATCATCCATTGTGTCTGGATTACATGAAGAGACAGAAGGATGTGAGGAAGCCTACATCCACAGGAGATCTGTGGTTAGTTCTCCAAGATGTTTGGAACAACCTACCAGTTCCTTCAAATACTGTGTGCAAGTGTACCTAGAAGAATTGATGCTGTTTTGAAGGCAAAGGGTGGTTACACCAACTATTGAATTGATTTAGATTTCTCTTTTGTTCAATCACTGCATTTTGTTGATTGATGAAAATAAATGATTAATAAATGATTAAAATCATTCTTTGTTTACAGCATTTTTTACACACCTGCCTAAAACCTGAAGCACAGTACTGTATATATGGTTTATACTTTGATGTATCTTATATTTACCTTTCCAATAGCTTTAGCCCAACTGTGCAGTGCATCTGGAGTCTCTAGGCCAAACTGGACAAGCTTTTCAGATGTTAAGTAGAGTTCAAAAGTGTATCGAAATCTGAGACAATAAAAAGTTTTTCTTTAACAATGGATCTAACAAAATAATTTTAAACTGTTTTGGGAAAGATATGGTGAAGTGGTATACCTGTCAATGAAGCCATTGTTGTTTTTGCATGAGTCTGGTCTGTTTACTCCTAAACAGATAATGTCTTTGACATCAATCTTCATGTTGGGTTCATGGCACCTGTCAGACTCATAAAACAGAAGAGACTTCTCCACTGAGCACCAGTACTTCTGAAAATCTAAAGAGAAAAATAAAACATCACAGGGCTGGTTAAAAAAAGAATAATTAATAAAATAAAATAGCTTCTTAAATAAGAATAAGTATAACTGTAATATCTAAAAATAGCTGCTAAAACTAAATGACCTGGTTATAACTTTGATACACAATTTGGTCAAAAATATCTGGCACACCTACATGACCTAGGTATTCTTTTGAAAAACATTACAAAGGAGATTAGACTTAAAGAGCCTACACTCCTCTGGGAAGTGTGTTTTTGGGTCTGTGTGTCCATTTAGTCAGCAAAGAGCATTTGTGAATGCAGGCATTGATGTTGCACAAGAAGTATTTTCTCACAACTGCCATTCTATCTTGTCCCAAAGTTGCCCAGTTGAGATTCTAGGACACTAGAATCCAAAAGGAAATCCAAAAAGAAAGGTTTTGCCCAAATATCACAAAGCTGAGAGCACACTTCCTGTCTAAAATGTTCTTATATACTAACACACTAACCTAAGCCTTTCTTGGAACATGGTGCCAAACAATGATTCATCCATTAGATAGATAATGGAATTTGCTTTTGGAGATAGATGCTCCATAGCCCACAAAGTGATTTGCGTGTTCTGGGTATGGGGCTGAAACCCATGAACTCAATAATCAGGCCAGCAGTGGCCTAGTGATTAAAAACTAGGCCCGAGGATCAGAAGGTTGTGGGTTAGAATCCCAGAACAATAGGTTGCCCTGAGGTACCCTTGAGCAAGGCACTGTCTTCATCACTGCTACCTGGGCGCTAAATAGGGCTGCCCATTGCTGCATGTTGTGTGTGGGTTAAATGCAGAGGATGCATTTCATTGTGGTTTACTGTGAGCTGTGCATGTTTCACAATGACAAATAGTCACTTTGACTTTTTTAAATTAGAAGGCATGTCTGTATACGTTTAGCCATATATCATACTGAGTATGTTCTTATAACATGCATTTAATTTTCTAAAAAGTATTGTTTAGATATCTTCTCAGCTTTTGTCTATCTATGTATAAATCAGAGAAGTAGGTCTTGAAAGGCCCTTTATTCTACTGCCTTCTGAAGTACATTCTGCTCCTCAGCTACTGCCAAGGGGCAGTGCTTGCAACATTGTCGCCTACCTTCTCTAGTCCGGCGGGATAACGTTCCTTTGTTAATGGAGCCTGACTTGTAAAGATAGCCAGAGTGCAAAACCGGCTGCATGATCTCATCATACACACTGGGATCTGCATCAAAACATAGCTCAATGATCAGGAATTACCATCAATAAATACAAGAGAATGAAATAAAAAACTTGATATTGATACCATGGCATATAATGTATATTGTAATGGTCGGAAATGAAACTCTTTTCACTGTAGTGTTCAATTAAATTGCTTAAGTTGCTAAAATAGCACAAAGCCTAATATACACTGAATATGCATGCATAATCCTTAAACCGAAACAAAACAAGCTTAAAATACTGGCATTTTATCTATGTGATCCAATAAATTTATGATATTTTAATATCAGCCATCCTTTATGTTGGTGGTACCCTTCTACATTAACAAACTGCTTCACACTTTAGCTAACACTTCAGCTTAAGAGTGATTCATTCCCGGTCTGTGTAGAACTATTTTGGAAAGCTACAGTTCTGTTGGAATTAATGCCAAAAACAGAGATTTAGTGGTCAGTGACCGAATACTTAAAAGAAGAAGTGAATGTGTGTATAAAGTGAAAGTGAAAGTGTGTGTGTGTGTGTGAGTGTGTGTGTGTGTGTGTGTGTGTGTGTGTGTGTGTGTGTGTGTGTGTGTGTGTCAATACATTAGTGAGTAAATAAGTAAAAGTTCTGAGCACCTGAGGCCTGCATGTAAGAGTAATGCAGGGACAGGTGCTTCTCATGTCCATTAGAGTCAGCGAGCTGAGCTGCTTCTGCCTCTGCGAAAATCTGAGTAACTGTCTTCAAGAGGTTCTGTTCAGACACAGCTGTGCAGAGTGCCTGCGAGAGTATGCACATGGACACACACTAAGTCAAATAATCACTAAAAGCACATTCAGCCACAGGACATGCAAAGCCCTTCCAAAAACTCCAGCATTGAACACAGTCTTTTCATTAGTGTTCTTATCTCTTGGTGCATTGTGCATCTGGCCTTTCACCCTGGAAAGTCATGAGTCTGACTGCTATGGTAATGGCTAAGAAAAAGCACTGAAAAAGCTTAATATGCTGGCCAAAGCATGACCATTGGCATTATACTGAAGACGGCCAATCTATTTCCAGCGAGGATGTCCTCATTGCCCCAGTGTGACCCAAGGTTTTTTTTACTTGTGAAGAAATGACAGAGAGGAACTCACATCCTGAAGCAAAACATTGACCTGGAGTAAAGACTAGGGCTATCTGAACTTTCATTGCTTCCAAAAACAGTTCCTGAAAATCAAGTGTCTGTAAAATAACTCACCTTAAGTAACTCTTCCTGCGTGCTGAAACTGGGGTGAGGGTGGCGGTATCGTCCATCTCTGTACTTCTGCATAATGAATTCTCTTCGCTGTTCTGGGGAGGCATCACAGTCCAGTTCCTCAGTCACTGGCAGCCTTGCAGCCCAGAACTCATTGGCTCTGTCATTGCCCAGCATTATGAACAGCTGAAATACACACACACACACACACACACACACGTCATTGCTGACTTTTACACTTACTTTTCCAATTTTGTAACAGTTGTGTAAAATGTTCTTAATCAACTTAACAAATTATCTAAATTACTCATAATAAAATCTTTTTACATTAGCTTCACTAATACATTTGGGACAGTGTATTTCTTCTGTAATATTAAAAATGTTTGCATTATTTGAAAAATATTTGCAAAAAATATGCAGTTTTAAAATTTTCTAATGAATGCACCAAATGGTGCAGAAATAATTTTAAAATGGACTGAAAATGAATTGTTAGGTTCTTGTTTTTTACCAAAGAACTGCAGAAATGTGTAGAAGGAAACCATCTGTTTTTATGTTGTTTTTTTTTTTTTTGCAATAATTAAAAGGGCAGTAATTACATTAGATGTAAAATTGTTAATGAATAAATGAAGAGTCTCATTTCAAAATGATAAATATTCCTTCATAACCACTTTATATAATTTTGATAAATCAGTTTGAAAAATCAGTTTGATAAATCATATTTATTTCTCTAAGAAAAGGTATCATCATTATATATAAATTATATATATTTTTACACATAAAGCCAAGTCCCAGCAATATATGTCATAAAAAAATAATGAAAGTGGTCTTTAATTCAATCTGAATTAAGAATAAGACTAAGCGTGTATATAGTATGGCTTAGAACAGAGAGCAAGCCCTGTATATTTCTGGTTAGAATTTAATGCCATGGAACAATAAATTCTGAGAGAGAATACAAGGAGCTTCAAAGGGAAAGAACCTTGTCATGACCTGTCTCTGCTGCCCAACAACCCCCACCTGAACGATCTCGTTGCTCCAAATACTGGTGTCCAGTTTCAGACTTTGCACTTTGGACACCATTGTGCCCAGGCTTCTGTGCTGGCCTGCAGGCAGATAGAACAAAGGAGCCATCACACCACTCACCACACTCCATTCACTCTGTTTGGCTTAGATTGGCTTCCCAAGATATTGCCTCTGAGCTTTCTTATCATTTGTGTGTGGCACAGAGGAGTCGCCAGGGTTTAGACCTCATTCACAGCTTCAATCTTTCCAAGTCACTGCACTAGCCAAGCATCATTGTAGAGCATTTGCTTTCCATTTACAAATAACCCAACAGCTCCAGTGAATTTAAAATATATATTTAGTTGTTGATATGACAAATGTGCCAAATTGGACATGCAATCTTAGAAAAAAAAGGCCAAAGCAGTGATGCCACAAAATGATCAGTATTACTTCTCTACCTTTTTCCAACAATTCATTTCAAAACACAATGATTCAATTGCTCCAACCATGTTATTATGCCATCTGCATTTACAGAAAGTGAACCTGGATTTTAAATGACTTAAAAAGTGAATCAGCTTCCCATACCTGCACAGTTCTTGCAAATCACCACACAGAGATTGATGGAGGCCCAGTCAGGATTTATGGCTTTGCAGTCAGCACACACCTTATTAGAGCGGTTGGACCAGATTTTCTCAGCCACTTCATAATCAGAGAGTGTCTCTGCAATGGACTCCTGTAGAGCCTCCATCCACTCACGTTTCTCTCGCTCTGAATCAGCTGTGAAGCTGCAAAGATAGAAGGTCAAAAACTACAACAACAGTAGAAGATACTACGACAGGAACAGTAGTACAGCCTTTCTTTGTGCTACAGGCAGTCTTTCCTTCTTTGGTCTGTATAGTAATTAAAAACTATAGAGAGAATTTAAAGTATCAAATAAATTCCCTAAAATTCCTAAATCACCTATGGTACAACAGCAAATTAGAGGGCAACTAAATTCTGACTGACTTAACATGTTTTAAAATTCTCTTCACACAAACATTTTACCACAGGTATTGGCTGAACTATGTAGCAATACAAATTAAAAACAACTGTGCTTTTGTGTGGAATATTCTTTGATTATTATACTTCTTGGCAACCATTCATTTTGACAGAATAAGGCTACGTTATGATTAATAGTCATAAAAATAATTTTATTCTTAATAGAAATCATTTAACAAACTAAAAACTAGCAACACCCCTTAACCCTGAAGAGTCATTGCAAAGTTTGGCCTCTCAGGGCTTATTGTTTTAAAGTAGCATTTGTATTAGAAAATTCAGTAAAGGTTAACAAGCACAAACAAAAACAAAAAAGTATTTACCTAAAAGTCTTGTAAGGGGTTATGAGGTCAAAGCTTTTGCCCTTGCCATCTCGGATTGTAGAGCCTCTGGCCTCAATTACACTAATTCCAATACCATTCTTAAAGCTCTGAAAAAAATGGAATATATGAAAATCACTTGAGCATTTTTATTGCAAGTACTTTTATATCAGGTCTCAACTATTTACTTTCACATCACTGAGAAATAAGGCTAGGGCACAAGGGCACAAATAAGTGTTTGGCACAAAAAAAAATTCGTAATGGTCTTTAAAGAACACTTTTTAGGAAGGAAGAGTGTATTCATCAACAAAAGAGGATGGGGTTAAGGCACATTTACGTAAAATACACTGAAGTAAGACTCACTGTTTTGCTGCATGTATAATAAAAACAAAATCACCTGCTCACTCTTGTACAGCCAAATTTGCTCTGTTATAATCGCAGCATAGATCTTTGACTTGATCCCTTTGAGCTCTAAGATGCCACTTTTCTGGCAGTGGCTGCCTGGGCCGAAGCGGGGCCGGCCGAACACCATCTGTTCCTTCACTCGCTCCTGCAGCACACTGCACCATTTGCTCCTCTGCACTGCCATGGAAATGACAGAGCCAAGTTCAGGGTATTCAGTTAACTGACTAGCAAAAAAACTATTCATATTATTCATATTCAGGCTTTTTGCTCTAAAAAAGTAATGCATTGAATAAAACATCAACAGAACTATGGCCAAAAGCAAAGTGAAAGGTATTGTGGTAATCTTATTATTATTAATTAATGTTTAAATACTAATATTTTAAAAATCTTTTACATTTACATTTAAAATCTTTTACATTTTCAAGAAATATTCACATTTGTATACAAATTAAGAATATTCCCTTTTCAGCCCAATATTTTTAAGCAATTTTTTTTTTCGGTTGGGGGTTAATGGTTATATTTGATATAGCGGGCAAATATACACTTTTTATAAATCACAGGTGACCATTGTTCAAGGTCTAACACAATTTTCCTGCTATTACACACCTACTAAAACTAAGAACTGGAAAATGCAAATCACCAAACTGTGATGAACTCCAGGATTGGAGTTGTATAAACTTAGATGACCACTGACCATTACTGGACAACTGGAATGAAGCATTAAATGGCTTGTGTTTACCTTCATTGTCAGCACGAAAAACAAATGTCCTATGGCTTGTCACAACTTCAAACTTGTTGTCTTTAGCTATGCGAGCCATCTGTATTGCAGCCAGAGGAATCACACCTTTGGGGTACATGTCCTGAGAAAAGAAAGCAAGGGAGGCCATTTGTGTGAGGAATGAGAACATTCCAACCTTCAAAATGCCTAGAAACGGAATGCTGCATTAATTACGTTCCAGTTTGTCTATTTGTTAAGGATCAATGGAAAGAAAGGTTGTTTAGGAATACTGTCAAGCCAACGAGACCAATCCTAAACAATAAAAGATTTCAATTAAAAAACTTTACTGACATGGACTATTATAGTAAGGTTAATGTTCCTCTGAAAAAGCCAATAATAAAAACACTTTTTTCATCATACCTTTTCACTCCCAAAATACATGAGGTTTTTTCCATCAAACTTCACATAACGCTTTTGGAATACATAATTCCTAAAATAAAATACAGAGAGATATCAGTTGTATTCAGGCAAAGAAAACAATCAGTCAATGTGTTATCTTTTTTGGATAAACATACAAGACTGTTTGAAAGACAAAGATGAACAGGAAAGAGACAGAGGACAGAGGGTGAATGGCTTATGTCAAATTTTCCAGTCAGCCACAATATTAAAACCCCTGACAGGTGACATAAATAACATTAATTGTCTGGTATATTATGTAGCAAGTCAAGAGTAAAAGTTGATTTGTTGGCAGAAGGAAAAATTATAAGGCTTAAAGATCTAGGCAACAAGTGCAGACATCACTTAACAGGACAAAATGTCAAAATAGCCTCTAGACAACAATTTGTTAAAAACCTTGCCACTGGCATTCATGTGAAAGTCATGTAGACCAAGTTCACCCTTGGCAACAATATCCTTCACTGGCAGTGGTCTCTTTCAGCAGGATAATGTGCCCTGTTAAACTGCAAAAACTGCTTAGGTATGATTAAGTTGAAGGATTAAGTTGTTGACTTGGCCTCCAATATCCACAGATCTCGTGAAGTCCATGCCTTGATGGCTCAGAGCTGTTCGGGCAGCAAAAGGCTTAACTACCCAATTTTAGTCAGGTGGATTTAATGCTATGGCTGATTAGTGCATTGGTAATGCTAACCCTGGTCCAGAGGGTTTCCTTGCTCTGCGTGTTTTGGTGTTAGTCCTAGGTATACACCTGATGTTAGGTAAACATCTAGTTACCAAGCCCTTCATGATTTGCAGTGGGCACACAGTAAAAGCCAAAAGTTAAGCTAAAATGTGCCAAGTAGGGTTACTCCAGGACCAAGACTGATCTTAATTTAAGGTAAAAAAGACACACCGGCAGGAAAGGATGGACAGGATGCAGAGACAAGCCTTGAGAAGAGAGGAAACGCAGAGACAGGAGGAGAGCAGCAGGCCTGATGGGCCATACCCTTGGGGGGAGAGCTTGTCGAGCCAGCCGCTGATTATGGGTGCAGCCCTCTCAGACAATGAGGTGTAGCTGGCATAAGGAGAGATGGTTTGATCCTCATCTGTTTCGCAGGGGAACAGGGTGTGAGAAGGCAGAGAGATGGAGCGTGAGGCAATTGAAGGATTACCCACTGTACAGTAGCCTGGGGAATTACCAGGGGAAGTATGGGAGTGGCGCTTGACACTGGACCTGGAGAGGCAGTAACAACAGGCAGACATATATAGGAGGCAACATCATAAGGTGGTTAAAGATCAGCTTTCCCAACAGTTTGCCAAATCATGCTCCACTCACAAATCATTCTTTTTTTTTTTACTAAAAGAAAATATGATGGAAATATTTATGTTTGCATCTTAACAAAAACTGTTCATTTCAGTTTCTCATGAAGCTGAAAGGGATTTTTTGTTAATTTTATACAAAGTCTATCCAACATTTGAGGCAACACATTGCTCTTTCTGTTTTTGTCAATATGTTTGCAAAATTTCATTAAAACTGTCATGAATTTACCCATGATCATCTCCCGGCTTGTCCTCTTTAGTTCCAACCTTTTCCCCACCCTTCAGCCTTTCAACCTTAGCAAAATTAAACATACAAAAAGTAATTCAGCATTTTAATATAGCTTTTTGCAATATAATTTCCTTGCATTTATCATCTGCTTGTCTCCGGCACCCACCTCAGGATGTTGATATTGTCTCTTGTTTGGAAAAACAGTTTCACAGTAAGGACTGATAAGTTCATCTTGGTCATCTGCAGGGGCTATATTAGACAAAAGTGCTACTAATTAATGAACACTGAACATAAAGCATACAGAGGCATTAAGTAAAGTGGGCAACTTATTGAGCATACCAAATGTTCTTTTAGATGGCTCCGGTGAGATGTGGTTTAAAGTGCTGTAGACATAGAAATCTGGTGGTTAGTAAATAGGCCCTAAATAACTACATAACAGCACTGAGCAAACACCTAATCTGTGATAGTTATCCTGACCCTTATGAGTTAAGGCATACCTATTGCTTCCCGTAGATGTGTTGATCTCTTGTCGTGGAGGAGGGGAGGGTACAGAGCGTCTCCAAAGAGTGGGTGCAGTTCCAGGTAAAGTGCCACAGTAGATTTCATTTGAGACCATTTCCAGGCCTGAACATGGCCGACTAGGAGGAGAGCCAGGTGTACTAGTGAAAGGAGAGCACTGATAACTTGAAGGGGATTCAGGAGAAGAGGACAAAGGTGGGGTTCTTAGCTGGTCCTGGTCAGACATTCTTCTGAACATAGATGGTGGGACCCCACGGTTAAACCTTGGAGGAACTGGAGGTAGTGGTCCGCTCATCTCTGGGACTGAGAGAGTGCTAATCAACTTATCTTCAAACAAGTTCTGTTTTGCACCTGTAGACACACAGCTGGGTTCTGAAAAACCCTCCACAGCTACAGAACATGGAGAATGCTGAGAGGATCTTTTGTGGATGTTCTGTTCTGACTGCCGGACAGGCAAAGAAGGCAGCTGCACCTTTTGTTTGTTGAAAACGGTTCTAGGTTTTGGAACTGGCTTCACAATTGCAGAACCACACTCTGAGTGTGAACGTTTCACAACGGCGGAAAGATTTGGAACAGAGCTGTTTTCAAAAGACGGTTCTACATTGCTTCGGGAAGAAAGTGGGACTAATTCTTCAGGCGTCACTTCATCAATGGCTGACTCTGAGTTACACCGATCTAACAGGGAGTCCTTCCTTTGATGCTGGCAGATGAGCTGTATGTTTTCAACCAGTTTGAGGATCCGCTTCCTGTGGCCAGTAGCAGTCACTCCAAGCCTGTTAAGTACTGCATTGTCAACATGACAGAAGTCCCTGGCCAACAAAAAGCCTGCTTGTCTGAAATCATCCAAATACCTGTCAAGGTGAATGGAAGCCAACAGGTCCTCTGCATCTGAGCCTGGATCAATTGCTGCCATAGTGTACATGGGCTATAGGATTAGCCTGCATGCAAAGCAGCAGTAACAGAGGCCAAGAAAAGGTCCCTCATCTAAGAAAGGAAGCAAAGACAATACATTAGTTTTTCCAGGCATTTAGTATTGTTCCACATTATTTTGCTAGCAATGCAAGGCTTCCAAAAACATGACAATAAGGATATCATTATGCTTTCATTCTTTGTAGCATAAAATCATATGTTATTAAAGCCTAACAAATAATTGACAATTTTCAAGCAAATGGATTGATAGACATGGGTGATGGGGGGGGCTGACATGTGCATCACTCTGGCATTTAAAAATGAGGCTCTGACCATTCTTCCAACCTCTTAAACCACTGTTGTAGAAGAAAGACTGATGTCATTGATCAAACAAAAGCACATCTTTGTTCCATATAAACTGCCATTCCAATGAGAACATGTGGGAATATAACACAAATACAAACCTAGCTAAGTAGTGAATCACAAACAGACCACAATATGCATATGAAGTGACATGCCAGGGTTTCATGACTCATCTATTTTTGGAAAAATCCTGTCATGGACAAAAGCCAGTTGGAAAATCATTTAAAAGGCACTGGGGAATCTGAGAGAAACATTAACTTTACAGAGGGCTATCCAGGAAGAGGCTTTGCATGGGCGGGAAAAGGCTACTTGGTAGGGAGGGTACGGCACTGCAAGCCCCCCTATGCAGACGCTTCCTGCAAAACGTTAGGAATGTGCTTGGCCATAGAAGAGATACTTTCCTGATTTCTGTGTCCCAAAGGTTGATGGTGCTTGAGAACACAGCCCTAAGGAGGATCTCAAGGCCAAATGAGTGGCCCACTGCCAACCTCAACTAGGGGGAGGAACAGAGAGCAGCTATATTCCATTCCAGCCAAGAGGTGGAGTCTGCAACACCACTCAAGCTCTCTCTAATCAAAGGGTGGAGCCCTCGAAACCCCCCACAGATGTGTCAAAAGATTTACAAGGCCCGCTATGCATCCTAAATGAGTGGTTCAACTTCAAAAAGCCCACACATGCCAGAACATAAAAAAAACAGGAGAGCCTCACTTTTGCACATCAAGTAACAGCCGTATTAAGAGTAAAAAGAAAACCACATTCAGTTTTTGGAGCAACATCTCAAAAATTACTTTTGTCTCAGGACAAAAAGAAAAACAGCAGAGAAAAAGTTATAGCCTATGTTTTTATGCAAGTACAGCATTAGTTTAGTGAGTGTCTGTGACATTGGCCAGTGTTGATGGTGAGTGAGAAAGCAGAGGCAAGGAGGCTGTTGAAAAGGGCCATGAGTCATATCCTAGATTTCCTTTGTCTGCACTCTGGACACTAACCTTTGGCTCCCGCGTACTGATACACCGGATTCTACGCAGAGCAGGGAGGCAGGAAGCTCATGAAACAGGCAGATAAAGCATGACCTGGGGAAAGCCACTTGTAGGGTGTTTTCTTTTTCTGTTCTACTAGCACAGGACAAATCCCACTTCAGCAAGGCTGTCATCACAAGGCTAAATCGGTCATTCATTCTGTGCTCTTTGAATGCTGGTATTTGCGTACTGTGCACTAGACACTGAGAAATGCAATAAAACACTTAAATGGAAACGTTATTGCATAAACAATAAAGCATCTGTAGCTTAATCAAGTACATTATTGGTGGGTTGGAATTGGGAATCTTAGTTCCTGGGAAGGTCTGATAACACCAGAGCACAAACCAGACAGTCCCAGGGTTTTGTGTGTCAGTTCATCAGAAGTAAACCACATCATGTGTTTGAATCAGTGCCCAGGCCTGTTAGTGCTTGCAGTCTACAAGAAAAAAAAAAGAGACCTCCTTACAAATCCAGCCTTATCAGACCTGCATGCCCCCTGACACTCTGGACATGCAGTGGAAACTGTGCATGAGCTTTAGGCTGATACTATTTCTGTTTCTGTTGTTTTTGCAAGGAAAAGTAGATTTATACTAGGTAATGCAAAGACCACAACTTCTCCCTAGACATTACCATAGTCATGTACTCAAAGGAAGATGGTAATAAGTTAAAGTTACAGTAGATTAAAGTAACAGTAGATCTCCAGTAAAAGATATTAACCAGCTTTTATTTGGAGTCAATATTGTGCTGGTTCATTAATACTTTTTATGAAATAACCCTGAACAAGTGTTTTGGTGCTGTTCAGTGTTACTCTGTGTATTTCTGTGTATGATGTACATATTTTCATTTATTTAAAAGAAAAACTTAAAGATAATGTAAGTAAGGTAAATTTGGAAGAGTGAACATTTATAAGTGATTTAAAGACTCCCGAAGAATTTAAAGTGGCATAATCAAAAGTGAAAATCAATGCATTGATTTTTTTTCTGAATTTCTGAAGAGTTAAAGACTTACATAAACAATTCAAAAGCCTTTCAAAAATGGAATTGGCAATGATCCTTTGCAGAGAAATTTTACATTACATTGAATTTATGAACAATATAATGCAGTACATTTCTGTGAGATAACTCTATAGAGGCGTAAAATGTTTTGCAACTCTGGTTAATATCACCACTCTAAACAATCCTGTCATAATGCAGTTTTCTAGTGAAAAGTATTTCTAATTTAAGCACTTTGAATGACTTACTAATGCAAAAATTGGAATGAACTGTGGTCTTTTCTTTAACACCAGAAACATGTATTCATAAAGGAAATCAAAATGTTCTTTTGAGATGTTGTATCTAGATATATACACACACACACACACACACAACATCTCAAAAGAACATTTTGATTTCCTTTATGAATACATGCTTCTGGTGCTAAAAGAAAAGACCACAGTTCATTACAATATATATATATATATATATAAATAATAAGACTAGCTGTAAGTTCAGAACTGTAAATGTATTGAACTGAGATTTACAACCAGCATGCATGAATACATCTATGTGAATATATCTATACAACAAGTTTTCAGTAAATCTGTAGAAAAGCATAAGATTTCAGAAAAACAATCCACACGCTTTCTGTCTGTAATGTTGGTAAAAAGGCAAATCTATGTATAGGCAAAATGGCATAATATATTTAATTACATGAATTGACAAAAATATCATTAATGGTCAGACTTTGGTCATGCATATCTATCCTTACATCTGGTGATGTTAGCAGTTAGAGAGAGATAGCAAATGAAAAGGGACAATGTTTGTCTGGTGACCACATTCCCTCTACAGACAGCTGTGGGGATGGAGGGGGGAAGGGTGTCGTAAGATAAGAATTTTGAGAAAAGAAAAGGCCTCCTCAGGCCGACTGTGGTGAAAGTAAAGCTTGTGACTAAGTTCAGACTTGCAGAGCATCAGAACTACAAAAGTTTTTCATCACCACAGCAGCTTTTTGTCCTCCAAGATACCTCATGACGTACCAAAACAATGATTACAATGCTGCTTTTGTTGTGAAGGCTTCAAAAAGCTGTATTTTCAGTTACTACAAAAGTCTGAAGTTGGTCCTGATGAAGAGTTCCCCTCTTGCCTTACTCATATTTATCCTGACAGCCAATCTAGATTTTCTCAGTGCTACAGAAAACACAGGATACAGCTGTCTCTCAAATGCAGTCACACTCCCTCCCCTCTCCTGTTACAGAGGAAAAGAGATAATGCCCCTGATGTGCAGATAAAATGGACATCAACAGAGCCTGCTAATATTATACTGGGGGCAGTACAGTCTAAAAGTGTAACTGCAAGATGCAATAGGAAACTGGCCCATCTCAAGCAAAAGCTCTAAAAGAGGAACTTGCACTGAAATCAAAACAAATCGAGTTGGACATGAGTACAAGCAAAGCACAATGTCCTTTTATTTCATATTTGTAAATATTTATTGTATGTTTTAACTTTAACTAGAGTCAACTTCAAAATAACTGTACATTGCATCCCATTTAAAGTTCATCCAACTCCAATCCAAAAATGACAAAAAACTGAGATGCCACTAACTCCAAATAACACTCAGTGCAACTCTTAATGTTTAAGTTGAAAGAAATATTATGAACTTTTAAATCATCTTTTTTATTGTTTATATTTAAATGATTGAACATACAATAATGCTTGAAAGGTTATGAACCATCTAGATTTCTCGATTTTAAGTTTCTGCATAAATATGTCTAAAACATCATCAGATATTAATGTAAATTCTAAAATTAGATAAAGAGAACTCAAAATAACAAACAAGACAGTTATATTTCGTAATTTATTTATTAAGAAAAAAATTCTATTTCCATATAGTGGATCAAGACCACTGCAACTCTTACTAGGACTGGTCAACTAACAAAGGTCGCTCCAAGAGCAAGGTATGTAATACTCAGAGAGCCAAGGATAGCTTCTTAGCAACTAAAGTATGACCTATAAATAAGGCTGGACAGAGGCGCAACATGAAAAAGAAGTTTAATTGCAGTTCAATAACAGTGCCAGAAAACACAATTCATAGATTGAGGCATTCATAGATAAAGGCAAAGTTGGTTGAACAGGGGATGCAAGTTGCAAAACAAAGAACATACTAAAAATTCCCAGAACAAAACAAAACAGGCTAGTGAATGAAAGACACATCACATGCGCATTTAAGCACTTGAGCACTTGAATGAGTTCATGCTAATTAATGTCAGCTGTTTATTGTGCCCCATGTGAACATGACCTGCATGGCTCTCTGAAGTCTGGCGAATCAGTCTTTTTTCAATGAGGGTATTGCAGGGGGCGTGACAAAAAGTCCTTTCTCATATTGGCTGTTCATTTTCATGAGTCAACCATCAGTAGAACACTGAACAAGTGTGCATGACAGAGCTGCAAAGAGAAAGCCACTGATCTTTGAAAAAAACATTGCTGCTGAGCAGTTACAAAGATTTTTTGTAAATTATCTGTAGTCTCTGTACTGTGATCACATCTGCATCACTTTGTTGTGTTTATGTAGCAGAACAATGCAAGTAAATAAAAGCAAATAAATAATTGGTTAAAGAAAAGCTAATTTGTATTGGACTTACCAAAGTCAAATCCTTGCCTTAACATAATAGAAATGTTGAGGAAAGACCTGAATTGAGCAGTTTATGTGAGGAAAAACCCATTAACATCCCAGAGTTGAAGATGTTCTAAAAGTTTGGATGAAATTCCTCCAGCTTGTGTGGGACTGAGCAATAGTGCAGTATAGGACAGTGCAGTACAGCATAGTATAACATCGTATAGTATAGTATAGTACAGCACCACTTTATGTGGGCATCTGATCATCATACCCAATCCAAAATTATGGAAATTAAAATGGAAGCATTGTCATTCGTTTGAGAAATCTTCCCAAAAAATTTGGAGTGTGTCTGTTGGAATTTGAGCCTGTTTACTCCCAATCTGAGGTCAAGTCTTGTTCAGTAATATAAATGGGTTTAAGTCAGAACTCTACCTGAGCTCGTTATGCCATGTATTTATGGAACTTACTTTGTTCACAGGCTCACAGTTATGCTGGAACAGGAAACAGCCTTTCCCAAGCTTTTGCCACAAAGGTGGAAGCATATAATTGTCTGAAATGTTTTTGTAAGCTGTAGCGTTACCTTTCACTGAAACTAAGAGGCCTCGTCCAATCCCTGAAAAATATCCCCAGACCATTTGAAACTCTGTAGTGAGTCTTACAATGGAAGACTTTTTTTTTTTTTTTTTTTTACACACTATAAGCATTCAGTGGCCCTGTTCTGTGAGTTTGTGATCTACAGGCTTGTGGCCGAGCTGTTGTTGTTTCTAGACGTTATAATAACAGCTCCCACAGTTGACTGAGGAAGATCCAGGAAGGGATTTTTTTTTATTGCCATACCACAAATCTAATTAAATTGCTTAATAAGCACGTTGAAGATAAGCACCCACCTACTCCAACACTTTACAATCCCACAGGAAGAAATATAAAAACAATAATAAAAAACACAACAACCAGATGTGTTAAAGAACTAAATTGAAGCTATTAATTTTCACTTAGACTTTTTTTCTGGTGATATCAGCTTGACAACTTGGATAACTGACATCTCTACTTTTATTTTGAGTTGAGTCATTTTTCCATTGACACAACTTTCTATGCAAAATTTCTTTACTTGACTCTGAGCCACCAACCAAATGGCTTACTGAAAGAAAAAAAAAGCTGCTGTTTGTTATATAAGTGTTAAATAACTTTTTTTTTGCCATCTAGATATTTAATCAACAACAACAACAACAACAACAACAATAGTAGTAGTAGTAGTAATAATAATAATAATAATAATAATAATAAAGCATATCAACATATTTAGACACATTAAATCCCTAAGCTTTTCAGGCCTCAGCAAATAATTCAATGGTCTATTCTAACACTGATAACAACCAGGAATGTTTCACTGTATATTTTGACCAATAACTTTGTTATTGGTGATGCATTCCCACGCTGTACCGCTCTGAACACCCAGGATATGTTGAAACATGCCATATGTAAATATCCCAGTGACATGGGTGAAATAAATAAATTCTCTTCCTCATCGGCTTCCTTTATATTTGGCATCTCAAACCCACATGACTATTTTCTCTACAATAGATAACCTGGAGATGCCAATGCTTTGTCAGTGTTGATGTAAACAAAGCAGAAAAACACCCAGAAACATCTTCCACTTGTATATCCTATTCAAACATCCCATGGCTTCCAGCATGAACAATTAGTGGAAGCTATATAGTCACAAGCAATTTGTGAAAGAGAGAAATCAAGGAGGCGTTATGGATGCAGGGTGCTGGGGGGCTGTGTATAAATAACAGTAAGGCACTATTGTGCAACACAATATGTCATTGTTCAGGATTGGCCATGCAGCACTGTTGAGATGACAGGACACACTTGTTTGGTAATATTCTTGCCCCTCCTTAGACCATAGATTCCTCAGATTGGACTGAAGCAGTTTTGGTTGAGCGTACACTTTCACTCTTAAGGAACAGAAAGCCAATATAAAGTATTCGGTAGGGGTATAATGCAAGTATATGATTAAAAAATTATTTATTAAAAAAAGTAAAAAAATTTGATCAGCCTATTCTTCAATTTAATTTGACACCAAGCTCATGTTTCAATATTCTGATATTTCTGACACAATGCAAATGATTAAAAATGATGCCTGTTGTTGAACACCCAGTGTTTGACACTAAAAAAGCCAGAAAGTGTAGGCTGAACACAGCTATTACATAACTACTTCTGTGAAATGTAAATGGTCAAGCAGACTGCATTTATTTTACACAGTTTTTATTTTTTAGTATTTTTGGTGAGGCAAAGGCATGTGAAGAGCAGATAATTCATTTACTGGGACACATGAAACAACAAAAATAGGATCACTGTGTATTAAACTTTTAATCACTTTTTAGAGATGGCAGTGAGCAATGTTTTTTTTTTGTTTTTTTTTTTAACTCTAGTCCACAATTGAAAACAACATAAGTTTCTTTCTTAAAGAACAAACACTTGGTATTCAAACCATGCAGTTGCTTTAAATGTCATATTTAAAGATGACACTGATCTAATAATGTGTAATTACAGATATTAATCCAAATCTGTTGCAAAGCTAGTTTTGAAAAAGCACAAAAGAGCTTGCAGCACTGCAAAACATAAAGAGAAGTAGTCGTGGAAGTTGCGTTATGACAACAGTAACCACATGATAAACTCATATGAAAAAATTCAGGGTAGGTTACATAAGAAAATGGACACCAAAAAAATCATGTTACTGCTTTGTAGGTTAAAAAATAGAAATATCTAATCAGTATTGTGTGGATACCATTACAGATTAAAGTGTTATCATGCTTTCTCTAACTCACAGTTGTCTACAAATGTTTCTACATGAGTCAAGTCATTGGTATCATGCCATACAATTATCTAACCCAGCTTAATTACATGTAAACAGAGGAAATGATTCAGCAATACATTGGATTAAATGTGTGGGATAATTTTTGAAAGCATGTAGGACTATCATCCCTCTGGGGTTTAATGGAGGATGATAAACAGCAATGGCTAAAATCATATCAGAAAAAAAATCTTAAAAAGTGAACTTTTTGTTCACTGAATTTGACATGAAACGTAAGAGCAGTTTTAAATAGTAATTTTTACCATCAATCCATACAATCTATATACGCAAACAGCTGCAAAACAGTCTGTTTTGAATTGAATGCTTTTGTGGTATAAAAAAATGCAATTACATAACCTACAACAGTTTAGCTCTGCCTGTTTAAACGAAACTTATAGGGAAGTTTCATTCTAGTCTTCTTTACGAAGAAGGCACTATCCAAGTCAAAACCATCAAAACCTGCCTGTTTAAATTTAAGATATATTAAGAAGCATATAAACAAACAAGCTTTTGACAAAAATAATTTTAACAATAAAAGTATAAGCTGTCGGCTCTTAAAATGTTTTCAAAATTTTGATTATTATTTATCATGACACAAATTATACAAATAGTAGGAAATGCTTACATAAAGTATTTTATTATCAAAACAAATCAAAACAAACCCAACTTTACCCACAGAACAACCATGTCTCTAAACAATTTTAAACTGGAGCTTAAATAAACCACTTCTAGTTTCACAGGGGATCAGTCAAAACCAGTGCTTAAAGGGTGCTGTGATGAACTGTGATGTTGAAAAACTCTCAACAGAAAGTTTTCATGTAGTGTGTAAAAAAAAAATGATTTGCATATTACATTATGTCAGTGGTAACATGAACATGAACACTTTACACACACACACGCTCACACACACGCACACACACACACAGGGTGTAGAAAACAAATCTTGTTGTAACATGTCCCAAACAAATCATACAAACACATGTTAAGATGACAAAAGGCTGATAGGTTTCTTTTAATCAAAGTCAGTTCATTTTTCATTTCCCTTATCGTTTGGGAAATACTGCAGTGACCATTGTGAAGGGTCATATCTCAGTAAGATCTGAAAACATTCCTCATCTCCCAGCTCCAATTCAGAGGTGTGGGAGAAATACAGGCCACATTCTGCTCCAGCTCAACACTGTTTATCTACATTTTTCTAAACCCAAAAAGGCAGACAAAAAAGCAGACAATTTCTTTAATTAGACAATTTTATTCTAAAGGGGCCAATCCAGAATTTCTAGCTAATAACTATTACGAAACATACAATTTACAAACATTCAAACAGCCACAACACTCATACTTCTTAATTCTTCTTTTTCTTTTGTTTACTTTCTTTTTTTTTCTTTCATCTCCATTTCTTCCTGTCCTCTGCATCTTCCTCCTTCAAACCAACTGCATGTCCTCTCTCACTACCTCCATAAAACTCCTCTTTGGTCTTCCTCTTTTCCTCTTTCCTGGCAGCTCCATCCTCAACATCCTCCTCCCAATACAATCATTGGCTCACCTCGGGACATGTCCAAAAAAAAGCAACCTTTCTTCTCTAACTTTGTCTCCAAAACGTCCAATCTGAGCCGTCCCTCTAATATACTAATTTTTATATACTATATTCTACATTCTCATTAAATATACTGCTGCTTGTCTTTTTCAGTGCCACCTTCTCCAACCCGTACAACATAGCTGATCTCACTACCCTCCTGTAAACCTTTCCTTTCACTCTTGCTCACTCCTGCCACCCAACCACTCTTCTTCACCTCTCTTCCACACTCCCCATTACCCTGAAGAGTTGATCCCAAGTGTTTAAATTCCTTCACCCTTTTCACCTCTACTCCCTGCATCCTAACCACTCCACTTTCCACTAGACTAAAGTTTCAGCTCCAACACTTAGACTACAGTACCAAAACAGCCCAACACTTACACTAAAAATCAAAACAGCCTCAACACTTAAACTACAGTACAGCCCCAACACTTGGATTATAATACAGCCTCAACACTTAGATTACAATACCAAACCAGCCTCAACACTGAGTCTACAATATCAAAACAGACCCAACACTTAGACTGCAATATCAAAACAGCCCCAACACTTAAACTGCAATATCAAAACAGCCCCAACACTTAAACTGCAATATCAAAACAGCCCCAACACTTAGACTACAACATCAAAACAGCCCCAACACTGAGTCTACAATATCAAAACAGCCCCAACACTTAAACTGCAATATCAAAACAGCCCCAACACCGAATCTACAATATCAAAACAGCCTCAACACTGAGTCTACAATATCAAAACAGCCTCAACACTTAGACTACAATATCAAAACAGCCCCAACACTGAGTCTACAATATCAAAACAGCCTCAACACAGACTGCAATATCAAAACAGCCCCAACCGAGTCTACAATATCAAAACAGCCTCAACACAGACTGCAATGTCAAAACAGCCCCAACACCGAGTCTACAATATCAAAACAGACTCAACACAGACTGCAATATCAAAACAGCCCCAACACCGAGTCTACAATATCAAAACAGCCTCAACACTGAGTCTACAAAAACAGCCCCAAAACAGCCCCAACACTGAGTCTACAAAAACAGCCCCAAAACAGCCCCAACACTGAGTCTACAGTATCAAAACAGCCCCAACACTGAGTCTACAGTATCAAAACAGCCCCAACACTTAGACTACAATATCAAAACAGACCAACACTAAAATTTCAAAACAAAAATCTACACTAATGTATCAGTACAGCCCAAACACTCTTAGACCACAGCATCAATCAGCCCCAGCACTTAGACTAAAATATCAAAACAGTCCCAACTTTTAGACACAGCATCAAAACACATTTCTGAGTTACTGTTGTCAATAAAACACAATCTATTTTTAATGAGCTGTTACTTTTTTCTTACCTTCCTCTTGGTTTGAGCGGTTACATTTCCAGTGTTGGGGCTGTGTGAAGTCTGTCCTAGTCCGCAAACGTTTCCCAGGAGAAAGAGCGCCGTTCATACAGAGAGAGAGAGCGAGGGCGGGAGGGGTTCTTAAAGGGGAGGGCGTGGAGGAGTCTGCCGACTGTTTCCTGCACACGCTGTTCAGCCCGAACAAGCAGCTAATCCAACACTGTCCCCTCACAGGTGTTTAAGAAACGTGTCATGCCAGGTTTAACTTGGACTTTTGTTCAAAACTTTAGCTTTTTTTTCTGCATACATCAACTAGAACACGTTATGACCTCCAAACATTAATCCTGAATTAAAAAATAGTATATAATATAAAAAGTGAAACACTGCTGCAAAACTATTGAATGTCCTGCTAAAAGGGAAGTGCTGTTACTGATTTTGATGATATGTCAAAATACCAAAACTGAACAGTATCTTATCCTGCTGTTTCATGTGCATTACAATTATAAATAATAATGTAAAGAAAAAAGACATTCTAGGCAATAGGAAGAAGATTTTATTCAAGGTTCAGATGTTGTTGGAGGAGGTTATGAATGCAGTAGGAGTGTGATGGGAGAAAAAAAAGAGGGGCTAACTGGTGCAGTTTCCTTCCCAGCAGAACAATCTGAGTGCTGTAGGCAGGAACTGCTTCAAATGGGAAGCAGGAAATGTCTGAGACAATAGAGATTTTGAGGAGTGGCCACCAGCTGTAGGATCCTGGACAAGGAAAAGGCTGTAGGCAGGCATAAACCTCCCTTTATGGCCAACGGAGAAGAAAGGAAATCTTAAATTCCCTCAGCACTCATTTCAAAGAAGCGGTTAAAATAGTAATACTTATTCTTAATTAAGAGAAAGCCCCTATTGTTTCACCCATGCAAATTGGATACTCTTCCTTTTTTTTTCTAAATACGCCCAAAAACTTACCCAAAAGCACAAATGTCTTAGACAAAAAACGCACTATGGATGGCGATACTACGTGCAGAGGAAAGTCTCGTGCAAAAGAAATGCACCCAACAAGTTTCATCCAAACAGCAAGCGGTTTGCCTTGATTTGAGATTTTTTGGTTCAAAAAACCTGTGCTCTGCCCTTGCATTACAATTTCATGCAGTCAAAACATTCATGCACAAAATCATTCCCAGAAATACAAGATAAACTGTTTATTCTTAATGTGATGGGAGAAAAATTACAGTACAACGTGATCCAGGCTCAAAGAGCTGAAAGCACACATGCTGTAAATTAGAGAACAGTGGAAAGGACTGTTTTTATGTAACTCCTGAGGTCTTTCTGGTGAGTAATGAGTTTGATGCAAAGATAAAGCTAAAGAAGTGGAAGTCCCTGCAGCCAGCCACAGAGTTCTTTATAATCTCTCACTTCTCACTGTTCAAGTACCCTGGAAAGTAGGCCGCTGGTGAAACATCATCAAGTAGCCAGTGGTAAGGCTCTGTTGAATCACAGGAGTTTTCAGTGATAGTGTACACAATTTTCACAATACCCCAAACATAGATGATCAGTCTAGATATATTTTGTGTCTAAAAGTTTGTATACTGTAGTCAATAACCGATGAACTATTATAACTTATAACCAAAGTACCAAAATCAAAAGCGACATCATCTGAGGCAAGGGGAAATTGTGTGCATTCGATTTTTCACAAAACTGTCATTTAAAGAGAGAGACTTAAAGATTTAACTTGAACCTAAACAGTATGCAAAAGTGTTTATGTATAAATGCACAAGTTTTTATGCTGAATTCAAAAGCCAAACATAGTTGTAATATGTGCAATATGATGTCAAAGGTCCAGCATCGTGCTAAATCTGACTTCAGCATGCAACCCATTACAATCATTAGGTCAAAACATACAGGCGCTTTGAAACATTATATTGTTATGGTCATATGCAAAGAAATTATACAGTGCAACTGGAAACGAATAACTCTTGTTTTGCAGAAGTACCTGTGTATAACGATCCACACTCACATTCACACATACACACTCAGACGCGTTCATGTAAATGCATAGAGTCTGCCAGATTAGGTCTCCTCATCATCGCTGTTGTGTTGGGACTTCTCTTCACTTAGGCCACTCTCATCAATGTTCTCCAGCGAGTCAGCCCTCTGCATGGTGAGGTCAGCCACACTAATGCAGGGAAGTGTGTTCTGCTCGGGGTACATCCATGGCTTCAGGTTAGGGTTGTGTTTCCGCTTCCACTCTGGGTACTTCAGACAAGCCTTGTAGATCTTCCTCATGGCCTGTAGGGCACCCAAGATCTTTTGTTGATTTTCCATGTGAGAATGTACACATACAAAAAGTGCAAAATGTGTGTTTTGTTATTTTCAGATATATCAAATAAAAATTATGTGTTCTCATTTGGAAAATGCCAGATAGATTTAAAGAAAAACGCAATCTGTTCTGGAGTATTCAGACTTTTGCAAAGATTTGTACACTTCATCAGGGCTGTCATGACAATTAAAAAGTGCTAATATTACACCATGTGCACAATTATTAGGCAAGTGAGTATTTTGACCAAATCATCGATTCTATGCCTATATATTCCAACTCCAAGTTGTATAAATTTGAATGCTAATTGGATTTAAGCAGATCAGGTGAAATGTATTTGTGTAATAAGGGGCGTGATTAAAGAACCATCAAATGGTTTCCATCCATTATCTGCCGCTTGTCCCAAACGGGGTCGCGGGGGAGTGCCGGTGTCCAACCCAGCGCACACAGGGCGAGGACGGGGGAAGCACCCTGGACAGGTCGCCAGCCCATCGCAGGGAGGAGCGGGACGGGGACGGCACCTTGCTCAAGGGTACCTCAGGGCAACCCACTGGGAAGGGGTTCGAACCCCCGATCCTCCGATCATAGGGCCAACGCCCTAACCACTAGGCCACCGCTGCCCCCCATCAAATGGTTTGGTGTATAATAATCAACAGGAGCACATTGTTGAGAAAAAAAGACACAAATTAACTGCCAAAGATTTGAGAAGAATCAAAGGGGAAGCCATGATTAACCATGATTAACCAGTGCCTTCATATTCCAGAACTGCAACCTACCTGAAGTGACCAGACGTACAAGGTGTTCAGTGCTCAGAGACATGGTCAAGGTAGGGAAGTCAGAAATGAGATACATCAGTTGAAACGTCAAGACTGGGCCAAGAAATATCTCAGGACAGATTTTTCAGGCTTTATGGACTGATTAACTGAGAGTGACTCCTGCCAGACCAGATGGATGGGACCGTGGCTGGATCAGTAACAGGCACAGAGCTCCACTTTCACTCAGATGCCAGCAAGGTGGAGGTGGGGTGCTGGTATGAGCTGTTATTAAAGATGAGCTTGTTGGACCTTTTCAGGTTGAAGATGGATTCAAAATCAACTCCCAGATTTACTGCCAGTTTTTAGAAGACACTTTCTTCAAGCAGTGGTTCAAGAAAACGTCTGCATCTTTCAAGAAGACCATGATTTTTATGCAGGACAATGTTCCATCGTATGCATGGCAGTTTTCCACTACAGTGCTTAAAGATGAAAGAATAATGACGTGGCTCCTTTCTTCACCTGATCAAAACCCTATTGAGAGCTTGTGACCCCTCTTAAATGTGAGGTTTATGGGAGAGGAAAACAGTCCACCTCTCTGAACAGTGTCTGGGAGGCTGTGGCTGCTGCTGCACAAAAAGGTTGATCATCAACAGATCAAGAAACTGTCAGACTCCATGAATGGAAGGAGTGTTATAGAAAAGAAGGGTGGCTATATTAGTAATTTTTTTTTTTTAACGACAGAAACGTGTAAATTTTGAGTTGTTTATTATTCTCACCTTAACAGATGAAAATAAACAAGTAGGTTAGTTGTCTAATAATTGTACGTACACATGTATCCCCCTGAGAATGTTCACACATTTCCTTTGTAAAACTTTCAGGTTTCAGGGTAATTAACATTTTGGACTGACTGATATGACTGTATTTGTTCCATATTCACATGAATCCTCAAAATACTCACTTGCCTAATAATTGTGCACACAATGTAGTCTACCAATCATTTTGATGACTAATCAACAATTTGTAGCTTTTCAAAGATCTCAAAACAAATTGAGAAGGACCAGACAAGCTTTTTAAAAGCTTTTGTTATCATATGAAAGTTTAAAAAATAAGTGAAATTCTTGTCATTGTGAGGTCACAGCACACAGTGAACCACAACAAAATTGGACCTCTGCATTTAACCCATGCGAACACCGTGCAGCAAGGGACAGCTATGAAAGCGCCCAGTGAGCAGTAACGGGGACGGTACCTCGCTCAAGGGTACCTCAGGGCAACCTACAGGTAAGGGGTTTGAACCGATCCTAGTCCCTAACCACTAGGCCACCACTGCCCCATTTATTATATATATGGTCCTTTAGGCTCTGTTTTTCAACTGCAAGAGAAATAAAAAAATGTGAATTCTCAACATGCAAATTACCAATTGATAATTTCCAATTCAATAAGATTCTATATTTTAGTTTTTTTTATATTCCAATATTTGTGTCTAATCCATAATTGTGAATTCCTTATGTTACATACTTGAATAATAATTATTTGCTAAATAATGCATAGTTGCTGACAGACAAACAGCCTTAACATTAATAAATATGTAGTTAACAAGGAAAGGATTAATATCTAAGGAAGACATTAGATTAAGAGATTGAGGCAAATTAATGAGGAAGGGGCTCTTTTTGATGTTGATCTTGACCCCTACACATTTTAGTCTTTATTCTGCTCATGTGATTCTATCAGAAAATGTCAGCTAATTTATGATTCCTTCCTCAATGAGCGGGTGTGAAACAACATGAAACAACTACAATGTGCAAGGGAATTGCTAGGCTGGGAACCTGTGCATTGATAAAAAGAATAATTGTTATTGCTTTATGTGACCAGCAGATGACAGCAGAGGGCCACTGAGGCCTAAGCAGAATTCTCAGACGCTTCTTAATTTCAGAAAGTTAAACTTGAGACTAGGCCTCCTGTCTTTTATCAAGAAATAGTACCACAGCATTAAATTTCACACTATATATCCTAGATAGCTACTTAGCAATAAAACAGGGGAGGTTAATATGACAGATGTTATTGCAAAATTGTTATGGAAAAATTTTACAACAAAAATTATACATCTAGTCATTATGGCACTTGTCAAAGTGAGTTAACATTCAGTTCTTTAATAATAAGGATTTGTGCCACTTGGAAAAGAGCCAAATTCTGTTGGATGAACAACCGGGTCAGAGCATTTTTCAAAACAAAAGGTTGGGGTGCTCCCGGTGTGCAGTGACTAACATCCACCAATCCTTTTCCATGAACATGACAGAGAGTTCAAGGTGTTTACTAGATCTCCAGATTTCAAGAACACCTCAATTTGAAAAAAATCTGTGAGAAGTGCTGGATATACTTGTTCAATCCATTGACAGGATCTTCTGGTCACGTCTTGGTGACAGATGCCACAACACATCTTCAGAGGTCTTGTGAAATCTTTTCATTGATAGGTCAGAGCTGTAGGTTCCTCTTGTGCAAGAGGAAACAGCTCCTATCCCAAAGACTCAACAAGACCTCTGAAGATATGCTGTGGTATCTGTCACCAAGTCGTTAGAAGCTGATCCTTTAAATTGAGAGGCGGGGTCTCCACGGATTGAACTAGTATGTCCAGCACGTCCTAACGACACTTAATCTGGGAAATTCTGAGGCTGCGTCAAGTTGCATGCTGTGATGCACTGTGTTCTAGCATCTTTCTCTATTGGACAGCAATTTGTTTAGTAGCAGCTCTTCAAGGAGATCAAACCAGGCAAGTTAGCCCTCACTTTCCACAAGCATCAATGAACATTTGGCCATGAAAACCCTGCTGCTAATTCACCAAACCACCTTTGAAAGGTCCTAGCCACTGCATAGGCCACAATTTGGCCTGTGTCCAAGTCTCACAGATCTGTACTTTTGCGCATTTTCCTGGTTCCTACATGTCACCTTTAAGAAGTGAATGTTTACTTCCAACTTAATGTTTCACCCTTTAACAGATGTCATTGTAACAATGACAATCAATCAACCAATCAATCAATTTTATTCACTTCACCAGTGTATTTATGATATGGCTGTCTTGTGAATAAGATAAATATTAGTAAACTTAGTCTTACCTTTGGTGCCACAAACTGAGAGACCCTGTTCACCACCCATTTGGGTAAAGAACCTGGTAGTGGAATCAAAAACAAGTCTTTTTCACAAAGACAGGAATATACCAGGATGTTTTAGCTAATGTGACACCTCACCTAACATATGTCTTTGTACTTAAACAAGAGGCCTTGGTCAGCATGGAAGTATGAAAACACAAGTTCAAAGAGTGTAAGTGGTCAAGTCTGGTTTCAGCGAGAATTACTGACAGTCGCTCCTCTGAGTATTATGTAAGCCATGGTTTTGTCTTTGTTACCCTGGAAGAAGCCAGAGCCTACTGTGAAAGTGCATTTAAGCTGAACTCTGGTGACTGTCCCAACGGCTACAAACAGCTGTCGAGACACAGCAGCGGAAGACATTAATTACCAAAGTGATAGCTTGGAGCGGCAGAGGAAAGATGACATCAGCAACCCCATAATATGCATTCAAAGCTGGAGTCTATCACTAGAAATCTGTCTATTTCCTCTCTAGAACAGAGTAGGAGCACTAAATGCAAAAAGGAACTTAAGGGAACTCCAGGCTACATGAGGAAAAGCATTTTAAATATATACATACTATTTATCTATAGGACAAGTGTTTTAAACAATTTGTTTCACTGAAGTGATGCTACATTTAACTTCTAAGGTATGTGATGTATTTGTAGTGTGTATGGGGCAGTATTTCAAGGTGGAAGCTTAAACAATCTAAGTCTCATGTAAACAGCTGAATGTACACTCTGCTCCCTCAACTTAAACGAATGTTTGTGCACTTTTCCATTCCTAATTGAGGTGTGGTCTAGAATCAGGCCAATGTTGCTGCAGCTTTAACTTGTTAACCTCTTAACATACAGTGGCCAGTATGTGAAATTCCTCACACCACATAACAGAACTAAGAGTTTAGTTTTATAGTTGTTGCCTCCTAATGGTCCACAGTTCTTACTGATTTAGACTTCGGATTATTAACTGCATAATAAGCTTGCAATTAAAAAGGTAAAAGTTTTACTTTCAAATTATAGGCTGTTTTCCATTACAATAAAGTATAAGATGGAGTGAATTTATATAAGCTCACCTCTTGGATCGACTTGTGTTAAGTAGTAAAGAGTGCAGCCATTTGCTCCGTTGGACTGAATCAAGTAGCCCGTGAGTAAAGAAACAGCTCTGACATAGTCTTTCTTCGGTGGGTATTGCTGAAAGGAATCAAAAAATAGTTTTTCTTGAAATGAATATCTGTTCTGAAAGCAATAACTTAAAAATAATACAAGGCAGTTGGGAAACTCCCATCACTGCTGCTCAACATCAATACAAGTATTACAACAGCAAAGATGATGCATGTTCTTCTGTTTGTGTTACACTGATTGCAGAATTCATTAGTATGACAAAGTTGTGACCACTGACAAAAAACACAAATCTAAAAACCACAGAAAAAGCTTCCCAGGATGCTAGACATATAATTATTCATTACAACAAAGGTTTCGAATCGCACTGGCCACTTACTCGATAGCTCAGACTTTTCCCACTGACCCAAGCTTCTTCGGTTTCATGCTGCTCTAGGCCTAGACAGCTGTCCTACATGCCAACTAACACAATGCAGAGTACTGTATTTCTGGCTCAGTTGAAGAATTTCATAAAACTAGAACATCTGCACAGCTCTTAGATTGAGCACAGACGTACCGGGTGTTTGACTGAGTAGTTGATTATCAAGTAGTCATTGCCAAGTGGAAGCCATGAGCGCATGGTGACAAAGTCTCTGTTCTTCAGTGGACTGGGGCATTTCCCTTTAAAGAAAAAAGACATGATTCAGAGGTATACTAGGAGATTAGATTAAAGCAATGTTTTATGTGGCTCCAGATGTAGCCTGTAAAGTACATTACCCAGTGATCTGCACTATTTATAACACAAGTACCTGCATGTTGATTCTGAGTAGGAAATTTAACTGCAGACTTTTCAGAGGTTATACAATATGCCAATTGTTTCGTAGCTAACTGCACAAAAGAGCTATATGCTGGTTACCTGCTTTTCATGTAATTTAACTTAATGTTTTACTTTTTATAATTATCCCCTTAAACCTTGGACATTGTTAGTTGCTAAGATGTTTTATTCTGTAAATAATATGCTTGAAAGTTGCTGTGACGCTAATATATAAAAGTGTTTGTTAGAGGGGAATCCTATAAAAAATTTCATTTTATTTATAACTCAATGGTTAAGATCCTAACAAAGCCATTCAGGGTATACAGTTCTAAAGAAAGGAGTTTGAATCTGTTTACAGTTGTGATTAAAAGCAATCATGTGAAAGGCTGAATTTTTCACAAGAAGCTGCTGAATGAAAACAATGCCTATGACATTGTTTTACTTAAAGAAATTTGTCTCTTAATTGTCACCAAAAAATTCACATTTCCAAATGTGTTGGCTGTTTAACAATTGAGTGATTAGTGTCTGCTCTAGGCTGTGATGTAGAGTTACTTTTGATCACATTTTATCTTTGTGTTTACAGTTGACAGTACGAATAGATGGAATTCACCTTTAAGAGATTGAGGAATGGAAATGCATGACCACATACAAGCCTTTGCAGTTAATGGATTTAATTTCATGAGCCAATTTGGAACACATTACACATCTAACGCACTATCAATTCCCGCTGTAACACTATTCCTTCAGCACTATATAGATCAGGACAGGCACAATAGATTTGAAGGGAATTGTGTGAATACAAAGGACACCTTGGCAATAAACCATCTATTGATTGTACTTGGCAACTGAGCTGCATAATTATATACTCCCCATGTGCTCCAAGTGCACTCTTTGTATTCCTTTTTTTTCTCTGCATGCCATGTTGAATTGATTTAGTCATGTATTTGTAAGTTACTTAAGAGTCAAATTAGGAGCAGAATACACAGAAAAGCAAGTATTGCTGTGACTCACAGGAATAATATCCAACATCTGCATTGACTGTCAGTCTCCCAATATCGTATGTGTCAATCATGTTGGTGTCCCATTTCTTCCGGTAGCTTGTGTCATGCAAAACATCATACAGTGTTTCAGCTCGAACATCCTTGCACACAATTCTCATCTAAAAAAAAGATAAAAATGATTAATACATATTTCAGTGAAGAAATATCCTCTCTAACTGAAGATGGATCGATTTTTTTTATATAGGTCTTTTCAAAAGTCCAGAGCTAGATGTCTCACAGGACAAACTTTTGCACATGATAATGTACAGATAGATGAAAAGTTCACATGTAAAAACTGTGCCATATGAAACCAGTGGGGTTTTTTTTTCTATTGTGAACTTAACCCACCCTTATCCCTTAACACTGCCTCTCTAGGTCTGTAGTTCATATAATACTTGAGAACATCAAGTGCAACGTGATCAGATATTGTATGGGCCTGAAAGGCAAACAACCATGTAACCCAATCAACTCCATCCCGAACGTAAGGTAAATAATTCATTCAACACCCCCTCTGCAACCCCAGGGTGAACAGGCCTTCCCCATTTACACTGCCTTCCAGAACAAGCTCTTTTCGGTCTCTATGAATGGAATGTCGTCAAAGGCTGCAAAAATCAATTATTCATGGCAAGGAGTGCATCAGCTCCCCAGAAAGTTACATTAATTATTAACAGTGGCCTGCTATCTTAAATTTTTTTATAGCTCTATTGTTGGTGTATGTAAATTCCTTCTCAATTTTTACCCCAATGAAAGGTCCCTCATCCATGACTGTTCTCACCGTGGTGACCTTTGTGCATCAGCAGAGAGGTCAGCAGCCATGTATGTCAAAAAAAGGCTAACTCTGGCAAGTCAGCAGGAGAGACTCAGGTTTCTTCATTTGAGCCTGTCGTTACCACGCTTTTCCACTCTTAATTTTTCAGCACGTCTCATGGGTATGGCCTGGCCCTGTGAGACAAGCCTTTCATCTCTGATAGTGTGGCACATTAAGCCACAGTGGTCAGGCATGACCTGCTTCCATGTACACACTGAGTCTCACAGCGCTTTTGTAAATAGACCTTACCCACACTGATGTTTGTTTCTCCAGTGTTTTTCAGTTAAATTCTGGAACACTGCTGGCGGAACAAGTCTCAACACCATGAGTCAAGACAGGGCATACCAAAAAGGCAATCATATTACCTTTGACAGCCTCATTACCATGCTACCCTATCATCCAGACACAGGATACATGTCCTGTCCTCCAACACTAAAGCAAGGCCTTTTCTCACTTGCATTAGGTGATATCTAATGGCTGCTTTCAAATAAACAGCAACAGAACAGTTTTCTTTTTTCCTTTTTTGCTGTGAACAAGCTAGTTTGCTCATTTAAAATTGTGTCTTGGGCAATTTTACTTCAACTTCCAACTTCCCAAGTAAAAATAAGTTTATTCTAAACAATTCCAGACTTGGGCTATAATCAACTGTTCCATCTCTGTATCTGTTTGTATCTTAGGCAAAGCACTTAATTGTTTCCGCTTTTACCTACAAAGCTGTTCCGATCGAGTTTCTTGTGCAGCATCCAAGCTCATGTCAATATTTTACAAGTCTTCACCACAATGCTCAGAACTGGTCCTTCTATTGTTTTCCAAAGCATCTTAGAGCAGGCATTACTTCATGGTCTAGAACACTTGTGCTTGTTTCTGTTAGGGGGATGACACTAAATGCTAAATCTCTTTTTTCCACAGCCACACATCCGCTTCTGCAACAATACATCAGACTAAAACTGAAGGTGGCGGGGTGGCGGTGGTCTAGTGGTAGGGTACTTCCCTACGGATCTCTGGATCAAGAGGTCCCCGGTTCAAATCCCACCTCTAGCACTACCACCACTGGGTCCCTGAGCAAGACCCTTAACCCTGAGTGTCTCCAGGGGGGACTGTCCCTGTAATTAGGACATGTAAGTCGCTCTGGGTAAGAGCGTCTGCTAAATGCTGTAAATGTAAATGTAAGAAACCCCTTATGTTTAGGAGCTGTCCAGTGAAAAAGACATTGTGCTTTCAGCTGGAGTAAGCTGTGACTTCATGGCATGCACTATTTCTTGGATCCTTAAAACTATGGATTGGTTAGAGGTCAAATTTACCCTTGATGTAGTTGATCAATCAAACCATGTCTGGTGTCTAAATTTTGCTTCTGTAGTTTAGAGCTGGAGCTATGAAGCAAACATTTTTCACAAATGCCATTAGTCAGAAGTCACTAGTTTTTTTTTGTTTGTTTTTTTTTACCATAAATACATCCTCAAAATTTTTCTTAACCCTCATAAAGCTACTAAGGGGCTACGGACTTGAGAATCTGGGTCAGTACACTTTATTATACTGTTATCATTCTTCTTCATTTTCCTTCATGATAGTGAAAAACTCCATGCTGCTGTACAGCTTGAAATCTACTGAGATATAAAGTGCACAGTAAGCCGGATGGGATATAGTAGTGCAAGCTGAACTGCTGCACTAGAGTATGAGTACTCATTTACTGCTGCAGCACTGCTTCACGACTTATGCATAAATCCACTTTTTACATATGTATGTATGTACATATTTAAATATATATATATATATATATATATAG
>CM029376.1:19756986-19939532 GCA_017165825.1 Hepsetus odoe
ATATAAATAATGATTGTTTATTTTTATCAATTTACAAAATGCAAAGTGAGCGAACAAAAGAAAAATCTAAATCAAATCAATATTTGGTGTTACTACCTTTTACCTTCAAACCAGCATCAGTTCTTCTGGCCCCCACAGGGCCCTGATCTCAACATCATCCAGTGTGTCTGGATTACATGAAGAGACAGAAGGATGTGAGGAAGCCTACATCCACAGAAGATCTGTGGTTAGTTCTCCACGATGTTTGGAACAACCTACCAGCCGAGTTCCTTCAAAAACTTTGTGCAAGTGTACCTAGAAGAATTGATGATGTTTTGAAGGCAAAGGGTGGTCACATCAAATATTGATTTGATTTAAATTTCTCTTTTGTTCATTCACTGCATTTTGTTGATTGATGAAAATAAATGATTAACACTTCCATTTTTGAAAGCATTCTTTGTTTACAGCATTTTTTCCACACCTGCCTAAAACATTTACACAGTACTGTATATATATAATGTGTCACTTTTGTGTAATGTCTACTCTTGAAGGAGGTCTGTAGTTGGACTTTGTAAATGGTAGTATCAATGGACCTTCAGTCAGTTTTTATAGGGAAATACCTGTAATAGTTTTAGACTTTTATTGGGTGTTTGATGTGGTAAAAATGCAAAGTTTTACTTTGCATTAACTCCAATCTGCAATATTCCAGATCACTTTCATGTTTCATGTTACCAAGAATGTTCTTTTTTGTCTGGTCAAATGCTGAGACTGAAAATATTTCACTGTGCAAGGTAACTGTTTAATAGAATGCTAAAATAATGCTTCAATAATAGGCCTCTACGCCCGTTTCCTTCATTCAGTCTATCACCTTAAGGTATCTGCACTAGTATCACAATCACATTATATGCCACAAAGTACCAATTTTGCTGTTTCCCAAGCCCTTTTCGTTAACACATACCTTCAGCTGCATGGGATTCACACAACAGCACAATGAAACTCATGGCCAAGTGACAACTACTCTCCACACTTTATCATCTGCCACCTCCAGAGTCTTTTTCTTAACTGATGAGGTCTTCTTAGTAGCATTACGTCATGTTATGAACTATGTGGTGTAATATTATAGGAATTTGTCTTTTACTCACCCAGAAACATGCCACTGGTTGCATTACAGCTTATAATGGATTGGATTAAAAGGCATACTTCTCAACTGCCAAATGCAAGTACTCTGATAAACACAGACAATAAGTGGGGTGATCCATTCCAAGAAAAATGCTAGAAAAATAACAAGATGTCTCCACAGAAGACTTCAACGTACTGACCAAAGTCAAGTTTGAGATGTAATGTCAACTGCTTCAAATTTTGCGGAAGATTCTTGGACCAAAAGGGAAGGATGCTCTCACATTGTTTATTTGATGGATTCCGTTAGACTTATGGGATAACCACATGAATTTACTCATATACACAAAGCCACCTGTTTGGTCTTTGCAGAAATCTAGATCTAGCGAACCCATGACTGTTCTTGAGCCTGGTTTAACCTTTCTACGTTCTTATTTACAGCTTCTGTTGTGAACTGTCATAAACCAAACTGGATGAGGTCTATTTTGTCTAGTGTGGATCCTGTACCTTGGCAACTTAAATTGCTGTCTGGGTCCACTTAACATAAACAAGAATGCAGGAAGTAATGCCAGACGGTAGTGAGACCTCTACTGTCTCTAAGGAGTTTGGAAAAACACACATGATTGTTTCCCCTTAAGGTAACCCATTCCTCAGCCCCCAGCAGCTTGGTTTGGAAAAGCTGCCACGTGATGCTGGATTCAGAAAAGCAAGGGCTATTTTTAAGCCTAAAGACTAATGACATGAGTTTAAAGGAAGCGTACTGGAAAGACCTAATAAATCTGAAAAGACAAATGTGAAGAAGGAACATAGATGACTTACCCAGCAACTAATACAACAGAATAAACTTAATTAATTTCTTTAAATGTCAAAATAAAAAAATGTGGCTGTATCAAGTTTCCTGCAGTGATGTGCAGTAATTTCATTTATTCATTTTTGTTTATAAAGGTTGAAAATATTGACAGTTAGAACAGTATCTGAATTCAAAGGAAAAATAGTCATTGCATTGCTCCCCTAGGAGGGTTTTGAGAAAAGGAATGTGTTCTTCCTTGGACGTAACTGAGTTAAACATTAAACATAGGGCCCCATGGCAATGCCTTTTGGACTCAAGTCATAAAAAAAAAAAAACTAACAGGAGAAACAGACCTCAGCTGGGCAATATGTCATATTTCATCTCCAACTTGGAATAACAATCAGAAAATGCTTAATGATTAAGTAGATCAGATTTACAATCTCCTTCCTAAATATACAACTTGTGAACATTTTTCGTACACCTGTTGGATATTAATTCCGATTGAACTCTTTTTATATCCAGGGAATTGACAGAAGTGGAAATTAATTCAATACTAATATTGATATTACTTTTTCATGTCATTATAACTGAAGCAGAGCATATAAAGAGAAGGCTGCCCGCTCAACTGAGGCAGTGAAAATGTGAAAAAAACGATACTGTGCCCCAGATTTGTTCAGTGTCTGCACAAATATAACAAGTTCTAATGAAATCATTTCAGGAGTCTATTATGTGGTCATTTTTTGCTTTTTTTCTTCTCAAACCAGTGATTTTAATGCATAATTTTAGAAATTGTGGTATGTTTGAATGCATGTGTTCTACCTATTGCAGACTGGTTATGCCTCATTCCAATTTGGCATTAAGAGTACAACAAGAAAGGGCTTGCCTGATGTAGCATGGTAGTCAACGTGGCAGGCACATGCATAACTGTAGTTTATCGTCATGTAATATCTTGGGATGTTGCCAGATTTACTTTGTTTCTCCATTGATCTAATGGTGGATCAGACCACCGCATAATGTTTTAGTTCTTATTAGAGGAATAAGAAGGAACATGAGTTTGGGGCAACTTTTTACAGGTATCTACTGGACCTTACCATACAGAGAAATGACCCCACAAGAGAATACCACAATGCTAATGGACCATTACGAAAGTATAGAGGCGAACAAGAAAAGCCTTTTGCCACTGATTTATAGGTTAACCCCCGAACCCAACTGCCGGGTTGCCCCTGTGGAAATTCATCTGAAGGAACAAGAACTGCCCTCAACCAAAATACTGTACAGTTTCAGTCATTCATGTTCAATTTGAAACCCTCTTTTTTCAAACCATCTTCTGGTTGCCTTGGCAGTGCCTCTGTAGGCAAATTCTTTGTGGTTGACTGAATCAACATTAATTTAATTATTAGCTCTAGTTTCTCAGGAAGACTCTTTAGTATGTGTATTGGTTTACAGCAGTGGATTTGCCGGTTGTATTGAGATTGCACAACCCTCCCTGTGGGTTTTGAAGGCTTTAATGGTATTCTATGGCATTTTAAACGCTGCCATGCCAGAATGAAATATGAAGAATATCTTACTCCATATCCTCTAATGCGATCCAACCGGGTTTCACACTGGTAAAGTAATCCAAGGCTTACTGGAAACACAATCCAAACAAAAGTATGACATTTTAAAGAACAAATATATTTAATCTCAGTCTTTGCCTAACTTGAAAAGAGGACCATTTTATGAAAATGAGGACTTTTTCTAAGCTGACTTTAAATATGTTTCTAAACATTCTGTTTATTCGGTAGTCCATATGCCTAATATATAGAAACTAAAGTGCAGAAACAGGCCATTCTCAAATCGCTTTTATGTGATGTCAAAAAAGAGCCAATGTATTTACAAATATCTGCTTCTAATAATCCACGCAATTCATGATGAAGTTAAAGAAGAGCTTCAGCTTAAACAAGGCAGTAGGCAGTGAAACAGAAACAGAGCAAACATCAGTCTTTAAGGTAAACAGTAACCAATAAAGCCTGTTAAATTCACATAGGTGATAGGAGCTAAATGTACATGTAAATGTACAAATCAAAAATAAATTAAGAAGGTCACAAAAAAAGAAAGTATTACAATTAACTTTAAGTTCTACAACAAACTGCAACAAACAGCCCTGTCTAAATCAATGAAGGAAGTAATTCTTTCAGTCATTAATTTTGTGACCCAATTATCCTTACCAGGGCTGAGGTCAGGAGGTGTTGGAGAGAAAGAGAGAGAGAGAGAGACAGAGAGAGAGAGAGAGAGAGAGAGAGAGAGAGAGAGAGAGAGAGAGAGAGAGATGTACTTCGCACATAGTTTTAAATTTAAAATGCATATTAATATTTTCCTTGATAATCATGACCTCACAGAATGCCATGAAAATCCTTTATTCTGTAGTTTTTTATTGTAAATGGTGTTCGTTTCTGGCTAGCAAAATCATCTGCACAGAATTTAAAGCTGTGCTTCCACTTTCAGCTTTGACAAAGAGTTCTTTATGCTACGTTGGAGAGAGACGACAGAGGAGGTTACAGAAGTTATGGATCTGCTCGAGTAATCTAAGATCTCAGCTGGTGACATTAAAAAAAAGAATAATAAAAGACATTCTGTGCTTTGCAAGATGGTCCGAATGTATCTCAAATAGCCATGTCTGAATGTATGCACATGCCTGCACAAAACCTGACACTAGATAACTATTTTATTTTAAGAGAGAGTAAGGGTGTGGGTGTTCTTTGTTTTCACAGAAAAAGGCCTTAAGGGATTTGGTCCAATGCTTGATCTGATGCAGCACTTTAAACATGGACTTTGAAAAAATAATTGAGAAACCAAATGATTTGTGAGTAAATTAACTGATTCACTTCAAGTAAATCATGAAGTTTAGGGACGAATCTTAATATTAATCTTAATATTAAAGTCAACTTACATTTTCCTAGAATTATGCTTTTTAATTACAATTCTACTCTGAAAGTTACAATTTATTGCATGACATATCAGTACCAAATCTGCACACATGCACCAAACATGCTTGTAGTTGGATGTTCTTGATAAAGAACCACTCAAACTGTATGAAAGAAAAAGAAAAAGTATCTTTAAAAAACCTTATAACCTATAACCTTAACCTTATAGTGGACACAGAACCAAAAAGGGTTCTACTGTTGTTAAAACAAAGAAAGTATAATAGCAACATAGATCCCCTTTTCCTGAGACTATACACTGTAATATGCACATTTTACAGGGCTTGAAGGTAACAGAAAAGCAACTATCATGTTTGCTTCTTCAGCCTAACCACATGACAGCATTTACCAGAGATCATGGGCAGCTTTCTGTTCTGAGATTTTACAGCTGAGAAGGATTTGGTAACTCCCCTCATGACTTTAATGTGGAATCCAACATCTGCTCCCTTTCTTCAGAACAGTACTGGATTGAGAGGTTTATGAGTGGGGCACTCTGGATAGATGAATAATCGGGGTTTTCTTCAACTGGAGAACTTCCACTGGTATTGCTAGTGATACAACACAAAAAACCAATACAATACAGTACAAAATATAAGCTTATTCAGCATTTAGGATACTTTTACAATAGCGCGAGTTCTGAAAACCTAATGTTTTACTGCAGTGAGTTCACAAACCTTTCAACCCCTTTTTGAACCTGTTATTGCACTACCTCTCCTGGTTTTGCTCCAAAGCTGTCCAAAGTTGATGTTTGACCCTGTCACTCATGTAATTTAAGCCTCTGGACCATTACTTTCTCATTAAAGGCAGCAGGACCTGCAGCAAGAGGTTACATTCTTGTCCTCTTTGCAAACCCTAAGTTCATTTTGAAAGCATTTCACCGCAGGCTGCCATCCTCCCATTTAACAGGAGCAGGTTGACACCAAGGTGATTTCAGACTTCTATGACACCAGATTTAACTTGCAGAAATAGTAGCTGGCATGAATAGACTGGGCTAAAACATCACACGCTCATTTTAATTCTTCAATAGCCTAAATTGCTTGTCAGAAATAACAAACAATCTACAATACCACCATCCAGAATAATTGGCTAACTGGGAAGCAGTGGCCTAGTGGTTAGGGAGTTGGCCACAGAATCGGCAGATTGTGGGTTCAAACCCCTTACCAGTAGGTTGCCCTGAAATGCCCTTGAGCGAGGTACCGTCACTGCTCCCTGGCAGCTTTCATAGCTGCCCACTGCTGCACAGTGTGTTTTTGTACATGGGTTAAATGCAGAGGTCCAATTTCATTGTGGTTCACTGTGTGCTGTGCTGTATGTTCTCACAATGATCAGAATAGTCACTTTCACTAAAGGTGACCTCCTGTCTACGCAACCATGTTTTTTAAATACTGTCTCAAACTTAAAAAAAAAACACCACAAGCCATACATTTCTTGTAAAAAGGTGGTGAATGGATTCCTTGTCATGAAAAAGGGTCATGGGTATAAGGATTGATTCATGGGTGGATTCTTCAGTTAATGGAGACTTATACAATAAGTGTGAATAGAAAATGCCATCTTTTTGTCATTTTTTTCCCCACAAAATCCCTTTATTAAAGGCATGTTTAGTCAACCATGGATTCAATGACACCATGCATTAAACACCTAACATCTTTGGGTTGTTAACATATTAGGTCATTAAGGCATATAAACACTGTTATGCGTTCTGTTCCTCATTACATCATACTATAAAATGTAAGCAATAATTAAATGTAGATGTGAATATTAAGTAACCTACAGTTACCTACTGGTCCAGGACTGACCATGAGACCTCATCTCTAACCAGTCAACCACTTTCCTATGTTAGAGTGTAAATTTTACATGAGCTTCTTTAGCATGATTTTTTGCAGGGTGGAAGCTGCAGTAAAGTTTTGTGTCTTAAATGATTCACTCATTTGGTCACTATATAGACTGTTCTATATAGATAATGGGGGGGGGGGCTACTGTGAGGGAGACAGTTAAGTTCAGACACTTACTACAAAACCCCAATAGATAACTGTTTAGCGACGTTTTCCATTTTCACATATACAGAGTCATAACTTTAATAAAATCTGCTTTTGTGGTCATATTCAAGTTTCTCTTTTATCAGAAAAAAAACAACTATCCATTATAGCCAGATAACTGCTTTTTTCATTCATTTGTACTTTCTTTTACATTTTTACTTTTAATTCTGAGAACATAATTTTATTAAACTTTTTGTCCACGTCTTCATTTGACAAAGGTTTTTTTAGAAGGTAAAACCTTTTCGAAGGTTTTACCTTTGTTAAATCACTAATGTCTCCACACCTATTATTCATCTATTTATATCATCATCTATTTATTTTCTTCTTGCACTCTGCACTTTACCGATAACGCTGCTCCGTCACACTGTTACACTGCCCAGCAACCTGGACTGCTTTGTTCTATAATACTGCGGCCCTCTTACGGATGTAATGTACTGTCTGTTGTACTGTCTGTTGTTGTCTGTTGTCTGCACTTGTTGCCTTGTCTTGTGTATTATGTTGTGTCTTCTGTTGTGTCTTATGTTGTCCTGTGTCTTATGTTGTGTCTGATGTTGTCTTGTGTGTAGCACCAGGGTCCTGGAGGAACGTTATTTCATTTCACTATGTACTGTGTATATGGCTGAAATGACAATAAAATCCTTCTTGACTTGACTTGACTTGACTTGACTTGACTTGACTTGACCTGCTCTCCTGGTTCTTAAAGATTTTATGCTGCCCTTACATACTGATGAAGAGATCCACTTGTGAAGTCAGAATTATTAAAACATCAATGTTCAACAGCTTTGTTGCTGGAAATTGCATGTTCTAGCAACAAAATTGAAAATTGCATGTTCTAACAACAAAATAAATTAAGCAAATTTAAGTTGTACACACACATCAGATGCGATGTTCATAACTTTGCATCAAGCAAGCAAACAGATTTTTCTTGTATGAAATCTTTGCTACTTCTAAGATGGCTCTATGCATTGTGGATCATTGCTTGTGAGCAGCCCTGGCTCCAAAAGTAAATGATAGAAGGTGCATCTGTTCTCCTGGTGGTATGCTTCAACAGAGCGTTATTCCAAAGTACTTTTAAATTGTGTATGGTACATCTGCGGCACTTTAAATCTTCCCATTAACTTTTAACTGGCTATTTAAGAATGAAACTGCAGAATTTAATTAATAGTTGATTTTTTGTATGTCTGATTCTGCATATGTGTTGCTTGTTGTTAAAGTAGGTTTAGAGTCATACTGAAAAAACCCAGGAGCTGTGTCTGCATCTAAGTAGCATACAAAGTGCACAAATAGCATACAAAATCTTAGCATCTATAACTTTGTGACAACATACTGCCTGTCTTTTTGTCCACTGTCTACAACCCGTACATTTAAATTTCTCCTCCTTTGTCACCTCTGCTCCCTGCATCTTAACGACTCCACTCTCCTCCTCTTCATTCATGCTTATATATTGTCTTTGTCCTACTCACTTTCATTCTTCTCTTCTGTAGAGCATATCTCCATCTCTCCAGGTTCTAATCAAACTGCTTCCGACTGTCACTACAGATCACAATATAAGCAAGCATCATCATCCATGGGGACTCCTGTCTAACCTTGTCCGTTAACCTGTCCATTACCATGCCAAACAAGAATGGGCTCAGCACTGATCCTTGATGTACCACCTCTACTTTAAATGTAATCTCCTGCTGCAGACCTTACCATTGTCACACTGTCCTCATACATATCCTGAACTACTCAAACATACTTTTCTGCCACACCGGACTTCTACCTGACTTCCACTCTTTTCTAGGCACCGTGTCATAAGCTTTCTCCAAGTCCACAAAGGAACAATGCAACTCCTCCTGTACTTTTCCATTAACAACCTCAGAGCAAACATTTCATATGTTGTGCTTTCACTTGGGTTATATAAAACCATACTTCTTCACTCCTTTTCTACAGACCTACAGACCTCCATCCTATGATGTTCAGCTACTCTCTCCCCTGTCACTACTTTGCAGTCTCCAATCTCCTTTAAACTGACCCTCCTACAAACGATATAATATACCTATGTGCATCTTCCTCCACTTTTGTAAGTCACCATGTTCCATCCTTTTTTGACCTTCTATATTCCTCTCCTTGACACTGTACCTACCCATCACCTCCTTGTCACCTCTGTTTCCTTGATCAACATGCCCATAAAAGTCCCCACCAATCACCACTCTCTCCCCTGGATACACTCTCTAACACTTCATCTAACTCACTCCAGAATTTTTCTTTCTCCTCCATTTTACAAACAACTTGTGGGACATAAGCACTAACAACATTCATTATCACACCTTCAACTTCCAGCTTCAAACTCATCACCCTATCCAACACCCTCTTCACCTAAAAAACACTCTTCATATACTATTCCTTCAGGATAACACCTCCCCCGTTCCTCCTTCGAGCCACACCATGGTAAAACAATTTAAGCCCTCCTCCAGTACACCTGGCCTTACTACCCTTCCATCTAGTCTCTTGCACACACAAAATATCAACCATCTTTATATCATATCTGCTAACTCTACCTTTACCGGTCATGATGCCAACATTTAAAGTTCCGACTCTCACTTCCACTCTACTACCCTTCCTTTTCTCCTCCTGCCTGTGCACATGCCTTCCTCTTCTTTTTCTTCTTCTTCTCCTTTGTCCAACAGTAGCCCAATTTCCACCAGCACCCTGTAGGCTAACAGTACTCATTGTTAACTCGGGCCTAGATGGAAATCTCCTTCATTGTCCGCTTACTGATTTGGCAAATCTTTTACAGCCTTCCTGACATAATTCCCCCCATTTATCCAGGCTTGGGACCGGCATGAAGAAATACACTGGCTTGTGCATCCCTAGTGCCAGGGCTGCTCCACCTAGGTGTGCGTGTTAAATGCAGGGAAAGTATTTTGTTGGGTGTTGTGCTTTGGTGTCTTCACAATGTCAAATAGTCACTTTCACTTCACATGGGCAGCAATGTGGTGAACTATATAGCAAAAGTGAGTTGTCCCCTGAGAACCTGGTTAACAGCTACAAGAAACTAACTCGACGGGGAGGGCTTGGAAACAGTGGTGGACATTCTCCATTATCAGACTACTTAAATGGATACTTAAATGACTGCTTAAATGGATAAGTGTAAAAATGGACACTTTTCAGGTTATTTGCTACATGTACTCTGATTTACCTTCTTGATTTGTGCCTCGGCTCTTCACTGGGGAGTATTTTGAAGCTGAATTAAGCCGCTCTGAACTGTAAGCGCGTCTTTTCTTCTGGAGTCTTGGAGGGTTCTTGGTTCCAGGCCCCGCCCACTCGGACTGTATTTATCGCGGCGGCAGCGGCGCGAGCTCCCGGAGCGGCGGAGCACGCGCTGAGGGAGAGATGGAGAGACTCACTCTGCTGGCGCTTGCGTTCACTTTCATCGCCACAGTTTATGCGGCGAAGTCGCCTTATCAGTCCGTCCTCCAGCACAGCAGGATAAGAGGACGGCAGCATGGGTAAGGACGGGTTTTAGCGGGTTTACTGCAGGGTCTGTGCTGCTTTAGACGGTGAACTACATCTGCTCATCGCGGAGCAGGCTGTGTGGGCTTGTTCCATCCGAGGTTTGGCTCCGCCAGAAGTTTTCCAGATGTTACCTTCTCACAGAGGTCTTTATTCTGCTGGGAAACTTTTCTTTCTCCTTGCTGTGAGGGTGTGAATCCTGTGCAGCGCGGGGTAATGAGAATCTCCTTTAACGCTTTGTTCACACAGGCCCAACGTGTGCGCCATGCAGAAGATCCAGGGGACAGACAAGAAGTACTTCACCAACTGCAAGCAGTGGTACCACCGCAAAATCTGCGGCAAACCGACGTGAGTGCAGTAATATTGCAAAGACCCGCATCACTTCACACAGTTCAAGAGGAGTTTAACCTTTTGCACCCTTTATCCATTAATGTCCAGGTATGAGGTGTCCATATGATGGATGAGTCTGCCAGACCACAGATCTGAATATTTTCACACTATATAGCCATAAAAAGGCTTTTTTACTGTTCAATTAAACATCAAATGTATTCTTTTGGTCAGGCAGGACTCAATGTTGATCTGATTCCAAATTAAATGTGAATAAAAGCAGGAATGTTACATATATTCTAGAAAAACCAAAGGTTTGATGTGAGACACTTCCAAAACATAACTTAATGTGTAAAACTGATCACTTAAAAAAAAAGAATGAAAATAACTCAACTAAAAAGTAATGTCCTGCTGTGCTTTGTCCTTTTGATTTAAATTTGCAAGTGAATGCATGAAGCAGTGACAGGTAAACCTGGCTGTTTTCTCATGCCCTTTGGTGCTTCATGCTCTGGAAGAGCCTACCGTTGTGAGAACATTGTTTCACAGAATTTGTTTGGGTTGTCTACTAACATGTATATATATGAATGTGATATTATGCTATGGACTGAAATAATGATGAAATAACATATTTTAGTTAAAAAGGGGGACTTTAAAAAAGTGCAGATAAAAAAAGTCCACTCTGTGGAAAATGTCTGGATTTGCTGCTCCGAAATCTTCCTCCAACTTATTGCACAGCGCTACAATGTCTGCCCTGATTAGTTACATTCTCACATTGATCTTACTATACATCCTTAAAAAATAGAAACATCAAGGTGGCTGTTTTCTGTTAGGAGACCTTTTGCTTCAAAACCACCAGCATTATGTCTATGATATGTTTATGATGATCGTGAAAGGTATTACCCCATGGGAGACACATTCTTTGTCCATACAGGGACATCATGGACAGCACTGCTTAGTTGTTCTCCCTGGGACCACAATTTAATTGGACTAATGCTTGTCTGCTAGAGGGCAAATCTACTTTAGCATTACCTACAAAGGGAACACTATTTAGTAATTAACCTTTGCCATTAAAAACTGCAAAAATGACTATTTTTTTTCACAGGACCCACCCTGCTGCCCAACTAGCTGAATTCTCAAGTTTAATATAACAAATGTTTTGTGTTCTGTTACAACAAAAAACCCTTTCATAGTAAAATATGGCATATATTGTAAAAATTGCAGTAGTCTGAAACAGGTCACCACATGTTTTGTGTTGATTTCCCACGTCACTTAGTTACCGCCTAAAGAACAATAGTGATAATAGTTAGCAGATGAGAAGTGTGGAGGCCATTCTCTACAGGAAGAGAACGTTTCTATCAGTGCTTAAGTCAGAGCATTATGAAATTTCTGAAATTCATTATGAAATTACTGAAATTTCTTTAGGGAATCTTAAGTAAATGTGGATAAATCTTCCTGCCTCTGTAAAATATTCCTGCTGGATGCCATTATGGTTTAGAGTCTCTCTTAAAGGAGTTTTTAGCCCCCTTTCACACCTGATTTAGTGAATCAAAGGGCTTGTTAGATTTGCTGATGCTGAGCTAGCACTACTTTGAACTCTCCTAATAAAGTGCAGTCCTTTGGGAGTCCCCCGTGGCTCCTTTCTGCACAGTTTTTTTTTTATTGTATTTGAACAGGACCTTTGACAACCTGAAGCGGCAACTTTCGCTTAAAAAATTTTACTTCTTAATTTTTTTATAGTGACATCCAAACAGCCAATCAAAATTTGAAACTACAACTGACTGTGTACTACATTATTCTCCACTTGTTATTTTGACTGTACTTCTTTTCTCTGCCAAGTGCATGACTCATTTTCTTTTAAAGAAAAATAGCTTTCTACAGAAATATGAAATGAAAGGTTCTTTGGGAGTTTTTTGGTGTTTTTTTTACTTTTAGCATACTAAACCAAAGCCATTGGACTCATCCAAATGTTATTATTGTATTATTTTTATTACTTATTAGCATCATTTTTAATGTTTTTTTCATGAAGCTGGCTGGATTTGTGATGGTGAGTTGATATTAAATTGCAGCTCAGCCTCTTGTCATAATAGCATCCATGTGTCTCTTAATAGTGGCTTGAAGCCTTAATGAGGTTAAACTGTTGAAAAATCTAATAGTTCTGTGTCTCCACTCTGCTGCATGGATAGAGATCTAACCTCCACAGAAGCTCTTTTTGACTGACATACATGTTCCCACAGGGGGCAAGGTGTTATTGGTTACTAGCCTGAACATTCCTGAGATATGTATATCAGGGCAGAAGAGGAACCACATGTATGGAGTGTTACATGCACAGACATAATAATGGGACAATTTAATAGCTAAACTGCACCATTCTACAAACCCAGTTGCAAGCCCACTGCTTGTAACTAGGAGTTAAGTAAGCATAGGAAGGCAGAGCAAAGCTTGTTTTATTCATCTTCTTCTCTCTAAACAGTGCTTCTTTCATAGAATGTCTCATGAAAGCAAGAGAGGAAGTGAGACTTGCTGTGGGCGCTTGGACGTTTTTAGGAAATGACTGCTTTTGCAAGTTCTGTCGAAGGTCTAATATCCCCCCAAACACACACAAATCATTCACAAGTTGCCGAGGAGTTTTCCACCCCTAGTCTCACGACTGTGTGAAGCCTTTGGAGTCTGGCTGTGAAAGGATACAACCTGGCTTGTGAAAACAAGAATTTAGGCTATCAGCTTAAATGCAACTTGATTTGCTGAAACCCCTTTTGGGGTTCAGAGGTTCTGGGGGTTGTGGGGATTTAGTTGGAACACTCAAAGTCTTTGTACATTTGGGTGTTTTTAGGTCACTTGAGGAGAGACCATAAGGTTTCTTTACACAGGAACCTTCAAATACCCTCTAATGATCCACAAGTAGCTTGCAAATTTTGCACACATAAAAAACCATGTTGCTGTTATTTTGGACTAAGTAATTGTTGGGGTCTATAGAAACACTACTGTGTGAGGATGGGTTATGAGTAATCACAGACATTTATTTAGGCTTCTTTAAGGATCTATTCAATCACTGAAAAAGTTGTCATGGTAGCTGTGTTGCTGTTTTGCTATAAGTATCAGTTCCAAAATAGGAACTGATACTTTTGCAAGAAAGAAACATATTCTGGTAACTCAGATGGGAGGGTTCATTTATCATGTACAGTGATGATTTCAGCATCATTTTTGGACGCTTTAGCAACTTTACTCTTCTGTTAGATAGCTTGCCATACCACTTGAAAATTTAATTTACAGTTATTGAATCATACAGCTATTCTGTTTAATTTGTCAGAAATCCATGGTTAGCATTTTCGTTTATGCTGGCAGAGAAGAAATAGTCCTTGAGTTACCATCTGTTTTAAAAATCAGTTTAGTCTGCTTTTTAGTTCTCTTTGTTTTACAAGTGTACCTCATTCCTGGATAACAGGACCATCCTCTTTGACTATCTTTGCTCTTTTCATGTTACATGTTAGGGACTACATATATATATATATAATATCTAATGCTTTCAGAAATATAAATAATGATTGTTTATTTTTATCAATTTACAAAATGCAAAGTGAGCGAACAAAAGAAAAATCTAAATCAAATCAATATTTGGTGTTACTACCTTTTACCTTCAAACCAGCATCAGTTCTTCTGGCCCCCACAGGGCCCTGATCTCAACATCATCCAGTGTGTCTGGATTACATGAAGAGACAGAAGGATGTGAGGAAGCCTACATCCACAGAAGATCTGTGGTTAGTTCTCCACGATGTTTGGAACAACCTACCAGCCGAGTTCCTTCAAAAACTTTGTGCAAGTGTACCTAGAAGAATTGATGATGTTTTGAAGGCAAAGGGTGGTCACATCAAATATTGATTTGATTTAAATTTCTCTTTTGTTCATTCACTGCATTTTGTTGATTGATGAAAATAAATGATTAACACTTCCATTTTTTAAAGCATTCTTTGTTTACAGCATTTTTTATACACCTGCCTAAAACTTTTGCACAGTACTGTATGACATAATTTAAGAATCCCTAAGAGGCTGCAGACTGTTGATGCTGTAGCTTCATATGTTCACATTTTTGTATCATAATCCACAATTTATTCATGTCATGTCAGTCTAAATATGAATCAATTATCAAAGGAGTATTCATCAAACTTTTGTTATTCATAACAAAAATATATCCAGCATCACATATGTTATAGCATTTAAGCATTTTCCTCTTTCTGTTCTGTTTTATAAGGTTATACATTCGTTGATTTGCCAGTTGCTAATTATATTTTTCTCAAAAAAAAACCAATTGTTTTATATCTGTATCCAGTATCCCTTTTCTTGCAATTTAGCTTGACCGTTTTTGAGAATGTTTCTTTTGTTTGTACTGGCAGGAATTGTTATTCCTGTATAGGTCCTCTGGCCGGTGACATGTCTTTGGATTCAGTTGTCTCTTTGGAAGGAAATGAGATTTTATGACCCTTTAAAGCCAACTCAAGCAAAGTGCAGATTTATTATTGAAATGCATGTATCTAGAAGGAAACAAATGCAGTGGTGCAACTTCCCTTGTCTTGATGTTCTGTTTTCAAACCTGCAGCTGGTCTGGCAGTGTGGATCCAAAGAACCTTCCCTTTATTGAAAGAGTTATAGCCCTAATGAACCTTTCAGCAGATGTATTTGTAAAGATTTATTTAAACTTGTGTATTCAACTGTTCTGTATTTGTAAAGTGTCTTTTGTAGAGCAGCTAACAATTATTTGATGATTAGCACTCCAGGCTATATAAAAATATGAGCTATCAGAATAAAAATGAATATAAATTGTTATAACATTACAGACTGCTCTGTTAAAATTGAAAAATGTATTCATTAGTTGAGTCAGTTGATTAACATTTAAATCTAAATGATTGGATGATTTGCAGTGCATGTACTTCAGACTGACCCGATTGCAGATGTCAGAATTATTATTATACTTTATTTATGATAAATTATATTTGACCAAAAAAAATAAATTCTCTTGGCATTTTTGATCTCAACTGTTGCTTTGCATTGCAGTGTGGTCACCTATGAATGCTGTCCAGGTTATGAGAAGGTGATTGGAGAAAAAGGCTGCCCCGCAGGTATGTATAACACATGCACAGATAGGACTGTGTCACACCTATCCTGAAACATGTTAACTGAGGTTGTCCATCATATCTTTATGAAAATAATGTCTTGGTATCCTTTAGCCCTTCCTTTGGTGAATATCTACAAAACTCTGGGTATGGTTGGATCCACTACTACTAAGATGTATTCCGAGAGAGCTAGGCTGCAGGAGGAGATTGAAGGACCCGGCAGTTTCACATTTTTTTCCCCCAGTAACGAAGCCTGGGCCGCCCTTCCCACTGTGAGTACTACACACACCTGTTGGATCACAAAACACTTAATAATGTTTTAAAATGAAATAAGGGGAAATAATATTTTGTTCTGTTCTGACTTTTTCACATTTTAGAGTTCTCTGAGCTTACTGAGTTTTGTTGAGCAGAAAAATGCTTACTGTAATTCTGAAAATAATTAGTACTGTTATTAATTTAGGAAATTCTGGATGCCCTGGTGAGCAATGTCAACATTGAGCTCCTCAATGCATTGCATTACCACATGGTCAGCAAACGTCTGACATCTGAGGATCTCAAGCATGGTTCCTCATTCCCCTCCATGTACCAGGACTTTGATGTTCATATCCATCATTATCCCAATGGAGTAAGTGATTTTTGGTTTAAGAACATTAACTTGCAGCCATGACTAACAGCAGAAAGCTCTAGCAGGCGTGTTTATATTATCGTCTCTGGAGCTATGCTGTTTATTTTATCTCTGTTTAGCCTGAGCTACATCACATTGTCCCATGGAATCTGTCTATGTCAAGCTACCAGTCCTTAAAGTATTTTTCCTTTGGTTGTGTGTCGTGTGCATCCTTTTGAACTATGACTAAGTAAAATCACTGGTATTCATTTACCATTGGTGTTCTTTTTTTAACTTGTTTTTTACAGATTGTGACTGTGAACTGTGCAAGACTGATAAAGACAGACCAGCATGCCTCTAATGGAATTGTGCATGTTGTTGACAGAGTCATCACTGCTATAACCAACAACGTTCACTCTTTCCTTGAGACTGAAGATGAGTTGCAATCACTGCAGGTAAGCTAAGATTTTTGTTTTCTGAAACTGAAAAATGTTAAAATAAGTAGCATTCAACATATTTGTGCATATATATATATATATATATATATATATATTTATTTATTTATTTATTAATATTTTTTCTTTCTTCTGTTCTCCTTGTCCTATTAGGCTGCCATTGCAGCTGCTGGTCTTACTTCAATGTTGGAGAATGAAGGTTCCTACACAATCTTTGCTCCAACTGACGAGGCCTTTAGGAAGATTCCCCAAGAAACACTTGATAGAATTTTGGGAGACCCTGTAGCACTTAAGGGTAACCTAAATATTTGTAAAAATCTCCCAAATGTAGTGCAGGAGGAAAAATCCAAAAATATCTATTTCCACTTTGAAGTGCTCTTTGTAATGGAATTATTATGTCTTCCCTCTGTAGATCTGCTGAATTATCACATCCTGAAGAACTTGCATTGCTCTGAGTCCATTGTGGCAGGAACACCTCTGGAAACCCTCCAGGGCACAGTTCTGGAGGTGGGCTGTGATGGAGGTGAGATGACCCTCAATGGCAAAGCTATCGTTACAGAAAAGGACAAGCTTGGCACCAATGGAGTTGTTCATTACATTAATGAAGTTCTCATTCCTGACTCAGGTACCACTTCAAGGACACATTTTCATTTTTTCAATAAAACATTTCTCATGATTGTGTAATGTAAATAAATGTCATCTTTCTTAGTGAATTTATTTTTTTTATTTATTTTTTTTAATAGCTAAGACCCTTAAAGAACTCGCTGAAGGAACTCCACAGATTTCCACAGCTACAAAGCTTTTCCTGGACGCTGGTCTAGGTCCTCACCTTATTGGCTCAGAGGCAGTGACATTGATAGCACCTCTTAATGATGCTTTCAAAGGTTGGAGTTCAAAATGCTCTGTCATTCCTTGCTATTTCCTCAAAATCTAAGAAATGGCTTTGTTTGCTCATTGCAGTAACATTGTAAAATCACTACACAGGCAGGGTTTCCATGACTCCTGAGATGAAAAAAGTACTGCAGAACCACGTTCTTAAGGACAAGTTCTCCTCCAAGAGTCTGTACCATGGACAAGAGCTTGAAACCCTTGGAGGAAATAAGCTTAGAGTGTTTGTGTACAGAAATGTAAGTTATCTTCTTATTATAAATTTACTACAGGGGTTTGTTATATCAGTACTCACTGTCAAAAACCAATGGTTGTCCCAGCCCATGTTGAATATCAGTCCTCTCAATGCTGTGTTTTAAAATTAAATGATGAAAATATTATGATATATTGGTTAATGTAATATATATTTATGAGACTTATATTATAAGGCTTTGGGAATGTGGCTAGATTTCTTGTTTTTAAAGGCATGAGGTTTTTAATAATTTGTTGTTTTTGTGACAGATCTACAGTATGCTTGGGAATGTTTTTTTTGTTTTATTCAAAGTCTAAGGATGAGATGTGAGGCGGCTAACCAGAGACTACCCAGTAATTATCATACTGGTTTTGTGTCCTGTATTTCCACTGATAGTGGTGATATATTGAATGCTTTTGAACTCTCACATTTCTACTTCGTAATGGAATTTACAGACCACCGGAAACCTCTCCTCTGGATGACACTAAAGTTTTCCAGAGGCTACTTGCACACCATCCATCTTCCAAGAAACAACAGTCCTGAACCAGCAACCCTGATGGCAATACCAAACCTTTCTAAACTCATTGCTACCATGTGCTTTACAGAACCTTTGCATTGAGAACGCCTGCATTGCTGCCCATGACAAAAACGGCCGTTATGCCACCATGTTCACCGTGGAAAAGGTCTTAACTCCTCCCATGGGCACTGTTATGGATGTTCTAAAGGCTGACAGTCGTTTCAGGTGAAGAGTTGATTTTCCTGTACTAACAGTTAATCTTACAGTCAATTTACAAATGAGGTCAGAGGGGGAACTAATCTTTGAACAAATATTGGAGAAAAAGTGCCAGATACAAACATTGCCTGATTTGAAGTTTAGGGTTTGCATTCAAGAGATCTCTTTAAAGGAGCCATAAAAAAGCAGAGAGGCAAAAATCCCACAGAAAGGGTACAATGGTTTTACCAGCTCAGTAGGACCGAAAGAGTATATGCAGCTGTTCTCCTTCCCACTCACATTCAAATTCCTCAGTGTCAGTCTCCTCAACACTGTTTCATAATGATAGCTAACAAGCTCTAACATGAAGCTAAGAATTCTGCAGAAATCTGATTAAATGGGTGGTGCCTGGCATGTCAATCTGGCTAATTCTTCAGAGTGTACACTTCTTAATGTGTAATAAAATATATTTTCCCTCACAGTATCTTAGTTGACAACATTCAGAAAGCAGGCTTGACTGAGCTGTTGAACAAAAAAGGATCCTACACCATCTTTGCTCCCACCAATGACGCGTTCCGTGCCATGCCGCCAGCTGATCTCAATAAAGTTACAAGTACTGTGTCTCCTTTAAATCTCAACTATACAAAAAAAAAAAAACAGTTATTGTAATGTGTCCATACATTAGATTGTAATTTACAAAGAATGCTCAATTTCCTTTCTTTGTCAGGTTACTAAAACTAATACTTATGTTAAACGTCTGTCCATGCCATATTCTATCCAGGAGATCCCAGAGAACTTACCAAGCTTCTGAAGTACCACATAGGTGATGAGTTTCTGGTTAGTGGTGGGGTGACATCTCATACTAGAGTTAAGCCCCTCTCTGGAGAAAAACTGGAGCTAGGCATGGTGAGAACTCAGTGATCTTACATGTTTTCATATTTCTCATTAGAAAGCCACCTAATCCCTTTTCAGTGGTAAAGAAAATTATAGATTTTAAATTTAAATTACAGATTTTTTTTTTTACAATTTAGAGTGCAATTAATTGTATAATTTACTTTAAGCCCATGAAAACATAGTTATGTTATGTTTAGATACACATTATTTCATGTGTAAAAAGTTCGATAGTAACAGTTTGTTTGGCTTTGGTGATCTACATGAAAGAGGTGCTTCAGTAATCTGAGTTAAGAAATCTATGGCCCCATGAGTCATTCCTCTGATTGCACTATGGTGGTTCTGCCAGTAAACTTCCCCCCTAGCTGCCCTTTTGGAAGCTTTAACAATATTTATCTACAACAAAAAGAATGCAGATTGGAAGCTTTTAAATCAGTTGTGCCAAGGCAAATTAGTGTAATTAAAATAAATCAGAAAATGTATTTATTAAAAGAGGTCTGCAATAATATTACAATCATGTCAGCTCTAAAAAAATTACAGCAGTTATTGTGATTCGAGGGTTAATTTCTGAGCAACATGTTTTCTCTTTCTAGCGGAACTCCACTATGTACATCAACAGGGTGCCAGTGGTTGATGCTGATCTGATGGCTACTAATGGAGTCGTGCATGCTGTTGGTTCAATTATAAAACCACTGCGTAAGATGTCAATGTTTCTCCCTAAAAGCAGAATTTAGGCAGTGTCTTTCAACATTGTGTTACAGCATATGTTACTTTTCTTTAGCTCCTAAAACTGTGAGCGACCAGGCAGACAGCTCTTCAACAAGGCGTACCTCTGCAGCAAGGGTGAGTTACGGCATCAGCAGATCAAATGTTTTTGTCATTTTAGGTATTTAGTACATAGCATAAGGAGATTTGAGCTAGTATTAAAATACATTTTCATATTTAATATTTTTCTTTTAAAATATTTATTTAATGTTTATATTTTTTTAATTGTTGTTGTTTTTTTTATAGGCTGGCCCACAAATCATGAAAAACGGTAAATTCTGTTACCAATTAAAATTTGGCCTTTTTTGTTTAATATCTAAGGGTTTTTGTAAATGACTTTATTTCTAATCTCATTACAGAAGATCTCTTCCAGAAAGTATTGAACAGTCGGTCCAGCAAGACAATGTCTCGAGTCCAGTAAACTCAGCAGTTTTGGGAAAAATTTATTCACTTCCACCACGTACGGAAGACTGAAGTGCACAATAAGTCATTGTCTTATGAGCAGTGAGAAGGTAATTAACTGATTTGTAGGAAAAAAACAGGTCGATTTTATTCAAGAAGGGCAAGATGGAGAATGAAAAAATATCATGTCAGTATTTTTTGAATTGTAAAGGTTTCCACTGGGGTGAAAAACAATATTCAAAACTGCATTCTAAAAATGTGAATAGACATTTACATTAATGAGTTTTTAATATTTTGTTCATTCGGCTTTTGTATCTCAGTTTAAGTCTGAGTAGTACTCTAGGTCAGATCGAAGTTTGTTTTTTTCCACTTTTTTGTTAGATTTGTTTGTTTGATATAAATGTAGCATGTTTGCATGGTTTAAGCTGGAAAAGAATGTTATTTTGGCACATACCAGTGCAGGTAAAGTTTACCTCTTCCAAGTTTCTTTTTTTTCTGATGGTGCAGAAGCTGAACAAATGCAAAACAAACACAATTCATTTGTAACTTACTGTATTAATGCTTATTTGACACAAGTCTTACTGCCACTGAGGAGACTCCTGCTCTTTCACTCAGTAGACACTGCAGCCAAAGAGATTTTTTTTAGAAGTTAAGACATATGAAACAAGATTTTTCTTGCACATCTTAGAAATTACAGAGGATACTAAGGGAACATTACAGCTGAATGATATAATGGAAAGGAAGGTTGGCATTCTCCTTTATCTGGATAGACTTGTCAATGAATGGGGGCTTTCTGGGAGGTGAGAAGACTTCTGCCAAAAGCAGATTAAGGAGCAGATTCTGGGCACTGTACTGAAGATATTTTGTGTGGAACAATATTTACACATTTCACAATAAAACTGACTCATTTTAACCATAGAGGTGTGGTTAATATCACTTCTTTTTCATGCCATATTCTACTATTTTTCTGTGAAGTCCAGTGATGTTTTCAGCAGACATACCATGGATGTCAGACCTGTTGGAATATAAATTACCAGCAGGCATTCTTTAGTCAATTGGATTTGTTGCACATAGTAAAGTTTTAAAAAGGTATGGAAGCAGTTTTCAATTAAACAAGCACTTCATAAAATTAAAAAGCAATCTTCATGAAACCTTTGAGAAGTTTTGTATTACCATTATACATGTTTTATCAACCTAATTCTGAGTCTGGGTCTTGAGGAACCTCAGTGTGTCTAATGAAGACATATGTGCACAGTAGCTTGCTCTCAGCTGGCAGCCCAGTCACAGGTCTGACTGAAACATTCCAGCAGGATTTTACTCTCAGGGCCAGACACTGGCAGGCTGTTAATGCTGTAGGAGAGCAGCGGGCTGACACGGCCAGCTGTGAGGCTGCCGGGAGCCTGCCAGACACACTTACTGAAAGCCTAAACAGTGTTGGGTACTTTGCACTAGTAAAAGGTCACTGTATATGTGTAAGGATAACCTGTTTCATGTGGTCTCTGTGCTAATAAGTGTGAAAAAAGGGAATGTGTTTTTTTCAGGGTCATTTCCAGAATGCTCTTAAAGGAATAGTTGATTTAATAAGGCTAGTATTGCAAAGGTAATATAAAATTAAGCTATTAGTCACAGCATAGCAATGCCCAATTAATGCTGTGTTAACTGGTGACATAGTAGTGGTAGTGGATGTAGTCAACTGTATAATAAGAGTATTCTGAACATAAGATAGTTATTCTGAAACAAAAACACAATTTACAAATGTATAGCTTTTTCCATTTGGAGAAAATATATAATACATGCTACTGAACTATGTTTCTAACTTTCAGTCATTGAGTCTAACAAAACAGAGGACTAGTCCTTTGTGCGTGTGTTGGAGGGAATTTCTACTTACGACACTGTAATGTGAAACATATGCAGAATTATTAACACAAGATATAATGTGGTGTTGGACTCACTATGTGCCAAACTCCACACTGTTGATCAAAGGGATAGAAAGAATCAAAAAACCATAGGAAAAATTAGTTGAACAGTCGCAGCTGAATGGAGGTTACCGTTAAAATCTCTGAAATCCTCTGAATCTGAAACCAACCAATGCCTCATTAGAAACAAAGTTTTATAAAACAGTCATTCAAGTCATAAATTTACATGCTGTGAAGCTGTTCTACTCTGCCAGGCTTGGTCTCACAGACAAATGAAGTTTACAATAACATAGCCAGACTATGTTTATTTTTCCTGCTAGGTAACGTACATAAAAAAAGGTGATAAACTGATGAGAACTGTCAAGCATCAAAAAGTAGGCCTCTGTTGTGATTGCAGAACAGTGACACCACCCCTGTTATAGACAGAGACAGATGTTTTGGTTCAGGTCTAGCCTACATGATCTGTGCTACAGCTGCTGCCCTCTGCCCTGGCCATATACTTTGTGGGCTTCACCCACAATAGCCCCCTTATACTCCAGGCCGGACGCCCAGTGAGAGCCTGCAGAGCAACGGGTTTATCATCGTAGCATGGCTTCATGGAAGGACAAAACACACTATAATAATAATAGCTCTACAGTGAAGCCTTCCCTTAATGTGATGTAAAGTGTTTTGCTTTCAGCAAAAAATAATACAGGATAAGTTTTTTTATCTTAACTTCTTTGATGAAAATAAATTTAACTGAAATAGAGCAGTTATTATCCATACAATGTGATTGTTCAAAACCTGGTATCAGGACAGATTGAGTTTTGTTCATTGTTTTTATTAGAGAAAGCTTATATTAGATAAACGGTGCTGGAGGTAAAACATCCACAGGTCCATAAATCTTCTCAAATGGACGTTGACGGTCTGTAAGGAAGATGTAAGGTTTTCCCATTTGTCATGCTGTGTTTCTCTTTGTGGAGATGTGATATTCAGTGTGTTTTAGTGCTCAAACTATTGTTTTTTGAAAGCAGCATAAAACTGGAGGCTCACGTATCCAGGAATGGGAGCTTTCCATGATTCAGCTGTTGGGATGAGTGTTTATTACTTAAAAAACTGGTCACCAGTGATCAACGACAAGAACAGTATTAGTATAGAAAACACAACATCTTTGACTTCCATCTGAACCAGTAGGCTGTTCCTGCAGAGGTCAAGGTGCCCCTTCAGCACCTACTTTTCTAGACTTATACAGACCCCTGCTGGACACTTGTGTAACATTCCAAGACTAGTCAGTCACTAGTCATTTTCTGGGCCGCTTGTGCTGGGGGGGGGGGTTGCTGGAGTCCATCCCAGCTCACACAGGGCGAAGGACAGGGACACACCCTGGACAGGTTGCCAGCCTATCGCAGGGAGCATTCCAAGACCAATGACCTCTTATTATCACTTTCGTCTAGGTTTAAAGGCCAGGAGCATTTTAGTGTGACAGAGTGCTCTGAATTATCAAAATATTTTTACTTACTTAATATCTTTTGAATACATTTACCTATTAAATGAGATTTGTAGTCATGTGGTGTAACCAGCAGTTTTAGTTCGAGCCATGAGTTACATGTGTCTGTTGCACGTCTAAATAAGTGAAATTTAGACTTATTATGTTGCCCCAAGGTACCCTTGAGCAAGGTACCGTCCCTGTCATTGCTCCTCGGGTGCTTTCATAGCTCCCCCCTGCTGCACAGTGTTTGCATGGGTTAAAGGCAGAGGTCCAGTTTTTTTGTGGTTCAGTTTGTGCTGTGACCTCGCAATGACAAGAATAGTCACTTTCACTTTTCACTCATGGCAACCTACTGGTAAGGGAATCAATCTCCCGAACTGCAACTCCATAACCACTGCTAATCTAAACTAATCTAAACTCCACTGAACTAAAGTCATTGTTACATTTTCTGTGTCAGCCTGTTGTAAATAATTTCTAATGTGGAGAGAACTGTTTGATCTTAGGTTTATTAATATATATGGTCATAATGTTATAACATTTATAAGAAGATTATCATGTTATTATAGACACCAAGTGATGATATATATATATATATATCCTTTTTTTTTTTTTTATCACATACATCGAAAAAAATGAATTAAACTCGATGGTTGTGCGCATGCGCAGTCGCGCCTCCTTTCGGTCGCCTGTTGGAGTTTCAAAGCCAGACAGAGAGGAGCCAAATGGCGTGACGTCACGCAGCTGCAGCGCAGCCGAAGCAGAAAGAGGTGCAGACTGAAGGTGTCCTTCCGCCAAAACACCGCTGTGCACGAGCGTCATAAAGCGGTACTATGGAACAGTGTGTGTGTGTGTGTGTGTGTGTGTGTGTGTGTGTTCCATAAATATCAATATAGATATATAAAAATATAGATATAGATATCTATCTATCTATCTATCTGTCTGTCTGTCTGTCTTAATTGGTTTATAATCTTTATTATCTAATCAGCAGTCAAGTAGGTTTCTTATTGTCATTTCAGCCACATACACAGTACATAGTGAAACGAAATAACACATATATATAACAATAACACTACACATAAAACGACATCAGACACAACTTAAGACACAAGACAAAGCAAACAAGTGCAGACAACAACAGACAGACAACAACAGACAGCCCAACAGACAGTACATTCATCCGTCAGAGAGCCGCAGTGTGTGGAACAAAGCAGCCCAAGTTGTTGGGCAGCGCAACAAAGTGTAACAGAGCAGCAGTGTTATCTAGGAAGATAGATAGATAGATAGATAGATAGTGAGTGTATGTGTTTGTGTGTGTGCGTGTGTTCCTATCTGTCTGTCTGTCTGTCTGTCTTTATTGGTTTATTATCTTTATAATCTAGATAGATAGATAGACAGACAGACAGACAGATTGGCATTTTAATTAGACACCCTACAGAGTCAAATGGCTTTTAAAATGGCTTTTTTATGTACTTGAGTATTATGTACATAATTATTAATTATTTCATATAAATCATGCAAATCCCAGCAGCTCTGAGCCCTGTGATCTGAGCGGGTCAGACTCCGGTCCCTTTCCATTTGAAATTTTGCTCCCTTTAAATATTCAGGATCTTTGTGTTTTAACCTGAAATCAAAACTGACCTTCTTGATCATTATACATTATACATACATATACCATACAACTGAAGCACTCTTCAATATGTAGCTGTGTAACTGTGTACTTCTATACACACCACTAAAAGTTAAAACACACCCCATTAAGAAAGTCATGGTGTTTGTTTGAGAGGATCAGTTCCCGGGTAGTAGAGGTGAGTGATTTGATACTGAAGTCTTGAGATTTGCAATCCTTGTGTTTTGTTTTGAGGATTGATTGCACAAAAATTACCCATATTCAGGGTTTTCTTGAAGCAGCAAACTGAGTATTTAGCTTTCATTTTCATTCCTACTTGACTATCACTCATTCACTCACTCACTCCTGTACGGTGGTGCTTGAGCCATCCAGCTCTGACTGGGTGAAAGGCAGAGAATCACTCTAGACAAGTCGCCAGTCCATCACAGGGCAGACACACACACACACACACACACACACACACACACACACACACACACACAGAGGGGGAATTTAGCTTTTCCGGTCTACATGATGCACCTAGAGGAAACCCATGCAGACATGGGGAGAACATGCAAGCTCCACACAGAAAAGACACGGGACGTCCCACCTGGGAATCGCACATAGGACCTTCCTGCTGTCTGATGTTAAAAAAATATTGCAGTAATTAACTGTGACAACAGAAACCCACACACAGGCCCACAATATAAAGGGGAATGTTCTGTAATGCCAGATCATTATATCAGTTTATTGAATACAAAACAAATGTTTTCACATAAAACACGAAAACGAAGAATGCCCAAAAATCTGCTTCCTATTGGAGAAATGTAATAATTCTGGTTTATTTGCTTTGGTATTACTCTGTACTGAAAAAGAATGAAAATGAGTGGTGTTACCAATTTCGGATAGATTAGATTAGATTAGAAACTAATACTTAATGTTTTGTTACTCCAGTGAAATGTTCACTCAGGCCTAAGGACAGCCTGAGTAAAAGTACATTATAGCAAGAAAAGCTAATAATAATAATATTATTATTAAAATAATAAAAGCTAATAATAATAATCATCATCATCATATAATAATAATAAATTTAATACAGTACATCCAGCAGCAATCAGAAGTAGTGAAGTTTTTAAGCACTTTTTTCATCTTTTAGTCTAAAACAAGATGTGTATTCTAGCTCTGTTATTACCAGCAACCCACACACACACACACACACACACAGTGCAAATGGAAAAAAAAATGCAAAGGGTGCAACTGTGAATAAGTAAAAGGTACATTCACTTTGTTTGAAATGCTGTGGATTTTTAAATCAGCACAAGCTCTGCAGACTGCTGACCTGAGTTCATTTCCAGGAGCAGACACGCTCCACCTCTGATCCAGCGGGCAATCAGGAGCAGCAGAGAGCGGGGCTGTCAGAGAGGCGGAGGGATATGGACTGAGGTTCTGCGGCCCAGCCTCTTTGACGCCAGAGCAGGAGAGTCGAGGAGCGGGGGAAAGAGGGACAGAAAAAAGGGGAAAAGCCCCCCTTCATATTGATGTTAGTAAAAGAGGAAAGTTGAAGGGACGCTGAAGAGTTTATGAAAGGTATGTAATGTTTCGATAATATACTGTTTGGGGAACACGTTCTGTGGCGCTCGGTGTCCTCGGGAGAGTTATCCGGGTGTTTTCGGAGGGGGGGGGGGGGTGACTGGAAAACTTTTCTCCGGTTAGCCTGCTAGTTTCTGTGCTAATGAAACGCGGGGTTTAGTGAAATAAACACGATTGGGAGCGTGTTTATTCTCACTGAACATGTTTAGAAACTTTAGTTACACAACCCCACTGTCGGTGAACTGTGGCCCATGAAGTTTTGCCTCTTTTTAGCTCCTTTTTAAACTTTTTAAACAGCGGTTGGTTGGTTAGCCTGCTAGCCTGCTTGTTTGTAGCTAATTAGCTCCGATACACAGCTTTACTGCTACCTTCAAACGCTTTCTCTTCCCCCAGAGTGAGTTTGCAGTGAAAGGGTGCACTTTTTAAAACCTATTTGGACTCTAAAAGCTCTGCAGTCGTGGTTATGTGTATCAGTGTCGAGCTGAGGAGATGCGTGTCGTGGCGTGTCTTCTTGGGCGCCACTGTTTAACACACTGACTCGGGCTCGTGTCTTATTCGATCATTTCATTGAATGGAAAGAGTCATTTATGCCCCTCTTTTTAATTACCAAACAGATATGAACATTTGTAACTTGGTCCCATGAGAAGTAACGTGTGCCACAGTCGTGTTTGTGGCTGAGGATCATGAGGAAAGTGGGTATTTTTCTCATATTGGGCTGCTGAAATGGAGGATATTATCATTTAAGAAACGTGTGAACTGTATACTGGCTGATTGGAGTTGTTTTCAAAGGAATAACGTCCTTGGATGGGCGGCTGTGCAGTTTGGTCTTCTTAAATCCCGGCCTGTGTTATGATTTATGTTTTGCCTCTTTATTGCCAGTTGAATCTGAAACAGCACTGCACTTGGCAAGAACTTTTCTAACTGGCCTTGATTTAAAAAAAAAAACAAAAATCCTTTTTACATCTGTAGCATGCAAGGCTGTTTTTTGCTGATAGTAAAATATGTATTTAGATGTTTTGTTTTTATTTTATTTTAAATGTGGGGCACTTATTTTCCTGACATTCCCACTCTTCAGATGGCTCATTTCTTTTACTGTACAGATAGAGCCCTAACTAACAGATGATCAGTTTAAATGTTGTATGAGATGAAATGTTTACTACAGGAGCTTGGATGCGAGTTACATTTGGAGAAATCTTGGTCTACCAATGCACAGGCTGTTTTGAATTAAAGTTGTCCAAAGGGGAACTGACAAGCCAAATGAGGGAGAGATCCTGAGTCTTCCCGGTGAACTATGACTGGTTATGGCACACCCAACCAGTGTTTGGGTTTGTTGGTCTTGGTTGGAAAGACAGCCTTTTTAGGATTTAAAAATAGTGTAGGGGTGTTTTTTTATGACTTGAAAAAACACATTTTGAAGCAGATTCATGGGTATTATTGCTGTATAAAGAGCCCTGATAAGGTGAACGTCTGTTCCAAAAAGTGCACAGTTGGTAGCTTTCAAATGGAATTTGTGCAACACGGTGTGTAAAACAATTAATAGAAATATTATATTTACTCTGCCACTGCCTTACTGCTTGTGCATTCTACTGCTCTAAGTATGGACTATGTAATAAGTTATGAAAACATTATATTTTTGACACATTGCCTCTCTAAAAAACTGTAGTTGCGTAAAGCATCAAGCTGATACGACATCCTTTCATCATTTCGGTGCATTCAGACTTTGTCATACAGTGATGCAGATGCACAAAAGAACAGGTGGTGACCTTTTAGAGAGATAGAAGTTTTGATTAAGTGTACTGAGGTGTTGTGTGAAAACGATCTTGTTTTCTGGCTGTTGATACTCTGTAGCTCCCAACTGAAAAGAAGCTTGAGTGTGAATGATGGTTTACTCACTTCTGCATTCAAGTATTACTTGGCTTCTCAAAGTTTAATAGTCACATTGAGATGTTTTCATAAGCTATGAACTTCAATAGGAACATTTTATGCTTCTGTTGTTCATTTGCTTCAAGCCAGCAAGTAACACCAGACTAATTTGAAAATAAGTGCAAGTGGCAAATATTTGTGATGTACCTAAAATTGCTTTAATGTGAACGTATCATTGTGACAGACCTTTGTAAATGTGTATTTGTGTTTGTGTGTAAAATCAGTGAGGACAATGGAAAATAAGTACTCTGTGAATATATCTGATGCAGCTGCATTGTTTAAACACCAGTTTTCCAACATTAATCTACTTCTTATGTCTACATGTTCTTGTCATGTGCAATACTCCTCTTGCATCATAGATTTAGTCTCATAAGTAGATTATGCCCTAACTGAATGCAGAATTGAATGGTAAGATGAGTGTGTTGTGAAATTCGTAGTATACAAATAAGGCATATGTGGATTGATGAGGAAAAAACAGGATGAATTAGAAAAAATATATTAAATAGAAAATCTAATACCACTACTATAATATTAAAACCACCCATCTGTTACTATTACTGTTAAGGCTTTCTTGTGCTGTCACCTGTCACTGCATGGACTTAACAGGACCTCTAAAGTTGTACTTTTTAGTACCTGGTTCCACAATGTTGGGTGCAGATCCTTATAGTCCTGTAAGTTGTAAGGTGGTTCTTCCAAGAATCAGACTGGTTTGCTTCATCACATCCCTCATGTGCTGGATTATGTTAAGATCTGGGTAATGTCAACATCTTGAAGTCATTTGAACAATTCCTATGCAACATTTATATTTTGGGAGGGTGCTTTCACTTTGCACTGAAGGGGTATACATGTTCTGCCACAATGTGTACCAGCCATGCAGCTAATATGTAGCAAACTGCTATCCACTTTGGGTTTTCTCCTAGCAGTCTGTGCATTGTATGGGTTAAATGCAAAGAATGCATTTTGTTTTGGTTCATGCAGTGTGTTGCTGTGTACTCATAATGACAAATTGTCACTTTCACTTTCTCCAGCCTTGTTGCTGTACAGTATTCAGGGCCACAAGAGTAGCAGAGTAATAATCTTTGTCATGTTGCAAAAAAGCAACTGCCCCATTAGTGTGGATGATGTAAGTCTCTAGAGAAAGGGGGCTTTGCGGTGTCAGGACCAATAAAACAAAGGGCAGTTAAACCCACTGCACCTCAGCTGTATGTGGGTGTAACATCTTCCCCACAAATTTTGTTTTTAAGAAAACAGATTAGTGAGATTGTATGCTTAGTGACAGGCCTCATTACAAATGTCTTGCCTAAATTTGAGCCAGATATGTATGTTGATCATGAAGTACATGGCCTGTGCAAAGTTGACTACTGCAAGCTTAATTCATTCTATATTATTAAGCTTTCTTTGAGGTCTCCACCAATGGACAAGCTTTAGAGCAATGGTGGACTGTCCATGAAGACTGTGAAAAATCAATAGAGGTAAATGCCTTCGATTGGATTTCATTTAGAAGACAAAGCTGACTAAATGTAAGAGACACAAACCTTTTATAGGCTGGATGGAGTGTGTCTATTTAAGGAAGCAGTTTGTTTGTAGTGCTTTTGTTTGTATGTCTAGAAGCCATATCTCATTCCTCTAGTGAAGGTTAGTTTTTTTTATCATCAGTCACACACCATTAAAGTGTCAGTGTGGTTGGAACAAGCTGCTAGTTCAGTGAAGCGCTCACTACTGCTGATAGTGAGGCTTTGATATCAGGCTTTACTGTTAAAAGTAGACTTTGCAGACTGACTTTTTGCATGTAATACCAAACTAATGTAATGCATAAAGGATGTTCAGGAACAATTTCAGTTTTAATTTTAAAACTGAAAAAATCATCTCTCCTCTCTATTCAGTGAAGATATTAGAAAAAAGTTACATTGCTAAACCCAGACTGTTGGAGGGGGATATAATTGATCATTCTGAACAACAGGCTTCAATTGATTTTTAACTTTATTTGCCACCTAGCAGTTCTGTGAACACCAGACATGTTTTGCCTGATCTCCTGTTTTTGAGGTTGGAGGGGAAATTAGATTTTCAGTGAACCATTCCTTTAATTACTGTAATGCCTGACTTCCTCAATATCTTCTGCAACCACTACAGTGGTCTGCTTGCCAGTGCCCATGCAGGACTGGATAGGAACAGGGGGCAAAACTGGGTTTTGTGGGGGCTGAGGCAAAAGTGAGAGCAGATGACCTACTTTAGACAGCTAGTGCACAGAAAGGAGCAGAATCGTCGCTTGCTGAATTACACTCTGCTGCTTCCAGCTGTCCTGTCACCCTGTCACAAACATAATGTCATAAGGATTAATAGTGTTGCTTAAAAATCCATAAATGCTTAAAACCATGACGTCTTCTTGCACATATATATATGTGTCTCCTGATGGGCTGGGGGTGATGTCAAAGAGGCAACTGAAGAGGAGGTCAAGGGGAAGGGATGTGGCTACAGGAAGTGGCTCACAGTGGCCTGATATCCTTTTTGTCCTGCTTTGCTCGCAACGTTTCCACCAGCTGGGCTCTACTGTGCTGTGCAATTCTCTGCCTGTCCTGCTGACTCGCTCTGAGTGCTCCCTGGGTGGGGCATTGACAGCCTGTTGCTTACAGATGCAACACAATAGTGCTCTGTTATAGCACACCACAACACATGGTAAATGGGTACTTCCCAGGCTGCACTTGTCAAAATGAGTATTATTTTACTTTTATAAGACAGAATAGGATGTAGCACTTATATGCAGTTGCTAAAGATGATCCTGCGATCTTTTTAATAGCAAGAATAGGAATGTGTGTTGTTGTCTTTTGTTTGTTAAATATGCTCATTGCTTTAAGGTCTCTAGCATCTCCTTTTTCTTAGTTTTTTGGTAAAGGATTTTTATGCAAAAGTTTGTATTTTATTATTTGCTTTTTAATTCATCCTATCTTGTTCTTTGTTGCTTTTGTGTGAAGGCAGTGAAATAGCTGCTCAATAAATGTAAATGAATAATTGCAATAACCAATATTGTGCAGGTTCAATTGTTTTAAGCTTGGCATTGATTCAAGAGCTTGCATGATTGTCATGGAACATCTTATTGAATATGACTATATGCATGTTTGTGTGTGTGTGTGGTTGTTGTTGTTGTTCCTCTCAGTTAAAAGTAGTATTATAATTTAAAATTGATTTTTAATATGGAAATTCTGAATTCAGTTTTCCCATCACTAGCATGTGGATGTATTTTGTAGTTTGCATCTGCAATCTGGATTGTTTTGTTTTTGTTGTTTTTTTTTTTTTGTTGTTGTTTTTTAATAACAGTAATATGTACAGTGGTTTTTAGATTTGCATTCAGCAACTTTCATAGTTGGCATATCACGATGGTTGTTTGTGCTTTTAATATCTTTTTTACCTTTTTTTTTTTTTTTTTTTTTCTTCTCCCTCTCTTTACAGGTGATGTTCTATAAAATTCCCAGTGCATAGCCTGTGTCTGGCATGGATTAGACCAACTGCTCCTGCGCAGTCTGCAGTTTACCATCAGTGTCAGAGCAGTTGGAAGCAGCAGTTCATTCTTTAATATACCCATTGCACCAGTTTCCAAGTGATTGTGACCCGGTTACACACCCCCCACCCCCCATCCCCAATCCCACTCCCTCCACCACAGGCCTTCCGGAGCACCAGCAGCTGCGTCCTGGCTCTATTTCCTGTCCTTGGCGGTGCAAGGTTAAAGCCCCTCCCCTCCTTTAAAAAAATAACCCAACACATTTACACATACAACCATCCTCCTGATCCAGTGCAACCCAAATAATTAATCGCCCTCTTCCTGGTACACCGTGGCACGATGACCTCTATGTCCAGCCTGTTTTCGTTTACCAGCCCAGCGGTGAAACGCCTGCTTGGCTGGAAACAGGGTGATGAAGAAGAGAAGTGGGCCGAGAAGGCTGTGGACGCACTGGTCAAGAAGCTAAAAAAGAAGAAGGGAGCTATGGAGGATCTAGAAAAGGCCCTGAGCAGCCCTGGGCAGCCCAGCAAGTGTGTGACCATTCCACGCTCGCTGGACGGTCGTCTGCAGGTGTCCCACAGGAAGGGCCTCCCCCACGTCATTTACTGCCGTGTGTGGCGCTGGCCAGACCTGCAGTCCCACCATGAGCTTAAGCCTCTGGAGGTGTGTGAATACCCATTTGGCTCAAAACAGAAAGAAGTATGCATCAACCCCTACCATTACAAGAGGGTAGAAAGTCCTGGTAAGCTTTTTATAAATTAAGCCCTCCAGTACACATGTTATGCTGAATAATGTGTGTCAGGAACAGATTTCTGATGGATAAGATAAAGGCTCATTTTTCATGATGAATGTCTAGAAGTTGTAGAATGTTGGGACTATCAAATATCTCTTCCCTCTGATTGCTGTAACCTGTTCTGAAAAGGCTGTGGATAGGGAGTACTGTATTGAACTTTTCAAGGACAGGTATCACATGTCTTGTGGGTGAGCAAAAACACAGAAGCTGAGCTGTTTTTCTTTTACTATTCCCTTGAAGCCAGAAGTGGTAGAGTGTGTGCGCATTTTGTCAGTTTTTTTTTTTTGCTGTCTATATCTATTGTATCTTTATGTATCTACTTGTACCTGGCCCCCAGGCCATATATACACAATTAAAAAAAACTACAATAATACTGTTTAGTTTTCTGTTTCTCTGCATCATTCGCACTATTCACTATTCACTAATCAGGTATTATTTAGGTGGTTTAAGTCATCTTTCTTAGCAGTGTAGCATCATTTTGTGTGTGTGTGTGTGTTGCACAGATTGGATATCATAACTGCTGGATTATTTTTCTTAACATTGTTTACATTTACTCTCCACTTCCTTAGTTACATCTGTCCTGTTGGTTCCCAGTGGTGAGTTTCTGATCACAGAACACTATGCATATTATTTGTAGAGCTGTTTTTTGACTTGGTGGTAAGAGTGTGAATCCAGTCTAAGCAGCACATATGCACACACCAGCATTCTGCTTGTGGTGGTTTGGACAAATTTGTAAGTTTTAAAGGGGTTAGCAAATGATGCAGAGAAACGCATGAACTACAGTCTGTAATTGTAAACTACAAAGGTGAAACTGTATGGTAAGTGTGATTAAAGGGACATTGAGTAAAGATACAAGTTAGGTGTACCTAATGAAATAGCCTGGGAAAACAATAGCATTTCTTTTGTATTTTTTTCTGAATGTCAGTAATTTCTTGCAAATGTATATACTATAATTTCTATAGACTGTACTTATATGTCAAATAAACAATTTTTAAAAATCTTTTCCTCCTCTCTCCCTCAGTACTTCCTCCTGTGTTGGTGCCGAGACATAGTGAGTTCAACCCCCAGCACAGCCTTCTGGTACAGTTCCGCAACTTGAGCCACAACGAACCACACATGCCTCTGAATGCCACCTTCCCAGAGTCCTTCCAGCAGCCCAGTGGTGGGGGCTCCTTTCCCATTTCTCCAACTTCACCTTACCCATCCTCTCCTCTAAGCAATGGAACATACCCTAACTCTCCTGCCAGCTCAGGCCCATCCAGCCCCTTCCAGCTCCCAGGTATTCACATTTGAAACTTTATCTACTCTATGCAGCAGGTCACAACAATGGTCAAACACAGTGTTGTGCACAAGTAATTTATGTGAAATCAGAATTTAATTTAGCTGTGTTACTTAAGAATGAAAATCCAAACCATTTAAACCACTGGAACGGACCGATGCAATACAGACAACTAGAAAGTGTAAATAAATCATTGGTGAATAGAACTGATCAGATGGTGTAATGATCTTGATTTGTGTTTCAAAAAAAGGACATCAAAGAGTTATGATTGTCAACTGTACTGAGGAGCTCCCTGTGTATCATGAACAATTGAAATGCCAGCACAGCAAAGCCCAAAGAGTTGAATGTGGTGCTGGTGAGTGCCCATCGCTGGGCACGAGCCTGTCCGGTCCCCATTCTAGATCTGTGGGATTTGCTGATGCCTGCATGCGCAGGCTGGGTGCTCTCAGGCGTAAGGACCGCTAATGTTTTATTACGGTCTGAGCGGGACACTAAAGCTGCTTTTTATTCTTCTAAATTGCAGTTCATCATTGCATCAGCTTTGCCCTTGAAGCCTCATGCCATGTGTGTGAAACATGTTTCTTGAGCTCTATGCAAAATGATGCCAGAAGTGTAATGAGAGATTATTTAGAACTAGTGGCTTTTTGTGTCTGAATGTAGTTAATCTCATTTCATTGTACAGCATGCGGTCAATTTTAAATAGATTTTATATAACTTGGTCCTGTGTATATGCTGTGATATTGAAAGCATTGCTTTTGGTGTAAATGTGCATAAACATTTAATAGAATACTGAATTACCTTTCTGAAATTGCTGCATTTGATTCACATGTCTGCATTTGGAATCTTACAGAAACAAATGTTTGTCCAGAATGCTATTCCAATTCTGGGTTTTTTTTACTAATACAGACATCATTAGATGTGTGATGGATGCTGGCATCCGCTAGCAATTCCCAGGTTGTATATACCTGATCTGATTCTGTCGTCTTTAGCTCAATGTGTCTGCTTTAAAAATAATGTGCCCTGCTAAAAACAGTGGTGGAAAGAGTACCTAATTTTTGTAGGTCACATCTGACTTATCTGTATGGGCTTTCCTAGCATTTCTTACAGCTTTCTTATTTTGCATTACTTGGATTCGTGATGGAACGAGCTTGCCTTCTGGAAAGTACTATAGGTGATGGGTTGCTTTGGAATGGGCTGATGGATGGGCTTTGATGTCAAGGACTTGTGAAATCAGACACTAAAAGCTTTCCATAAGGTGGGGGGGGGGTTGGCTTCCGGTAAAGATCCATTGAAACATTCACTCCAGGGTATTGATGTGGATGAACCATTTGTTGGCAGTAGTGTTTCCACTTCCAAATGCTTTCTTTGTGATGTCTTTTTTTTTTCTTTTTTCTTTTCTCTTCTTTTTTTTAGCTGACACCCCTCCCCCTGCCTATATGCCTCCAGAAGAGCAGATGGGACAGGATGGTTCTCAGTCTATGGACACTGGCAATAATATGGTGCCTCAAATGCCCAGAGGAGGTAAGATTGGCACAGTTGCCTCTCTCCATAGCATATAAGTTGATCACAACATCCCAAAAAGAGTTTTAGTTTACTATTGAGTGTTCATCTGATTTAATTTTTTTGTGTGTGTGTGAAATTGTTTGCCTTTTTACTTTATTTTATTCATAAATAATTCATAAATAATTTATTTCTATCACTTTATATAATATTTATATTTAGAATGCTCACCAACATGCACAGAATTAGCATTGAGTATATTTGAGGCACAGCTCAGGTCTGAGATTTTGGAGACAAAGTCAGAAGTGAGATTGAGTTGGATTGGACATGTGTAGAGGGTAGTTGATAAGTATATTAGGAAAATTATGTAGCTGGAAGGTAAAAGAAGATTTTTATAGATGAGGTGAGAGAGGACATTTAGGTGGTTGATGTTATACAGCGGCTAAGAAGCAATGGACAGATGATCCAATGTGGCATCCTTTTACGGAAGCAATCAAAAGAAGATAATTGTGTGTTTTTAAAATTTCTTGATGTATTAAGGAGATTTTTTCCATATCGTCTAGGCCTAGTTGTAAATTTATTAAGACGCGATACATTACACTGCTGTAATATGACTGCATTGATGAGATGGGTAATACTAGCTGAATTTTCACTTATGATTCCCAATGAAGCTGAACACCAAAGATTGCAGTCAATGCACAAACATTTTTTGCCATGCATCAAACTACCTTTGCATCTATTTAGTAATACTTATTTATCATGAAGTATTTTTAAAAGACACAAATGTACTTTTCAATTTTTGTCATGTGAACATGGATTTCCTAACAGTATCCTGAGTTAAATTTTGAGATGTCTTTACATTCTAACTAGTTCATGTTCAAGTAATAAATGTAAAAATGTTATGACTGTATATGGCTTGTCTACATTACATTTCCTTCTTCCCCTCTTAGATGTACAGCCAGTAGAGTATGAGGAGCCCAGCCATTGGTGCTCTATTGTGTACTATGAGCTGAATAACCGTGTTGGTGAGGCCTATCATGCTTCCTCTACCAGTGTGCTGGTGGATGGCTTCACTGACCCTTCCAACAACAAAAACCGTTTCTGCCTTGGCCTGCTCTCCAATGTCAACCGGAACTCCACCATTGAAAACACCCGCCGTCATATTGGCAAAGGTATCAAAAAAACTTTTGTTTTCATGCGGCAAAATTGGTTTTATGCTGCAGGTCCTGCATGTAGAATTGTTTGCAATTTTTTGGCTTTCCTGATCAAACTGTTATGTTCATTTATAAAGGGTAAAGCTTTAAATTTCCACTCACTCACTGTGCAAGGTTACAGTATATGCATTGATCAGTCACAGCATTACAACCACTGACGGGTGAAGTGAATAAAATTGATTTCCTTATGGCACTCAAATGTTGGAATATATTAAGCAGCAAGCTAACTGTCTGTTCATGTAGTGGAAGCTGGAAATAATTGCCAAGTATTTCTGTAGAGCCCAGAATATAAAGTGTTTTGGGGTTATCTTGTTATACAGTGGTTAGTACATGTATGTCTGATCAAGTGTGTGCTAACATGCAGCCTTCAGTAGCTGTTTTCGCAAGTTCTAGAATGAAAATTCCCAGAATTAAATTTCAAATCTGTGAGATGTCATACACCCCTGTCCAAGCCATGAAGGCCATGTCTGCTACATGCAGATTTGCTGCTAATGTCTTGATACCAGATCCTACAGCAAAAGTCTTGTTGAGATTATATTGTTTAATATACTATAAGCTTTTTTTGGTGGAATAAGTGGTATGTGCACAATATTACTTAGTTGGTTTTAATTTTACTGTTGATATGCTCTTGGCATTAAAGTTCTTTTTCCCCTGTGACATTTTAGGTGTTCACCTGTATTATGTTGGAGGAGAGGTGTATGCTGAGTGTTTGAGTGATACCAGCATTTTTGTCCAGAGTAGGAACTGCAACTACCACCATGGTTTCCACCCAACCACTGTCTGCAAGATCCCCAGTGGTTGTAGCCTCAAGATCTTCAACAACCAAGAGTTTGCCCAGCTACTTGCCCAGTCTGTTAACCATGGATTTGAGGCTGTCTATGAACTAACCAAGATGTGCACCATTCGCATGAGCTTTGTTAAGGTAATGTTCTGGGGTAAATATAATAGTGCTTAATAGGGACTGCAGGGCTGGCCAATAGTTCTTGTTGAGCCATTTTTCTGAGAAAATATGACCTAAAGCATGATCACTGAAAATAGAAGTCCTAAAAGTTCTCATTCATTTTCATTTGTCCTAATTAGGGGGGGGGTACTGGAGTCTATCCCAACTCTCATGGGGTTAAAGGCAGGGAAACGCCCTGAACAGGTCCATCATGGAGTCCTAAAAGCTGATAAAGAGAATTAAACAAACTTAAAAAGTATAAAACTGTTATACTGAAATTTGAGTAATTTATTGTAATTTTTTTAAAATACGGTTTTGTGAGTGTAACGCTTTGTAAGGCAGGAAGGGATAAAACTCCTCCATGCCGATGTGAAGGAAAGATCAACATTTCTGTGAAATGTTTAGATTCATTTACTGTTGTAGGGGAGCGAATGGGGGGGCGGTCGGTCTCGCACCATGCTCTAAAATCAAAGATTGACATACTTTTGCTGCTGTCACATTGTATCGTTTGCTCAATAAATAAATGGCCAAGTATAAACATTTTTTCTCATTTGGTTAAATGATGTTTGATGTCATGTAGATGCAGAAATATAAAATGTGTGACATTTGTTTTTAACACTCCTCAGGGTTGGGGAGCGGAGTATCACCGACAAGATGTGACTAGCACCCCCTGCTGGATAGAAGTCCATCTGCATGGTCCGCTCCAATGGCTGGATAAAGTACTGACTCAAATGGGCTCTCCTGTAAACCCCATCTCCTCAGTTTCCTAATGATGGGCCCATTGTTCGCTGGGAGGATCTTATGTGGATTTTTGTTTATTACCTTTTTCTCCCGTTTTAAAATAAAAGGAGGTCTTAAGGGCTGAACTGTTTACACTACTTGCAAAAGGGCCGCAGAACCCTGAAGCAGCCAGAACGATGAGAAAAAAAACTGAGGCTACAAGCACATTTAGCAGAGGAAAATTCAAGGCAGTGGCATACAATGGACTAACTACTGCTTTAGCAACTGCCTTCATGTTTGTTTTAAAATTATGCTTGTATGAGTGATTTTTCTCTATCTGTAGGTAATCTTGTAGTTGAATGAAACTGAAATAATTTCATGTATCTTTACTTCACCTTACACCAGTCAAAATGGCAATCTTCTGATTCTATAAGAATCTTTTTACTTGCTCTGTTGTCTAATCCCATTTATTCTCAAGTAAGACATAGTCTCTTTTGTTTACTATTAGACTCTGCTCACTTTTTTTTTTTTTATTATTTTTTTATATAGCTTTCATTGCCTTAAGGCAAAACACAAAGTTACTGCTTTTAAATAAAGACTCTTTTATCTGATAAAATTCAGGTGCATTATTTTAGCTGAGTTGCTATTTTTGCAGAGGAGCTTGTAGTTTGTATTAATCAAACAGGAAACAAGAATTTCTTTTTATTGTGCATCCTTAATGGGTAAATAGAGGATAAATAGTACTATTTTGTTCTACTTCACTGAGTATTGTATTCACTCGAGTTCAGTTCAGATTAAACCATCCATAAATGCAGCCATGATTCTCCTGTGTGCTTGTTTTTCAAGTTGAACCTGGAGACTCACACCAATGAGGAGACTGTTGTCTGTCATTTGGTGCCCTTCACTGAATTAAAGCTACAGTGGAGAGGTTGGTGAACGTTACAGGGCTTTGTGAACTTGATCCAGTGGATTTGAGCTATGCACAATTATTAGTAGCACTGGGAAGGCAGAATCATTTTGGTCTCCAAATGGCTCTGACTAGAGAAAAATACTTCAATATACTCAAATAAAATCTAAGAATAAAATGATTGGATGTTGTCATGGCCGTATTGCATGTGTTGTATTTGTCAGCCCCCCCAAGAAAAAAGCTCAGATTTACATATTGAAATAATTACAGATGTTGGTGCTTGCCTAGTAGGTGTCCATACTAGGTATTAATGATCATTATTTTTCCACTTATTTTATGTTCACATGATAGGAATATCTGTCTACTTGAAAAGTCTGTTTTTGATACTGTGCATTGTGTAAATAACTTGATATGGCTTATGTTATTGGGATTAAAATTGATGATGAGGAACAATGTAATAGTAATGTGTAAGGCATATTGTCAGGGCTCAGAGAGTTCACTACACTACACTACACTACACTTGAACACTGAAAATCTCATGTTTTCTTTTTTTTTTTCATGGTTTGTTCATAACGATTCAGCTATAATTCATTTTAAAACAAGTAGAGCATAGCAACCCACAGTATGGGTGTTTGGTCTTATATACATAGGGCCAGTGTGGCTGCAGGTTTTCATTCCAGACAAGCAGAAACTCAACCTGATACTTGTTGTTTAACCAACTGTTCTGTCTTTTAAGGGTTTTTCCTGTGTGCTTCCGCTTTGATGGACTGATAAACTCCATGGTTTATAGATATTTTAACAGCAAAAGGCAATGTATTTCTACTGAAGGAAATTAAACAAATGCTTTAACATTAAGGATTTACATAGAAATGATTGGCCACTGAGGAAAAACTTCTTAAAGGTTATGTCTGGGTCAGAACTGAAAGCACAGGGAATGAAGTCTAAACCTGCCACCGCCAAGAGCTGAAACACCACAATGTGCAGTCAAGAGCTTTGGATTGGTTCATACACATCAACACTTCAGAATGTGTATATTCTGAATGTGTATATTTTTGCTGGTGAATGTTAATAAAAAGACCAGGACCTTTTCTGATCCTGTCTAGATATGTTTAGACATGTCTCATGTGAAGTTGAACAACAAATGCAAAATACCGAGACTACGATAAGATCAAGACCTCTAAAGCGATGTACTCTAATGTTTAGGCAAAGCCTGGCCTTGAGAAGTCTATATCACACACACAATTCAAGGGTTTTTCCCAAGACTATTGAAAAGCACAGGCAGGAGTAAGCTGTGCTTTGTGTTCACATATTTACAAATGTTTGTTCCACTAATACAAAGGCCAAAATCCAACTGGATAACAGTCCTCTGGAAAGTGGCCCTTGGCTTACAGATATGGTTGTAGATCTTTATCAGTAAACAGTCTCACAACATTTGTTACAATATTCAGAATAGGGCTTTGGTCACTGGAAGTAAAAGTAAATCCAGCTCCATGAACTGGGAGAAAGGATGGAATCACTGCAGAGAGAATATCTTCACCTAGCTTTTTAACTTTGTGACAAATAAGTCAACAAATTATAGATTCAACACAAATGTACTTTAATAGCTGTGAAGCAGCTCAGATTATCATCGTTTTGAGCTTAAAGATGTTATGGGGAAAAATAATCCCATCACTAAAACTATTTTCTGTCGAAATGAGAAAAGTGTTCAGTGTTAGTGCAAAGGTAAGGCTGACCATCGTCTTTACCTGACACAGAGACCCATACCATACGTAACTAGGGGAGTTAGATTTTTTTCAGGCATTCATCAATATGTTTTACTAGAGTAGTGTCAGGGTTAAGTTCCAGGATCATCTGGAATCTCCTCACACATTTGTGATTCATCACTAAACACCACTTTCAGCCAATCATCCCCCTCCATGACAGCATCTCTTTATTCCACTCTCTTATGTTTACATACATTTGTTCCTCATTTGTTTTATTTAACATTTCCTGTTTTCAAGGCAAGTCCCAGACCAGTAGGTTGCCCTGAGGTACCCTTGAGCAAGGTATCATCCCCATCACTGCTCCTAGGTGGCTTTATATAGCTGCCCTGCTGCACATGTGTATGGGTCAAATGCAGAGGAAGGGGGAAGCACTGGCTTAGTGTTTAAGGAGTTCACCTCAGGATTGAAAGGTTTGGTGGGTTTGAATCCCAGAACAGTAGGTTGCCCTTGTGCAAGGTACCGTCCCTATCACTGCTCCCAGGGTGCTTTAAATAGGTGCTCCCTGCTGCATGGTGTGTATGGGTGGAAAGCAGAGGTTGAATTTAGTTGTATCTCCCTGTGTGCTGCGCCGGGTTTCACAATGACAAAATTTGATGCTTTCACTTTGGATCTTCTATCTTGATGGTCTGATGTGTTTCGTGGTCTACTAGTATGTAACTCCTTTATAATTTCCTTTATAATTGTTTCAATCAGGGTGAAATAGCTTTCTGCCATTCTGCTGCCCACTGATACAACCAAGTCTGCAAAAGTCACATGAAATACGTACATTGAAAAGAGCAAACTATGATTAGAACTGCCATGAACACACTCTATACTGACAAAAGTATAAATCCTACTTTCAATCTTCTTTATTGACTTTATTGTTTATTTTTATGAATTGCTTTAATATTTTTAATCTCTGTAATCTCTTTCACATTGAAAGACCTTTCTTTAAGATATTGTGCTTAACAAATAAACGCGCTTTCACGTTTTTAAACTACTTTTAATTTCAAATGGCCAAGTCAGCTCGCTAGAGCTCCACAAGCACTCTCTTTTAATTGCTCTTTAGCATGTTTATCCTTGTATTTGTTTTGGCTTTAGAGATGCAATAAGAAAGTGATGCTATACATTTTTCTTGCACTTTGGGTGGTTCAAATATTTTTCCATATGGGAAAATGCCCTTAATTAAAATGATTCAGTACAGTTGATTTAAGGTATGTTCCCCAGAGCCAGGTATATTTGTCATTTTGTAAAATTGTTGTGAAGTACAACAGCTGGCTGAATATCCTCTAAGTGGACTGAGTCCATATTTCTGCCAGGGTTTGTGTAAATGCAGGTCTGACCCAGGTTAAACTGAGCTGAGCCCTCTCTGAGTTGTTAACTAGTGACAGGCAGACTGATATTAAAGTAGGCCTTTACTGAAATGTTTTTTTCTTTTTAGATCAGTGAAAAACACACACACACACACACACACACACACTCCATGGTCTTGGAGAAAGCAAATGACGGGGTGCCTAGAGAGGAGTTTTGGTTTTATAAGAGGAAGTCAGGCGTTAAAGAGAAGTATGTGAAAGTAGTTCAGGATATGTATGAGGGCAGTGTGACAGTGATGAGATCTGCAGAAAGAGTGATGGATGCATTTAAGGTAGCGGTTGGATTACACCAAGGATCAGCGCTGAGCCGATTCTTGTTTTTAATGGTAATGGACAGGACAAGGTTAGACAGGAGTCCCTGTGTACGATGATGTTTGCTGATGATATTATGATCTGTAGCGAGAGGTAGGGAGCAGCTTGAGGAGAACCTGAAAAAAGGAGATATGCTCTAGAGAGGAGAGAAATGAAAGTGAGTAGGACAAATATAGAATACATGAGTGTGAACAAAAGGGAGGAAAGTGGAGTGATTAGGATGCAGGAAGCAGAGGTGGTGAAGGTGGAAGAATTTAAATACTTGGGATCAACAGTTCAGAGTAATGCCGTGTGCAGAAGAGAGGTGAAGAAGAGAGCACAGGCAGGTTGGAATGGGTGGAGAAGAGTGGCTGGAGTGATTTGAGACAGATGAATACCAGAAAGAGTAAAAGGGAGGGTTTAGTAGTGAAACCAGCTATGTTGTATGGGTTGGAGACGATGGCACTGATGAAAAGACAGGCAGCAGAGCTGGAAGTGTCAGAGTTAAAGATGCTGAGATTATCATTGTGTGTGCCGAGGATGAACAGGATTAGAAATGAGTATATTAGAGGGACAGCTCCTGTTAGACGTTTTGGAGACCAAGTTAGAGAAGCAAGGTTGCGTTGGTTTGGACATGTCCAGAGGAGAGACTAGGATTATATTGGGAGGAGGATGTTGAAGATGGAGCTGCCAGGAAAGAGGAGAAGAGGAAGACCAAAGAGGAGGTTTATGGACGTGGTGAGAGAAGACATACGGGTGGTTTGTTTGAAGGAGGAAGATGCAGAGGACAGGAAGAAATGAAGACGTATGATCCGCTGTGGCGACCCCTAAACGAGAGCAGCCGAAAGAACACACACACAAATGAAACTGTCAGGTTATTTGGCAGTTTTTTCAACAAAAGATTTCTAATTATTCACATATGCACATTTACTAGCTTTCACTGTATTATAATACACACGAGAACTTTTTAACGATTAATTTCAGTATATTAACGGTAATATTACTATTAATATTATTAATAATAAATCGCAGAAACCTCGTGAACTCTTAAGCCTAAATAAGACGGGGGCCGAATCCCAAATACATTTTTGCCGGACGTCCCGCGCACTACTTTGGCTAGCTTTCGTGACTATATAGGCGCCCTATGTAGGGAGCAGGGAGTCGTTTGGGACTCGGACGTGTCGTCACCAGGCGGGGCAACGCCGGAAGTGAGGTGGCCTTTTGAAGAACAAGCGAAAAATAAACACGTAACCGAGAAGTGTCCGCGACGAGCCACGCAACTGCACAAACCCGAGAAGAGGACATAAATCTGGGCTGGATGGAAGAGCTGAGGAGGCTGTAAATTTGGTTGGTCGCGGCTACAGCTCGGCGCTGTTCGCCCTTAAATTTCGTTTCTTTTCGGTTCGGCTTCTCCGGGTGAGTCCGCGCTGCAGGAGCGAGTTCAGCTCCAACAGCTTTGCACACTTAAAGCTAAGAGTGTCGGTTATATTTGGTTAGAAACTCTAGTTCACCCAGAAGGTTTAGCAGAAGTCAGTCCTGGAGCTTTACCCTGCTGTAAGCGTCTTGCTAGCTGCAGCTAACGCTGCACTAAACCAGCTGGACGTGTCAAGTTTATCGTTACCCGAAAATCCGTGTGGTTTAAATAGTGGTAACACTTAAAACAGAGTTACAAACCAGGTAACGTTAAGCTTAGACTTAATGACAGTTTACAGACTGACCCCATGGGCAGGGTGGGTGTGGAAATTCCTCCAGACAGGCCTTTAACTCGGCCAGCTGTTGAATCAGAGCTGTTTTCTGATGTAGGATCAGGAGATGGACATTATGATCTAAAAGGTCTTTTATGTGATTTAATTTCTTGTCTGTATTGTGAGGTGAAGTTGATGAACCATTTACTGAAGTTCTGCACTTGTTGTTGCTCTTTATGGCACTAGTTGTTGTCCACTGTTAAAATGCTAAACCCTGTGTTGATTATCTTCTATTTCTTTGTTAATCCAGTGCAAAAATGGTTCGAGCGGCTTTGGTGACAGCTACGAGCCTGGCACTGACTGGTGCAGTGGTCGCCCATGCCTATTTTCTCAAGCACCAGTTCTACCCTACAGTGGTTTACCTCACCAAAAGCAGTCCCAGTATGGCAGTAAGTCCTTCTACCTTTTTCTTTTAAACAGGAGGGCGGATCTCATGGCATGTGTCAGCAGGACCGAGACACCAGAACTGAAAGCATCAATCTTGCCAATTCACTTTTACTTGTGGCATGACCGATTAATGAACTGATCACTCAACTGAAAATGACATACAGCTGTTCTTATGACTACCGTTTGCCTCTGCTTTAATATGATCTCTAAAAAGCTTTGGGATTGTCAGGATGCCATTCAAGTGATTACTTAAAAGTGAAAGTACTTTTGTTGGTTTCTTTATAGTTCTTTATTATTGGTTTCAGAAAAACAGGCAAGAATGAGTATAAGAACTGTACTGGACATTGCTCTTGTCTTTTTTTTGAAGCACCTAGTTCCCACTTCATTGCTTTACATGTCTGTAACTACTCTTCTTTTTCAGGTTTTATATATCCAGGCATTTGTGCTGGTTTTTCTGCTGGGAAAGTTCATGCGAAAGGTCTTTTTTGGACAGCTCAGAGCTGCAGAGATGGAGGTATGCATGCAGCTGTGTAAAGTGAAAGGTTTTATGATCTGCAGAGGTGGCGTTCTGAGCTTTGTGTTTCTCACCTTCCCTGTATTTCATGCCTTGCATCCATCAGCACCTGATTGAGAGATCCTGGTATGCAGTAACAGAGACGTGTTTAGCCTTTACAGTGTTCAGGGATGACTTTTCCCCTCGATTTGTGGCGCTCTTCACTTTGCTGCTCTTCCTCAAGTGCTTCCACTGGCTTGCTGAAGATAGGGTGGACTTTGTAAGTGAAAACCCTGCTCAGCTCTTTTGAAATATATTTTTAACACTGATTATACCTTGATGGGATCTATAATTTCTTTTTTTAGATGGAAAGGAGTCCAAATATCTCTTGGATCTTCCATTTTAGAGTTGTCTGTGAGTATAGATTGTGTTAATAGTAACTGTTTCAGTGACAGTAAGTCCTGTACTCATACAGAACTAAATGGTTTCCCAAGAGCATGGGTTTGCATTTCTATTTCTTACACATGCAAATTTTGAGGCTGCACCTGCTCTTAGAATTGTAGGCAATGGTTTATGACCTTATTTGGAAAGCGTGCCTTGGTATTGCATCATGTTTTTTTAGTGCTGACATTCTTCTTCTTTCTCCTGCATAGCCCTAATGGTCTTGCTGGGAGTGCTAGATTTTTTATTTGTCAATCACGCCTGCCATAGCATAATCACAAGAGGAGCCTCAGTGCAGCTGGTCTTCGGATTTGAGGTGATAATGCTTTGATTGTGTTTCCCAAGTGCTGTCTTGACTTGACTTTTTCATTAGCTTATTAAGTTACATCTGGAGATAGAGAGCATTCTTTCATACACACTTTTAAGGAGCTTACTATTGAAAAACAGCTTGGATTATAAAACAACCTAGAGAATTCTAAATGCTTTAGAAACCTGAGAATGGAAAAGTGAAAGCCAAGATCAGAAAGAATTTCCTTTTTTTTTTCCCTTTCTTATTAACTTTCTCTTACTCTTTGACCCCTTTCTCTTTCAGTATGCAATTCTTATGACCATGGTTCTCACCACTTTCATTAAATACACCTTGCACACGATTGATCTGCAAAGTGAGAACCCATGGGAAAATAAAGCCGTCTATATGCTTTACACTGAGCTTTTCACAGGTAGGTTTTTATTCCTAATTGAATGTAATAATGTAAAAACAATACTTCAAATATTCACACACTGGTCTCATTTCAGGTTTCATTAAAGTGCTGTTGTACATGGCATTCATGACAATAATGATCAAAGTACACACCTTTCCCCTGTTTGCCATTCGACCTATGTATCTAGCTATGAGGTGAGGAAATACTCTCTTTGTTATATTGATACTCTGTAAGACACTTTCTTTGTATTTTACTGAGAACTATTCGTTTTTTTTTCCTCTCCAGGCAGTTTAAGAAGGCTGTGACAGATGCAATAATGTCTCGACGAGCTATACGTAACATGAACACTCTGTAAGAGATTCTAAAAGTGCTGATAAACTGTGTCTAACAATATACATGCTACATTAGTTTGTATCTAAACTGAACATATTCAGCAACTTGTATCTTTTTCTTTGACAGATATCCAGATGCAACTCCTGAGGATTTGCAGGCCTCTGATAATGTGTGCATAATCTGTCGAGAGGAGATGGTTACTGGAGCCAAGAAACTCCCCTGCAACCACATTTTTCACTCAAGGTTACTTTCCAGTTTTATATTTTTGATCTACACTGAGTGCTGTTAAAATATTACATATTACTTGAAAAATAGCAGACACGTTTTCATTTTTGTTATTCATTAGTGGTAGTTTGCCTAACAATAATAGCAACTTATTTGTCTGTGGTGCAGTTGCCTTCGCTCATGGTTCCAGAGGCAGCAGACATGTCCAACCTGTCGTATGGATGTTCTGCGAGCATCACAACCCAATCCAACTCCTGCGCCAGCTGCTCCAGCAGCTCCTGCAGCCCCCGCAGCGCCGGTCAATGCTCCTGCACCCCCTGCTGCAAATGGTATTACAACATGTCCAGCAAACTAAACAAGTGCCTTTTTGAATTACTTTGATTTAACAATGTTTTGAAATAGATTGTTTTCTAACTACTGTGTGTCTTCTTCAGTTGCACCAGGTATGATGCCCCACTTCCCTCCAGGTCTTTTCCCTTTTTGGGGTCCTTTTCCTGGTGCTGCACCTCCTGCTGGTCCACCAGGAGCTCAAGCTGCCACCAGCACTCCACAGACCAGCTCAGACGCAACTCAAACCATGGGGGCAGGTGAGCATTAACGCCAGATAATGAGGTTTAATCCAATCCAAGATAATTCATTATCATGTCTGGCTTCATAACAAAAATAAAAAAACCCAAATATCTTTTTTTTTTTATCTTTTATATAAAATATATTTTATCTTTGACCATATAGTAAATACTGTATAATTTTTATGATATTCACTGAATTTACTTTCATTGAGCATTGCTACTGCTAAATGCCACATGTTTTGGGTAATAAATGTTATTTAACATTTTCCTGATAATAGTAGAAATAGTAACACTGGTTTATTTTTATCTGCTCAATTTGTACATTATTTTGCCTTGTCATTCTATAGATTCAGGGGCTAGTAGCTCAAGCCAGCCCAGTACAGAGGGTACTACCAGTGCCCCTGGAGCTGCTGTGCCTGGATTCCCCTTCTCCATGCCTCCACCTTTCCCTGCTGCGCCATGGCTGCCCATGCCTCCGCCTCCACCCTTTAGTGAGTGACACACAGCTTGAGTTACTTTGTGAGTAGGGATGACTGTTTTGAATGTCGGGAGTTTTGTATGATCGGAAAAAACTACCCCAACTAAAAACCTATTTTATATATTTTATATTTATAAGTTTTCAGCAGTAAGTGACACAGTGTGAGTTGATGTTTTAATTTTGTTCTGAGCAGGACAGAAACACATGATCAGATTCATCTACACCTTACATTTTTGAAACAGACATCTTTTCAGTTAGAATTTTATAAGCTTTATAAAAACAGCATTTCATATTAGTTTTTAGCCTTGTTTTATTGCTTAATAGAAAATGAGCTATTTAGTTTAGATATCTACAGCCAGAAATCTGTTGGAAATACACCTGTCATTTCTTGAAAGATTAGTATATTATCTAAAGTAATATTTTTATGTTTGTATTGTTTATATAGACATATGCTCTGATAACAAGCTGTGCTTGTCTTTTCCATTAGTGTCGTCTATGCCTCCTCCCCCAGCATCGCTGTCCACAATGTCTGAGGAGGAGCTGAGGGAACTGGAGCAGGAGGGTCGGCGTGGTTTGGAGGCCAGGTTACAGTGCCTTCAAAATATTCACACATTGCTGGATGCTGCCATGCTAAACATCCACCACTACCTCACTACTGTTGCTACACTCAAGTAAGGTTTTATTTTTCATCATAAAAATGTCCCTTTATGATGGAATTTTAAAAATGTCACACAAATTTCTATTCCTCATGTTCTTTTATTTCTGTTTATCTAGTCCTCCCCGGGCAGAAAATGGCCCAGGTGAGGCCAGTGGATCAGCCAGATCTGACTCGTCTGTTTCAGCAGAAGCTACCAGTCAAGAGAGTGGAGCCCAAACTAGTAAGTGACAGAGGAAACATGGGTAGAGCTTACATTTCAGTGGAACTAAAGAAAGCTAAATAATCAAATGTTTTTAGATCAAAATTGAAGTTTGAAAGTGCAGTTTTCATTGAACATGGGCTGCAATATTAGTTCAATTCTCCATTTTTGGCAAATTTCAAGGAGGATGTTTAACAATTATCAAATCTCATGATGCAAAGCTTGTGTATTTCCATCCATCCATTTTCTGCCGCTTGTCCCAAACGGGGTTGCGGGGGAGTGCTGGTGTCCAACCCAGCGCACACAGGGTGATGCACCCTGGACACCCTGCAGCCCATCGCAGGGAGGAGCGGGACGGGTACGGCACCTTGCTCAAGGGTACCTCAGGGCAACCCATTGGGAAGGGGTTCGAACCCCCGATCATGTGGCCAACGCCCTAAACACTAGGCCACCGCTGCCCCTAGCTTGTGTATTTATTCAACTAAATTACTTAGTTTACCAGTTTAGTTCTCTTGTGGTCACATATGGGCCTAGGGCAAAATAAAAAATAAAAAAAAACCTGCATTTAGGCTGCAGCTGAAGTAAGGGTTAAAAGCACAATTAGATATTTTCCCCAAATTGTTCATCCCTCGTACTCAATATTGACAGACTTTGAGGGCTTTTACTCTTTCTCCGTAGTTGGTCCTGTGAATGGAGCAACAGGCTTTTCCCAGCCAAACTTATCCACAGTCACAGAGAATGAAGAGAAGAAAGAGGAAGAGGGAGGAGAGGATGATGGGGAGCCAAATGCTGCAGAGCTGAGACGCCGTCGCTTGCGCAAACTAGAAACCACGCCACCTCTTGAACACTGATTATTCATCCAATAAACCCATTATGGTGTTTCTGAAAGGACTTTTATAGTAGAAAACAGACTGTTCCTTAGGCACTTCAGGTGCTTGGGATCAGATGGTTCCTGTGGGGCACTTAGGTTCAGATCTTATTTAAGTACAGCATGTTGGTTTCAAAGATCATTTGAATTTGAAGTTGTTGGGAAGATTCTCAGAACACTGGTTCATAAGTGCAGAATCAATAATCTAAGACTACCAGGTCAGTTTCATTTTATCTTTCACTTCCCCCCCCCCCCCCCTCCTTCCCTCCTTTAAAACCATATTTAGAGGCTAAGACCCATCATACAGAAAGAGTATTGAAATAGGATGATTTGGGGATTTGCCATGTGTCCTTAAAGGTGGATATTTTTTTTCCCCAAACTTTTTGCTTTTGATAATGTCTAGCTTTTGGAAATTTCTTTAGATCTGAATTTTGCTATAAATGGGCAATCTTACATGAAACATGGCAGAATAAATTAACATACATGTACATACTGTATAAAGTGTTTTAATAGGAGAATCTGTACATAAGACAGAATAAACTGTTCCAAGTTGAAATGTTTTTCCACAGTTCTTTAAGGCAATATTCTATACATTAAAAAAATACAATACTTGCGCTAAAGGTTTCATTGAATCCACTAAAATGCAATTATGTAGTTAAATTATAAATAAAATGTCATTCTTAAAATAGCAAAATACAATTTCCCTTACGCAGTTCCCTTTAAAAGCCATACAGGGGGGAAAAAATTCATTCACATTAGTCAGTTGTTTGAAAACAAAGAAAAGACCTGTCAGGTTACAAACCAATCTATTCAATCCATGCTCCATTACTTTAACTTGTATCAAATGGTTATATAAATGAAAATATAGCCACAATTGGTCCTTCTTATGTAAACAGGGTAGAACCTGCAATTCTCTTAAATGCTGGTTTATATATATGTTTTTTAGTTTAGTCAACATCTCTTAAAAAATGAAAGGTGCAAGCATGTGTACAGAGTATCAGTGCAAGTACCAACTGGTCTCCACAGGATGAGGTACTGATGCAGTACTGCCTGAGATTAGTAAGAATCAAATCCTTAAAACCCTGTTCCGGTGGAAAGGTCAGTTTTGTGGAGTTGAGTACAGGGAGTGATGCTGGTTGGTCTGATCTGCCCTGTTGAAGAGGAGTGGAGTTGATTCAGTGGAGCCGAACCAGCTGTTGGGGGTAGAAAGTAAGTTTTAATCATTGTTGTCTTTACAAAAAAACTATCATATTTACCACAAAACATCAAGGTAATCTAGGTTTCTTTCATTAAATACTAGAACTGTACAAGTGACGTCCAGAGGCTGTTGACCTTTTTGAATTAAGCACTTTTAATTATTTAATTCAAAAGGAATACGGCAACACGTTTTGCCAACTGTTAACGTGCCTGTTGTTAGGACGTATGCCATTTGACCAAGTTGCACCTGTGTCACCATCCATCCCCCGTGGGTCATCAAAAAAATAAGATCGTGGGCCCCTTGTGTTGATGGCTGGACTGCAGTTCTGAAACATGAGAAAAACCCATCCATCATTAAACGAATAGTTAAGACTTATTTTATTTTAAGATTATGAAGTTATGCTGCTAACAATAATTGAAAGCCAGTAGTTAAAGAATAGATTTATTCAAAAGAATTGCTAAATGGAGATTACTAGCTCCTATTCACTGTTAGCAACATCAAAATGTATATTGAACTATTCCTTTAAGCATCAAACCGTTTCTTGAGGAGGACGTGGTACTCTGAAGATGAGAATGAGCAAGCTGGTGGGAAGGAGCTCCCATATGAAAAGGATAGCACCAAATACTATGTAGCCTGTATCTCCAAGTTCACTACGAAGGTCAGCCTTAAGAGAAAAAAAAATTTATCAAGAAATTTAGAAAGAGATTAGGAATCCATTATTTCTATTTTAGGTCTGACATATATTTGTACCTGATCTGAGATGTTGTACCAATCAAAGCCAAAGGATGCTACTTTGTGATTCTGAGACAGTATGAGCACAGTAAGGTTATAGCATGCTCTGCTTAAGAAGAGCAATATTACACCAGCTCCTAGCACTGCTGTCCGGCACACAGTGGTTCCCTGTGATACAAAGGATCAAAAACACTGATAATGTTGATAATAGAAAAGAAATTAGATTAACATTAAAAACAATATTAAAATGTTAAATGATTGGCAAGTGTTTGTTAACAACCAATTTAAATATTTGTCAACAAAAACATTGATTCAACTTTTTTAATAGTCAGTCAGTATTATAAATTTGTAGATTTTGAGCTTCAACAAATTTTTTGAATAATAACTTATGATAAAAGACTGTGGTTAATGATCATCTTTAAATATGCCCATCTCAAGATGCGCAGGTTACCTTACTGTGTAGATAAGGGCTGGTGGAGGGAGAAAATCGTGTCAGGAAAAGCAGGGAAGCAGCCAGAGACACAGCCTCTATGATGAAAAGCAAGTCATTCACCAAGACGCGGATCAAAACCAGCCTCCATGTTTTGTTCCCGACTCCACCTGTGCCCCCTCGTTCTCCAAGGCTGGCACAAACTATGTTGACACACAGGAAGACAGCACTCATGGCTGCATACACAAAACGAGCCACCCACCTGAGAGAAATTAACATTTTCAATATCCGATTTTTAATCTCAAAATTCATTTTCCATCTGCAAACATTAAAGAAGTAACTCACAATCCTTTACTGGGTTCAACCTTGAAAAATCTTCTAACTTTGAGCAACACCTGTTGGAATGGGATGAAACAAAACCTCAAGGTTAAAGAACTGAAAACCGAAAAACTGAAGCTGTATAGACGTCAGTGTGCCATTCGCACTTCCTACCTGAGTGAAGTAAAGATTGATGAGACTCAGAGTGAAGAACTGCAGGCAAACAGGACAACAATAGAGGAGCCAGTAGATTGGAGTGGGAAGGTGGTTGGCAGCGAGAGCGTTGCCAAAATAGAAAGAAAAAAGTGTGGTGCGAAGAGCCGCCCAGAACAGGCAGAGGAAAAGAAAAGCACTCTGGTAGCTCCACCTTTTGTGGCGATACATCAGCAAGAGCCAGAGCTGAATGTAGACTATCAGAAACAGACTGCCATAGAGGCATGTGTAAACTACAGTGACCCCGAGTTGTACAGAAGGAGCCATAGCTGGACTTATTGGGAAAGGGGGTGATGGCAAGGAGGAGTTGGGATTTGGAGGTGTAACCTCCATGATGGTGGTGTGTCAGAGAAGACTGTGTGTTAAAAATGCACTGAAGTGATACAGTATGTCAGACACATAAAACTGAAGACAATCTACCCGCAATAAAACAAAGGGAGCCACTGTTCATAAACTAATTCAGCAGTCTGTCTCCTAATGTTTTGTCTTTGCCTCGGGTAAACTCTGGGCTGAGAGAGACAGCAAGAGATAATTGTTAAAGACCTGCTGTTACACAACTTTTCTCAGATAATCAAGGAATGCTGAGCACACAGGTTAATCAGGTGAGCATTTGTACACAGCCGATGTAAATCCGCTAATCACGGTTATTCATCTCCAACACTGGCCAATCATCTGTTTCTGACCGTGAATAAATCACTACGACTTCATGAGTCTAAGAAACACTGGCTCACATTGTGTGTTAAAACTGTCAAAACCAAAACCAAAAACAAAACAAAAAGACTCAAGCTGTCTTTTTTAAGAACGACGCCAGACTTTCTGCCTTTCCGGTCCAAACCTGTGAGCAAGATGAAGAAGACTTACTGAACCGCATTACAATAACAACATCCAAAACATAGCAGCGCTGCTGAGATCACTCAGTAAACTAGCTCAGCTGACAGCTGAAACAACACACTAATGTCAGCACTCGCTTTTCAAAACGTTAACTGCAGATATGATCTACAGTTGTGGTGTAATTTAACCCGTCAACAACAAAACAACAACAGTAAATACTCCCGGCTAACCCGCTGAAACTGAGCCCGCTAGCTAGCAGCTAAAGGGAAAATCTCTTCAGACAGCTCAACTTACTGCCGAAAGGAACATTTCCAGCACGAGTCCCGGCTCGTGGAATAAAGTACGTTCAGAAAATGTAACAAGAAATAGACGGCGATTTGAAAAACACTCAGCTGTCGCAGCTCCTTCTAGAAACGACGGTGAACTGAAAGCAGAAGCGGAAAAAGAATGCGCTTCTATGCAGTTATGACGGGACGCCCTCTAGCGGTACCGTGGGGTAACGCCTTGTTCTGCAGCGGCGCTTTTTGCTCACTCACTTTCACAGCCGCTCGTCCGGAGCGGTGCTGAAGCCAATCCCAGCTCTCACCGCGGGAAAGACGGGGACACAACCGGGACAGGTCACCAGTCCTAAAGAGCCCTCAGTTTACTTTAATATAATATTATATATTTAGGGGGAAATCATAAAGATATTATTGTTGTTGTTAATATTTTTCTCATCGCCCATTTCCACAATAATATGCAACGCACAAGAAGAGTACAAACGAGACATTAAATAGGAATACTCTTCCGAACATAGAATAAAACTGATGATGCAGGCGTCTTTAGAAAGCATTCACCAATCAAAGACAACACATAAAACATCTGACAGGGACGGTGACCGTGTCTGGATGTTGCCAGACGAGCAGGTCGGTTTGAAACACTCCGCTCCGGGTGGAAATGAAGACCCTGACCGCAGGAGCTGTGCGGGTCTGATGGTGTGGGCAGGCTCCAGCGAAGCAGACAGGCGGTGGTGGAGTGTTTCTGTGCTTATTTGTTGTTTATTTGGGATAAACGGGCGGGTTAATCCTCCCTCCCCGGTTTTCCTGCAGGATCCGCCGCCAAACCGCCAATTGTGAGCGAGAACCGGAAACCGCGGCGCGTTCAATTTGAATCATAAACTGTCTGGGCGACTCTTCAAGTTGTGTACATTCAAAGCGAATAAACAACCTCTGTACAGGGTCTTACATAGCAGTTTATTAAAGTTAGCGGTGCAATAGATCACCTACACTCGTTGAATCATAATAAACGTATTTTCTTTTTGTTTAACTTCATTATTTGAGTTTAGTAATGGGAGGAAAGCGGACAGCTCGTCCGGGAACCACACTGAGACGGTCTGCCCGGCTCAGAAAAACGGACTGTGATTTAGAGGTGGGTATTAAACAGGAGCTGGTGAAGTAGGCGAGGTTTTTCCTCTGACTCTGTACAGACACACAGCCACGTAGCAAGGCGAGAGAGCAACTTGCACTTCAAGCAAGCGAGGCAGCCTCCTGAAGTAGCAGAGCAGCTAACAACATTAGCAGTGTGCGTCTGAGACACGGCAGCTCATCACCAGCCCAGAGCCCTGGACACAGAAAAGTAGACATTCAGTATCTAACATTTCAGTACAAAACATCTCTCTTAGGTAGAGCACGCAGTTCCAGTCATGGTAAGTTATTTTTATGTTTTGAAATTTTTGCAACTGGACGGCTAACCTTGCTAACCACTTTAGCAAGAGTAACGTACACTTCCTATGTGGCTCAGTCGGTATCCTCTCTAAGCAGTTATCTGTCGTTTTGAAGAAAACACCCTCATCTCGTGTCGTCTCTGAAAATGTATTTCTTTGTATCAGATTCTCTTGCAGCATTTAAAGCCGAATATGTGATTTTGCACATCTTGCTTGTGCCTTCTGGTCTTTAGTGTTTGTGTATTATGCAGGATTTAATAACTTGTGACACACTGTCTGAAAAAGGTCCCTCTATCAGCTTTAAAAAGAAGTCTTATCTGGTTTCAGGAAAGTGATGATGCACACGTTGAGACAGCTGAACATCAGATCATAAGAGAGGATGAGGAAGACAAGGAAGCAGCTGAAAGAAGGATGGAGGGGGAAGAATCTCGAAAAGCTGGGAGACCGTCCTCTCGCATCCCCACTTTCCAGAGCTCGCTGGCTCGCAAGCGAACGCCTGCCCAAACTGCAGAGTCATCGTTGGCAGCTAAGACTGAGGGATCAAATCAAGAAGGCCAAATGAAAGAGAGGGCAGTTGCCTCTGTAGAGTCTTTGAGAACAAAATTACCATCATTAGGGGATAGGGAGACAGCCTTGCCTATTCTGTCTGCACGTTTACACTCAAGCAGCACTGATAATCTCTCGCTTTCTGACTCCTCAGATCCCAGCACTGAGACTTTAGAGACCAGACCACCTCCCCTCAAACGAAATCAGTTGCCTGAACCAAAAACATATGCAGCCAAAGGCTCTGAGGGACTTGAAGGATTACTCCAACGGCAATGTCTCAGGGCAGATATAAAACCAGATGAGCTCTCTCAACTTTCACTTGAGCGTTCATCTGTTCATATTGAGTCTTTCTCTAAAGTTGAAGAAGCATCCGATTCTGCCCATGAGGATGAGGTTGAAGAAGGTCTTAGCACATCTCCTGAGGAGCATCTACCGGCACTTAATATGAAGATGGAGCCATCAGAAGAACAAGAACCTGGTGAAGATATAAAGAGGGTTAGAGCAGACTCTGAAGAACCACATACCAAAGAAACGCCAGGTTTGCCTCTTTGTGGTAAAGGATCAGTCTTGGATGATACCGGAAAGCAGTGCCATAAGGAAGATTCGGTAGTGTTAAAGAAGCCCGATGTGTTACCAACTGAAGTGCCCACAGGAACACCTGTGAAGCAGAGAGCTCCAGCTATCTATTCCAAAAGTAAAAATGTGGATTCCTCACCAATAGAACACTGTAAAAGCTCAGGGGTAAGTTGCATCCTTTTTATTTGCTATTATCCTTTATAATGTCATCATAAATTGTGGGTTTACACAAAACAGCAAAAAGGCAAAAGTATTTGATAATATTTTCAAAATGTACAGTGAAATATAAAATTTCTCCCCAGCAGAAAATCTACTGGAGAAAATAGTCCTCTATTTACTTGTTTTGCTTTTGCCAGCCAAGAGGAAAGAGCTTTGCTCTTTTCTGTCTATTCCCAACTGTTCTGCTGATTCTGGGTGGATTTGGTCAACACATTTGGCTTTATGGGGTCCCCAAATCTGTGTCTCACCTAATGGCTCAACTGGAACTGCACTGGCTTGAAGGTTTCTGGTTGCCCCAAGCGGAATGCAGCTCTGATTGTAGGTAAGAAAACAGTTTCAGCAACATCTCACAACTTTTGATTGTGGATGAAGATAAAACTTTCCAAGATAATTAAGCATTTGACACCCACCCATCAGGCTCACCCTTGTTGAGAGTCTCCCTGACGGAATGCTCTTCCCCCATGACTCTCCACACCTTCAAAGCATTTCGCATACATGGACCAACTTAATCAACCAAGCCAACAGCTCTGTTCACATTGCTGCTTTCTACTTTACGCTCAGAGACTCGGATATTGGCCTTACTGAGCAAAGTGCCTTACAGGTAAAACAGTAGGCTTTCTGTGTTGTTCTGTATCCCGTGTAACACTCAGAGCTGAGAAGAGCATTTGCATTCTTGCTCTTAACGATGGTTGGTTGTGCTTTTCTCTAGGGCAAGGAACTGTTTAGCCAACTGAAGCAACTTAAATCTAGAGGAGTGAACTTGAAGATTGCAGTTAATGCCCCGCAGACTTTCACAGCAGACACAGATGAGTTAGCAGGAACAGGTAGATCTGGATTAGTTTTTTCTTGCCTTTTGCATGCACATTGAGCAGCACAGTTGTTGTGCCTTTGCCCTACATACTCTCTCTCTCGTTAGGAGCAGAGATCAGGGAAGTTGACCTTCAGCGTGTCACTGGGGGCATTGTCCACACCAAGCTGTGGATCGTGGATAAGAAACATATGTATATTGGGAGTGCAAATATGGACTGGCGCTCTCTAACCCAGGTATTTGTGCAAGTATTGACATCTGGTGTGGATTTGAATGTTTATGATGTTGAATTACACTACGGTGCCACTAATTGAATGAACCTCATATAAATTTCCCATCAAGCCATTTCACTTTTGTGGCAGGTAAAGGAGCTTGCGGTTTCCTTGGAAGACTGCAGCTGTTTGGCACAGGATGCATTTAGGATATTTGGAATCTACTGGGAAATCGGTGCTCAGAAAAATGGTTCCCTCCCAACCTACTGGCCTGGCAGATTCTCTGCTCTCTCCAGCTCTAAGTATCCATTAGCTGTTAAATTCAACGGTGTCCCTGCACGTGTCTATCTGTCTGTGAGTTCCATTGCCATGTTCTCACAAGTGCATCAAATGGATGCCAGTTACTCCACACAGTGTAACATACATGTTTTTTCTACATGTGTACTGGTTAAAGATGTGTGTTCTAGCGCTGCACAGTATGGACAAATATAATTTTAAAGGATCATTTCAACATTTTGCAAGTGCGGCGTATATGGCATCAGCTTTTGATGTGATGTAATTAGACTGTTTGACCAAAATTAAATATGAAAGCCTCAAATAGCATTATAACAGTGGAAACACTTGCGCAGAATATCTGACACTGGTCGACATTTAAGATGTGCAACCAAAAACCCCTGAATAGTTAAATTCACTTAAAGCCATTTTAACATAATACTTCCTTTTGTGATTTCTATTGCATAAGCTGAGCAAAACTGTGCAGCCCTAGGTTACGCAATTGTAAATCTTGAGTAACTTCTTTATTTCAGAGTATCATTACTACATCATATGTAACTCTTTCTCTTTCCCCATCCGCTAATCCACGTGTGGTGTTTTTAAAAACGTAGTGCTTGGTTGTTTATCACAAAAAGGCATCCACCTGCTTCAAAGAATTATCTTTGAAGTGAATATAATGCATGAACATGTAACCCTTGTGTGAATTCTGTTTCTGATATTTAAGTGCCATTATTGTCTTTGTTGAAAGGTATTGCTTCAATCTAACCTTTGATTATTAATGACTCGTAATGCATCAATGGCCTGTCTTTAAAAAATATATATACATTATTTTTTTTAAGAGTGCCCCACCTCTGCTATCTGCATATGGACGATCAGATGATCTCTCAACTATCCTGTCCATAATTGCTGATGCCAAAGGATTCGTCTATGTATCTGTCATGGATTATATTCCTATGTCAAAGTTCTCTAAACCTAAGAGGTAAGAGATTTCAGTTTTTTAATGTGATGATGGATAATGGATTTTTTTCTTCTATTCACTGTAAAGCATGCTTGGGTTTGTGAATAGTGCTACATGATTTAAACATTTGTTGTGAGGTGTGTTTTTTAAAGCAATTCAAGAATGGTAACATTATACTTGATTATAGTGTCATGTTAAACATTAAGGTTTATGGACAGAATGAGAATTGTGTTTACTCTGTCCATTTTGAATTAGGTTTTGGCCTGCCATTGACTCAGCCCTTCGAGAGGCTGCATGCGCAAGAGGAGTTGAAGTGAAGCTTCTGGTCAGCTGCTGGAGCCATTCTACAGGAGAAATGTTTGTTTTTCTGCAATCTTTAGCAGTACTCAGCAAGACTCCCCTCAGATGCAACATTCATGTGGTATGTTAAAGATTATTTAGTTGTATATTAAAGATTTCCTATCCCCGTTTTCCACAAACTAGTCTTTTAATGCCTTCAACCTGTGTGTTTCACAGAAAGTTTTTGAAGTTCCTTCTACACCAGAGCAGCTCCGTATCCCTTTTGCACGTGTTAACCATGCCAAGTATATGGTGACTGATCAGGTTGCTTATATTGGTAAGTTAACTCTCTTTGCCCTTTTGAGATGCTCTTTTTTTAACCCCAGGGGATTTTGAGCAGTACAAACAATTTTGGGTAATGTTTGTAACGTTATTATAAAGTGTACAGTATATCAGCTCCGATCTGAGATTAAGCTCATTAAAACATTGTATTTTTAGGAACTTCCAACTGGTCTGAAAATTATTTCAGCCATACTGCTGGAGTGGGACTTGTGGTGAATCAGACAGGCTCTGTGGTGGAAAAAGGACAGCAAACTGTTCAGAATCAGCTTCAGAAGATTTTCCAGAGGGACTGGAATTCCGACTTTTCCCAAACTCTCTCTGATGATCATGCAGAACACTGCAGGATCAGAAACTCTGATTGATTGATTGTAAAGCTTTTACAATATGTGCATGGTCTAATAGACTCATACATGCCTTATTTACCTGACCTGCCTTGACTTGCTATAACCTGGATCATATCTAAACATGCCTTTTCTCTGGGCAACATTCAGTCCTTTACAGTCTTGCATCTGTATTGTTTGTGTGTGTGTGTATATATATTTTTTAAGCTTGCTGTAAATTTTTTTTTTTCTTTAAGTATTTATTTCTTTTTTAACTGTCATAAAGCTCACATTTCTGCAGAACCTCCTGAGAGAATAATAAACGGTCAGAACTTGATGACAAAAACAGGCAGAAACTTGAGCATGTATATCATCAGAATGTGTTGAACATTTGCCTAAATTGTCAGAAAAATTACTAAAACTGCATTTGAGTGTGAAATAAATATAAAGACCATGAACAACGTGGTTCACAACTATGCTTTTCTTATTAGTTTTCTCTGATTTGCAGTCTCTGTTTTATGAATCAGTCTGCGTTTTTGCATGCTGTGTGTTGTTAATGGGGTAAGCAGTTTTATCAAAGAGTTTACTAAATATTCAAGTAAAAATATTGATTACTGAAATTTTTAAGACTAATTTAACTTCTATATGCTTTATTTAGTGGGAAATTATTTTTAAAAAGTATATTTTTTAGGAATAATTTCTCAAAGTTCATTTTCTGGGTGTAATACTTTTTCACACTTGTGATTCATGAGGTGAGTATTTATTTTAATGCATTTGGATCCCAAAAAGAGATGAGCTCTAATCAAATGCTGATAGGTCACAGAAGTACTTTAAGCTTGCTGTTTTGTACGGCAGTGGTTGCCTTGTGGTCAGGGACTTGGCCCCAGGATCAGAAGGTTGTGTGTTTGAATCCCAGGGTGGTAAGTTGCCCTGAGTTACTCTTAAGCAAGGTACCGTCCCCATCACTGCTAGCTGGGCGATTTCAGTAGCTGCACCCTGCTGCATGGTGTGTATGGGTGAAATCATGGTGTGCATGCTGTGCTTCACAATGAGTTGTCACTTTCAGTTTTTTCATTTCACTTGCACTGTTAGTGCGAACATTGACCTGATACTTCCATCCATCCATTTTCAGCCGCTTGTCCCAAACGGGGTCGTGCTGGAGTCCAACAGCACACAGGGCGAAGGACGGGGGACGCACCCTTGACAGGTCGCCAGCCCATCTCAGGGAGGAGCGAGACGGGGACAGCCCCTTGCTCATGGGTACCTCAGGGCAACCTATCGGGAAGGGGTTCGAACCCCCAATCCTCCGATCATCTGGCAACGCCCTTACCGCTGCCCCGACCTGATACATATGTACTAAAATTGTTATAAGGTGCTTGTTACTGAAAACATTATTCTCCAAAGTTTTATTTTATATAATGATTATTTAACACGAGTTTAGGTCGCACAACTGAAGAAATGCTACCTCGTATACAATCTTGGTTTCATCCCAAATGACTGCCCACTTCCTACGTAGTGCACAACGGCGCGAGGCGGACCGATAAGTGAAGAGGGGTGTGTTTCTAGTCGGGGACCGGATGTTGTGTGGAGGAAGAGAAAATGGCTTCGGAGAGAAGGCGCTCATCGTCTCTTACTTATTCTCAGGAGGGCGTTTGCAAAATGTGTCACAAAATCTTCCTACTTTTATGGTTACTCCACTTCTCTGTAGTGCACTCAGATATAACAGACGGCAACGCCGAGCACTTAAAGCGGGAGCACTCCCTCATTAAACCATATCAAGGCAAGTAGCTGCTCAAACTTCGGGCTGTCTTAAAGTTCCTACTTTACACAGCTCAGCACGAGGGGTCGATTAGTTTCAAACATCGCATTACATTACAAGAAAAGTGAGTGAGGTGTTGCTGTCAGCCTGTTTGTGGTGTTTACAGTCTTCTAGACAGGCTGCTGTAGGTCCTGGTGGAGTTAATGTTGAGACAGGTAGTGGCAGTTTACCCTTTCCTGATTACTTTATTCAACAAAACTTCATTCTTTCACAACCTCCCAGTGCCAGAGACCTGTGTACACTGTTGTTTTAAGGCCAGAAGTTGTCGATGGTCTATGATCAGCCCTCAGGGCTTTCTCTGACTCCGTAGAAGAGTCAGGCAGGTTGCTGTGTAGAGTGAGTCAGTAATATCCCACACTCGCCGCTCTGTTTTCTCTGTATGGTTATTTTGTTGGTCCTGCCTTTTTACCCGAGATGTGTAATTTAGCTACAACTCCAAGTTTCTCTTGTAATCCACTGTAGCTCTGTTTCTACTCATCACATTCACACATTTCACACGTCAGTATGTCCATTATGAATCGTTAATTCTGACTGAACTTGCTGATAATATTGTCTGTTGTATTATCTGTGCAATATGGGCTTGTATTGTGTTTTATATTTATTGTGTATTTTGTCTATATATTGTGTGTATGTTTCATAAACACTAGGGCTCCATGTTTCATCCAATTTTAATTTTAATTTCAATCACAATTTTAACATGTATTGATCCCAAGGGATCACTTAAATTAAGCCTTATACCTAAAATGATTAGCTGGGAAAACCAATGACCCTGAGAGACTCACTGGAAGGGTGAAAGGCTGTAAATGTGCACATAATTGATCTTAAGTTTATTTGAGTAAATATTTAAGGGCAGCGGTGGCCTAGTGGTTAGGGAGTTGGCCACAGGATCAGAAGATTATGGGTTCAAACCCCCTTACCAGTAGGTTGCCCTGAGGTACCCTTGAGCAAGGTACCGTCCTTGTCACTGCTCCCCATACCCTTTCATAGCTGCCTGCTGCACGGTGTTTGCATGGGTTAAATGCAGAGGTCCAATTTCGTTATGGTTCACTGTGTGCTGTGCTGTGACATCGCAATGACAAGAATAGTCACTTTCATTTTCAGATCATGTTTCTCAGTTGAGTTACTGAACTGTATATATCTCTAACCATTTTTAGATTAGATTGTTTGATAGAATGTCTTTAAAGGTATTATATATAAGGATTTAGGTTGCTTCTTTTTGAAGCTGCAAAACTGCCATCTCTGTTTAAATTTTTTTTTTTTTTTTTTACTTTGCATAATCTGTCCTTTATAGAGCCATGTACACTAGCCAGTGAATGGACTAGCCACAAAATAATGATGAATTCAGAGACTGAATTGATGCACCACTAGTAGACAGTGCAAAAAAATATTAACAAACAACCACTGCACTAATAGAAACTACACTGCAGTTCTGAGGCAACTAAAAAGTATTGCCAGTAATAACTCTGGTGTGTAATAGCTTTTTTGTTGGTCATTTTGTATCACCCTTTTCTATATGATATGTTTTATAGGTGTTGGAACAAGTCTTTCCAGTCAGTGGGATTTTCAGGGAAGTACTTTAGTGACCAGCCAGTATGTCCGCCTGACGCCTGATGAACGTAGCAAGCAAGGTTCTATTTGGAATACAGTGGTGAGTAATATCAATGTCCAGTGAAGTTTATTGACTTCCATTTTTTTGTACCAACACCAGCAGTATTTTCTGCTATACATTGCCATCCTGTGTCTTTTATAACACATATTGCTCTTTTCTATTCAGCCCTGTTACCTGAAAGACTGGGAAATGCATGTGCAGTTTAAAGTTCATGGATCAGGAAAGAAGAATCTGCATGGGGATGGCATTGCAATTTGGTACACAAAGGAACGATTACATTCTGGTAAGCCTGCAAATATACCAGCAGTGAGATTTCCATAAAGCACATGACAGAAGTATGGTGATGCTGGAAGAAATCATCCATTCCAAACAACCTTTCACAGGCGATAATAAAAATGAAAATTATAAAAGATTTTCAAATTATTTGCTATAAATGAAACATAAGAATTTTCTAAGTTAGGTGTGAAATTTTAGGATGAATATCAACATCTGCAGATGATCTTTTATTTATGACTTTTTGCTCAGTTGCTTGATTGTTTGTTGTCCTACTTCTACCTTCATTTAGGGCCAGTCTTTGGAAATCAAGACCATTTTGTAGGCCTGGCTATTTTTGTGGATACTTTCCGCAATGACCTCCACGGCATGGATGTAAGTTTGATTTACTTATAGGTGATTTTTTCCCGGCAGGCCCTGGCAGCAATGGCAACTTCCATGGCTTGGCCATATTTATAGACACATACCCAAATGATGAGGCCTCGGATGTGAGTTAAGAGAACTACAGTATATGTATCACTTTGTTAATTTTCTTTTCTCAAAACGCTTGCATGTTCATAATTAGTGGAACTATACATCCTTTTAATTTTAATTTTTATTTATATATATATATATATATATATATATATATATATATATATATATATATATATATATATATATATATATATATATATACACACATACATGAAAACCCCATTAAACACTTGGTTACTTCATTGTGATTGGTATTTTTGTGATCATGTTTTGTCACAGAATTATTATTCAGAAGGAATTGTTATTAAATGGATAGCTTGGGACTGTAGTTTGGTTTTGACTTGGAAAAGCTATGTTTATTTTGCAGAATTGCATTGACTGCATTATTTAGATGTATAATTTGTACAAAGTTTGTAAATATGAGCTGTTACATCACTATGTAGTTTGAAACACCCAAATCTACCACATCAACATCACTATATGCTGTGCTTATGTAGAAAAAAAAAACTTCCATTCCATTTCTTATGGTCTTCTGCATCTTTCTTACTCAAACCAACCACCTGCATGTCCTCTCTCACCACATCCATAAACCTCCTCTTTGCTCTTCCTCGTTTCCTGTTACTGGTCAGCTCCATCTTCAACATCCTTATCTGCACACACCCAAACTAACACAACCTTGCTTCTCTAACTTGGTCTCCAAAATGTCTTACCTGAGCTGTCCCTCTAATATACTCATTTCTAATCCTGTCCATGCTCGTCACACGCAATGGAAATCTCAGCATCTTTAACTCTGCCACCTTCAGCTCTGCTGCCTGTCTTTTCGTCAGATCCACCATCTCCAACCCCATAACGTAGCTACCGTCTTTTAAACCTTCCCTTTCACTCTCGCTAGTCTGTCACATACCACTCCTGTCACTCTTCAAGTCAAGTAGGAATTTATTGTCATTTCAACCATATACACAGTACATAGTGAAACTAAATAACGTTCCTCCAGGACCCTGGTGCTACACATGACGACATAAGACATGACATAAGACACAAGACAAGACAAACAGACTGAATAACAACAGACAGAACAACTCTTCTCCACCCATTCCAACCTGCCTGCGCTCTCTTCTTCACTTCTCTTCCCCTTTACTCTGAACTGCTCATCCCAAGTATTTAAATTCCTTTACCTTTGTCACCTCTATTCCTTGGTTCCTAACCATTTCACTTTCATTCACACTCATGTATTCTGCCTTTGTCACACTCACTTTCATTCCTCTCCTCTCTAGAGCATATCTCCATCTGTCCAGGGTCTCCTCAAGCTGCTCCCTACTCTTGCTACAGATCACAATATCATCAGCAAACATCAAAGTCCACGGGGCCTCTTGTCTAACCTCGTCCGTCAACCTGTCAGTTACTGTTGCAAACAAGAATGGGCTCAGCGCTGATCCTTGATGTAATCCAACTTCTACTTTAAATGTATCCATCACTCTTACTGCAGACCTCAACACTGTCACAATGCCCTCATACATATCCTGAACTACTCTTACCCTCTGTCGCTCCTGACTTCCTCATACAAAATCATCATAACTCCTCTCTAGGCACCCTGTCATATGCTTTTTCCAAGTCCACAAAGGCACAATGCTGCTCCTTCTTTGTACTTCTCCATCAGCACCCTCAGAGCAAACATTGCATCTGTTGTACTCTTTCCTATAACTTCATGCAGTGATCAGCTTTATCCCTCTATAGTTACTACAGCCCTGTGTATCAGCCTTATTCTTGAAAATGGGTTCTAGTACATTCCAGAACAACTCTTCACTACCTCCCAGTGCATATGTTTACCATTTCCATCCTTTTAGCAAAATCAACAACCATCTGACCTTTAGCATTCATCTCCTTGATCTCATCACCACCTCCTCATCTCTGTTTCTTTCACCAACATGGGCATTAAAGTATGCCCTAATCACCACACCCTCTCCCCTGGGTACACTCCAAATAACTCACTCCAGAATTCTTCTTTCTCCTCCATCTCACAACCAGCTTGTGGGGCTTCAGACTTATCACCCTATCTGACACTCTGTTCACCTCCAAAACACTTTTAAGCATACTTCTCTTTCAGGATAACATCTACCCCATTTCTACTTCCATTCACACCATGGTAAAACAATATAAACCAATGCAATACATCTGGCCTTGTGGGAGTAATAAATAAATATACATTTGGTGTATCAACCAAACTGTAAAACATAATGTAAAATTTGTGAAACACATTATGTATGCAACAACATGTACCTTTACAAATCCCTATTACCCATATTGAGGTGTTTGAAATCCTGAACTGTCCTTTTAATCTAGCTTTTGTTGTGAATAATTGTTCTTTTGAGAAAATTTAAGATGCAGAATTGCTTCTGGTATGAATATGATTAATGTTAATGCAATGCACTGGTTGGTTGAGAAAATGTTGTGGCAGCATGTTTTGCATGTTTTTTATTTCTTTAGGTCATGTGGCAGTAGCTGCACCTCAACACATTTATTCAAATGTTAAGTCTTAAGATTGTGGTTACTGTTTTATGTGTCATTTTTAACTTTTGTATCAGTTTTGCAAACACTTCAAGTTATTGTTTTACAACTTGTTCTCAGATAAGACGCTGTTAATGTTTATGAATGCTAAGCTTTTGTTTTGTTTGCTCTGAATCATGCTGCAGATGCATGCAATACCATGGGATTTAGAGACATTATAAGCTGTCATATTTTTAATGTGTATAAAACTGTTCCATTTTACTTATTGCTTTCCTTTTGTCTTGGACTCCTAGCGTACCTTTCCCTACATTTCTGCAATGGTGAGTAATGGTTCTTTGGCATATGATCACGGTAAAGATGGCCGCTCTACAGAGCTTGGAGGATGCTCTGCAGAAATCAGAAACCGAGACCACGACACATATCTTGCTATTCGGTACTCCAAAGGCAGACTCACCGTAAGAACATTATGTACTCTTTAATATTTTTTTAATGTACTGTAAATACAGCTTGAATTACAAACCTTCTACATAAAGCAGTAAGCACCAAATATACAGTCTATAAAGATAAAACTGTTCTAGTTTTACATTTACAGTAATACTGATGCCCAAGTTTTGACTGCTTGTTTTGAGCTCTTTGATGCAAGATAGTAAAATCAGTTTCTTAGTTTCAGAGTAATGTTTAAAGCCATCAGTTTAATTTCTCACTGTATTGTAATTAAATTTAGTGCACCCTGGGCATAAAGGGTTCTATATAGTATTAAAGGCTCAATGGATTGCAGCTGTGGTGGAACCCTCTTTGGTGCTGTTAAATCATGTTTTTTTTTAATGAACAATAGGTTCTGAATCATGAATCAATTATTTGAATATTAATGGTTCTTCATATTAACCATTAACAGTAGAGAACCAGTGGTTATATCTTTCTTTATTTACATTTTATTTATATGTAGATAATGGTTGACGTAGATGACCGAAATGAATGGAAAGAATGCGTTGATATGGGAGGAGTCCACCTCCCTACAGGCTACTATTTTGGAGCCTCTGCTGCAACAGGAGATCTGTCAGGTAAGCCTGGCATGTAGAAATGTCTCTTTTAATTATTATTAAAACTCTAGATGACTGAAGCAGCTATGTTGTGTTTGTGCAGACAACCATGACATCATCTCTATGAAAATGTACCAGCTGATGGTAGAGCACACACCTGAGGAGGACAGCCAAGACTGGACCAAGATTGAACCCAGTGTCAGTCTGCTCAAATCTCCAAAAGGTAGAATATAGAAATGTAATTTAATTAAATCTCTGGCTATTTCAATTGAAATTGTTTTCTTGTGTTCACAGTTCTTCTTTTTTTTTAGTTTAGTTTTATTTGTCTTTGACGTCTGAACATTAATTCCTTTCTGCTTTCTGGCCATGCAGTCAGTAGATTATTTTAATACACACTTTTCTTATATTTTAAAGCTGTCTTTTCTTCTTTTACAATACAGACAATATTGATGATCCTACTGGTCATTTCCGGAGCACACCCCTCACTGGCTGGAAAGTTTTCCTGCTTCTGCTCTGTGCCCTTCTAGGAATCGTTGTTTGTGCTGTTGTAGGAGCTGTGGTCTTTCAAAAACGACAAGAGAGGAATAAGAGGTTTTACTAGAGACAAATCTGAACAAGTAAATTCTGAAGATTTCTAAGGAATATGGATGGGAGACAAATGTGAAATTTAATCAATGGCAAAAATTTATTACTGAAGTGAACAATTGAAAGGATAATCTGATGTATGTTATTTGTGCTTGGAAGAGGGTTGGGTGGGTGATGGGTGGCTGCAAATTTTTTTGTTTGTTTGTTTTTTTTCTCGAGTTTATGCTTGTTTTGCAGCGCATTCAGTAAAAAAAATCACACATTTTGGAGGGAAAATGTTGGAATGGCAAATGCTGTGATTTCTTTGATTATTTTTGTTTATTGATGCACTGTCTGAGCAGTTTTATGTTTAACTTTTTTCTTCCTTTGGTTTTATTGTTGTGCTGTTTGGGTTAAATCCACAAACGCTAATTGCTTTCTAAAATCTGCACTTCCAGGTTATGTTTCATGAATGTTGTTGGGTAGTGAAGGGGATATTGGTGAACTACCCAAAGTAAAAAGAGGGTGGTTTTTAAAAAAAAAAAAAAAAAAAAAAAGGAACTCAAGTAAATATGGGATTGGTCCCTGCTGGGGGCTACTGCCATTTCTCTTTGAGTAAACTGCATGTTTCTCTAAGATGATAGTTACTTTGCTTTATGCAGGTTGCTGTTTCCTAAAGCGTTAGCAAATTTACAGTCTGAAATAAGATTAACTACAGCCTCGCCCGTCAGATTTATCATTGGGTTTTCCCTAGTATGTAAAAATGTATAAAAAGTATTTTATCACATTGTGGTCTATATTCACATCAACCTTAGTGGTTTAATTCAGGGGCTGTTTAAGAACCCTGCACAGTTTGGAGAATGCAGTGAATTAATATTGGACCACTATCTTTCAATGATTAGGCAAGTAAATTACTTTTCACATAAAAGTTATCTTAAGGAGGCATTCACCAACAACTTTTTTTTTTTAATTAGTTTTTTTTTTTTTTTACATTTTATTACAGTTACTACTGTTCTTATACCAAGGACTGATTAAAATGCACTGAAAGACAATTTAGCTTGTTCCATATTTCATAAGTTCCGTTTTGTGAATTAGAATGGGCAAAGCTTGTACAGGAAAACTAGTGAATTGACTGTAAATAAAGAAGTTCCTCCAGTTATTATTGAAAGTTCTTAAATCACCTTGCTGTAACACTTTTTTTTTTAATCAACATTGAGCTTGATGCGTTCATCCTTCTGGCTGTATGCTTTAGAAAATGTTTTAGTCTGTGAAACTACTTGTGGTTGCACCTTCAGGTGAAGTGTTAACACCTTTGGCAAACATTACATTTACAGCATTTAGCAGATGCTCCCATCCAGAGTGACTTCCAGATCCTGATTGCAAGGACAGTCTCCTTGAAGAAGCTTAGAATTAAGGGAACAAAACGGTGGTAGTGCTGCAGTAGGGATTCAAACCTGCAACCTGTACTAGACCACCATCACCACCCTCAAAGAGCAGAGACATTCACAGCTGTCAAGGATTAATTTAGTTTTTATCGGAGCTTAATCCGTGTTTCTTCATTAAAGTATGTTGGTTATTACTTTCTCCAAGAAGTGGTATTTGTGCTTCTCTGATGCCTCTTCTAATACCTTCAGTACTTCAGTTGGTGAGTGGGTGAAACAAAGTGAGCTGCAGCTTTTCCTCATTCAAAAGCATAATAATTCAATCATTTCTGATCAAAAGGTAAAAAAGATTAGTTACTTTCTCTAAAATTACACTTTTGTCATTTTGAAACATTTTAATATCTTCATACAGATCAAATACATTTTTAAGGAATGCATTACATTTTGAAGGTGCTGATTCAATGTGATTAAACTCCACTAAGAAAGAACAAAGTCACATTTAATGTCAGTGGCTGGGAAAGGTTACATAATTCAACTATAAAAGACTGTTTCATTTAAAAATGTACTTCGAGACGTAAAATTCAAGTGTATTTGATACGTGGGCTAAATCAAACACAATTTCTATCACAAGGGCTGAAATTTAAGATGCCCTGCATTTTCCAATATTAAAATGGTCAAACTATTATTAGTAGTAGTAATTGTGATAATAATAATAATATGTTAACGTTATCATTAATAAAATGTCATCTGTTTAAAATCATTTTGCGATATCGAGAAATGTTAGACTAAAGCCAGGCTGTTTAGCAGGTCGTGTAAAAGTCCGGGCGGAAGGAAGAAGCGCTCCGGTCTCCGTTCTGATTGGCTGGCGGCGCGCGCTGGTTTACGTGGCACTGAGTCTCGCGCAGACTCGGTCGGTGCAGGTGTTCAGGATGCGGCTCTCTTTCGGCTCCGTCTTAGCTTTAAACTTTTGTTACAACCTCGTCTCGGCACTGTACTTTCACATCGGCGAGACGGAAAAGAAATGCTTCATAGAGGAAATTCCGGATGAAACTATGATAATCGGTCAGTAAGTTCGCTGAAAGTTTTTTCGAAGTGTGAGCGGGAAGCTACATGCTAATCCGTTAGCCGCTCGTTTGGATGTTTCTAAGTTCAAGATACGGAGTTCACTCAGCTCACTTTCAGATAGAACATGCAGAAGTTCTTTATGTGACCATGAGTCCCCCCCCCCGATATACTGTATTTTAAACACAGCAGCTCCAGCAGGTGGCAAGTGTTAGCCAACAAAGTAGCTACAGCTAGCTTGGCTCACTGACTCGGTTGTCAGTTTCTCCCTGCAGGGCAGCAGCAGCTGGGAGTGACACAGTGAGGCGACGTCCTTTACTGTTTCTTCACTTTCCACTCAACAGCCATGTCCTCATTTTATTTGGCCCTGGCTCCACATCACCTCAGTGGTGGAGAATAGTTTATTGGTGTGAATATGTAGATGTACAGCTTTGTAAAGTTTTAAGTACAGCCCTCATCTAGCACACTCCTCTACTTAATGAAGGCCTTCAAGAGGAGCTGCGTATGAAACAACCTGTGTTGGATCTAAACCCCTTCAGGATCAGGGTTGAGCGCTGCAGTTTTGGATTTGTATTAGTTTTGGCATATAACTGCTTAGATCTTTTTCAGTATTTGGCAGTGTCCTAGCTTTTACCAGCATTTAAACATTAGGTAATATTTGTGATGCTGGAAATATTGTAATTTATTTTCCCAATGATCCTCATCTTAAGCCCTTAGAAATATTATTTTTCCAGATCTCACTGGTCAGATATTTGCTTGAAGGAAAAAAAAAATCATGGAATTAAACCGATGCTAAGATTTTATTTCAAAATGTTTTTTTATTAATATAAATATACAGAAAAAATGCTATAGTAGTAAAATATATTATTTTGACTGTTTGCTACTATTCAACTTGGGTACTATCATTGTATGTAGAGCTGCCGATAAAAGTCAGCAGTTGTTTACATTGTTAGTTTGGTTTGTATTGTTTCTCTACTGTATATTTGTATTTTTGCTACTGTAAAACCACTTCCTGTTGTTGGGAATGTTTTTTTTATGGGATGAAGGTGCATCACTACTGTAAGCATGAGATTTAAATCCTTGCCTGATTCTGCATCACTTTCTGTCTTATTTATATTTTGCACATCTTCCTAGACTGAGAGAAACAGCTGAAATAGTTAATCAGCAATTGCTGATCATAGCTGTTTACTAGCATGGAGATCAAATGTGGAAACAAAGTACTGTTGTAAGTCGCTCTGGAGAAGAGCGTCTAGGAAATGTAAAATGAATCAAATTCCTTTTAACCTTTGTTTTGGTTTGTTTATTTGTTTGTTTTTTCTTCTTTACCAGGTAACTATCGAACACAGCTCTATGACAAACAGAAAGAGGAGTATTTACCTGCCACACAAGGACTTGGAATGTTTGTAGAAGTTAAAGATCCTGATGAGAAGGTTGGTTTTCTTACAAGTTAAAATTTTCAGTAATATAGAATTGTGTTTATGCTTATGCTGAGCAAACTCAGCCTTTATATATTTATTTTTAAGGTGATCCTGTCTCGTCAATATGGGTCAGAAGGTAGGTTCACCTTCACCTCCCACACACCTGGAGAACACCAGATCTGCTTGCACTCCAACTCCTCCAAGTTTTCCTTGTTTGCTGGTGGAATGCTTGTGAGTAAAAGGTTTTGTGATTAATTATAGTGAAATAGGCTCAGGTTTATTGTGTGCATAACTGATATCACAGTCATTTCCTATAGTTGTTCACAATATTTTTTTATGTGCAGCGTGTTCACCTGGACATTCAAGTGGGAGAGCACACAAATAACTATGCAGAAATTGCTGCCAAAGACAAGCTGACTGAGTTGCAGCTCAGGGTGCGCCAGCTGGTGGAGCAGGTCGATCAGATCCAAAAGGAGCAAAACTATCAGAGGGTGAGGGGCCTTTCATTTACATGCTGTTCATGGAACTTATATTTAATTTCACATATGTAAAGTAAAAGCCATGAAGATGTGCCTTGTTGTTGTTTTCTACATGTGTACACATTCATCTGTGATTGATTTTACAACTCACTTTTGCATCTTTTCAGTATCGTGAGGAACGCTTCAGACAAACCAGCGAGAGCACCAATCAAAGAGTGTTGTGGTGGTCCATTGTCCAGACATTAATTCTGGTGGCAATTGGTTTCTGGCAGATGAGACATCTGAAGAGCTTCTTTGAGGCCAAGAAATTGGTGTAGGAGGGTGTGTTGCAGTGTGTGTCTCTTTTTGTTGTTGTTTTCTCTTTCAGTTTATGCAGTACAGAGTGTTTGAGAATGATGTGCTCCAAGTTTCAAGTCTAGACTGCTGAAGTTAACATCTCAGTTCAACCCCTCTCTCAATTCTCTCTGTCTTGCCTTGAGAGTTAATTCACAACACATTTTTGTGCCACATCTTTGAGATGTGTGCCACAGTTTGTTCTGAACAGTGAACATTCTTTCTTCAAAACATCCACAGTATATGGCAGAGATTTGAGTTTCTTTGACTTTTTTTTTAATACATTTGAAGTTGCTCATATTAAGGTGCAAAACCACTTTCCTTTTATTTTGGCATATTTGTCTCCAATGCAGATGAAAAAACAAACAAGCAAAAATCTAACTTTTTTGATCCCCTCAACATTTTTAGAATAACAAATTTTCATTTTTAATAAAACCTTTTCTTTGTTCTTTGAATCAGGAGCTTGGTGTGTAACCTTTTTCTGCACTGTAGATGCACATATTCCCATTTCATGAAAAAAAAAAAAATCAATTCACTGAAACTGTATTTGTCAAACATTCTTAGTTACTTGATTACATGAGTAGTGAAGTATTTAAATTTTGGTTTCTTCAGATTGAATGTACGTTTATATGTTTATTTAATGTTCATTTGTTAAATTAGCATCAACTTTTTTTCAGCATAAATGCCCAGCCAAATCTGTATCACAGTGTCGTTTGCAGCTCTAGTACACTTTCTGCAGAATAAGGTACAGAATTCAATTTTCCATGAGTTTTGAATTAATTAAGAAAAAATAGTGTGAAATTGTGCTTGAATATTGTTTGGAAATTAGGCTTTTTAAACGAGATTTAAACGTCTAGTAATTCTTTTTTTTTTTTTTTTTTTTTTTTTTGGATGGGGGTTCTGTTTTACTGAAGGGGCAAGTTTTAAATAAATCACACTCTTTCAGTAATCTATTCTGCCTTTGGCTGCATTTTTATTTAAACATCATGGCCATGTTCCCCTTTTGTGCTGAGATACTCAGGTGTTTCTTGATTCTTGTTCCTTTAATTCACAAACCTTTAAGTAATTAATAGATGCCCTTTACACTGAGCATGTATTCCTTCATTCTACAAGGCTCACATTTTGAAATGTCATTCATATTAAGTTTTCTTTGGTGGTGGCCATTTTTAATACTTGAAAGAGTGTAGTGTATGTCATTGTCCCTGTCTTTCCTTGCTATAGGCGTTGTTCTCCCATTTTTGAGTTTCAGCCTGTACTTATACTTTTGGGTGGTAAATGGAAGACAGATATTGTTGGCTGAGGGTTAAAGCTTTTTAAATAAGGACATAGGAGGGAAAGACTCCTGTCATACATCCATGGTTGCACTCAGTAATAAAGTGTTTGTTTCCCTCCAGTGTACTGATGGCATCCTTGTTGAATTGTCTTCTTAACAATGAAATGTAAGCCATGACAGTGAAGCAGTGTTGTCTGTTCTGGCCCTCATGTACTGAACTCTGCCCAGTTCATTTTCCAGAATCCTTAATAGAGATGTGTGGCTTTGCCCAATTGCGTCAAATCTGCAGGTTCCTAGGGATGTATTTACAAACCAAAACATTAAATATGTAAAATGTACACAGCCAGATTAACATGCTCATCACTTGTGTCTACACCACAAGCTAAAACTTCATCATTTTAGCCTAAGTTTAGCTTCTTTATTTCTGAACTTTAGCTAAACTAGGAAGTCTTTTTCTTCTGCTCCTTTCTGCTGTTCCCAGTTAGGTGTCGCCACAGTGGATCATCAGTCTCCATTTCCTCCTGTCCTCTACATTTTCCTCCTTTAAAACCACCTGCATGTCCTCTCTCACCACGTCCATAAACCTCCTCTTTGGTCTTCCTCTTTCTTGGCAGCTCTATCTTCAACATCCTGCTCCCAATATAATCCTTGTCTCTCCTCTGGACATGTCCAACCCAGCAACCTTGCTTCTCTAACGGCTAAACTAGGAAGTATGTGACGAAATCTGACTATAATCCTGTTGTATTACACGTTCAAACAGGGAAAAAAAACCCATATTTTGACTACGTGTGAAATTTATTTATTTATTTATTTTGTTGCCGAAGTCCATTAACCATATCTGATGTTAATCACCAACATTGGTGTCAACAGAGTCAATAAAAAATCACGATGCGAAATTAGGGCCAAGACTAGGAACTTTATTTGGGTTCGTGGTGTTTCAGACGGAATGTTTCTGTGAACGGACTGAATGAAAACAGCCAGCGTGTAGTTTTTTTTTAAAGTCTCACAATTTGATTTCGATAAATATTATTAACAAAATGAATGATGTACGAAAATAAACTCTAATGTTAGCTTTAACGCCCTGTCTCAGGTAACCAGTACTGCAGGGGGCGCTGACTCGGCTACCTGGTGATACACCGGGGCTTCGTCGCTGCACCGTTTGCTTAGCTCAGCTCAGCTCAGCTCATCTCGCTACGTGTCGTATAAGCGTCGGTTCACCGGCGGCGAAGCACAGACAGACAGGCTCTTGTTTCAGGTTAGGATGAGATTATAACAATAAACTCACTCCTTACCGGGCTTTAAGCTGGTCGGCCATGTAGGAGAATGGCCGGGTCTGTTAAGGGAGTGTGAGACTGGTGGGAAATCAGAGCTGGAGGTTTATAATGGAGCTGTTTCACGGTGGGTGGAGAACATAATTTCTCGTTATCAGACCAGTTTGGGTAAAATTGGACGAGTTAGTCTTTTAGAGAACGTGTACAAAAGCACCGCCATCCACCCAAAACTCGAAGATGATGTACTCTTCACGGAGAAAACCGGTGCTGTATTTTAAAGAGGATAGAAGGTGAGCGATCAGACTCTCATGCTCAGTGTTTACATTTCATCCGGGTTTTTTCACAATAACGTCTGTTAACTCTTGTGAAAATGTACGTTCTTATTTCTAGTTGTCTGAGAAATAGTCTTGCATTGTTTGATTTGTACTCCTTGGTTTTCCTGTAGAAGTGAGAAGGTTCATCGTGCAGATGTGCTGTGAGTAACATCTGCTGGATCATGTGGCTGCTTGCTTGAGACGTCATGCAAACAAAACAACTAAGACAATCTTTTATTGCACTGTGAAATTCTTCTGGATTTTCAGTATTTAATCTTGTGTTGCCTCTTAACCTGGTGATGGTGGCTTGTTGTTAACCCTTAAATACAATTAAAATGAAACATTTAAAGTTAGAGTGTAATTTTTTAGATGGAAATGGATTAAAAATTCAATCTATTAAAGTCAAAATATTATTATTATGATTTTTCTCTTTTTGGTTCAAAAACCCTATTTTCCCTTAGATTTAAACATGATGTTTTCATCTTTATAAAATGTTACAGGGCCTCAGTTCATTTAAAATGTAGTCCAGACTTAAATGCTTACTTTCAATCTTGAATATTTTAAATGTGGAATATGTTAATGGGCAGGCTTAGCTGCTGCAAGGTTAAAAAAAAAAAAAAGAATATATGTAGTTGCACTTAAGAAACCGAATCCCATTTTGCAGGAAAAGTACAGTTTGAAAGTTTTTGAGCTATGTGTATTTTTCTGCATTAGATTATTAAGTATTAGTAACTACTTTTATTTTAAAAAGGTGAATTGAATGGGTTTTTACATTATATGGGCCCTTGAATAGAGCAGTAAGTGGTAATTAAGCTTGAAGAAATCTTCTGTGTCGAATGACAAGCTTCTAACCCCTTGCTTTTAAAAGGTTCAAGTTGTAACTAGCCTCAAGTTGTTGTCAAGATGGCAGGTTTGTTTCTGTCTTGGCTAGGAGGTCTGCAGTGGTTTTACTCACTAAACCATGAGGATCTTTGTTGTTCTTCTGTTTTGCACCTTGACGTTCTTTTTTTTTTTTGCTTCAGATTTTTGTCCAGGAACTGCACAGTCCTGAAGCTCTTCGGCCTCTGCATGGTGCTCGTCCTGGGGTCTCTTTTGTGGCTTCAGCTGAGCTGTTCTGGGGACTTGAGCCAAGCAATACGTGATGGGTCCCCTCCTCACCAGCCGTGTCCTATGGAGAAACAGATCCCCACAGTTGATGACCCCTCTTGGGGGCCACATAAAATGGCTCTTATTGTTCCTTTTAGAGAACGTTTTGAGGAACTTCTAGTTTTTGTGCCATATATGCACGCGTTCCTTAACAAAAAGAAAATTCGACACAAGATTCTTGTCATTAATCAGGTGGATCATTTTCGGTAAGTGTGTAGAATAAACTTCAAAACACTGAAATAATTTACTATACACAATTAGGTTTGCTGTTCTTAGAGACCAAGTAGAAAGCCTGCGATTGGGGCATACTTTTGTTGTAACACAATTTATGTTGTGCACTAAGAATTTATTCTAGATTTCATGGGTTATGCTGCTTACAACTTCACTACAGTGAATTATATTCTGTTTGATCAGCACACGCTCCCACATGCAAAAACCTGCACTGAAAATAAAGCCCAGGCTATTCCAATAAATCCTAAACCTTTTGTCATTTCACCATGAAGCTGCATTCGCAGCATGTCTTCTTTTTAAGAAAAAAATCTTTACAAAAATCTTTTTTTTTTTTTTTGTTTTTTTTTTGCATTTTTGCATTTTAACACCTCTAGAATAATGGTAACTTCCAGTTGCTCTAGATTTCCTTGTTTTTTAGTACAAAGCTATCAGTGCTGTTTGCTTTCTTTTTTTGAGAGTTTAATGTTTTTAATGGCAGATGTAGACATTGTGATATATTTTTCTGTGATCTGTATGTTTTGCATTGTATTTTGTGGGTCAACAAATCTTTAAGTTAATAAACTTACATGGCAGGGTAATATAGCTTATATATAGCTAAATAGCTCATGTACAGTTTGTTGAGGCTGTTAAACAAGGTTGTTTTCTTATAAAGACTTTGTTTAGCTTAATTTTTATGTTTTGATATGTTCATTCCTTTGTTTTTTGTTCTGCACATTTAACATGTAATTTTGGGTCGGTATGACTCACCTGCGTGATATTGGAAACTAAGCAGAACAGCAAAGGCTTCCAGTTGAAAGGTGGTAATGTTTGATATCTGCTGGAGTTCACACTCACACCCTGAAATGTGAAACAGAGAATGACAAAACGCAAAGTATAAAACATTTTTTAAAATATCATTCACAAGATTTACTTGAGTAATAGAAACAAGTGCTTTGTCAGTACACCTGTTGGTTTCTGAGCAAGCTTATTTGCTGAGTTTCATTTTCTCGTATCCAAGGGATACTTATTTAAATATTTATTAAATATTTGATACTTATATAAAAAACTTATTTAGATATGTGTTTAGTAGTGCTTAAATAGACCTTAAGACTTTTTAAGACAAGTAAAAAATGTCTGGAAATGTGTGTGATTACACTACTAGTGCTTAATTTCAGACGCAGCCCATGTCTATGATTCATCAGTGCAATTGCAGGGGACAAAAGACCTATATTGACACTGAAGTTAGTATGCAGTATACTGAGGATCCTTGTCTTAACTGAGTGAAAAGTTCAAAGCTGCTGACAAGAACGATAATTCCATATTCTCTCTGTCTTGCAGTTTTAACAGGGCCTCTCTTATTAATGTTGGATACATGGAGAGCGGAAATGATACAGACTACCTAGCAATGCATGATGTGGACCTGTTGCCTCAAAATGAAGCTCTGGATTATGGATTCCCAGGAGAGGGACCCTTTCATGTAGCCTCACCAGAGCTTCATCCTTTGTATCACTATAAAACGTATGTAGGGGGAATTCTGCTACTTACAAAGAATCACTATCAAATGGTAAGAAATTCTGATGTGTCTGGCTAACTGTTTACACTTCAGAAAGCTTTCAGAAAGTAATTTGACTTGATTGTAATTCTACTTCTAGTGCAATGGCATGTCCAATCGGTTCTGGGGATGGGGAAGAGAAGACGATGAGTTCTTCAGAAGACTGAGAACAGCTGAACTGCAGGTCCTGAAATATCATAGCTGAAATATACAGGCCTCTCCCTGCACATATAAACGATGATGTTATTAGAAGGGTCCTGGGTTTGCATGGTGCTAACAATGTTTTGTGGTTATTGTACTCTTGATCTCTATGTAGCTTTTTAGGCCAAAGGGAATAAACACAGGGTACAAAACATTCAGGCACATTCACGACCCTGCCTGGAGGAAGAGAGACCAGAAGAGGATAGCTGCACAAAAGCAGGTACACACTGATAGTTAACTATTAATCCACTTGTCCAGATTTCTATTTGAGTTACCTAAATGACTGTCATGCAGTAAACAGGTGAACAGTTATTTGCTAAAGTCTTGAGCCATCCCTAATTTCTTTATATTTTTTATACTTCTTTCATATTTTGCTTTATATTTTCACTATATTTTGCAAAAGAGGCAGGATGTAAGGATGCTCATCAGTCAGCATTCAGCATCAGAAGTATATGATTTGGCAAGTTGGTCTTGAGAATTTTTAACATGGAACTTCTTTTTATGCTATTTTGGCAGACCTAGAAAGCCACTATGTGCTCATGCATAGGTGGCATAGAATAAAATACTGTTTTATTTGATCTTCACTGCTTCCCTCACTAATATTTAAATCATCTTGTCTGATATGGTTGTTAATAAATAAGCATTTAAAAATGTCACTGTTAACAACTTTATATTACTGTGAGAGTTCAAAGAAGTTTCAAAGAACTAGGTTAATTCTGTTAACAGTGCGAAGTGAAACTGCTTTTGCCATTACCAAAATAATTTTAAATTGCAGTGGCATAAATATTCAGTAGGTATTATTTAGATATTTTAATTTAGTATCAGAATGGACATGTGGTTTTAATGCATCCTTGCAGTGAACTGCAAAGTCAGTGATTTAATTTCATCATTGCAATTGTTACTTTAAACACAATGGTTACTAACATGTTATTACTGCATCTCACTGGAATCACAGGGTTGTTTAATGTTTTAATTTGATTATATACTGTATCAATAGATTTGAGCCCACATGTTTTATGTTTCAAAAAGTACTGAGTAAATGACCATGCAAAAGTGTAGTTTATTGCCTCTTACTTATACAGATACAGTACTGTGCAAAAGTTTTAGGCAGGTGTGAAAAAATGCTGTAAACAAAGAATGCTTTCAAAAATGGAAGTGTTAATCATTTATTTTCATCTATCAACAAAATGCAGTGAATTAACAAAAGAGAAATCTAAATCAAATCAATATTTGATGTGACCACCCTTTGCTTTCAAAACAGCATCAATTCTTCTAGGTACACTTGCACACAACTCAGAACTCGGCTGGTCGGTTGTTCCAAACACGACTGAGTTTCAACTTATGTGTGACATTGATGATATCAGCACCTGTTTGCTAAAATTGGTTGATCACACACCGACTATAATCGACTACAAAACTACAAAATCCCTGACTTTGTGCAAGTGTACCTAGAAGAACTGATGCTGGTTTGAAGGCAAAAGGTAGTAACACCAAATATTGATTTGATTTAGATTTTTCTTTTGTTTGCTCACTTTGCATTTTGTGAATTGATAAAAATAAACAATCATTATTTATATTTCTGAAAGCATTCTTTGTTTAGCATTTTTTCACACCCGCCTAAACTTTTGCACAGTACTGTACATGAAATCATAAAATGAAAGCTTAAATCTGAACTTTTGTATAAATGTCTCAGTTTTGGGTATTTATTTGTAAAGAAGTACTTCACACTATTGCAACACACTGGTGATTCTTCTGTGATTGACAGGAACAGTTCAAAATTGACCCAGAGGGTGGATTGACCAATCTGCACTACAAGGTGGAGTCCAGGCAAGAATTGACCATCAGTGGTGCCCCTTGTACCGTCATCAGCACCACTCTGGAATGTGACCTCGACCAGACTCCCTGGTGCCAGTTCAGCTAACGAACCAAGTCCTGCATGTAACGCCAGGATGTTGCTGACTCTTAATGCTGTGCTGGGACACTACTGGTGACAATTTTGCTTGAATAATTATTTGGCTATGTAACCAGAAAGTCTAAACTAAACTAAACTAAAATACTGTAAGAAGGGGAGGAGATTGTGTATGACCTCTCTGTGGCGTTTTTCTACTGGACAGTATTAGTTTGATTAAACTGGCTCTGTTTCTCTGAGGCAGAGCTGAACTGTCTGACCTATTTCAGGTACTGCACTGAGATTCAATCAGTGATGTTACTAATATGAAGTTTCAGACTTTTTTAATGTTTCAAATGTTATAGGTGTAGCAATGGGCTTGGATTTTGCAGTCAGTTTATTAGCCCTGCTCTTGACAGGATTATGTTTTCTATGCTGAATTCAAAATGAATGTGTCAATGAGGACATTGCTCTCATATGTTTAAGACAGTTTAAGGTACTTTGAGTACATTTGCACAGTACATGAAATGATATAAAATGCTAAAGACCAATCTGCCTGGTTTTGAGAGTATGTTTTAATGTTTATAAAGGTTTTTCAAAATAAGTAATTTCCGGCATTTCAGTTTTTATGACTTCTTATTTGTGTATATGAAGATGTAAGTATTATCAGTTAAATGGGCTGTTTGGTAGTTCAATTTAATATTATAAAAATATTCATCCTCCTAGAGCACTCCTGTAGGGTTAACTATCAAGAGAATGGTTTAGGTCTATCCAACACAGAAACTAAGGGATTCATAGGTAATGCATTTGTCAACCTTTTGAAAGAAAAGGCATCTTATCAAACAAAAGCACTGAATATTGTTCAAATAAGTGGTTGTTCACCAAAGCTAGATTAGCTTCATTGCTTTTTGTTCAGTGTAAGAGACAAATTGGCTGTTTATTCTAAAAGAGGTCTTGATACAGGGACTAATTAATGCTTTGAGCCAGTGGTGACCAGCAATTCTCCTCAAGATCATCCTTCCAGGAGGTTTCAACTTCAGCCAAAATATACCACTCTGCGTTCATATATTTATTGAGCATTGGACAGAAGGACACACAGAGGGACTAAGGTGTTGAACTGCAGGTGAAGGTTCAGAGCATCAGTCCAGGTTTCACCCCTTCAGGTGTTTTCATCCCAATAACAATAGCCTGACGTGCGAGCTACATCAGTGGAGCTGTGAGTGGGAAATAGTGTAGGCCTGCAATGAACAGATTAGATTTTAATTTAATGCATTATATTTTATTTGATGATGATGTTTACATGTTTAATGTGAGTGTAATTGGACTTTTAATTAGCTAACAGCTGTAGTTCTGTTGAGTCAGTGGAGTTTTTTTGGTCTTTGTTTGTGGCAGCATCTCATGCAGATGATCCAGTATGATGTAGCTGATATGAAGTTCAGGTGGGAAGAGGAACCTGATGATGGTCGGTTTGATCCAGGAATCAGCTGAGACAGTGCACTAGCTGGTCTAGAGTTCAGGAAACCCTCTCTGTAATTGATGGTCTTTCCTTTCAGGAAATGCATAGGCTGTCCATCAGTTATGTTTTTGGACTCTAACTATGAGACCATGGATTTATAGAGTGCAGTACCACCCCCAACACACACACACACACACACACACACACATAACCTGAGTCAACAAACCTGAGTGACTGGGTGAGAGTGGTGGGCCGACAGCACCAACATCCCAGTTTACAGTAATTATCTGTATCTGTGAACCCCTAGATCTGCACTTTTTAAGCAACAGGAATCATCTGCTAAAGGCCTGACTAAACCAGTAGGTTTTTAGCCTGGACTCAAAGACTGAGACTGTCTGAGTCCTGGACAGCTGCTGGAAGACTCTTCCAGAGATGGGGGCTTTGCGTGAAAAGGCTCTTCCCCCTGTAATTGTTTCCTGGAAACTGTTGGAAAGCAGCACCTTGTGATCTAAGTGAGCTGGAGGTTCATAACTGGAGATAAGCTCAGAGAGATACTCGGGAGCAAAGCTGGTTAGGGCTTTGTAAGTTAGTTGTAAAATTTAATAGTTGATGCGGAATTTCACAGAAAGCCAGTGAAGTCTGGAATATATCAGACTGATGTGATCAAAATTTCTAGATCTAGTGAGGACTAGCTGCTGTGTTCAGGACTAACTGGAGTTTGGGGCAGTGGTGGCCTAGTGGTGCCCAGTATCGAAAGGTCATGGATTCGAATCCCTGGCCAGTAGGTTGCACTGAGATACCCTTGAGCAAGGTACCATCCACATCACTGCTCCCCAGGAGCTTTATATAGCTGCCTCCTGCTGCATGTGTGTGTATGAGTTAAATGCAGAAGCTGCATTTTGTTGTGGTTCACTGTGTTTTGCTGTTTCACAAAGTTGTCACTTTCACTTTCATCCTGACAGCAGGGCATTACAATAATCTAGTCTTGAGGTGATAAAAGTGTGCAGTAATATTTCTGCATCCTGCAGTGCAATGAAATGTGTTGTGTCAGTACAGCTGAGAGATATCAGAGGGCATGAGTCTCTAATATTATAACTTTATTGCTGCTGTTTTCTGCCTCATCACCCTTTTATCCCTGGAGAGCCAAACCCAAACTTTAGCTAAAGACTTACAGCTAACTGAGGATGTGATGTGCACAGTGTTGGTAAATAAAGCAAATTACTAATACATGACTCACTAAAAGCATGCTCTGTTTACAAGGCGTTTTTCTTAAAGTTGTGATTATAAAATATAAATGGTTTTTAAAAAATCGTACAAAACAGGTGTGGACACCTAACTTCTCTTGTTCTCTTTGTTTAAATAACGAATTAATTTTTTGATTAACACATTGAAGATGCTGTTATTATCCTGTTTGGGGAGCAGGAGGGAGAATAAAGGGAGTCTCTTGTTGACGCTTCGATAAGTTCCGGGCTGAACCGCCAGAGGGCGCTGCTTGTAAAGACATGAACTGAATGCGCAGAGCCGCGTCTAAAACTCAGAGCTCAAACAGCTCATCTCAGAGATCTTCTGGAGGATTTACCCTCTGAACAAAAAGATTAATGTCTGTCTAATAAACCCTGAAATCTATAATAATAATAATAAGATGGACCTAAATAAGAACACTATATTTTTTAATGTAAATACCTAAACATTTAATTATCAGTTAAAATGGAAGAAAAAAACTTATCATATTAAAGATATTATTAACATTTTGTATTATTCTTTTTTTGTTGTTTTCTCGCTCCAAGGACACTCAGCTCGTTTGTCTTATTTCATCACTGAAGTGTTTATTATAGCATCTCAGAGTCTGAACTCTTCTGTAAAAAAATGATTCTTTTTTTCTTTCTTTATTTGTATTTAATCTGTTTCCGTTTATTTATTGACGTTTCTTTCCCCCGGTGCTCAGTTTAAGATGAATTGATTAGAGGAATGTGAAACAGAATGTGAGTTTTAATCCGGACTGTGTCGCTGACCGGACGGAGGGACGGTGAGCCGGTCGGTATTTCATTTTCTGTGCAAACTGGACATGTGTCCTTCAGTTTTCCCGAGATTTTAACCCCCCTTTTTGAGTTTTAGGGGAGAAAATGGCACTTCATTCATTTTTAATCGGTTTGCGGTCAAACGGGTTTCAGATTTACCCCAGAAATCTTCACTTCACTTCAGTTCCAGGCGGGGGAACAATAATCACATTTTAACTCGCCTTCACACCCGGACAGCTCACAAAAACCCCAACTGCTCTGGCCTTTCAGCCCTCCCGGCCTGGAATCAAGCGCCAGAGGCAAAATTAATAGATGTTAATGACCGTTTGAATCTGAGGCAAAGGGCCCAGAATTGGCCGCAGAAAGCTATTAATTGTATGCGGAGGGAGAGAGCGGGCAGGACAAGGGGCCCGGAGCCAGAGCTGCATTCGGGGATCTGAGGGGTCTGTGGCCCGAGGAGGGGGGCTTTAGAGAGTCTACCGGGTCCTAAAGAGGGGGGCTTTAGAGGGGCTACCGGGTCCTAAAGAGGGGGGCTTTTGTGTGCTCCCTAAGCTACGATTGTTCGCCCTGAATGGAGTGACATCTGTCCGGGGTTTCCGAGACTCTGATCTTGCCCACCAGCCTCACACTCTCTGAGGGACAGAAACGAGAGCGGCCCATGCGCTCAGACTCCATCACCCCGCTGACACCCCCCCAAACCCTCACCACCTCCCCGCCAGCCAGGAGACACAGGAGGAGCTGGAGGTTCCGCAGGAACAGCCTCAGTAAGAGAGCCGGAGTCAAAGCGCGCCTGCAGTAATAAAGGTGTGCAGCTCGCGCTCGGGAGGATTTACCTGCTGTGATCAGAGTCCCGGCTTTAGCACAGACCACTCTCCTAAACAGCCTGCCGGAAACATTACATTTACAACGAAGGAGATCTAAAAACAGCTGATGGATGGAAGAAAAAAAGATAAACAGTATTACTTTCAGAGACGGAGGACAACAACAGGCTGTCCCCTCTGAGTCTCACACACACACACACACACACACACACACAGATTTGACGAAATCAATTAAAAAATTGGGAAATAATTTCCCCTTGTGGGATATATGTATGTATGTATGTGTGTGTATATATATATATATATATATATATATATATATATATATATATATATATATATATATATATAGGTTCAGAGAAGACTTTTATTTTAATCAGAATTGGCTGCAATAGCAGTATTTTAGTTGCTGTCGTTAAATTAAATATGAAGTTTACATTCATTACATTTTTAATAGAGCTCAACTTTACCAGTTACATGTATTTATCATTTATAATATATAATTTATTATGAGTTTTTTTTCCTCACAGCCGAACACCCCTGATTTAAAATACCAGCAAAAAACTAATTCCGTCGTGTGTAAATGTTTCTTTTCTTATCACAGAGGCTTTATTCTTAGTAACTTTTTAGTTCATTACACTTGTTGTAGCTCAAACCCCAAAGATGATGATGATGATGATGATGATGATGATGAAGCGCTTTAGCATTAAGTAGTTTATCTAAAGCTGCAGTATTAGATTTAAATAAAATTCAGCACACAGAGCAGAGATCGAGTGGGTCTTATCTCTCCTTGCTTTCCCTTTCTTTAATCGTGTGTTTTGTTCGGGCGCGGATCAGATAAATAAAATAAATAAAGAAAATTCAATGGAAAAAATACATAAATACATTTTATGTAAAATACAGAAAGGGAAAAATAATATTAATTGGAAATAAAATAAAATAATATAATATAATTCGAGACAGCTTTCTCAGATGAAAGTAAATGGCAGGAGACGCGGGATCGCCGTGACCTCTTCTGCGCATGCGCGCAGCACCACGCCTCATTCTGCGCAGGTAGGGAGAGAGAGAGAGAGAGAGAGAGAGAGTCTCGCGATTTCGGAGAAGTGATTGATGACCGATACTCGCAGTGAAGAGAGAGCAGCGGAGGTGGAGAGCAGGTGAAAAACTAAGTCACATGACTGGGATGGCGGGGTCTCTGCGCCCTTAAACCGAGACCTGCTTTAGTCACTCGCAGCGCGCGCTCTCTCTGTGTGCGTGTGTGTGTGTGTGTGTGTGTGAGTGAGTGAGTGCGAGCGTGTCCCGGTCCGAGATAACTGAGCGCACCTGCGTTCGTGCGCACCTGCAGTCGGCGCGTGGAAGGAAAGAGGGGAGCGCGATGGAGCAGCAGAGCCAGCGCGCGGACCTTTGAAGAAGTCGAAGAAAGAAGTAGGAGAAGAAGAAGGAGGAGAAAAGGAGAAGTAGATAAGGAAAGAGAAAAAAGCAGAAGGTGAAGAAGGAGAAAGTGGAATTTGCTGGCACGTGTAGGCTGGGTTGCCAGATTGGAACTTGTTTTGTGTTTTGAAAACTGTGCGACGACCATGTTCCAGCACAAAAAGTGTTTCACCATCGAGTCGCTGGTGGGGAAGGACTGAGCACCCCGCCAAGCCGGAGACGAGCCCATCCGGCTTCCACGGCACTGCGCTACACCGAGCCGGAGCTCCGTTCTGGCTGCGCGCAGGTTCCGGCGCGTTTGTACGGGGGCGCCGAGCTGCTGTTCGCCGAGTCCGGCGCCCACCCGGCAAACCCCGCGCTCACACTGCGCCACCTGCACATGCCCACCCAGCCCTTCTTCAGCCCCCAGCAGAGGGACAGCTTCAGCTTCTACCCCTGGGTGCTGCGGAACCGCTACCTGGGGTACAGGTTTCAGGGTGAGTTCAGACATTCCCCCGTGGAGGAGCTCGGGTCATCTCTCGAAAAAGGAGCACAATCTCCTTTCAGATATCGTAGGCGCACCACCTATTATTACTACATATTATACTCAGTATAACAACATCATCAACATTTATTATATAACATACTATATATACATCATTGTCATCACTTATTAGTATATATATTACTATATATTACATTGTCCAATCACACTGCATTGTCATTACACAACACATGATATATATATATATATGATATATATGTTATATTACATCATCATCCTTCACAATCAACTATCATCAATTAAGAAATATATATATATTATATATATTATTACATCATCCAATATGTATAGTCACTGAAACAGATATGAGAAAGAGTGGTATAACATATATATATATAAGTATAAGTATACATATAGAGGTATGGTTTCGTAAAATAAACATTCTTGAGGTTTATAGAGATACCTTGCTTTGATTGTTGCTCTTGACGTAATTCTGTAGATCACCACTGCAAATATCTTTCAACATCTGACCCACCCATAGCTTAGCAACCCAGGACTTTATTTTCTATGGTTTATTTGAAACACAGACTAAGTTCAAAGTACCACTGTCTCAGAGGGACAGGCTGTGGACAGTTCACTCAGGCAGGAGTGGAGTGTGTGTGGAGTGTGTGTGTGTGAGTGCGTGGATCATGACAGCAAACTAGGGACGTCTTGATTGAGTTAAACAAGAATTTATTGCAGTCTTTACCATCTATATTTAATTTAAAACATATTATTAATATAATTACATTTTAAAATATTGTGTCGAAGTTTATCACAATATGGACGCTAGTGAATGTTTTTATTTGATACTAATTCGCATATTTTTATTTTCGGAGATATGATTAATATGATAAATAGGATACAAACACAGATAAAAACAATGATATCTTTATTTCAACACCTTTATTTGTAAATTTATTTCAACCCAACTGACGCATTAAAAAAAAAAAAAAAAAAACAGAATTACGCTTGACGAATCAAAGGACCGAGAGGAAACACAGAATTATTACTCACATTATAAATATTATGGTAAAAAAAAAGTCGGTGTGTAGTCAAGACATATGGTTTTGCCTAAACATTCACTGATAATTGTGGTAATGATTTTACAGGTTTTGGCACATTCAGACATCCTTTATGAACCCAGTCACGGTTTTGTTCCCTACACTTGATCAACAAGAAAAAAAGACTATTTTCCTGTAAACGTGAGGTACACTATTATTATTATTATTATTATTATTATTATTATTATTATTATTATTATTATTATTATACACATCTTTTTATAAATATGTAATACACACACACACACACACACACACACGCATTATATATTTATTTGTGTGTGCGTATGTTTTATATAGCAATACACACAAAATTACATGTTTGCAGAAAGAATCAAACTATAAAATATATTCTCATAAAAAGTATATTAATCATAGAACTAAAGAAGTATTATACTAACTCTTTTTCAGTTCATTCTGCTGACAAATGAATTTAACCTTTTTGTGCTTTTTTTTCGAACTGTTTTCTTCTAAAGTCTGACTGGTAGGGTGGTCCTGTTTACCAGGTAATTTGTTAAAGAAAGAGACACACTAACTCTGAACATGGCTGTCCTTGTTGACTTATAGGAAGGTGAAGTCAGGAAACTCAGCCACATCAGGTGTGCTGGCTGACGCACTGGGCTTAGCCACTGCCCTCAGGGGCATCTCACTCGGGTAATTGGTGGAAGTCAGAGGTTGTTGTCGCTCTTACTCAGATCCGCCTGATAGACTCCTGTTTATGGACAGAGCTGATCCACTCACTGATGGTGTCCAATAACCTAGAAACCACCGTTTAGACAAGACTAACACAGCCAAGGGGATTGAGTGGGGAAGGATTACTTATCAAAGTGTCACTTTTTTGTTGTTGGGGCTAATGTGTATACAGATTTTTAACTCAGTCACTCCTGCAGCAAGTGGGATGTGCCCAGTGCTTTCAGATCTGTCATGCAGGGACAACGTAAACAGGATCCTAGACTGGCCTGCTGTTGTACAGTTCAGAGTTTTGTGTTATGGGTGCGCTCTTAGGCAGATTGTTGCACTGTTGTTAGTGGCAGAGAGGTCAGACAGTGATTTCTCATTGCAGCCCAGTTGTAGCGGAGATTCCCTTTTCCTGAAATTTCTTGGTATCAGATTACAGGGAATTTTTTCATCATCATTATTAAGAAATTTATCATTTTTTATTGAAATACAATTAAAAAAAGTTCTGACACAATGACAAAAAAGTTATGTCAATCTAGTCATCTTTCATCTGCAAGATCCATCTAAAAACCACAAAACGAATAGAGCAGTTGATTTTCAAATATATACTCATATTGCTAGCTCTTTTAAAACATTTTCAGTTTAATCATTGTTACATGGGATGTATTAAAAAAATAATAAGGAACTGTGTTCAGATCTGAGGGGTGGCTGAATTGGCAGCTCTGATACTGTGGTTGGGGACCAAATGATCCAGCATTTCTTTTTATATTTCCAGTGCATGGCACCCTTTCTCCGTACGTCTTTAATGAGAGCAGTACTGATGTTGACTCAAGCTTGTTTGTGCCAAGGGAATGCTAGTAAAGCTGATCTGGATGCCATCTGCCCCTTTCTCATGGCAGGGGCATCTCGCCACGGATAGTTGTAGTGAGTGTTTGAGCCCAAACTCCCCGGAGGGGCTGCCGGCTTCAGGAGGCCCGGGTCCCGTTGCTGTTCGCTAGTATACCCACTTGCCTCTCAAGGAGACCTGAGGTGATGCCACATGATATGGATGCTGTCCAGTAACATGCAGGACGAGCATAATACATGTAACTAATAGCTGTATTTGGAGACAGTGTACGGCATCAACAGCGACTCTTGTAGCTCACCGCTCTTCTGTGTTCTTTCTCCTATTACATACCTTAACATTTCAGTCATGTTTCTTTGGTGTTCGGAGCACCTTGAGGAAGGTTTAAGGATGACTTTTCAACACCTTCAGACCTCATCGGGCTGTTTACATTCTTCCTCTTTGCCAGGCCTTGGCCACTTGTATTTTAGCTCGGAGCTGCCTCTTTTGTTTGGGCCTCTGATGTTCAAAGGATTTTCAGCACACCAGCTGAAAACGGCTGTCAATGACAGTCCTGTGACAGAAAGTATGCACCCCTTGTTGAAGTAGAGTAAAGTGCACATCTTATAAGGAACTGCAAGAGTCTGTTTTTGAAGAGATTCTAGAACATGCGATAACAAGGGTCTTCTCCGTATATGAATCCCAAAACAGCAGGTATGCCTCCCAACCCGTCCATTAAATCCTGCCCGGCGGTCATAATGTGTCATGAGGCTATAGCCAGCTGAAAATGCACTACACGTGCTAGTTTTAAAAAGGTCTTTGTAAATAAAAGTTGTTTCTCTTGATGGCTTCTTTAGTGCATGCCTGAAAGGACTCCATTCAAGTCCATTGTCTTCAGAAAAAGGTCACATCCGCAACCTAAAAGAAACTTGGTCTGAGCAGCCCATGGTAATCCTCTTTCATCCACTGGGTGATGCCATTAGAGATCTTTGTGTTGAGAATTGGTACACCTTTGACTTCCTTGATGACTAAAAGTCAAGAAACTTCTTTAAACTGAGCTGCGTACACTGGGACCATGGTCTGAATAATGACCTATCAAGAATACAGCTTTTGGTGGCATTCATCCTCTGTACATACTATTTAACACAAGCAGCAATAGAAATCATCTTAAGTTCTGCTGAAATTGTGTTATTCCTGGATATATATTTTACTCCCTGATTTATTGATTAATGAGTACTGACTAGGTAATGTCATGGAGAGTTTCAAATATGCCCTGAATGTATTTTACTGCTTATTGTTAGTGAAGCTCACCAAAGTAAAATTTATTCAGAAGTTGTGTATGTTAATAATGCACATTCGTTTGCTGCACACCTGCCCACTCATACATTCTGGTCAATTTTTTTTTTGTACCAACAATAGATCTCGGCCTCCACACTCAGTGGCCTGCAAGTGCACCTTAACCACTTTATGGGGAGAACTTTTGTTTGTGCGTGATCATGTTGTGTTCTTGCTGAATAATCTTCAAGAGCAGCACATCCCCAACTCTGAATTACAGAACTATTTGTTTATGAAAATGTCACTATCTGTGCATTTTTGACTAAACGGCATGGATGCGGTTGCCAGATGCTGCTCATGGAACGGTCACGCGACTCCATGGAAGTATACGACTGCATTTACTACTGCCTATGTTGAATGAAATCAGACAAAATGCTGGGGGTTTGCCATTTGTTTAACTGCCTATCAATATATGTTCATCACAATCGTTTTTGCATCTTCTCAATCTAAGATATTTACATGGAGATTCGCACGAGACGTTACCACTCAAAGGACTTGCATTTGTATGGCAATCAGGAGAGGATGCATGACAAAAATAAAGAGGAATGACTTTGCTTTCAGTCAAGCAGAATCATTTGAGCTTGGGAGTGAAGTAGAACTTAGGATGGTCTAAAACTAAGCTGAAATTGTGCAAATTTTTGACATTTAATTTTGTTCATAAATCTTTTATTCTAGGTGTATCAAAGGTACTAAAACACAATAATAACAATATTTTACAATTTATTTAATCTAAGGCCTGTTCATAATATTACATATTTAAAATTGTATCAGAATTAAAACATTTAAGAAGTAACTGATCTAGTTAATTGCACAGATAATCACTTAAAATGCAGGCTTATTATTCAATCAGCTATTTAACATCCCAGGCTTTTTACATCCAAAGGTGTGTAATTTAATCATTACAAGTACCTGGACCTACAGACCCAGAGCACACCCACCCAGATATACACAGATATTCCTATGATGTTATGAAAGAGGACATTATCAAATGCAATGAATTCTAACTGAATGAATGAACTAATAATGTGAGTAAGGCTGTGATGAGAGACAGGAATTAGAAGATCCAAACATAGGCTTTTTCAGTTTAAACTAAATTTAGCATTTATGAAGGAAAAGGTTTAATTGCAAAGTAAAATTTTGGGCACCCTGATAAAATGAAAAGTTTTTAGTTTTCTGAAAAATAAGTACATTCTGTACCTGATCCAAGCAAGCATTTTTTCCAGGATCTAGGGCAAAATGTATACTATTTGCTGAGCTTAAATGAAAAAATAAAAATGGTATTATAATGTAAATTAAAATATTACAGAAAAATAAAGTATTTATATAAATATAAAATAAAAGTCATTTTTTAAATAATGATCTTTTTAAACATATTTTTATTCAACAGTAAATAAGGACATTTACTGAATTAAACAGAAGATGTAATTATTATATATTTACTTAAAAGTCATCCTAGTGTAATTTGACATATACAAGGTTTACATTAAAATGTAGTGAATGGTTGTTAAGTCATCCATAATGCAACATAAGGTCAATTTTACTAATTTGTAGCCTCCGTACCCTTTTGTCTTTTTCTCCCACAGGAGAGGAAAGCAGCCCGGACAACCTGCTGTTGCATGGGCCCTTCTCCCGCAAGCCCAAGCGCATCCGCACGGCCTTCTCTCCATCTCAGCTGCTGCGGCTGGAGCGTGCCTTTGAGAAGAACCACTACGTGGTGGGTGCTGAGCGCAAGCAGCTGGCCAATGGCCTCTGCCTGACTGAGACCCAGGTGAGAAAACAGGGATGACACAGCCACACACATACACACTCACACACAGCCACATTCCAGTGCATGCTGAGCCAGCGGATGTGAACACACACCTTCTTATCCACACACTGCCAGGTTTGACAGAGTTTCATCACAGGACGAAGTCAGTCACTCTTCATCACCTCGGGATGGGCCAGAACACATATTCAGTATACATTTATCATTGCTCATAACTATTTTAGATACACATGCTTGTTGACACATGTGCAACAGTTTGTGGTAGATGAACAGCCCAACAGAGGATGCTAGTTTTAGAGGTTGCTTCTTATTTCAGTATTTCTTAGACAGTATATTTTTATTTTTTTCTGAAATTGTTTTTATTGATTGTATATTCCTTTTTCAGTGAGTATGATCGTCAGGAATAAAATAATCCCTTTACAGAAAAAAAAATACGATTATATCAATACATTATAATAATATATATAATAATAATATAACAATATAAACCACTTGAACAGCAGCCCTATGTATGTAAACAACAAAAAATTAATAAAACGAATTTTCTTTTTTATTGGAAAAAAATCACTAAAGCACATGTTGTCAGTTCTACAGCAAAGATGCATTATACACTTCACAGTATTAGTGTGTTTTCTTAGATGCTGTTATTGTTCAACTGAACCTTTGGGAAAGCTCTTGACCCATGAAGGTCCCAGGGTATTATGTCCAAAGCTTATTCGATAAATACACGGAAAAACATTGTAGCTTTGATCGCAGTGAATGATAGGCCAGCTCCACAGCCTTGGCCTTCCTTTAGTTTAGGATGACCTGGAGTTAAACAGGGTTTCTTTTTTCCTCTGAAGGTGAAGGTGTGGTTCCAGAACCGCCGCACAAAGCAGAAGCGCAGAAGCTGGAAGAAGAATCACCTGAGTCCCAGCAGAAAAGAAAAGGAAGCTGCATGTGAACCAAAAGAGAGCAGCCACTAGCAGGGCAGTCAGAAGACATAGACGCCACCTTGAGGACTGACGTTACACTCCTGACGAGCATGCACGATACCAGCCTCTCAGCCGTCAGTTCATGCAGTTTTAGTAGAATGCCGCCACGCCCAAATTAACAACAACAGCAAACGTAATAAAAGAATCAGAGGAAAGCAAACAAACACAAAATAAATGACTTTTCTTTGTTCTTGATCAAGCCGTGGAAATGGACTTGGTTGTTAAAATGAAAGAACAGAATTGCGCATGTCACCTGAAAAACAACCCGAGGTTGTGCACGGCAGGGATGGCTCGGGCTGAACTGTTCCAAAAGACTTGCCAAGACTTCTGTATGCAATACACATCAACCTCTTGGCATCGGGACTCACTGCAGAGCTGAGGATTTTTTCAGTTTCCGCTGTTATGTTGCTGCTCACAGTTTTCCTCAAAATGTATTACATTCACTCTGGTTAAGAAAACACTTTGGTGGGTAGGTTGTTTGTTCTGTACCCATGAGTCATCACACTGTTCAACTGCATGGTTCACTGCAGCTGAAGACAAAATATCAGCCATAGATGTATCTTTTGTGGATGTTTTGAAATTTCATTTAAATTGGGTAGACTTAATGTGTAACCAGCAGCATTCCCATGATCACAATAGATATATATGAGACAAAAGACAACAAAATACAAGTAAGAATACTCTTAAAGAAGGCCACTGTTAAAATGTTTTATCTGTTCAAAAAGGGCGAACTTTCTATGATTTGAGTGCTGAAGTCACATTGAGTTTTGAAGGTTGAACATCAGGGTTTAGGTTTAGGGTTTTAAAAAAAAGTCTTATTGTGTTAAACTGATTTTGGGATTTTTTTGCGTTTCACAATAATTCAAACTAAAAATACAAAAAGAAAAAGAATGAATGTTATTAATAAACCCAAAACTAATTTGGGTAAAATGCTTTGTGTACACACTCAAGATGAAATCATTCGTAGTGTAAACTTTTGAGGTCCAGAAACAGTTTTGTAGCACTTCATCACAGGTATGGTTTGAATGAAGAGGAGAGAATGAAAAAATTGCACTGTAGCCCTACCACTTCATTTTTGTCTTGAAATTCTTGTTTTGTCATTTGTTTCCTGCATATCATTAGATAACAATAAAACAAACAAATCCGAGCAACTGAGGAATTATTCTTCATTTTCCATCCATTGCATATAGTTGAATTTCTTTGAAAGTGGTTTAAAAATAAATAAAGTGCTTTATTAAAATTCTGGAAAACAAACTTAACCATCTGCATCATTTGGATGACTGTATTTTTTCTTAAATTCAGTAGCAAACTGTAGATGATAACTACTAAATGGATTATAACACAATCCATGATACATTTATATATGAATATATATATATGTATATATATATATATATATATATATATATATATATATATATATATATATATATATATATATATATATATAAAGAGAGAACAAGGTACTTATTCCAAGGTTTGTCTATGAAATCATAAACCATTTTACAATTACTATTTGGATTTTTCGTTTTTTGAATAATCTAAAATTATTCAACCATGTTGATACTATAGTGAATCCTCTACTTGTCAATAGTGCTGTCCTCATTAAAGCTCTCAGTAATTATTTTCATCTGCTGTTATGATTCTCACCTTTGGTCCATCTTTTCCACGCTTCAGTGTGTTTGTAAGTTCAAAACAGATGAAATACAACTCTATGGAGTTCAAGGCTTCAGGCTTCAAATTTAACCAACGGAAAGATTAACCCATACCACCTTTATGCATTGTGATTTACACCTGATGATTCTTCAGACCCGGAGCAATGGAGATGTGTGACATCTGCTTCTTTTTTATCACCTTTACACAAAAGACAGCCTCATTATCGGCAGATATGCATACAAACTGTGAAGGAACATGGAAGAACAAATTATTCATATTCTCCATAATTGGAGGCATTTCAGCTCATATCTGCTTCATGAGCTCTGTGCATGGCTCAGTGTAAAGAGCAAATTATATGAGGTTTATTATAAACAAAACAAATGTTTAAACACATATTTAATTCAAGTAGTTTGGATCAAGCCATTCCATAATTAAATGCTTCCACCTCTCCCACAAAAACATGATCACGAGTTCAGAGCAGAACACCCACCAGATCCGTGCCTCTATTTTCAGTCCACATATAAAGAGTCAGCTTAGAGTAGGAATTTTGCAATAAGTTCATTGTAAATCAATGTTCAGTTATTTCGCCATAGCTATGTAAGCCAACTCTTTCCCACTCCTACCTGCCTCCTGTGGTTGCCATGGTAATATCGAGGTGTAAACAAAGGAACAGATGGTAGAAAATCTTGGAGGTGTGCAGAGCAGTCTGTCTTCTTTCCTCGGCTACGATAAGTGAAGTATTTCCTCTAAATCACACTAATTTGTTCCTCTGCTGCTGAATTGATTCATCCTCTTGACCGCTGATAATTTATTATTTTTTCAGTTGCATAGTATGCATATTATAACATTCATTATTTCCAAAAAGGGATGAAATTAGGGATTCTTTTTTGTCTGTCTTGTTTTATGTGTAGATTTATCATCATAAGATGTCCTGCCTGATTTAAAAAAGTTTTAATGTGTATGCTGACTGCCATTAAATTGATGCTGAAGAAGTAAAAAAAAAACAGAAAGGGCCAAAAAAAAAGAAGTGCACATCACAGTAAATCACTATAAATTTACTCATTGGAAAATGAGGGTTTTAATGAGACAGAGTAATTGATATAATTACCTGAATAATTGTTCTAATCATGGGACAACAAGCCACTACCAGCATATCCTTAATGAACTCCCATAACCTGTGCCCAAAAAAAATCAATACTTCAGTGGTATTCATAACACATCAAGTGTATTCAATTGTCTAAACATGTTCACTAATGTGGTGATGAGAATAAGTGCATTACCTGCATACCTCAAATGGTGTGTTCAGTTTCTACACAAGGAAATAATAAAAAAAGAATGCAACATTCTTTCAAAAAGCTGTGGTCTTTCATTTTTTTTTTAACAGATATTGTAGCTGAAGGCAAAAGTAGGCCATTCTAGTTATGACTGACAGTTGCCATCATAAAAGCTGAGCATGCCGTTGCTGACATGACTGCAGTAGCTGAGGGGAGAGCCTGGCTCTGTCTCAGGGTTGTGGGTGGGTTCACAGGAATTGGGGGTGGGTGTCAGGGCTTGAGGAAGGGAAAGTCCAGACTGGCAGCATTTATTGATAGGGCATGCTTCTTTGGACAATAACTGACACAGAAGTGATTTACAGGCTGCTTTAATCTTGCCTTATAAAAATTTAATAGTTCTTCTAAAATGGATGTTATTTGCAAAAACTTCATTCATTATCAATGTTAGAGTATAAAGAAAGATTAATAAAGCAGCTGATCTCAGCATGTATAGACCTTTTTGATCCTAGAGGACCTCACAAATCGTGCCATCCATCTTACTCTCTTTCTCTCTCTCTCTCTCTCTCTCTCTCTCTCTCTCTCTCTCTCTCTCTCTTTCTTCTCTTTTTCTCTCTCTCTCTCCCTCTTTTTCTGAAGAATTGTCTGTGTGGATTTGCAGCACAAAATTGCCGTACGTCTGATGATACCATGACAAGAGGCAGTGTGATTTACAACACAAATGATATGATAATTACAGCCTGGCAAGTTTCAGGAGCTAGTTAGCCAGTTTTATGGACTGGAAGAGCTTGTTTCCTCTGCTGCCACCTGTTTGGTCTGCACGGATTGGCTGTGGGCTACTTGAGAAAAGGAAAGCAGCCGCCCAATTATAGGGTGCTGCCAGTCATGTCTAGATGCGTAATTGATTGGTTTTTGTGAATCAGCATTAGAGGTTCTAATTAATGCACTGAGAGTTACCAATTAAAAGCAATGTGTGTGAATCCAAAAGGAATAAAAAGCCACATTCCTTGGTTTCTCGGTTGCACCGACTTCTTCAGATAAGCTTCTCATTTGAGAAAATGTGCTGCACTCATCACTTAGCAGATGCTGGCTTAAAACCACTGTCATTTCCAAAATAACTGGAGTGTCTTCTGTTTAGCGTACAAATATTCCAATTTCATGATCTGCATTTTTGATGGTGGAAGTCATGTGTTTGTAAAACACACAGACTCTGTGATCATAAATGCCACCATGAGAACTGCAATTAGCATACTGTGACGGCTGAAAACCCAGCATGATTGGAGCTTTTGACTGGTCATTTGCAATTGCGTCACCACACTTACCTGAGAAAACACATCTGGTCCTTCATAATAATTATAGCAGCCACAGGTGTTTGGAGCTTTGCTAATCAAATGACGGCAATAAAAAGATTAGACTGTGCCTAAAAATATTAATCAACATCTAAAAATACCAGATGTGGAACCATTGCTGTCCATTACTGAAATCTTTCTACATCATCTTCCTTCTGAATGAAGAGTAGACTTTGTCTAAAGTAGTTATTTGTGTACATAAGTAGAAGTGCAATATTAGCTGCCTTCAACTGTGTGATGAGTCCTATTCTAACCCCATGAATGCCATTTAAAGTAAGTGTTGAATTGTTTCAAATGTGCACATAAATGTACATCTCTTCCATATAAATCAAAGGCTATGAATGAGTCTGACAGGTAGCTGAGTAATAGACAAGCCTTTCTGTTAATACCAAAAACACTCCTGCATGGCTTTTAATCAGGCCTGGGAGTAATTAGGCAAATTCCTTTTGTAGCTAAAGCCACTCCATGCATGTTCAGAGAGTGTAAAAATACCACAGCTATTACAGTATCATATCACGGTGATGATGAATAAACACTGATGAGAGACTTGCTTTTTCCTGCCAACGCCTCTCCTTCAGGCTTGCCTGCAAAACTGACGTGCGTCGCCATTGGCAGCTGCCAGACAAATCAACACTCGACAGCAGTTTTTCTCCAATGCAGTCACACATCCCTGTTTGTGTTCCTGCTTTACTGTTTAAAGGGGGTTGATGTAGGCCTGAACTGATATAGTATTGGGCTCACTTAACCACTCTCTCTCTGTGTATAGCATTAAATACAGCATAAATTATTTAACAAAATTTCTATTAGAAGTTCATTTCACTGAAAGTGTTACAGGAGCCTGCAAACTGTGTTTTTTATTATTTTTTTTTACAGTTAACATTAAAAGGTGAAATCCACTCTTTTTTTTCAGTATTTGTGGATAAGTAATTTATTGAGATATATATTTTTTAAAGTTTATTGAGCTATTTTTATAAAAGATGGTTAGTATAGAACCTAGCTCTCTGCACTTTACAGAATATTTGATTGAATTTTGAGAATATTTGATTGGAAACTGATTGTGTTTCTTTGTCTAGAAGGTCTACACTGCAAGTATAGCCAGTTTATATAATATGTAAATAGACCCTTGAACCTACATTTTTCTTCAGATTTCTTCAGATTCAGACTTAAGCTGATAAAGGCAAAATAGTGGAAAGATTTCCTTTTGGGTATTATTTTCACTTTACAGCCTCTTACATGCATCTCCCAGTCATAATGGAATTAATGTACATATCTGGCCAAAACTATCAAAAAACAGGCATCAGGAAATTCATATCTCACACACTTGCCATTGAAGCATTAAAGGCTTCCCAGGTCTTGTTCCTATTGCAACTAATGTAAACCATATTTATTTGGCAAGATTGTAATATTAAATATCAAATCACTCTCAGATAAATTCTGCAGAAATGCAAAAAAACTACTAAAGGTAAAAATAAACCATGAAGCTGATCATTAGATAGGAGTTTGAAAATGGCATGTTGTGCATTTATAGTTGAGCTTGAAAAAGTGTTGAACAGCACTTCCAGTTTGATGTTATACCTGGTGGTTTCAGGGGGAAAAAAAGTTTGCCTGAGGAAGAGTGACTGCTGGACCATCTCAGAACAAAAAGGATGGTTCTCCATCAATCTGTGTCAAAGTCACCGCACAGGATGCTAACGTAAATTACGGCTTTAGGCAAACACTTAACTATGAGGAATAAGGGCCAGCATGCTTCTGAATAGAGAGGAGAGTGTAGTCTGCACAAGAAAGTGAATGCGTGGTCTGTATTAGACTGAGAAGAAATTATGCTTTATATAAGAAACATTTTTAAAGATTAGAAGGAATTTTATTCTCAAGTTCTGAAAATCTGAGCTATCGTGTGAGACAGGTTTTAGTAGATAACACTTGCTTCATGGCGCTCCCTAATTGCTGCTCACATGTGAATGTTATAATACAAGGCCTCAGGTTAAGGGCACATTCCATTTTCAATAGAACAGATTCTGGGTTTTCCCTTTTTCTATCCACAGCTCCTTGATTAGTGCTGTAAAATTCCATATCATGTTCTTTAATCTAAAATATGCTGCTGTTAGAGTCTCCTGTCTGCTGGAAATAAAGCTTAAACACAGTAATTCCAGAGGCACAATTGAGTCAACATGGGGCTGAATTCAATTTAACCTTAAATAGAGGCTAAACACACAGAACCAAAATGAAAATGATCCAGTGTTAGCGAGTATAATTGATGTACCCTAGCCTAAGCAAAATGCCACCTCCTACTTAGGCATGGTGCCATTTCAGTGCTAGAGTTATTATTCCCAAGAGGAGGAAAATTTGTGTAATATTTTAATCGCAGAATGATTAGAAGATGATTAACAAACTTAAATAACAAGCTCAAATTGGGGCATCCATAAGCTTGTAACAATTGCCATTGAAGAGAAATTTTCATGGTGGCATAATTTCAGGCCTTGTCTGTGCGGAAGTGTCATCGTTTATTCCAGTGTCGTTAATTAATTTTCCCCAAAACAGGACTGTTTTATTCAAATGAGCTGCTTTCTTCATTAGCACACCTGTGCTCTGCTGCCTCATTAAAATTGGAATCCTGCAAATTTTTACATCCGCAGACAGTGGCTGTGTAACCAAATACTGAGCAAGGTAGCACTGTGTTAATTAACGTTATAACGAGTTGGTGAGTCAACGAGGACTCATTTGCATAACCTGTGCAAAAAAACACTAAACGCCAATGAGTGTTCATTGTCTTCTGCTTGAGGAAGGTCTTCTCAGTAGTGAAGGCTTTGTTGTGTTGTTTTCTCCCCTCCAGGCCTCTTAACACCATTAGCGGCACCCCATGGAGGAGCTTACAGAAGAAGATATCAAGAAAACAATAGCTAATTAAAATGCAATATATTTGACATACAATGCTAGAACCAAATAAAGACCTTGAACTGTTTAATAAAAACAAAAAGTTAATGCGACCAAGCATTTTCAAGTTTAGTTTGCTTGCTGTTAAACAAGCAATGGATCCATTATAAGCCATGTGTTTTATTTTTGTTAACATGACCAATCTGACAATGTGATTCATGCAATGAAGTAAGCTACTTGCAAACTAGACCCTATGAAAGGCATATTCAAGCAATAGTGTTGCAAAATGCGCATTTTCAGCACTTATCATTAATATAGTGAGTTGGTGTATCCTTCACTAGGGTCAGCACTATGTAACTAATGAAGATAAATAAGTATAATTTATAGGTAAATTTATTTATTTATTTATTTTTACGCATTTATTACACAAAAAGAGTGCCTGAGGCGGTGACACTAACTTCTTTCAGGAAACTATAAATCTGTCCATGATCACCTGGGGGTAGGACTCATAAATTAATCTCAAGACTTCTCAACAAGAAACAGCACTGTAGACTAGGAGTCTTTTTTCTAAATAGTTGACTGGTTATTCATAAGACTTGTCAACTAATTGATGTTGTTAAAAATAAATAATAAAGCTTTTGTGTTCCAAGCATCTCTTCAGCTAGTTACTAAGCTCTAAAAGTAGAAGCCCATTGTATTTAAGGTGAGAAATCATCTCAAGAGGCATCACAAGAGAGTTTTGTTAAAACAAAAATAATTAAATCAGATCACTAAAATCACCAAACATTTCAGAATCTTCCCTTTCTGTGCTAAATGTTGTGACTGCAAGGAAGGAGACTGATGAATGGTTCAGAAAGCAGTGCAGGGTTTTAAAACAAAAACAAATTATGTAAGGTTTAACACAGCTTGCACTAGAATGGCTTCATTGTGTGTCCATTTATATAAATAAATTTGTATTTAGCAGAAAAGAAAAATCTTTCTGGAGGTTCTCATGCCTGTACAGTAGCACTTTTCTATTGCAGCTCTGCTTCAGGCACTGTCCTCAACTAGGCTGTGCAAACTTTAGCTTGTTGAACAATCTAAGCATCTTTTAATTTAGAGAGAGCAACTCAGCCATCTCCAGTAAATGTCATAATGTAATGCATCAAGTTGATTTTTACGTATGACAATAGCTATTTCTGAGTTATTCATAGATGCCCTCCATCTGAAAAATCAGTTTGTGGTAAGCACTCCCTAAATTAGCTATTTGGACATGGGCTATTTAAGGGCTATTTGTTTAAAATTGACTGTGGGCAAGGACCAGGCTTCTTCCTCTCCCTAAATTGTCTCTTGTGCAATGTCCCTTGGGCCTCATCTGCACTCATGCATGTTAAGTAGGAGGTGGTGCCCACATCCTGCAAATTAGCAGGCCAATTTCCATCCAAAAGTTTATACAGCAGCAGGCTGAGTGGAGCGTTGAGGCCTAAAGAGGATGGCCATGCAGGCTGTGGCCAAACCATGAGCTCCTCTCCCAATTCAAAACAGCTGAGTGAGTTATTACAGCCAGGGATTACCCAAATCTTTTTACCATGCTCTGTTAAATTTGGCTCATGAGACTAGATCTAGGGATGGGCTTGAAGCAGACTTGTTTATTTAACTTGCACATCAAGAAAGGGTTTGGGCAGCAGGACACTGGAGCAGAAGACTGAAGAATTCCATTACAGGAGAAGTAATTAAAACTGCATCATCATTCTGATGTTGTTGGATTTAGAAAGAGAAAACACACAGGCATAGATTCAGAGACAGTACAGTGGAGTTCAAAGGATTTAAGGTGTTAAAAAAGAATGACTCATTAAGCGTTTTTGCTAATGAGAAAAAAATAAACTCCATGAGGCTCTTTGCCCAATAGGCTGGTTTGCATAGAACCTTGGCACGAAACCTCCAGTGTGCGATGGAGTTAAATAAATGCATTTAAAGTTGTAATCATAAGCATATGCACCACAGTCTGTTGTGTTATTTTGAAGCAAGCTAATCACCGAGAAAAGCAAACTTAGTTGTCCTGCCTGTTAAAATTCTGGAAAGACTTCACAGTTAATAATTCATAAGCACTTGCTAATCTCACTGTAGGAGTCTAATTAACGCATCATTAAAAGCATAATTCTGATAATTATAATTTCTCACTTTTTAAATGGGAGTGCCACAGAGCTGTGCAGAGAGAGGAAGTGCAGCCAATTTACTGATTGAAACAGGTTCTGCAAACAGGAGTCGAGAGCTGCAAGAGAGAGTAGTGTTAAAAGCAATGAAGCTTGAGTGTAAAGCCAGTTCCCCCCCACAAACCACAGTCTGGATATTTCGCTTAGAGAGAACATATTCCATTCAAATGCTGATTCGTGGAGGTACACACAGTAAATTGTGTGCTTGCACAATTTAACTTTAATCCTAAGAAATAAAAAGACTTGTGCCATATGGTTCTCATGGATGAGACTGCACAAGAGATGCAACTGGTCATGTTTCCACTGATGAAGCACTATCAGTGGTCCCTTTGCCAAGAGAAGGAACTGATTTGGTTAGTTGGGAAAAATATATGACATTTTGTCAGATTTTCAATTATTCTTACATCCCTTGAGAATGGTGTATAACAACAGTGGTATATAACAACAAATGAATGAATGTAATTGCAGGCAAATATTTTGTATTTATTGCATCTTCATATGTGTTTGTGTGTATGTGTATTATAGGTATTGAGGGGCAAGGGCACTTATGACAAGTTGGTCCTTAAGTAGATAATTTGGCTTACTGTATTTGACTGTCCCCCTTTTTTAAATAAATACCCAGTTTTTGAGCATTGCTGTAATTCATGTTGGAGTCTGCATAATGGAATGATTTCTTTTTCACCTTTTGACATTTAATCAAATGCTGTTTTAGTGCTCCTTTTACATTTACATTTACGGCATTTAGCAGACGCTCTTATCCAGAGCGACTTACATGTCCTAATTACAGGGACGGTCCCCCTGGAGCAATTCAGGGTTAAGGGTCTTGCTCAGGGACCCAGTGGTGGTAGTGCTAGAGGTGGGATTCGAACCTGGGACCTCTGGAACCACAGGCAACTATCCTACCACTAGACCACCGCCACCCACTTAAATAGTGTCTATTTTATTATTTCTCAATATCTTCCTTCCATTTCTACTTTCTTCCTTTGTGCCTTCTTCCCTTTCATTGCTTATCCTTCCCTTTCTTCCGTCCTTTCTTTAGAACAAATCTTCTTATTGTGTGTATGTGTGTGTTTGTGCACATGTTAATATGTTGTCATTAAGATTAAATTAAAATTAAGGTGATTTAAAAATATACAGTATATGACATACAAGAATTTTACAAAAATAATTAACCATTACATTACACAATATCACAGTTAATGACAGTTAGTATCACAGTCAGTATCACATTGTTAATCACCATGTTTTTGCTCAGTTCGACCATGGCTACACAGCATGTGTTAACTTGCCCTGAGGCATTTGAGACCCAAACTGACATGTAATAGTAGTGACCCTACCTTAAGGCTATTAAAACCAAGCTATTCTTTCCTCTATTCAGCATAAAAATATACATTTAAAAGGGTAAACAATCATACCTATTGCATAAGCATGCAATAATAACCCCATAGCATAAATATGATGCATAAAAAAAATTTATAAAAAACAAAAAACAAAAAAAACATCAGTGTATTAATTGCATTCAAGAGGTCAGATGTGAAAACTTATAAACAAATAAACACGACCTATATCTCTTAAGTTGGTTAGGACTTCCATCTACTCAAGAAGGAAAGCATTAAAATATGAGAAAATTGGGTTTAAAAAATTTAAATAAAGTGCTTCTCAAAAGATGCTAAAAGGCTTTGTAGTCTGTGACAAGAATACGATTTTTTTACTAGATTAAAAAAAGAAATCATCTATGTGCACAGCAAGAGCATTTTCCCTGATTTGTGCTAGAAGTGGAATCATTTATGGGATAATGCTGGTGTAAATGATGGCCTCTCACTTCTTCATTCACTCATTATATCATGACAAGGTGAGCTGGTCTGAGTATTGAGCACAGATGTTCCCGACATGGCAGCCATCCAAATCAATTATTCAGCTCCCAACACGAATTCAATTCTCCTGCTCTCATCAAAGGTGTGAATAGGTAAACATCACTCTCTCCTGCTTCTCCCTGATGATGGAGCTCTGAATAAAATGAGATGCAGGGATGGTAAGTGAGAGGAGAGTAGTTTGCTTGTGGGGCTGGTGTTGCCGTCCTCCCAACAGGCAAAGTGGGGTTAAGCACAGTGCAGATTATCCCGGTGGAATTGACAAAACACATCACAGATGCATACCCTTGTTGGCTCTTTCTGAAAGTGAACAGTTCTGTTTGTTGCCTTTCTTTGACACTGTATTTAAGTATAAATGGGATTTATTGGAGATTCTGATGTGCATATGGACGTTTATTGAACACAGGCATCTGCAGTGGGGTGCAGAACTGACAAGGCCTCACGTGAAGCAGACCTGGAATATTTTTTCACAATAAAGGCCTATTGTTTTTGCCTTCACACCTGCTTGTGTTCTGAAGGTGAGAGCTTTATCACCTCAGGTGCGGAGAGGATGTTGCCTCTCTTTTGAATGCGTGTGTGTGTCTGTGTGTAAGGGTGCGCGTGAGTGTTTGTGTTACTTTACTTTTCCTTTTGACTTGTTCCAAGTGTTATTGATCCCACTCCAAAAACAAACTCAGAAAGACAAAAAAATTTACTGAAAACCTGATGTGAATGAACATCATTTAACAATTTACTTCACTGATTGAATTTGCTCTATGCATGCAAAAACCATCCAGTGCTTGATGTTCTCCAAAAATGTTAAGCCTTACTGGAGCCCCAGCATCATTGTCCATATGAACAATAGCCAGGCTGAGCCCAAAAGTTGGACATTTCCAGCTGGGACTGTGCTTAAAGGACTTGCTTTGTTGAGAATCAACTGTATGATGTGGAAGAGCATGAAGGAGCCTGAAGAATTCAGAGGAACTATGAGGTGGAGTCTGATTTATTCCTCTTTTTTATCTCCTAGCTTACCTGTCTGTAATGGTCCTTCCTCCTCGTAGCTGTTCACTGTCTGCAACAGGAATAGTGAAAGCCTTCAGGGTTTCAGGGTTTTGTTTTTGGTTAGGAGAAACTTCAGTGATGTTCAGACTCTCCAAAGTTGGATCACTTGACAGTGAGCCCAAGCCACCCAGAGTTGAGAAAGAATAAAGGTGAGTTTTAGCCCTATAAAATGCTATTTTGTTGCTTATGCATGGATCCCAACACAGAAGCTGAGTAAACACACAGATTTGTAATGTAACCAGATTTATTTAAAATAAAAAATATATATAAATAAAAAATTGGGAGTCTATTAGTCCTGGGTTTTAAGGATATTGTCTTAAATAATTTTTACCAGCCCTGAAGCAATGAAGGTATATGTTACACAGATTTTTTTTAGTGATGAAAAAAGAGGGGTAGGGGAGAAAAAGGAGGAGATTGCAGGGTTAAGTAGAGAGGCCCAGGAAATATTGGAGTTTAAATATATTTCACTGTGGATAAAAATCTCAGGACGCTCAAAATTTATGCCTGATAAAATAGTTTAGCATGATTTTTCAAACTTGAAATATGGTTATATGTATATTTTTCAAGAGTAATTTTCTCAGTTGCTACTTTACTCCATAAACCATCAGTGATATATATAAACTACTGAAGAAAAATAGTTCTTCTATTTGTGTGATGTTTGAGAGGAGGCATACAGAAAAGGCTGATGTGGAAAGAAAGAAAAGTGAAGATGAATGAAATGATTGAAAGATGAAAGAAGTTAAGAGAGAGAACTGTACAAACACTTAGCAGATCATTCCTCAAGAATTCTGTTGTTCCCTTAATAGTCACTTATATTCGTTATATATGTTAATAATTAATATAACTAAAAGTTGACCAAAAATACTGAAAACCAAATGAAAGCTTTGAGTTTTCTTTCTATTTTCATGTTCTGTTCTCATCTACAATATTGTTTTTATGTTTTATTTATTTTACAAGACATGTTTACTTGCTGAGGTATAGATCTTTAAATATAAATACATACATTAAAACACTCCTATAAGGAATTAAGCCTTGGATCTATACAGGCCAAACCACATACCTGACTACTATTTGTAACTATGAAGCATACTTTTCCATTTTACCTGTTTAACATAACATATGTCAGAAAGCATGTGAACAAATCTTTTAGAGATTACATTGTGTTAGAGAGCTAATAGCAAATAGCAGTTTCACTCCATAAAACTTCCATGACTTGTTAGCTTTAAGTCTTTTAGCTCAAAGGAGCAAACTTGTTTTGGATGATCGACAACATTTAGGGAAAGAAGGAAACTCAGATCTTTGCCAACTATCATTTTAAAGCAATTTATGTAGCTGGGGTGAAGTAAGAATTCATTTATCTTGTTGTTTTATTGCAGTGAGAATCAACATTCCATCGGTAAAGTGACTAAATTGGCTAAAATGGTATCCAAAACTGACCCCATTCCCCTCAGTAACACCCACGATATGTCCACTGAGCTTCCTAAAGCAGTAAGGCTGAGTACCAGGGCTGCTGCTGACGCAGTGTGGGCTGGCTGCAAGCTCGTCCGCGGCCGCCTCTACAGATGGCAGGCACTCGCTCAGCCCTGGATCCGCAGTACAAGATGGCTAGATTGGCTCACATCTCCTCGCCACCGTCTGCACACATTAAAGACAGCCAGCTATCAGCACATCACAATGTGCACAAAAACAAATGGAATCAGTGAAAAGGCATTACATCCCCCAGTAAACAGATTTAGTAACACAGATTAAGGCTAGCTTTGGGGTATCTTACACTACAGAAGATAAAGTCTACTTTGAAAATCCTTTTTTTAGTCCAGGACTAGGCCTGATCTGTATTCGGAGAGCCAGCCATTTGTGGATTTCCCCAACTAGAAACCAATATTTAACAGTCGAGCTGGAACTCCTTTCCTCGACATGTGAAGGTGCATCTCTTTTCTCAGGCGCGGCTGAACCCAATGTTAGCATTGGAGGCCCAGATTCTGTGAGTGACAGGCAGAGCTGATGTCAGTGTGGGAGAGAGACTCTGACCTGAACAGAAGGAGGCTGGGGCTCGCAGCTCTCCCAGCTGAGGTGCCTGCCAGTGCAGATGGACCAGGGCTGGGACTGGGGCTCCGTGTGGGAGAGAGAGGAGCTCCGATCTGCACCAAGCTTGAGGGCCACTTCACTCCTCCCTCGCCTCTTCCGCTTCTTCTAAGGCTTCAACTGGAGCACAAGCGTCCTGCTATTTAGAAAACACTGCAACATGAAGCAAAACTGCACAGCTGAGTGAAAATGCCCTTATAATTTTTGGACACTCATAAGAAAAGGTGCCAAAAATGGCATTCATTTGTCATAAACATAAATAAATAAATAAATAAATAAATAAATACATACATACATACATACATACATACATACATACATACATACATACATACATAAACAAGCAAAGTTTAAAATACAAAGATCCAGTAAGAAACCATTTAGAATAACTTTTTAAGAGAGTCTGTGGGTCCACACTTCAGTTTCCTACTCTCACAACTGCACAAATGAACAATTATTAAAACAAAACAAACTTTTACTATTAAAAATGAGGGTGCAAGAAAGCGATGTTGGTGTGAAAAAGAAAAGAAGTAAAAGAACTTTCACACAGTGTAGACTCTAAATTTTTCATTTTATGATGGTTCTTCACACATTGAAAAGGCTCTTCATGTTCACAAATCATCTGACATCAAATACTGAAACCTGTTCTTAAACGATCATTTGAAGAAAATCCATGAGCTCATATCGCTTCTTTGATCTCAGATTAATAAAAATTTCACAAAAGGCATCAATTTTATTTAATTATAGCTGTCATTAGTTTGTTGACAGTTTCACACTGTTATGCCAAAGTGTACATTGATTAGTGTTGGTCAAGACTATTAGATATGAGTCAGAAATAAGTCTTTTTAAGAAAGAAAAATGTTTTGTAGTAAACTCTGAATCCAGATTTGGTTGTAGTTTGCTTAGATAATAGTCCAGCTTTACTTTCTACTAAAATTCTATGCTCTTTCTTTTCAGTCTTCACTTATATATACAGTATCTTTTTTATATATTAAAAAGGGCAAGCTTATACCTTTGTTATTTAATTTTCTGCACACTTTGTATCCTTAAGCTTAAAATTATAAACAACATAAATACGATAAAAAAAGTATGGTTTAAAGCTCCTATCACTCTTGACTGAAAGTGTGATTCTAAAGAAATTTCACTCACAGCATGTGATAAATAAATAGACTCACATCTTTAAGGACTTTTGTGTGACCACTGCTTCAGTGTTTACCAGAAGGCAGCAATGTGGTTAGCACTTCTAATGCATTTTACTTTATATAGCCATGTTCTTTTTGGGGCAGCGGTGGCCTAGTGGTTCGGGAGTTAGCCCCGCATCGGAAGATTGTGGGTTCGATTCCCTTACAAGTAGGTTGCCCTGAGGTACCCCTGAGCAAGGTACCGTCCCCTTCACTGCTCCCCGGGCGCTTTCATTAGCTGCCCACTGCTGCACGGTGTTTGTGTGCATGGGTTAAAAGCAGAGGTCCAATTTTGTTGTGGTTCATGGTGTGCAGTGCTGTGACCTCGCAATGACAAGGGGTGTCACTTTCACTTTCACTTTTAATGTGTGGTGATGTACTTATCAATGTACTCATCGTGGAACTGTCATGCTTATGAAGGCATTACATATATTAGTTTATAAAGAGTTTTTACAATGCCAGGTACAAACAATTTGAGGAATGACTGCTTGGTGGAACTTGGCGTTTAAGGTGTAAGGTCATTTTAGTCATGGTTCACCTAGCAGATTATAAGATTAGATAATGGTCTTCCTCTAGTCATCACCATGGGTGGCGGTGGTCTAGTGGTGGGGTACTTGCCTATGGACCTATGGATCAAGAGGTCCCAGGTTCGAATCCCACCTCTGGCACTACCTCTGGGTCCCTGAGAAAGACCCTTGACCCTGAGTTGCTCCAGAGGGACTGGGACCTGTAATTAGGATTCTACTAAATGCAGCAAATGTAAATCAGTCAGTCAGAGGAATACAGCTGATTCAGATTAGAACAGGACACACAATGTAAGGATTACATTACCAGCAGAGGGAGCACATGTTTTTCATGCAATGTCACAAATCTCACTTTTTTGATTGGTACTATTTTAAAAAGTTCCTCAAGCCAAAGGTGCTTAGGTGTGACAGGGCGTGTCCTGACAGCAGCGGTGTCCAGGGGAGCAGGCGATTCACTGGGGTGAGAGGGTCTGGCACTTGGCTTGAGTGAGGGAGTGCAGCTGCAGGGTGATGTATGAGTTATTCCCTCCACAGGTGGCTTCAGCCTGCTGGTCAAGGGCCCTGAAGACAGTTAAGTTCAGGTGAGAGACCCTCACACAACACTGCCTGACACCTATTTAGAAAACCAGAGTTTAGAAAACCAGAGGTGGAGGCAGCAGAGAGACATCAGCACAATGCCTTGGGTCCTGACTTACATACATATGATGCAACATGGGCCGCAGTCCTTCTTCACATCACACTCACTTGAAAAGATAATCAACCTGAAGCTGTCAGGTAGCTGTCAGAGTAGTGTAACTTGTAAATCTATGGAATATGATCCTCCACTATTATCAGTGGATCATATAGAAATATATATATAGAAAATAGAAAACAAAATGGTTGTGTACATTCAACACCTGCATCTGCTTGCTGTTTGCCCAGTTTTAAGGTTTGCCCCCTCTAGACACAGCTTTCCTGCTGGGTATATAAATCCTTATTCAAATCACAATACTAAGTCCATGATTCTGTATTCCCACAATATTTGTTGCTTTTAACATAAATGTATTTTATTATTTTTTTTTAAAGATCCAAGACCATCTATTAGCCATCTACAGCCTTCTTACAGTTAAGAGGCAGAAGGAGAGTTGGGGTTGATTGTTGATTAATAATGGTTGTTTGAAAATGCCACTATTCAGACAATGCAGTTGCATTAGATGGAATTCTTAAAAGGGCACTCGGTTTCTATGATCCTTTGTTACGTTTTTCACAATACATTAACACAGCCTTATTAGCTATAACTGTACAACTGCACCATTCATGCTACCTCTTCAAATTCACAACCATGGAATGATCATAAATTAGATCATCCTTATACATTTTCCCAGAACAGAAGAGTAGTCTACCTAATAGTGGGACCATGTAACTTCATTGATTGTTCTCATACAATTTGAAACCATCCACTGCTCTTTACACTTCCCTTTTTGTGTATATCAAAAAATGAACCAAAAATGCTCCAAAATATTATAAGCCATTTGCAGAATTTGCTTCTCCTACCGCAGGTTTTCTTTCAGTAATGGTGATTTGTATGTATAAATAGAAGATCATGTGTTTGAGTGTCTCTGGTCAAATTACATGCTTTTAAGTGCAAAAAATACACTGAAGACCTTTTATCGCACAATTGTTGTCCATGTGCTGAATGTAAACATCTAAAATGATGCCTGTGGAAAAAGTATAGCTTGTTTTTTTTCCAAATTTGTTCTACTCAGCATATTTATAGGAAATGTATTCTAAGAAATGGCACACAAACGCCATATTTAGAATCGCTCTCTTCTTATGTTCACTTAGAAAATCAACAAAACTTGTCATTTGCCTGGTGTTCATACCGTGTGCAGCTGTCTTTATACACCACAAAATAAATTATGCCAGACAGTTACTACAGTTCACTGTAGGATGCTACCAAGTATTATAGATATTGGATAGTACTTCTAAAATATTAATCAGGAATGAAACATGTTGTAGGTTATAAGAGAAGTGTTTAACTAGCACAGGAAAAAGTATACTTAATATAATATTATTGTTTTTTAATTATTCTGATTTAAAAGATTTACTTTGTTGTTTATTTCCTACATTTGACCTTATTGTGAAAAAGGATTTGTGTTCGTCATTGTTTAAAAGACAGCTGTATGAATCTTTTCCATTTATACATGACTTAGATCATCAGAAAGAGAGCTACTGACAGTTCGATAAAACTGAACAAAAAAAGAAGTATCATTACATCAAAAGTGCATTTCAATACAAAATACTGTTTATTATGTGTCTTCCTGGTGTATCATCAGTATCAGCTGGCATTAGTAGCTGTTCTGTGATGGCCAGGGGGATCCTGTGAGTGCTGGGATAGGCTTCAGCAACCTCAGCAACCCTGATTAGGATAAGCAGCTCATGGATGGATGGTATTAGCAGCAGCAGTGTTGCTTTAAACATTTAGGTGAGACAAGAAGTATTTATTTTTCTTATATTTAATGCTCTTGTCACAGTCCTAAATTCTACAAAAACAATAGGCCTTTCTTTTCTTGCTGTGTTGGCCTGATGAAGGTCTGTGTGACTCTTCCATCTTGGAGAAAACTCCCGACACCAGAACAACGTTGTTGTGGTGGATGATGCACAAATTTCAGACAGAAAGAAAAGCAAAATGAGCGTTTAGCTGCGAGTGTGAATTGCCTTTCGCACCAGACAGATTTTCTGATCCCATTATGGCTCCAGCTAGCGTTTTTAGTGCAAATTTCTCAGCGCTTGTGTAGATTGCACATGCTCCCGATGCCTAATGAGGGAGCATTAGCCAAGGGAGAAGCAGTAATTAGACCAAGCGTCAGAGAGGAGGACAGATGGCATGCAAAGACAAGTCTTTGCCTTCAGACTTATTGTCCCACTCCTTCAATGGATGTCAAGACATACAGCTTTTATTCCAGCTCATCATACTTTTGATACACTAATTACAAAACAGTTTACTTTGGTAGACTAAATGTGTTTGAAATATTTCTTTAAACACAAAGGATTTGATGTTGAGCACATTGCTAATAGATCCTTCAAGTGCTTTTTATCTTAGGCTGAGGGAGGCCAGCTCGACAGGCTGAACTGAAAGACACGAACACAGTTTACGTGGACAACCTTTAATGTGAGATCTCAGATATTAGTCAATGCTGTTAATACTTAATGAAACACTTAATGAAACATAGCCAGTTTGGTGTTTCCACACGTAACTATCATTTCTAATTTGCAAGACTGGGGAGAGCCTTCTTGATATATGAAAAGTAATTTATGCCTCTGTATTCATGCAAAATGTGATAGTCAAGTTTTGACTGTACATAATTAGCTTGGGACTATGTCATAATGCAATGTGTTTTATTAGTCTATTGTTTATGGTAATTTATTGTTCATGTAGTCAAATATTGCAATGTGTTCTGTATTTGTCAATGGCACATTTGAGTCTCTAATTAGGCTGTACGGAATCGTGAGGAAAATTGTGGGAAGTTGATGACAGCCCCATCAACATCTCACTGTGGTTTCAGGCTAAGTTGCAGAGTGTAAATGAGCCTCAGACGACAAACACTCAGCCATGTGCCCTGTAAGTGTATTTAGAAATTGTGGACGTGAATTCAGCTGAGTTATATACAGGAAGAAATGCACAGAGGCACAGACACAAACACATACAATTTTTTCATTGTCATGACTGAAAGTTCATGACAACATCCTTTAACTTTCTCAACAAAGCTGCTTTCTCTCTCTCTCTTTCCTTCCTCTCTTAATTTCTCTTTCTTCTCCTTCTTTTGATCTGACTTTCCCCCTTACTCTTTCTTCAGTTCTCTCTTTCTTCAGTTCTCTTTTTTTTTCTTCTGCTCTCCCTGTCTTTCATCTACCTCTCCTTGCCACTTTCTCCCTCTCTGTATCTCACCCCGCCTCTCTCTCACTCTCTCTCCTCTCTCGGGTACAGCTGTCAGTTCAGCTGCTGGATGAAAAGGTGTTGCATGGGCTCTGCAAAACTGGGCACATTCGTGAGAGTGGCCGAGACACACCATGCGTACACACACACACACACACACACACACACACACACACACACACACGCACACACACTCTGGGCCTCTCTCTCTTTCTCTCTCTCTCTCTCTCTCTCTCTCACACACACACACACACACACACACACACACACACACACACACACACACACACACACACACCGGATGCCATGCTTTAGGGGTTTCCTTATGGGTCTCACATATCATCCACAAGCTCACACACCCAAAACACTCACAACACTTCTGCTCCATGTCTCACTCCAGCTAAAGCTCCTGAATCAGCACAATGCAAGCTTAAAGGGGCCTCATTCAAAAGCAGCTAAACGGCTTTCATGGCGTTTAAATGTGACATTCTTGCCTAGCATTTTGTTTATTTTTCTTCCTTTATGCTGGTGTTGCCCCGGCATGGCCTGTCTCTCCCTCACACACCTGCAGTGCCCCAGGGGGAAGTCCACCGCCCAGACCCTGCACCCTGCACCCCCACCCCCCCAAACACACAAACTTCTGTTCTCTAAATATGGAGGAAATGAGCAACTTTTAGCTGAAGGTCAGAAAGTGCCAAGCTAGCCGACCACAACCAAAACTGTGTCGGTGCAGTTATATCTGTGTCATTTTCCTAAGTAAACCACAGCTCTTTGTTATTTAAAATGTTTTATGTCATTTCAGCACACAATTGTTTTTGGTCCATTCATCATTCATTTATTCACACATTGTAAAAGGCTTTAAAACGTTTATAGAAATAAAAAATAAAAAATTAGGTCACTTCTAGGATTATTTCATAGCTACCCTTAATTATCTCCTGATGAATCTGGAAATGGATTTCAAAAGCTATGGAAAGAGGCTCTAAATGTTTAGATTTTGATTTTCAAATGGAGTAAAGTTTGTGGTACATTTCAAGGCCTTATCACAAACACACAAGTATTGTATCCAAAGAAGCTGCAATATATTATGAAGTGTGTAGCTTTGTGTGAATGAGGGCATTAAGTGTACGTGCAGTGTGACTTTTTTGTTTTTGTACAAGTGTGTGTGATCAGCAGCACCTGGGACAGCAGGGACCATGGGAGCAGTGCCTGTTCCCAGAGTGCTGAGCGGTAGCGCCCGCCTGGCTTTGGCACCTCAGCTGTCAGCCCGTCCTGCTGATGACGCCAAGGTGTGGGGCGAGAGAGCCGATAATGAAGGTACCATCTTGTTGTCACGACAGATTGTTTGCTCTGGGCCTTTCCGAGGTGCCGGCGAGCTCTGTGCAGCTCCACGCCCCCTTTCTGCTTTCTGCCGCAGGGCTTGGCACCTCTGCCAGGGAGAGGAAGGTATTTTTACCCTACACACATCCATCAGCGCTGCAGCCCTGGGCACTGTGTTGAGTGCAAATGATAATATTTTGCCTGATGACTGACTCTATTTTGTGTGCATGTGTATACATGTGCGTGTATGTGTTTTTTTTTAATTTTCTAATCAAAAACAGTAAACACATTGGACAACAAAAAAATTAACTTTCACCTGCTCTGCGGTATTCTACAGCATCTGCAAACCACCACTCAACCTTTTCTTTTTCTTTAGCTTAGACATCTAGAGCTTTTGTGGTCTGTTGAGAAGTGAAAAAAGCCAGTATATGTTTTATTTACATTGCTCACACTTTCTTATAACAAAGTAGCATCAGGACAACAAGCCAGTTAACTTGCATCTGCTCATCTGTCACCTGCACCTGCTGAAACATGTAGTTTTGTAAACTGAGCAAGAACCTTTTAGCCAGGGTCATAACCGCAAAGGGCTTGGTTTGTCTGCAGATTTACATTGCATGCAAGGGAAGCTCACCTAAGTCTACTAATTTAATCAGCTGATCTCAGTCTTCAGTTGATGATGTGAGCTTTTGGTTTGGATGAACCTGCACTGACAGGCCCTTTGCTGATTATATTGGACAACGGATTTACAAGCCTTGACAAAAAGGAGTTTCTAATAATACTTTTCCATTAATATTGACATTTAGTTCTTGATTAAGCTTAATCCATGTTAACTGGCCCATCAAATGTAAATAGGGTTCATCATACATTAAACCAAACAGTGTGCAGTCTCCTATGTTTAAAAAATCACCCTGCAAAAATAAAAGTACATCGAAAGACTATGCAAAAAAATGTTTTTTTGCTTAGATTATTTGAGCCTCTTAGGACAGCCTTTCATTCTTTTACAACTATATTACAACTTAAGTAACTCACACAACACTTACATTGTAGTTAATGAGTAAGAAGTCTCATGATTAATAATTGAAAAAAACTTGGGGTTTAAAGGTAAATTAACTCCCTGAGATGGATCTTTGCAAATGCACTTTTAGCTTTTCATTTATATAGTTTAACAAGTCCATTATGCAACAGAAGAAGACGAAGAAGAAAAAACTGCCCTTGAGTTTTTCAGCTCTTCAAGAGGCGCAGAGCTGGAGAAGCTGAATAGCAGAAGACAGGGTCTCAGTAAGCCAAGCCTACAAAAGGTTGCTTTGTGAAATCTGTCACACACTGGCCCCTAATGAGTGTTCGGCAGGGATGAGAGACGCCCACTTCCCCCTCACTAATTGCTTTATTAATGGCCTGCCTGTTTTTGATATCGCCCATCCGCTTAAGCTCTATTTTGTTCTTCACATTATCTGGCTCTCCAAATCAAAGATACCTGACCCCTCAGCCCTCCATATCACAAGCTGGGAGCCTCGTAGGAGGCTGGGAAGAAGGCAAGAACACAGAGAGAGAGAGAGAGAGAGAGAGAGAGAGAGAGAGAGAGAGAGAGAGAGAGAGAGAGATCCAATCATGCTCACTATGACCTTATTAGAAAGAGGAGAGGAAATCATCAAACATTTTCAGCGACAAATCAGAGGAGACTTTTTCTCCTTCTCCATATTTATCAAGAACATCAGCGCCTGAAAACTTTTAAGGCTTTCAACCCACTGATGAAGAAGGATCATTTGAAGAAAACCATATGCACAGGCATCTGCTTCTCCTGACTCTTAGCTTACTGAAAACTATCTCCAGAGTCTCTCCAAGTGCACCAAACACTGTTTGTAAAAGGAAGGGCCATCTGTCTTCCACTCTTTCCCTTGCGAGGGCTTTTCTTGGCATGCTGAGATGCCTTACCTCTTCCGCCGACACTCGCAAATAAGTGTGTCTCCCCAGACAAGTCAGTGGCAAGCATTCATCCAACTCCCAAAAGAAGAGAGATATGGGCTGTGTAATCGTTGGACGTTCTTTGTGTGTGAATCTGTTACAAGTGCTTGAAGAAGAGCGCATCTCGCGCTAAATGTCACACAACGTGAACTGCCAACATATGACATAAAGTAAATATTTTCTTAAGCATAATTCTTGTGACCAATTAACTTCCAATCTGTTTCAACTTTGAAGCAAAAGTTTGTTATTTATATATATATATATTAATTATATCTTCCCTTAATTCTACACCTGCTACAAAACTGAATGTTAAGAGAAAGATGGGCTTAGTAGAAACATGTTTCATTTTTATATCAGATTCCTTTTCAGGTCTAATAGTGTGGAGGTGCATGTCTACTTGAGATTTGTCCTTAAGTTCCTGTAGTGTAATTAGAATGCACTTTCTAAGTTAATCATTCGAGCTACATAAACAAGGCTGATTTATACCTTGTCATAGCATGCTGTTGTAAAACCTGGTATCTCTAAAAAAAAAAAAAAGGTTCAGTTTAAAGTAACAGATTCATTCCAAAAGCCACAATTAAATGCTGATGCATATCATCGTTTTTTTTAACATTTGATTTTACATTTAGGTTTGTTAAGTTCAAGGCATTCTGTCAGATACTTCTATGTTCAATCAAGCTAGCCTAAACGTAATTGTGTTACACTCTCTGAACTGTTTTGATGGAGTGGGCTACTGTATTCCCTACCAGTAATGGTCAGGTGAAAAAAAGCTGTATTGACATAGGAATGCATAAAGACATCGAGGAGGAAGTCATCAACATGTGCTGGCCTAATTAGTACAGCTAATACAGTGAGCCAAAGTGCTGCGGCTCATAATGAAGCAGTTGTTTTGTGAACCCAGGCTGACGGGGATGCCTGCAGGTGTCCATTGTGCTCTCTCTCCAAGGGGCCTTTAGGAGTGGGAGGAGTGGCGGCTAGTTTGAAAACGGTCGCTCCGAAAAGACCTGGCCTGGATTAGCTTGTTCCCAGCAGTATGGGGCTATTCTGGGGGTAACGTCATTAGATGGCATTAAAGCGATTCGCTTTCCCCCCCATTATTCCAGAGATGCTCCACAGTGAGCACAGGATTAGGGGTAAAAGCAGCTTTAATTGACGGACTGCATCATTATTGATTTCCCCTTGACATAATGTTATCCTCCCCTGCTTTGAAATTGGATTGTGTGAGATTAGTGATACCTCATATCCTTGCATATCCTTGGATGGAATCTCTCTATCATTGCTTATTAGGCGGTTAGAAGAGAACAAAAAAAGTATTTTGTGTTCCAGTTTGCTTTGTTTTCAGTTTGTACAAATCAATAGTAAACTTACCAAGTGGGTTCAGCAGCTATGTTTAAGTAACCACGCCAAAGTAGTTTCACCATTCCTAATCACTTTTTTTTTTGTCCCAGAAGTCACAGTTTCTCGAACCTAATTGTGCATAATTAGAAATATATTGCCAGACTCAAGATTAAGGCCCTTAAATTAAGACCATAAAATTAGGCCTATTTTTTGTTGCCTAAGTGAGGTAAAGTGGGCCTCAAGTAAAAAAGCTCTCTTAGCTCCTGCTCCCTTCTTTAACTTCTCCTTTTCTCTCCATAGCAGGGAGCAGGAGTCCAGCACTAAAGCACTCCTCCATCCCTCTGGAGCCGTGCTGTAATTAAAGCATGATTAAGAGGCAGGGCCTGATGAATGTGTTTCTAAGTGCCCCACGCTGTGCTGCTGTCGAGCCCAGCGTGGTGGTTTTAATTGATTCAGGCTAATCAGTGAGCTGAATTAAAACAGTCACAGTTGTTTGGGAGAACAAGAGAAGAGGACTGGGCACCAGGATGAGAGCAGGCAGCATAAGGCCCAAGTCCATGCTGCCCTGTATAAATTCCAGCATGGAGACTTGCCATGCATCCAGCAGGTTGGTAAGACTGCTACTGGTTACTGTTCCCCCCCCACAACCCCTCGTCAGGTTGTTTGGGACAATGCTTTCTGTTAGCTTTTTCTATTCTTTTTCTAAAAGCATACACTCAGACTGGTTGTTGAGATGCAATTATGTCTAATGAGGCAGACATATGACGGATGCAGGGCCTAAATTATGTTTTTGAGTGCAGACTGTAGGGCCAATTTAGGAGCATGAATCACTGATTGTTGGGGCTGTCTAGAAGGCAGGTTCATTTGTTTGAAAGTGATGGCTTGTTACATGACTTCAGGCAAAGCCCTGGGCCAACAAGGTTAAAACGGACTCGTTTAGAGAGCTCTTTGTTGGTCTTATCCGCACCCCACCATTCAGACTCAGGTGATGGCAGGAGTCCTCCAGCTTGGGCCTCAAGGAAAGGAAGTGCTGGCCAGGTTCCTGACGGCATGCTTCAGGATCTGGAGAGAAGCCCACAATACAACAAGATGGGTGAAAGACTTCAAAGTGCAACATGGGTCATGGGTACTTAAGGTAGGTGTGGTCTTTCAGGGTGTTGTTAAGAAGCCATTGTTGTTATAGGACTAAACAGTCCTGAAGTGGTCAATGGCTGGAACATTTCAAATCAATCTGCCAGAAGTAAGATCAGTTGCCAAATTGAAATCAATAAATAATTCTTTACATTATCTGGAGGTTCTTCATACATTAGAAAGATTTTTCTGGCTGATACCTCTTGACAAAAAATCATCTAACGGTTCATTAGGGAATCAATGTAGTATGTCTGTTGCTTTACACCTTTTGTTTTTTAGTTTAGGCAGAATTTAAAGACTTTTTTCCAGTCAAGCCTACAATAATATGGAGAACTAAGAGAATGGATGAATGCAAAATCTGAGTAGTAGTGCATAAAAAGTTCTACATGGAAATAATACTGCCTACATGGAAATGATACTGCCATAACACTATGCAGCCCCATGCAACTGAAATCCTTATTAGTATATTAGTCCATCTGTGAATGAGAAAGAAGGAAAAAAGTTTCCTTTGATATAGTGCCACTACACTACAACATAAAGACAGATGTTTTGGCTATGGGCATTCTCTTCTGTCACAGATAATAGCAGTCTAATGAGGAAAGCCAAGCTGGCTGTGCAGATGGTATTCATGAGGCAGTTGTAACACACAGTTGGACAGATGACATGTCAAAAGATCTGCCTTTACGGTCTCCATTAGCCTAATCAGACAATTAACTCCCTTTGAGGGCTTCACCGGTATGTGTTGAGCACTGTGCCAGCTAATAAGGTACAATATGTGCAATACTATCATCAATAAACTACAAATCAAACAAACCATATATAGACTGCAGGGGTAATTGTTGTTTTGATAAAATGCAGAACATTTTGGGATCATTAAATATGTTTACAGATTCAGACATCTCCCAAAGGCGTAGTTTGTTTCTTGGAAAACCCAGCAGAGAAAGGTCTCTAATTGAATCAGGTTAAGCAGGTCTTGACCCAGAAAGATATTCTTTGAATGTAGACATTCATCATTTTATTTAAACTGTTTTATTAAATTAGGTATTTTTTCTTTATGTGTCATTAAAAATGACACATTTTGATCTGTAAATCAGTTTTAGTGTATTAGATTAACAAATTGATTGTACACAAGCTCCACTTAACAGACAGAAATACTGACACACACACACACACACAAACACACATATACACGCACCCTCTACCACCCCAGTAGGTCTGTGCACTGTAACAGGCACACCTGGAGACGCTCGAGTGCTCCTTGTGTGAAGCGTGTAGTATGCTAATTGTGACCCACGGGCACTGTGTGAAGGCTTGGTATAATTATCCATGTAATTGTCTCGTATTTTGTAAAGTGCCAGATCGTTTAATTCGGGATTAACATTTCTCACCTCCAACGGCCGAAAGCTTCGCCTCAGCTCACAGCCGCTCCCCTGTGGGGGACTTGAAAATATTCATATGCCCCGTTCTCTCTCTCTCTTTCTTTCTCTCTCTCTCTCCTTCTATTTTTTCTCCTTAAAAAACCCCCCAAAAAACAGGAAAAAACTCCTTCTGCTCTTGGCTGTGTACAGTCACCCTCTTCGGTCACCATGAGATTAACATAGTTTCCCTGAGCTTTGCTCATGTTTGTAGAGGGAGATGACAGAACTGCTTTCATTTATGTCAGTGTCAATTTTCACATGCTTGATGCCTTAATCCATCTCATGTTTGCCCACGACTGCTTGGGATGAGCTCCTTCTGCGGCACTCAATGAGCCTGCTGTTTGCAGCCTAGCTGTGAATTAAGGCTTTATCAAGCATCGCATCTCACCAGGGTTTGCTGTTTGTTTCTGAGGTCAGGCAAGGCTAACAGCAGACGGCTAGCTGGAAATAAATTCTACTAATGCATAATAAAAAAACATGTATCATGTTTGGATCTTACTATTCTTGTTTTTTTGGCTTTTGGCCTAGTGTTGCAAATGTGTCACTGAAGGCACAGTCTGGCTGTATTACTTTAGTATATTTAAAGTATTACTTTAAGTCAAATCAAATAAAACAATTGTTCAGTTTGTGAAAAATATAACAATCGATGATAGGACCAAGCAATACATACAGCTTGCAGTGACATGGAATTCACCTGTATTCCATTACTGAAATAAGCCAACAAGTAGGCCAAGCAGTCTGGAACAAAACCGATTAGGCCATCAGCAAGACAACGGAGACAGCTGTGTTTCAGGTGACACTAATCTGACAGATGCTAAACCACCTGACGTTGAAGAGTTTTTAATTTAAACATTGCTCAGTAAATAGTCTGCTCTCTGCTGATGGGAAGGTAAATAATGCAAGTCTGGACTGGTGGTCTGATCATTTTGGCGTGGCACCTGAGGCATTCACAGTACAACTGTATTTACACTGCTCTCACAGTGACTCAGAACCTCCTGAACCATGAATATTTCACGTTTACCGAAAATTCATGGCAGCATTTCTTTAACAGTCATCTGGCTCTCTGATTTAATAATTAACAGACATTTCATCTGGTCACTTTGTGCCCAACTTGCAGAAATGCCTGTCTGTAAAATGATAGATATGATAGATAGATACAGCGGTCATAGCAACTGTTCCAAGCAACTGAACTTTCTATAGTGTGCCAACTCATTGTTGGATTGTCAATATTTCAGCGTCATATCCGGGATTTGGCATTTCACGTCACCTGCCAGTCTCCAACCTTTGAATCCTTTTTTATTTTTGAAAACCAAAATATGGTCAATCTACCAGGTGGCCCAGAAATTTTTTTTTTAGATGTGATGAATAGCAGGATCAGATCTGCTATATTGGTTTTGGAATGGAGCTCAGTAGGAAGTCAATAACACAAATAATACCACTGATCCCTCCTTAAAATACTGTTTAAATAACCAACTTCACTTTGCATCACATCATCATCCTTATCCATTGATTAAGTTCAATGAAGTGCAATGGTTGATTTTAAGTTGTGATAGAAATTTCTAGCATTATTTGTTTAACCTTGCCACAGTGCAACGGATTCTATAACTCTGACTTTACCTTGGAATGGATCCAACATCACCATAATCAATTACCATGCTATTTAACCTTTTGTCACACTGTGTTTTTTGTTCTTTATGTACAGATAAGGAACTGACAAGGAGCACATTACCATCAACACTATGTGCTTCTCCAAACACGGCAATGATGTTAGAGGCATCATTATTGGTGCAGACATATAAACTGCCTTGTGTGTGGAACAACCTGTCAACCTAGACTCCAGTAACAATGACACACACAGCATGAATGTTGCTTCATCAGTAGTCCAAACACCTGTTTCAAACAAACCCTCACAGTATATTTGCTCAATTACAACGTAGGTAATTATTTAAATGTCAGTGATCATGATGGGGCAATTTCAGTTGGTATGTTAGTTATGTGCTAAACAAAGTAAAATTTGACAGCTCTAGTCCATGTCGGAACCAGTTGTGGTTAATAATTTCCGCTTGAACACTTTTTTGCCACATATAAGGCTTCTAGTTCAAAAGTCTTGTCATCAAAGCGGGTGGAGCAGTGAGGAAATGCAGCTTAGCAGTGAAGAACTGCACACGACAAGGTGCTTTCTGGCAGAGATTATATAAAACAAAACAATAAAAAGTAGGGGAGTTTTGAGTAAAAGTGTGTTAAATGTGTTTTTTTCCTTTCTTTCTAATTTTATTTTTAAGCATGCTGTACAGGCCTAAAGCTGGGGTGGAGGAACATGAGACCAGCCTTATCTGATCCAGACCACTTTAGGAAGACACCTGTGGAATTCTGGACGATAAACTACCACCTAAGTACTCATAAAATAAGATTTAGTGTCATACCATGGCAATCTTGACAGCTGGGAGCATCACTTCTGGGTACTAGCAATAATAAAACACAGGTTACGAGGTAATGGGGTGGGGGTGTTTATTAACAGGTTTTAACGGCAAAACTGTGCAGGTCAGAAACTGACAAAGCATGTAGTGAATTACAGTAAGACAACAGATCAGCTCTGAAAATACTCTGTGGACATGATTTGCCCACGTGATCTCCTAATGAGCCCAAATGTTGCAGTCATTTGCAGAGGTTTGAGGAAACTGACTGCTTAAGTAGCCAATTCCCTTTGTGAAGGCCATGATGTTGAACGAAGGCTTTTATTTGCTTACCTGCTGGTCCAGGATGAAAGCTAGTTTATTTGACACCTAATGTGTTGACAGGTGTCAAGGCAGGGTGCCTCTCCCTTTGTCTGGAGCAGAGAAGCTGCAGGGAGGAGGGGGCAGGCTCCCTCCCCAGACCCCTGGGGTCTTCCTGTGGTGGCGTATGTTTCCAGTGTAGTTCCCGAAGGTGAGGGGCCCTTAAATAGACATTTTAACTAGCCCAAACAGCTCCCTGGTGAGCACAATTAAGCCTTAAACACCTTTGTGTACCTCACTGTTTGTTTTCTTCCTCTGATGTTGATGCGTTGTTTGTTTTAGGTGATATGTTCCTATCTGATGGGTAATTTTTGCTACGTTTTGTAAACTGTGTGCAAAATTATTAGGCAAGTGGGTATTTTGAGGATTCATTTGTATATGGAAAACATACAGTATTATCAATTAATCCAAAATGTTAATTACCCTGAAACCTGAATGTTTTACAAAGGAAATGTGTGAACATTCTGAGGGGGATACATGTGTGTGCACAATTATTAGGCAACTATTAATGTGCACAATTATTATGCAACTAAATGAAAAATGAAAAATTTCAAATCTCACTTGTTAATTTTCATCTGTGATAAAGTGAGAATAATAAACGCACAACTCAAAATTTACAAAGAAACATTTCTGACATTTAAAAAAAATAAGTGACCAGTAAAGTCACCCTTCTTTTCAATAACTGTCATAATCCTTCCATTCATGGAGTCTGTCAATTTCTTGATCTATTAACAATCAACTTTTTGGGTAGCAACAACTACAGCCTCCCAGACACTGTTTAGAGACAAGTTCTCAGTAGGGTTTAGGTCAGGTGAGGAAGGGGGCCATGTCATTATTCTTTCATCTTTAAGACCTAGGGCTAGCACTGCAGTGGAGAACTAACATGCATGTGATGGAGCATTGTCCTGCATAAAAATCATGGTCTTCTTGAAAGGTGCAGACTTTTTGCTGAACAACGACTTGAAGAAAGTGTCTTTTAAAAACTGGCAGTTGGTTTAGGAGTTGATTTTGAGTCCATCTTCAATCCGAAAAGATCCAACAAGCTACTTTTAAGTTTAATAATACCAGCTCATACCAGTAGCCCAGGTGGAGACACCTTGCTGTCTAGTCGAAAGTGAAACTCTGTTACTGATCCAGCCCCATCCCTCCTATGTTGTCAGCAAAGAGTCACTCTCAGCTCATCATTCTATAAAGCCTTTGAAAAATCTGTCTTGAAATATTTCTTGGCCCAATCTTGATGTTTCATATTGTGTGTCTTGTCCCTTGGTGGTCAGGTGTCAGCCTTTCTTACCTTGGCCATGTCTCTGAGCACTGAACACCTTGTACGTCTAAGCACTACAGGTAGGTTCAGCTCTGGAATATGACAGTGCTGGAGGATAATGGGTTCCTGGAAGCTTCACATTTGATTCTTCTCAAATCTTTGGCAGTTAATTTGCGTCTTTTGTCTTTCAACACATTTTTTGCAACCCTGTAGACTTTTTGCAACAAACTGATGGTTCTGTGATCACGCCCCAATATCTTAGCAATTTCAAGAGTGCTGCATCCCTCTGAAAGACCTTTTACAATTTTTGACTTTTCAGAGTCAGTCCTATCTCTTTTTTGGTCTGAGGAAAAGAAGCTGCCTGATAATTATGCACTTGATATAGGGTGTTAAGGATCTCCTTAAGCTGCACCCTCCCTCATTACACAAATACACATCACCTGATCTGCTAAAATCCAATTAGCATTCAAGTTTATACAGCTTGGAGTTGGAACATAAAAATAATGATATGGTCAGAATACTCACTCACCTAATAATTGTGCACACAGTGTATAAAAGAATACATTAAAGACAAAACTGCACCTAAGTGCAGAGTCTTTCTTTTTTTTTTGCTTACATAAAAAAAGAATTTACAAACAAGACATGACTTTGTCAATTTTAAATGTGAAAAATCCAGATCTTATCAAAGTCATTTGTAAATCAGAATTTAATTAACATATATATCCAGAGGTGCAAATTCGGCAGACGTATTACAACAGAACACATCTCTGAGCCCCACTGGAAGATGGGTAAGAGAAGGTGCTAACAGTTTGATGAATCTTGGCACGTCTGACTACTATTACTTTGGGTTCTCATGGGAGATAAATAAAGAAGGAATGTTATCAGTGGCTGAATTTGAATTTGTTTCATCTCAGAGAGGTGATATAAGCTGACAGGCTAAATAAAGCTATAAAAGTGAAGGAAGAGAAAGGGATAGAGGCTACAAGTGGAAGCCACTATGGTTGGCAGAGTGGGAATGCGGCTGAGCCACATCTTTCCTCCATCAACTGTCAAGCCTCACTGGATCACGTCATGCTCCTCCCTCGCTGCCACCGGCACGTCTGTACCGAGTCTGTGCCTGCCAGGTTCACGACAGCAGTATTATGAAACAAATAGTTACTTGTGCAGTACTTTGCAAAAGTCTCTGGCACACAGGGAAATATTTTCAAACTGTTTACCTTGTTTTTACCAGTAAAACCATCCAAATAAATTAAATTAAAGAAAAATTCAGTAAAAAGTAATAAATATGGCTGATTTTGTAAGCAGCTAATATCTTGTGAGCTGGTTTTAAAAACACAAACTTACTTCTGGATCTTCACACAGTAAACTGTAGACTTTCACAAGCTGCACACCTGATTTAACTTAATTGAGTACTCATTAGCCATACCAAGTGTTAAACAGGAAATGATAAAAATTATACTGGGATTTCCTGAAAAGAGCTTACACAACATTTAAAAATAGAGTGTTTAGAAACACTAGTCCCTGCTTATTTTGTGTATTTGTTTCTGTATGTATTTGTGTTTATTGAAATTAAAGTTTTCTTAGTTTCCTTTAAAAAAAAAAAAAAAAAAGAAACCAAAAAACAAACAAACAAATATTAATATAATGGTATTAGGTGAGAACTAAGTTTGCACCCATTATGTAAATCAACTAATTTCAAGTACTGTTACATTTAGACAAACGAATATCTCATCAACCTGAACCAAACTGGGTGGATTGTTCAATAATCCATTAAAAAATGAACATTGCTGTGTAATGCCAATTAATACTTTTTACTTTCTACTTTTTACTGTCAAACCCATGGTTGCTATTATGTTTGGTCACTTCAAACGCTGCGACACATTGTGCCCTGTGCTGACTCCATATAAAGCTTAGTTGGAAGATCCCTGGTGGCAGGTTTATAATGCCACACAGAGTTCCTGATCCATGTAATTAGTTTGCCTGTGGAGGATATCTTGCACAGTAAGCATGGGCTCAGACTCACTGGGGAGTGGCTTTTTAAGATGCATCAGTGCCCTATGACCCTGGAGCCTTTCATAGCAGTCTTAGGCATTTCCATATTGCATTAATATAAAATGCTTTGTTGTAATAAGCTTAAAACATCAGACAACAAAAAACAAAAAAATGCAATTTATCTTCAACAGGATCCCTGACAATTCAGTAAGCTGGATTGCCAAAGGGCTTGTGGAGATTGTATATGTTGTTGGGGACAAATTGCTGCCGGGGGGATACCATTAACTAATCTCTTTCTTCTACATGTTTTCACCTGTATAGGAACTATGCAAAAAATGTCATAGCTCACCATTTCCCCCTCCAGGGGTCTGAAGACATATAGGGCATATATGGAGGAGTGTGAGGGCAGCTTACTTCAAATACATCAAAAGGAAGAAAAAACGACACATTCATTACCTAATATATCCTGCCAATCTATCACTACCATATTTATGCCATTTACTGCCATTTCATCCTTGAAGAAAAGTAAACACTAGACAGACTGACACATTTACAGGGAAGTGAAAATCCCTCATCTGCAAAATCTTTATTTTATGGCCTTGAATGTGACAATAATTTGGGAAAGGCTTCCTCAGCATCAACTGCAGATTGAGCTTTTCATTAGCTGGTTTTTGAGCTGAGGCGCCTTCCAGACTCTTGATTTATTGAGCAGGCGGTTGTGCAGTGCTATCATTCCTGACAAATTTGACAGGACAGCTTTAACACAGAAGTTTAGAGTGTTATCTGATCGAAAGCAACCACAGGAATCAGTCCAACTGTGGCTAACATATGCTCAACTGTAACACAGAGACCTCTTGTGGTTTCTTACTGCAGTTCATAAAAAATGGCAAAACATTCTGGGAAACATGACTACAGTAGAAATCTATACAGTTACATGAAGGTGTTACAGTTTTTAGGCTTATAGTCTTTCAGAATTTGCACAATATAAGCAAATACTGAAAAAGCATCCAGCTGGCACGTAAATGGGCTTGAGTTAGCGTACGTGTGAGGCAGGCCATCTGTAGGCCTTCGTGGAGAGATATCTATGTGAACGCTTGGTTTTTTTCTGGTTGGTTTACATTGAGCCTTGTCCTTTATTTGGCTCGAGTATGAAACTTTTCCCTTTTTAAACATTTAATGCAGTTCCCATCAAAGTAATCTAACTAAAACAGCATGCACTATTTCATATAGTAGAAACACTTAAAATAGCATGGTTTTAGTGCTACAGGCCACATAGACCAACATTTTAACTAGGCTGTATGTGCTAAGCATGACTTTGAATGAATTAGAACCAAAGGAATTTAATCTCATTACTAGTCATCTACTTTGCTCCATTTATGAAGCCTAACTAAAGATTTTTTTTGGTGTGTAAAGGGTTTGAGAGGCTGGCTAAAGATCTAGCAGAGAAATGAAGGTCCGTGCTACCAAAATGAATTAAAGATCAGCCAAACCCTGAGCTCAGGAAGTAAAGCTGAACAGGGTGTGTAAAGGGGGGGCGGTGAGTAACTACACCTTTTAATCAAAGCTGTTTTCCCTGGGGTGCAATTTTCACCTTTTTTGTTCTAAGCCTAAGTGGCACGGAACACCTCAGAAGCCCCAAATAGCACATAGAAATAGGTTGATATTCTGAGAGAATTTATTTTTTTGCTTCAGCTCTTGACAATTTAGGAGTTATCTTTCCAGTAATAACATAATAGATTTTTTAAATAAATAAGACATGCATTTCACACATAACTCAACAGGGATGGGAGCAGATGTAATGGCAACACATTATTTTCAGTGCTGTTAATGAATGTGTTTTCTATCATATTTCAGTGTGCAAATTATGGTATGAAGAGCACATAGGCTTCGTGTTGCCAGTAACATTGACATGGATAATGATGCACTAAGGGAGCATGTGAAATTTAGGCTAAACATAAGCCATTCCTTTACAGGAAAGAAAGGTTTTATGTAATCTTTAAAATTGCAGTCTGGCTGAACAGTAAAAATGACTCCCTTTAAAGGCTCTAACCTTCAGAGCAGAATCTTAGTTGATTTAAAGAGTATTGAGGACCGAGTTTAGTCTTGACTGTCATTCAATTGGTGGCATGTTCTTTGTAAATGAATATCACAAACAGGTTAAAGACAGAAAGTAATGCAAACAAATACAGAAGCACTAAATACTTTTAAGGACAGAGATGGAGGGATGCTTCAGCTTTCTAATTTTTAATTAAGATTTCAGATAAGGTTCTTTTTAACACTGCCTGAAGTGTAGGACTCTTTAACTTCATCTTTATCTTATGAAATTATATCAGACATAATATGAATTAAATACAATTAATTTATGAATTAAAGGTGTGCAGATGATTTTTGGACAAAAAAAGTAAATTATAATTAGGCCAGGAGAAAATGTTATAATAATAATAATAATAATAATAATAATAATAATAATAATAATAATAATAATAATAATAATAATAATTATTATTATTATTATTATTGTTGTTGTTGTTATTTATATATATTTTATTATTATTATATTTCAAAGTCTATTTAGTTTTTAGGTGATTTTCAAATAAATACTAATAAAAGTGTTGTGCTTATTTAACCATTCCCAACCCTCTTATTAAGGTGGCCCAGTATCAACCACAGGTATCACCCAAGACCTGGTTTGGCTAATCAGTAGTAACTAAATCAGGTTTAAACAAATCTACACAGTGTTCTGTTCCTCACTAGCCCATGATGCTTTTTTGAAAGAAAATAAAAACTTTGTTAATGTATTCTAAACATTGTAATGTTATTTTTACAAGCGTAAAACACACATGCATGCCAGGAAAGATGGTTTGAAACAGCTATCTTCAAATAATCTTCAAATGATGCTGCTGATAACTGCTCTGAAGGGGAACCTGTTTCCAACATCATTGTAATGAAACAGAAATGGTGTTAAGGGTAAAGTATCCAGAGGTGGATTAGTGCTCTGCCTTCATTCAGAGCTTCATGGCTTCATGGCCTAGTTTATCAGACCTGTGACCCAGTCAGTTCACACTAACACTGAGCCGCACTTCAGGTCCAACCATTAAGGCTACTGGTGCTTTGCACCCAAACAGAAAGGACTTCTATGTTTTCTCTCTTGTAAATGACACCATTTCCCATTTCAGTTTAGAGCAGATTTATAAAGTTATGGCTGTAAAAGTGCTGAACCCGCAGCCTCTTTGGTTCAGAGCAGAAAATATAAGAGGAAGACCTTTAACACTGAACCTCAGGGTTCACATTATTAGAGCATGGTCAGAAGAGTTCACAGTTACATGAACAAATATTCAGTAATTAAGTATAATAAACTGAGTCTTGGGTTAAATAATCTTTTCCTTCATACTTCAACAAAGCAGTGCGCTCACTACCGCCACCGTGTGGCCGAAACACAAAGCAGGCGCGTCGCTTTCCCTCGCAGCCAAATCCTGATCCACAATTTAAACACTCAGACTGTTGAATCGGCACTGTGTGAAAAAATTCAAACAACGGTAATTAAAAAGTACACCCAGTAAAGATGCAGCATATAGTATTTTATTTTTTTGTTTTACAAATGAAGACATTGTGTTAGATAACAAAAAGTAGTATTAGTAATAATAATAATAACAATAATAATAGTAATATTAACAAAAATAACAGCAATAATAAAATGTATTACTATCGTTATTATTACTTTTTGTTACTTTATTATTTTTATTTATTTTTATTATTATGTGCGTTAAAACCAAAAAATATTTTCATTTTTAAAAAAGGACTATATTCTGTATATATTCTTCATTTTTAATTTAATAATAATAATAATAATAATGATGATGATGATGATTATAGCAATTGCCCCCCTAGTGTTGCACTAAAGAGGAAGAAAAAAAGCCTAAAAAACTAAAAAACTAAAGTAGAGAAAGAAGAGCAAGAAGCAAGAGAGCAGATAAGAAACGAGAGAGCAAGCTACTTTTAATACTTTTACTCTGTAATATATATAAGCAAACAGATTTAAAAATCTTATTTTAATAATGAACATTTGACATATTGGATCAAAATCTACTCATTTGTATGTCATTTTAATGGATTGGGCTACACAGACACTATTATACCTATGGCACCATCAGGCATTTAGATCCCAATCAGATCTGAATAAAGACCATATTGTGACAGTTCCTCACTACAGCTGACATGACTGACTTTAGATGCCCTCACCTGATTTAACTATTACCTGCTGCTTATCAACTGTGTGCACATTAGGTAACCATTTAAGTATCTATTAGAGTAGATTAAAGTATACTGTGTTAAAAGCACAGAGTAGGCAGATTCATGTCGGTCATTGTGCTTTAATCTGTTTTGTGATGTACTCAGACTAAAAGTCCAATTTTCTCCACATTAAGAGGGTCAGCTAGAGCTGCAAGATGCTTTAATCTGTTGGAAAGATGTGAAAGAGGCTAGGCCACTTAATTCGGCCACCTTTTTTCAGGTAAGAAATGTTAAGTGCAGGTAGGTCAGCACCTCTATTTATGAAAGGGGCTGTAATCGGACGCTGTGTTGACTGCAGACCTATGAGTGTGTTGGGCAAGGTTTGTATCTCTTTCAAGCTCTTCCTCTGGGGACCTGGAGATCCTCCCAGGTGGCTGCTAAATGCTCTGGGAACCGTGTGACATCACTACAGGGGACTGACCTGCACTTATCCCACTGCCTGGGCAGGTATTGTCCCAACATGTCAAACAGCTAAAGAGCCAGTGATCCTCTTACATCCGCTCAGCCGTTCCACAAGGGCGCAGATGGAGAAAAAGGGAGCATGTTCTCCCCACAAAGTGAGCAGAGGGTTTAAGGGGGTACAGGGGCACAACAGGGCAAACAGCACCAATCAGTATGTCAGTCACATCTTTTCTGCTGTTATTGTGAAGAACCCTCCCCACACACACACACACACACACACACACACAAATCATTCTCTCAGTGTAGAACTGAGTGAAAGTGGGTGCTCGAGTAACTTGACTCAGTGTTAAAAGGGTCACTTGTTAACTAACAACATGAGCTCATGTCACCTCTAGGGTGACAGACCATGCAGTCAAAACAAGGGTTTTCTTCTCTATTCAATATGGCCCAGTGTAGCTGCACAAAATGGACCATCCACATGTAAAATCAGAATCTAGTTATCAGTCCGACATGCCTTGATTTTGAATTTGTAAAAGTGTTATTAAAGGCCATTGAGGCAAAATGAGAGCCAGACAAACACTAACAGGTTCTCTAATAAAAGGCTCGTGGTTATTTTTACTGCAATTCTATCAAACAAATCTTCCAAGCAAAACAGTCACATCTAATAATATTATTACAGCATCCAGTTCTGCAAGAGGAAAAAAAAAACCCCTACTCTTGACTCCTTTCTACAATCAGCATCACTGTTGTGCCCCCTAGTGTCCAGATTTAATCATTACAGTAACGCTGGTAACACGCAGGATTTATTTCCTGCATGCTCTCATATAGCAATAATTCAATCTGGGTTCTCATTTTCCATGTAAGTAAGTAATAATTAGCCTTTTCTAATTAGCAGTTCCAGCAAGATCGATTTTAAAACTGAGCTCAGACTGTAGAAATTAAATAAATTTCTGTAGGTTAAAAATGCAAACACATCTCAACATAACAGTTGAAAGAAGCCCAAAGAACGGATGGAAAGGAAGTAGCTCTGCAGATCCATTTAAGGGATGTAACTTACAACAGCTTTTAGCAACCCCATTTACCCACAGTGCAGAAGGCTGTTAAAGAGATCAAGAATTGAACTGGGAGTAGTAAAAACAAATGTGCCTGGCAGTTTTGGGATTTTATCAAAACAAATATGTAAAAATGCCTCAGGCATCAGACTTCCTAATCATAACCATTTCATGTATTAAATGTCTGCGAGTTAGCAAAAGGGGCATTCCACATTTCTGAAGTCCACCAACCCTGTACCACATCAACTTTCAGCTTCTCTAGCAGCACATTTCACATAAAAAAATTGCAACATTTCTGCAGGTTCCAAAAAATCCCATGTATTAAATACCTCAGGATGCAGCTTTTATTGAGGCTTGCCATTCTTTGAAAAGCCCCATGCAAAAAAGGCACTAGTTCAGAGGGAAACTATACAGAACATGAAAAATAGATTTACATGAGCAGTCCGGCAGAGAAAACCAGAAAGACGATCATTCACTCTTACTGTCATTCATTTCTAAACTGGACAGTAGAGTTAGTCCTACCCCCACTCTCTAGTATTTGCCCAAGGCAGTTGTACACAAGCTTTCCCAGTTGACATTAACATTGCCTTAATCACAAAACAAATTTTCTCCAGTGATTCACCAGTCATTTAAAAAAAAGACAGATGTACCCAGAAACGACATGAATACATACACAGGTGTAAAAGCATGAACATATAGATTGTCAACAAATCCTAGAGGTCCACAATTTCTGTGCACACACTGTCCACACACACACACACACACACACACACACACACACACACACAAAGTGTCAGTGCATATGAAAAGAAAATAATCATAAAAAAAAAAAAATTGCTTTTTACAAGTGCTTGTGGCTGCTACAATGTAAGGCAAAAAAAAAAAAAAAAAATTGTCTTTGGGTAAAAGGGAAAAGTGAAAAAAGGGGGAAAAAAAACCACACACACACCTTTCCTGAACACCATAAACAATCTTGGAATAAAATAGAGTAGCTAGCATATCTTAAAATAAATTGAAAAAGCTATACAGTATAAATGCTATATTATATTCACTGCTATTCCATATTGGAACAGATTATTACATAAAAATTGTAAAAACCAACTTAAAAAAAAAAAAAAAAGCCATCAATTCCTGAATAGACGGTAACATTCATCTTTCAGGGAAGATGAAAACACTGTTGTAAGTCAGTTTCAACATGGCATTAAAGCCACTGCTTCCTTGTTTGGAAAGAAGCAGCAGCAGCGAGGTAAAGGCACAGGTCACAAAATCCTTGAGCAATTCACCAGGTATGTAAAGTTCAGTCCTGACTGTGAGACAGCTAGCCAGGTCAGCTGGGAGACACTTCAGCAGGGATCACCACCTGCGTGAAAAAGGAGGAGCACGAGTCGCGGCCATTGTGGAGTTTAAAGAGCAGCTCTTCTTTCTCCTGACTGAGCTTCTGCATCTGCAGAGTTTGCTTCTCCAGTGTCTCCTGCAGCTCATTCTGTTCCCTGGACAGTTGACTGGGAAAAGAAGGTGAAAAAAAAAAAAAAAAATTAGGTCAAAAGGTAAAGGCAAATGAGAACTAAAGAACCATTTAAATAAAAGGAAGCTGAGGGTGAGAGATGTAAACATCCTCTTTTTAAAACAAATCTCAATGTGCATTACATTAAAGTGACCAGTAGGTGGGGCTTTACACTGGTTTACAGCCTGGTGGGCCAATGTTTTTTTTTTTGTGTGCTGTTTTCCAGTTATAACATGCTTGATTGCCTTTTTCAGGTTATTTCCAGACTTTCCAAGTAGTGCATTTGGGCAGCAAAATCACCAAATCGTGTTGGTCACCAACACTGCAGAACCAGCAGATGCCCCCGGTCTTATGTCCAAAGCAAGCAGTTTTAGAAGTCATCCCATGTCATAACAGTAATGTAGTATGCTTGGCTCATGAGTACATACTGAATTAGTGTTTGATAGTTCTCTATCCGAACTCTCAGATCCTCGTTCTGCTGTAAAACTTGTAAGACCTGGTCCTCCAGAGAGAGATTCTTTTCAGTCTGGAAAAGAAAGGAGAATTTATCATACATTGGAGTTTAGGTGTTTAAGTTTTGAAACAGAACATTATGATAAATGAAGAAGGGAAAAACATGGTGGTGGTGGTCTACTGGTAGGATACTTGGCTATGGCACAAGAGGTCCCAGGTTCGAAACAAACCTCCACAACCACCATTGGGTTCTTGAGCAAAACCCTTAACCCTGAGTTGCTCCAGGGGGACTGTCCCTGTAACCAGGAATTGGAAGTCATTCTGGATAAGAGCGTCTACTAAATGCTGTAATGTAAAAAAGACTATACATGATTGTTTATGATTATGGAATCATAAATTGGCAAATCCATAATTCAGAGAAATATTTCTTAATCCAGCAATCCTAAAATACTGTTTCATGTATTACTTAGTTCTGCAATCTGATTATGGAGGCCAGATCAGATGTGGTGGGACACAGTAAGAATGTACAGTCGCCAGGAACAGGATTAAGAAACCGCTCTAGGGTACTGCTCTGTACCACCCATTCAAAAATCAATCATGTGGAGTCCAAATACAGTGGTGTGCAAAGGTATTGGGTGCTCCTGGTTAAACTTACACATTGTATAATACATTTCAGTGAAAATAATGAATTCATTTCGCATCCAAGATCTATACTAAAGGTTTTTTGCCTGCCTAGAGGATATGTTAACTTTATAAAATCTGAAGAGTTGTTCAAACACTTCCGTACAACTGAAAAGCAGTTCCTGATTAACTGATGAAAATCGTTCCAGAGTATCACAGAGAATAATCTATCATCTTTTTTTAAAAGAACGTGCACAAATTTTAGGATTAAAGAGGTAAGTGCACATGTCTGCTGTCCTTATATACAATATATTTATATAGTCTATCTATAATAAACCTCAGCTTTTGCACCAGCAATAACAATGGCACTTTAAATGAAACCTAAGAACGCAAGAGGAAGAGGTCAGCTGTTTCCAGCCTGACCAAAAATGGTGAGTGGGAGTTTATACCAGTGCCTCCATCTGCCGCAGCTTGCTTCCCTGCTCTTGTAAACGCTCCCTCTTCATCTCTATGACAATTAACAGACTCTCCTGCTCCTGTTCCCAGAATGGACCAGGACTGCCATGAGTCTAACATTGAGAAAGCAAGATTAAGTAAGAATTTTTAAGAACAATGCACTTAATTTTTGACCACATTATACGGTGTTGGAAAAGCCTTTGCTTTGTGTCTCTTCCAGCTGTCACCTCAATGTTCCTCTGAAGGTCTCTCTGCAGTGTGGACTCTTTCACTCGTTGCTTTATCTCTGTGAACTGCTTCAGGTCTGCTGTCAGTGCTTCAATCTGTCCCTGTCGAGAGTTCATACCAAGTTCTCACCATAAGATCCATTGGTATGTGCAACATGACACCACAAGAGACAATTCTTTTTTTCTCACATACATTTCAATAAAAATACATGAAAACAGGTTTTCCAGCACTGTAATAGCCCCACCTTCAGAGCATTTTCAGCTGCCATGTATGCTTCATTTAAAGCATTCTTCTCTTCGTTGTGCAAGTGCTGCATCTCTGTGGAGGACAAATCCTTCACATCATTTTTGCAACATACATAAATAGGAAACTACATTGTTGCTGCAGGCGGTATTCTCAGACCTTCTTTATCTCTCTGTTGCTGCTCTGTTGAGCTCCTCACCCGGTTCTCATGAAGATTACAGAGCTCAGCAGCAGTCTCATTCTTCACCTGTTTATATAAATGATCATATGTTGTTTAAGTGATCAGTGATCATGTGTGAGGCTTTAGATTGGTCTAAAATCACCAAATCTATATATGGATCACAGGTGGGGTCAACTAGTCTTAAAAATGTTTGAGACATTCTCCTTTTCGTAAAAAATTACAATGTTTCGGGTTCAGTATATGAACTGGATTTAAAAATCAACCACATTATCACAACCCATACATTTATTTTTTGTACCAAACAAAACAGCAATAAATTTGCTTTGGGTTTATTACTCAAGTCTCTGCACTAATTATAACTAACTTCCAACACAAGGTTAAAATAGCTATCTCTACATAAAGACGGCAACTGCAGCATTTCATAACGTTTACCTTCAATTTTAATGTGCTAATAAACCAAAAGGTAAATGTCAAGGTTATTTGCTATACAAATCCATCAATCAAGGGATTCAAGTCTCCATGCACAGTAAATAAACATGCTTTCTTTGTTTCTCTTGTAAAACAAGCTCTCTTCAGCAGTGTGTTTGCACACACAAAGCCAACTCTCTTTACAAGGCCATGAATGGCATGCCTCCCAGTGAACAGGTCTGGCTTTGCTGGTCAGGAGGTTGTAACAAGGATGGATGTGCCAAAGCACTTTTACTCTAAGCTTTGCACAAGAGGGAGTGGTAACAGATCCTACAACAAATGCGCACAGATTCAGCAGGGTTTCCAACCAGTCTGTAATGGAACAGGCACGGTTTGTTTATTACTGGTGACAGTTTCACAATATATGACCTGCTGATATCATCTGGCACTTGTTCTGCTTGAAGCAACATGTCCTTGAAAAACACTGGTTTCCATCCAGAGGCAAGTGGTAACTTTGAGAGTCAAAATACCAATTGAGACATGTTTACCAAAAAAAAAAAAAAAAAAAAAAAAAATCACACTGGGGGAAGAAAAAAAAAAAAAAAGGATCACACTGAACACAAAAGTACCTTCTCAGCGATGCTGTGGACTAGTTTGCAGAGCTCTCCATGGCAATTGTCCTTCAGGAGCTGCTCTCGCTCTTTACCTGATGCTGTCAGAACTTCATACAGAATTTTCAGCTGCTGCTCATGCTTTTCCAGTAGGGTCTTAGAATTAGTGTAGTGCTCCTCCAAATGAAGCTTTTCTGGAGGAGAAAACCTGTTGCTGTGAGCCATAACAGACCTCAACTATCTGCTTTACAGCCCATATAAAACAATATTCTCTCATCAAATGTGTAGTTTAATGTTCTCCGCTCTCTAAATGTAGCTGATAATTTCAGAATGCTCTTAAGTTAGCTTCTAATGTAATCAAGTAATGCAATCTATGCCCTAACATCTGGCTCCACCCAAGCTGTCCATTCCTACTGGTTAAGTCTTAAACACTCCTGTTCATGAGGAATTGGACACTGAAGGACATTATATATAACAATCAACAGAAGAGTACTTATGGTGTTTTTTTTTTTTTATTATTATTTACACATCACATACTCGTTTTATAGGTTACAGCATGTCATACGACACCAACATATACATAATCTCAAACTGAATTGAGTCTAATGCCTCAATGTGGTTTGATGCAAAGGTGCGACAATCAAGGCATCCAGTTTGCCAATTAATACTCAACGCTCCCTTTACTTTGCAGCTACATAATTGTAGCTGCAAGGCTAATTAAAGACACAAATGCCAGAAGCCACATGTCATGTCTTGAATGGGTCACATGTTGATTAGCTACCTTTGGGTTTATTGGAAAATTTTGAAAAGGAATGAGCAATTCTCTCATGCACAAACTATAGGTGGCCAACGCCACAGAAGTTGAGGTGGTCTTCACATTGCTAGAAGAAGACCTGAAGAACAAGTGTTTTGCAGCCCTGTTTATTTAAGTTCTTTAGCTGTATAAAAGTGAGATTATTTAACAGTCAGTGCCAGGAGCACAATACTAACTTTGTTTATATTACATGATGTCAGATACAGGAAACCACTCACCACTTCCATCCTGAGCACCACTGCTCTCCTTTCGATGCGTCTCATTTTTTGCTTTGTTTTTCTGTGCAAGAAGCAGACAACAATATTATGTGGAACACTTTACAGATTGTAAAATATTGAAAAGTGAGTGTGCAATAATAAACTAACTGATCATTAAAAGATTGTTATATTTATTGCTTATTAAAGTAAACAATGACATTTTAAAATGTAACATTTAAAGCTAGCACAGAAAGTAGCATCCAAAACTTTCTTCTCAATGTTTAATATAAAAAAAAAGTAAACAATAATCCTTTACAGCAAACTTTTAAAAAAAAAAAGAAAAAAAAAAAAAAAAAAAGGTGAATGTGGCAGCAGATTTTCATAGCTGGATATTTAATCACACCCAAATCAGCCTAAAACAATCGAAGAATTACATAACCATGACCTCATCCACAAATTCTTTGCAGTAATACATTACACTGAGAGGAGCACCTGGTTGTCCAACCAAACTCCACCCATCTGATGATGTCTTTCCTGACAATGTGACGACATGTTTATGTCCCAGCGAGTTTAAGCATGTTAAGTGTGCCTAACTTCCAACTATTCTGTGACAAATAAGGCTCCTGCCAGATACACATTCAGGGAAGAAACACTTTGACTGCACACTTTTTTTTTACTGACTTTTTGTTTGCGTGGAGTTTATTTAAAAACCCATCCTCCAGGAAAAGCATTTTTTATTTAGCAAAAATAATGATTGAAGAAAATATGTTGCTACATGAATACAATATTAGAACTATTCAAGTATGCCTACTTAATACACCTCAACATAGAAAAGAACAGCACCAAGAGTATATCTGTTTCTTTCTAATGCACTTTTTACCTACAATAAAATGATTAAGTTCAAAAGTGAGAGTTGTTCTCAATCTCTAAACAGTAAAGATGTGGCAATGTAACAATAAAAGTTAAAACAAAGGAATTTGAAATTAAATGGTTACAATTAAAAAAAGATTTTTCCTTAATATGCTTCAATACTGATACTGTTCAAGGACAGTCAGTAAAGTAGAAAATCATCCAAATTGTACTCATGGTCCTATATAAACTGCAATAAGTACAGATTAAAACATAAAATGTTTTTTATACACTACATTTAGTGTAAATGCCCATATTAACCATGGGTTCAAATATAGAGAGATTTAAGAGAGACAATTGTGCATTGCACCATAAAGAAAGAAATAATCAACAGATGGACAGGATGGAAACTCCTGTTAATGCTGTGGTTCTTGCTGCAGACAGTGGCTGGCCATCCTAAACTAAACAAGAAGATATTGAGTGATCATAGTTCCCCTCATGCATTTCTCCATCATAAATTCTCCACACTTTACAAAAAAAGCCAACACTTTTCCAATAACTTTACAAGCATTAAAATATAGGTGGCTGCTGAAAAGCCCCATGTGAACATCACTGACATCCTCTATGACCTGAGGGAATCTCTAGTTCCACTGTGAATGTTTAATGTTCGAACGGGACCCTGCTGTTCACAGGTGACTTAATGTTTTGAAGCTTTTCTGCCAAAGTCAAAAAGTCAGATATATACAAATGGTGCCAAATGTCTCAGAAGTGAACAATTTTACACAGTTCAGTTAGAAAAAGCTGAACTCACATCTTCCATCTTGTTAACAAGCTGGATCAAAAATTCTACATACAATGGAAACCAGTTAAAACCCAAGAGAACAGAAGTTCATAACATTTTTAAAAATGAACTTTCAAAATAGCATTTTAAAAATGAAACGGTCTCTCTCCACACTCACTTCCAAGGGTCTTTTATTCACTATCTTTCATGGAAATTAACTGCCAATGACCCAAACTGAGCATCCCACACTTTTCAATCCAAAGACATGCTACATTTAAATCTTTTGTTCTTAATTTGCATGTTTGAGTAAAGCTAATACAGTGTAAAACAGCAAAGCTCTGCAGATTCAACAAACTTCAGGCAATTTAAAATGACCAAATCTTCCCCTTGAATACAACTGAAACCACTCTTTACTGATGTTTTACACAACTAACAAAACCAAAGTTTTGTTTCTCCTATGATCAAGCATGAAAAATCTGCCTTTGTGGAGAAATAATTTCCTGTAAAACCACTTTTCCCATGTTAACCTAACAATTACTCAATTTAAGCATGTGTCACTGTAAGTAGCCAATGAAGTCAACATGAAACATTAGAAGTGCTGGCTCTGCTATGATAAATCCAGATGTCAATCATAGCTTTCAACAATGGAGTTATGTGGAAACCAAACTCTAGTCTGGGGCATCATAAGCAATCTAATCATGACGATCTCACGACTGAATGGGTGTGATATCTGTCAGCAGACTCCAGTCTTCCATGGAGCTGTTTAGGATAATTTACCACTCCGTACAAAAACTACAGGCACAACCCAGATGATGTCACCTTACTGAGAATTCAGAAAAGTCAGCACAACACAGCTTGCTACAGCAGAGGCATCTCGCTTAACCTTAATGTTTCATAAGTGGCATGAAAAAAAAAGAAGCATGAAAGCAAAACTCAGGCAGGGATTGCTTTAATGACCTTAAGCAGCTTAAACCACAACAAGCCATTCCACATTTGTCAGCCCTCTGAAGCAAGGCACCAAATGCTCTGCAGTGTTAATGAACCCTTGGCTTTATTACTCACTGGCCTACATGTGGTTGTGTGTGTGTTTTTTGTTGTTGTTCTGAATGAAGTGTGGCTTTCCTGCTTTGGCTGGTGGAGACTTTCACACTCCTCCAGTTGCTCGTGTCAACCACACTCTCACATGGCTTTGTGAGGATCTCTGCCTGGACGGGGCCTGCATGTGGGTCACATAAGAACTTGCACAGGGGTACTGAGGGCAGCGTGTCCGTCAGATCCAACACGAGTTCGTCTAAACCTGCCAACAATCTGGGCTTATCAAAGCTTTTGCTGAGGGCACACTGGAAAATGTGACCAGAAGAACTTGCTGAAGTTATGAGATTTCGGTTTGCATAAAAAACATTTAAAAAAATGACTTCCCTAAAAGTAAGTATTCAAGTAAGTACTAACTAGCTTGTACGATTGCAACAAAGCATCACTCAACAGATGTGTGTATGTGTTTGGGGTTCTTTTGGCCTAAAATTTAGTCATGGACCGCCAGATGCAAGAGTCTAGGGGAGACCTATGGGAAAGCAGTGCCGTCACCAGTACGACATAGTGAACATGCATAAAAGGGAAGTATTAGATGGGCAGAGTAGAAGAAGATTCTGCATAAATGAGTTTAACCAAATAAAGGCATCATTTGAAAATGAACACATCTGGATTTATCTTTACATTAACTGAGTAAATGTAATAAGCTACTGCACGGCTCTGTTTAAGCACCAATCAGAATGAATTACCAACAATTCTCAAGTTGAGTAAGAAAGTGACTCCCACACCTGTGGCTTCTGGTCTCTCGATACACACAGATCTTAAGACTCAAACACACTCCTGAGCAAGACAGAACAAAGCAGATTATATGAGCTTTAGTGGGAAGGTGGTGAAGGTTTGTGCATCTTGTAAAATGAAGGAGCTTTTGAGAAAGTTGTGTGAATTATATGGGCCCATGCTGTAAATGACCACTCAAAAAAGAAAACAGTAAATAAATAAAATTCCAGACAGCGATGAACGTCTCGCTGGTGTCGGGAAGGTCTGGGTTTAACCTGCTCCACTAACTCCAGGCTAACGGTCTTCAGTAATAAAAAGGCGGAAGAGCCAGAAGTTGCCTTGTGCTGATTTACGGAAATTAATTTGCTGATGTGGAAACAATATTAGACACAACCGCTGGCAGCCTGCACGCCTCACATCTGCTTCCCATTAAACAGAGGCGGACTGAAGCCTGAAAATCTCCCAGTCTCTCTCACTCACCAGCACACTCGGAAGAAAGGAAGTGAGGAGCTCAGATGAAGCACCAAACTGCCTTTAAAAAGTCTCTCACTTTCGTTCCTCCAGTGTAAACACAAGTCTGTCCGCTTTCCATTCACACTGTGGGACCCTGTGTCCCGAGTGAAGAAGTGAAATCTCAAGTAAACTCACCTTTTTCTGACAGACGTGACCGCACGTCTTACTGCCGTGACACCCCATACCTCTCTACCTCTCTACCTTTCTCCCCGGACTACTGATCTCTCAGCATGAGCTCCCCTCTCTCTCTCTCTCTCTCTCACACATACACACACACACGCGCGCGCGCTCGCGCTCGCTCTCTCTCTCTCTCTCTCTCTCCCTCTCCCTCTCTGTTTCTTTCGCTCACACACTCACACACTCCGAGGACGCTCCTGAGAAAGCAGCGGCTCTCTGAGGGGCGGGAGGTTCAGCTCTTTAACTCGTAACCTGTTAAAACACGGAAACGCGAGATTGGCAAGAGTTTCTCACGATCACGTGGTTAATTTCCTACAATGTACAGATTAAAAACATCAAAGAAATAGTTCCATTGAATTGGTTTTGATTGGACGGTGTAGGGTTTAAAATTTACCGTAGTCACTGTAAAAGCTGCGCAGCTCCTATTTTTTCTTCTTCACCCCAAGCCGACTGTGTTAGGCAGGGTTGTGATGGCAGGACTGAGTGTCTTGTATTTAATTTTTATTGACAGTTCTACCTTCCTCTTTCTGTTAATTGTATATATATATAAAAAAATATATATTTTTAGCTGTTTGTGGTTTTGCATCAGATGGTTTTAGATATGCTGTAACCTTCCATGTTATATTAGAGACAGAAAGTTAATAAACCCAACTTTTGTTTTTTACTGTTCATAATTTTTTTCATCTGTATAAACACTTTGAGCTTCTACTTGTTTAGTAAAGTGATATTCAAATAAAATTGATGATGATGATGATGATAAATATTAGTAGTATTAGCAGTGATCTTAATTCTGACCACATTTTTCTGGCTCTAGTATATAATTCAGATTACCCTAAAGCTTAACATAATTTATGTTTAAATCTGGGTAATGTCATACTAAAATCAAATAACAAATAGCACTTTAAAATCAAAGATTATACTTTATTTTTGAACAGATATGATGTAATGGTTAGAGAAGAGGGCTTGTAACTGAGGGTTGGCAGTTAAATCCCCTGGACTGGCAGGAAAGATTTTGGCGGTGGGGTGTAGGTGAACAACGCTTTATCACTCCTGCATGTACAGCTGTACTGTTCTTGGGCAAAACACCTAACACCAAAATTAACAGCCCAGGATCAGACAATGGAGCCCACTGCAACTGCTGCCGGTGAGTTCATCACTGGTGTGTAGGATATGGGACATAGGATGGGTTAAATGCAGAGGACAAATTCATCACTCACTGTACACTGTGTGTGTGTGTGCGTGTGTGTAAGCACAGACATTCCATTTCATTTAATTAAAGTATTTGACACAATAATTACATTATAAATATCATAACAATGCAACATTTGAAAGATCAGGTTTCCCTCCTCAGTTTATGACCTTTTAAATGATCATCTCTTACTTTGTTCAGCCATATCAGATTGCTTACTCTAACTTGAGCTTATCAGTTTGTAATGGAAAAAGGTTACAGTAGAGTATGATATGCCACAGTGCCCCTGGTAGACATGCAGAATCTATTTTTGGCCTCTTGGCCTTCTTATTTGGTTTATATTAAGCACTGGTGTTATAGCCTACCTCAGCCATGGATCATCTTGGGAATTTGAAACACTTTCATTTTTCTCAAAATCCAGATCTATTTATAGCAGAGGGCCCTAATCTGACATAAAAAGATTGAGCAGTTGTTGCTGTGTGTGAACACAGGAACTTTCCATGGACAAGCAGCTGTGAAGTCTCAGTTAGCAGTAAGCCGTGCTCCCATTGGCAGAAATAATAAAGTGGCAAGCTGTCTGATAACTCTGCTTTTACACGGCTATCTGCAGAAACAATAACACCACATTCACATAAAGCAGTGTGTGTCCACTAAACAGGGGGATAAGCCAAAGATACAAGCAAATCACATATGAGGTCATGCTCTTTACAAGGAGTAGCTGAGGCGTCAGATCATTTTTCCCTTATCAGGACACACTTCAATCATGCTAATATTCAGACTTAAGTTGTGTTGTGAGTAAAATCCCCATTCATATGTGTACTATAAGACCTTAACAAAAGAATGAGCCCAGAAAAGGATTAGACAGGGTAATTCAAAGCCCAAATAGCACCAGTTCTGGGAGAAAGCCGAACAACACCCAGCATTTATCACACGTTTAACAGCATTTATATAAAAGCCTTCACATTTACATTTAAATACATTTTCAGCAGGTAGAGCAAATTCATGATTTCATTATCTTACAATGTTATTATTTGATGAGGATTATTATCCGGAGATAAATGCTAGAGGACAGTTAGATGCCAAGGTATGGTTAAATTTTGGTTAAAGTGAAAATATGTACTTGTCCCCTACCATGTACATACTTCTGCATTTTGTAATGCAAAATTTCTATTTATTGCATATTGTATATGTTTTATTGTTTCCAGTCTGTCAATTTAGCAGGTAAATAGGAATACTTTTCTAAAAGTGGCATAACATTTGTTTGTTTTTATTTCCAAAAGATGTAATTATCCAAAGATATTAAAATGTTGTGTTCAGCTGTATAATTTGAAATATATTCTATTTATAAATAGACCTGTATGTAGAGAACTACTCTCAGGAAAGCTGCCTCTCTCAGCTCCTCAAAAACAGGCAGACTCGACCTCTCGGTCGACTGTGAGATAACATTCTTTCCACTGGCTCCTGGAGCATGTGTGAGCTTTCGCTCTCACACACAATCCCACATGCTCACAGGCCCACACAGAGGCAACAGCTCTAGGGATGATTCTTGGAAATGAAAACATAAATCAAAGAAAAGAAGGTCTAATTTTAAAGCTTAAAACTTTAGAAGTTCAGCAAGGGATTTAAAGATTACAGGTCCAAGCAAAACTGCATTATTTATCTCATATGCTTGATTAAATTGTTTTCAATTTCAATTGAGTTTTATTGTTTATCTACAGCAGTTCCTAACCCTAGTCATGGAGTACTCTTACCATATTACACTCACTACACTAGCAATGCATTAATTTTGGAGCATTCAGAAGTCTAATTAAGTGAATTGAATTTATATAGTGCCTTTAACTGAAACTGTTACAAATCAGCTATGCATAAATTGGGTCCAAGCCCCTAGTAAGCAAGCTAAAGGTGAGAGAAGGTAAGGTATAGCTAGTGGAAGGACTCTGGAAGAACCAAGCCTTTCGTCTTGCCATGAAGTAAAATTAATAATAGTTTGATAAGGAAATACTGGAATTATATACCATTTGAGTCTGGAAAAAAAAAACCTCAGAAACAAGAAGATTGCATTTCATGCCCACATTTGAAGGATTTAAAAGGATCTAACATAACCAGACAGGCTTCAGTGATCTAAAGTGATCTAAAAAAGGCCAGAAAATGCAGCCAAGCCCTCCTGCAAACTTGGCTAACAGGCAGGGCAACAGTGACAATTGTCATAGGATGATGGGCAAACCTTTGAACTTTTGTGATTTTTGTTTAATACCTCAAAACCAATGTTGCAGGTGAGTTTGGCTGGGTTTCTCTGCTTTTTATCTCACCAAAGACTGGCTGTTCAGTTGTCCTCAAACCAGTCCTCAGGACTTAGCGGAGAGTCTACGTTTCTGCATTTTCTGCATACTGCAAATGTTTTTTAAGTTTTTATTTTGGGGAAACAATAATATACATTAAACACATTTGAACACTTTTTCCTCTCTTTCGTTATGCAATCTATGAATTGCCTAATTTGTTCTCTCTCTATATATAGAAATGTTCTCTATAAAAAGCCCATTAAATAAACTTTATACAAATTTTATACAATATGTGTCAAAACTTGCTAAGACTACGAATGTGAGTTTATGTTAAGCATGCCTTTTGGAAACTAAGTCACAGTGTGGAATGTACTTAGCTCTGTACTGCTTTGAGACAGTCTTTGAGAAAGGGTGTGTGCTGTGTGGTCTTGTGTGCTGTGCTGTTGATAAATGGACACAAAACTGCAATTGTGAATTTTGGGACAAGTTGTATAACATTGCAGGGCAAGAACTGCGAATACACTATTAGGAACTGTGGCCAAATTACTCTTCATTTCTTCATTTCACCAGAACTAGAGTTTTTTTAATCACTTCTAAAACTCTGCAGATATTTGGCTTCCAGTTTTACTACATCCTATAATTCACTAAAATTGAACCATCACTACAATTAGCTGAAAATGTACTGAAAATGAGATGGTTGATGATTTTTACCTGCTTTATTATACACATTTAGAAAAGTGTGTACACAGACACATTATTGACAGCCAGTGTACTTCATTTCCATTAATATGCAGATACAGGCTAATCTACTGCTTATTTAGAAATTGAGGGATGGAGGGTATTGAGGGATAGAGATTGTAGGGATGGTATCAATGGGGCCATTCTCAGTGCCTGATCTTCTCTACACACACCATTTGGAATTGTGGCCAAATAGTTCAATCAAAGGATTTTGTTTCTCAGTTTCCAAAGGTCCTTCAGATTCTCCTGGCAAGCTGTTATGAGTCTGGCTCATAACATGATATGATTCTGGCTGGCTGCTCTACTGTAAAGACCTGGTTGGTGCACTGATTCATATGTAATGTTCTCTAAGCTCCACAAAGAAAATGTGAATATCATTCAGTGACCATAGGGTGTTTGGTTACCAGTCTGACCATTTTCAGCAATGAGTGCACTTAAAGTAGCTAAACACACTAGATAAAAATAGTGCTTTCTGGATACTTTCAGACATATAGTATATAGCTGTTACAATCAAGGTTACCAGAAAATCACATTTGAAAAAGTATAGCTTTCAAAAAGCAAAAAGGCACATTTAACCCTTAAAAATCTTATTGTTGTTGGCTGTTGTCTGGGGAGGGCCTCTCTCCAATGCGTTCCACCTACACATCTGGAATGATGCTGGTTGTAGAATACTTTGAACGCACTCTGCAGAATCAGGAATTCCAAGAATGAAGATAGCAAGAGGCATGACTTGCCTTTGGAGACCCAACCACAGCCTTAGAACTCTAGGTGCATTATAGAAACAGCTGGCAAACTTTAATGCAATTACATAAAATTCCTGCAAGACACTTTATAGGTATTTTGCAATACATGATTGTTATAAGGAATTTCTTTAAAGTGATTAGAGTAAGAAGGGTTTAGTTGCATAACCAGGCTTAAAGCTTTAATTTCCTCAGATTGTTTCATGTACTTTATGCTGCTTTAAAGCTTTTATGGGGGGGGGGGGGAATTATTATATATATATATATATATATATATATATATATATATATATATATATATATATATATATATATATATATATATAACACTAGCACACACTTTTTTTCTAAAGGTACTAGATCTTCCATTTGTAGCAGTCTGTAACTTTTATTACATGCATATACAAAATCTGTATTTGGTGCCATCTAGTGGTAAAAAGTACATAAGCGTCAATAGGAAAAAGAACCACTTAATATTAATTTCTATTTGCAAGGACTGAAATAACTTTATTACTTTCACAACTAGGTTTTAATTTGATGTTGGTAATGCCAAAGCGGGGAACTGATTGAGTCTGAAGTCCTTGGATGTGATCACCCTGTCTAAAAAGATTGCTTTGAGATGACGTTGGACCTTACTGATGATCTTTTTAATGCATTATAAATCAACACTACGCTATTTATGATTCTTTTACATTCATTATTTATTTCTACTCTGTCTGAAATCCGCACACTGTAAAATAAGCTAAAAGCATAATTTCAAGGCCTTTACGTCAGAAGATGTAAAACACTGTTCACAACCAGGTCACAAAGCAGATTAATCTCAGAATGGTTTATAAAACCTGCCTTTGTAACTTATTCTTCAGATGATGAGACTTCCATGTGATCTCTGCAGTTTTGGAACTTTCTCTTAATACATTTCTGAAAGGTGACCACAGCGTCTGACTGATTTTCAAGCGTCACTTAATTTTTGCAGATTATCACTCATGTCACTAAAGTTAATACAAAAGATTATTTTTAAAAGGATAATATTATTAACCAGTTGGTACGAAATATCATAACTCAAACATTCTGAAAAGCAAATGTAATCTTACTCACTCTTTTATTGATCAGTTTGATGAGAACATTTCTCATAGAAGAGATGCGCCCATATTCTCCCCTACAGCAGTTTATAATAAGCACATCACCCAGTGTAAAACATAATTACCACCCATCATAAGTTTACACCATAAAAAAAGGCAATCATTTTTTTAATGATTAAAATGAGTTAAAATAAAATCACAGCCAAATCAACGCACCATTTAAAAAATGTAAACGAGAAAAAAAAATTAGCTTATACACAGAAGTTAGAAAAAGCTACAGTTTAGTAATTTCATGTTCATTGTCTTCATAAAACTATTTTTAGAAAACAAAATCATGAAAAATGCACATACAGTAAACATTAATCATCTCAGTTCAAAGGTACCTTGGTACGTTACATCTATCACCTGATCAATGGATTGTCTATCATATCACCTGATCAGAGGACAAAAGCATGAGAAATTAAGTAAACAAGTACAAAATGTCAGCGATCCATATGAGGCAGCTGCCAATTTAAAAGATTTAAAAGATCCCAATTTAAAAGAAGTGGCTGGTTAACCAGCCCATGTGTGCACGCAAAAAGGATGCAGAGGTGCTGCTAGCCCACACTGTTTCCCTGGTTTGCGATTTATCCTGAGTGTATGGTCAGACTGACCTTAAGGCATCCCAGCTCTTTACCCATGGTTCCCAAAACCCCCTGTACACGGTAGTTGCCGTTGGTCAGCCAGAAGGGCAGATCGATATTTGGCAAGTAGAAATCAGACTGAGGCAGAGTGTAGTCACCCTTTAAAAGAAAAACACAACACACACACTTAGAATACATAGAGGTATAAAAACACAAGACAAACAAGCAACAACAGAAGAGTCAGGATTTCATTTCCCCCAATAAATAAACAGATCAGCCAGAACATTAAAACTGCCTGCCTAATATTGGGCAGGTCCCTTTTGTGCCTCCAAAACAGCTCAAATCACAGTGTGGCGATATGGCCCAATGTGGCGCAGATGTTCGCGTAGATCGACATCTGGAGAACTAAGGTCAAGCCAACACCTTTGGCAGTGTGTTCTGAATCAATGCCTTCCTAATTTCTGAGTATTTTATATCATTTTCTCTGTAAATGTGCAGACAAAGACATCCATCTGTAGACTTCAGGATTCATTCTGTTGTTACCATCTCAAATTACATCATCAAAGATGTAAAGATCTCTGTATGTCCTTTTTTTTCTTTCATGTTCCAAAAGCAGCCATGAAACTACCTCCACCGTCCTTTATATATGAGCTCATATGATTCAGATCATGAGCACATCCTTTCTTTCTCCCTTCTTGCAATCAAATGAATTGGCATTGCTGTTCAAACACTTTTGAAAGAGCAGCATATATAAGTATGACTTGGAGGTTTAATTTAGGTCTTAATAAAAGTCAGACTTTCTATAAAATATCTGAATAATTCCTCTTAGGAAAAATGTTCTACAATATAACATTAAAGCTTTTGAAGACACTCACTGCTTTAAAGGGGCAGTGGCAAGGGAGCCCATAAGTGTGAAGAGGCTCAGGACAGTCCTGACCAGGAGGAATGAGCTGGTTCAGTATCTCACAGCTATCTGGATAGTGGCAACTTCCAATTTCCTCAATGCATGGCACCTTGACCCAGATACCAGCCACCTCCTTCTCCAGCGTGACATTCACCTGAAATGTACAGCACAAAGAGTTTACTGCTCCTAGTCCACGGTCAAGCCAAGAGAGCCTGCAGAAATGCCTCAAAAATGTTTGTTATGCAGTTGCTCACACAAAGTCTGTTTGTTCCATCAGTTCTTTAAAGCCATGTGATCATCACAAGGGAAAATAAATACAGGGAAATAAAACAACTAGTTCTATGAAGTGAGCCCTCACAGGCTTAAACTGAAAATGGATCACACCAGGGCTTTTATTGCTTTTTAGACAGTGTTGACAACTTTTGAATTGTTCATTGTTAATGAACTAAACAAAAGATCAAACAAAATGTCAAATTAGGTCTTCATAAACAGAGAGAAGTAAAAACAAGAAGTGAGGTATCTACTTCCTCTTCATGGGCAGAGCATGTGACACCTTCCTAAACCTAAACTTTACCTAAACCTGTTAGTGAACCACCAAGTTCTGAGTAATGAAGAAGTCTAATGCTAAAATATAAAAATATACATAAAAATAAATAAATAAAAATACAGAATCTGACCAACCCTAGTGTTAACACTAATACGAATACATACCGTTTCCAAGGCAATTAAGTACGAGAAACGTGCTTCATATTGGGAGCTTACTACGTGAAATGTGCATTACATTTATGTTCCATGCAACAGAGTGCATAGTCAAATTTCTAAGCTAAAATAAACCCATTCCAGAGGAAATGTGGTGTATTTTGAGAATTCCTTGAGGGAAAAAAAAAAAAAAGGCCACAAATTACAATTTCCCCTTCCACTTCCCCTTATTGTGTAAATGTCAGGAAATAAAAAGAAACTGTCTTGAAATGAGCAGAAAAGAGCACATTTAGGTTTGTTCTCTGTTAATGAAGAATTTATGTTCACTTTTTTTTAATGTTTGATGAAACGGCTACAAGTGGGGAGAAAAAAAATAAAATAAATAAATAAATAAAAAAAAAAAAGGAGAAAAAAGAAAGTGACTACCCTTGTCATTGTGAAGTGCAGCACAGCACCACACAACGAAATTCAACCTCTGCGTTCACCCATAAACACACACACACACACACGTGCATCAGGGGGCAGCTATTGAAACGCCCAGGGAGCAGTGATGGGGAAGGTACCTAGCTGAAGGGTACCTCAGGGCAACCTACTGGTGATGGAACCCACAATCTTCTGATCTGGGGCGACTCCCAAACCACTAGACCACCAACGCCCCTGCCCACCGCCAAGTGTTGAAACTTTGCACATGGCTGGTTACTGGTTGTGGTTGTGTTGGTTATTAGGTTGTCATTTCAGTGTGAGCAGCATCAGTTTAGACGCGCTGCAGTGCAGGGAAGTGAAACAAGATGGAAGGAAAGGGCACTCTGCAGGCTTTTGGTTCCTACATTTCCACTATTCTTAGCACTTCTGGTTGGAAAAAAAAATTAACTGGCATTGCACTTGTGCACCACTGCACGAAGGCAAAATTAAATCTAATCCAACCAATATAGTCTAATCCGAACTAAACTAATGTGATCCTCCATCTGATCTTCAGGGATGCTCCAGGGCCTGCCTGGGGTCCCTGAGAAGGACTGTCCTCCTACAAGAGAACCTTTCCTGCAGATTTGTGCAGAGAGAACATTTTTAAGTTTACAGAACCTCCCCATAAAGTGAATGAAGGTACCAGGAGAAACCTCCACATTGTGCGAAGGTTCTTCACTGAGTGGAGACTGACCGACAGAGGAGACTCCAGAGACACTGCAGTGCTGCCCGATGCGCTCGCAGTCAGCTCTCCCGGAATAGAGATCGGGTCTGGAGAAAGACTGAGAGCCTTCAGAACAGCTGGATCATCTGGCTTTCCGCAGTTCGCCCAGGAAAATCCCACAATCTAACCAGGAGGAAGAACGAATCAGTTTCATCAGCAACAACACCCTTATTTTCTCGGTTATTGGGACAGGACCCTTCTCACCTGGGCTAGTCTGTATGACCTCCTGATTTCCACATCGCACTCTCCTTGCATGAGCATAACACTCACAGCCAGGAAAGTAATCCAAAGAGGAGCGCAGCTCATCGTGTCCCAAATCAGGAGGTTTAAAAGGGTCACCCAGGAACCAGCCTGACACTTCCTCCTGCAGCCTGAAGAGGAAACTAAATACGAGCCAGCGCAGCGCCGCTCTTCAACCTGTGCAGACTGAATATTTCCTACAGCACCTGACCAAAACCAATAACAAATTTAAATTTTCTTCCGTATCGCAAATTCCAGCAGACTTGAGCGCTCTCTAAAGGCTGGAGGAGACCAGGGAACCAGCGCTACAGCAATGTTGCTGTAATACCCCTTCCAGCCACAGGGTGGCAGTGTTGTATCAGTCTCTCCCTGCCTGCATTTGGAACAAAACTGCTCAGATCCACTGAACCTGCAACCTATTACTAAACAGCTTTATCAGTTGCTAAAGTTATATATTCCTTTTGCATGTTGGGGGCTCCTTGGATTTTCTTTCCATCAACAGAAGAGCCAGTCCCTCATGCCACAGTGTTTATGCTAGAGAAAGAGACTTGACTGGGATGGGTCCCAATTAAAGTATCCTCATGTGTTCCGGGCCCTGCAGGATTTTTTCTTCTTCTGAATGCCAAACCTACAATCTAGGCCCATATCTGCACTGGTTTCCACCTGTTAGCAAGTCAAGAGACTACGTGTTCTGACAAATAATGTTGTTGACTCACACAGGTTTGAGGCAAACATGGGTAGTCATTCATTTACTCTGTTTTAAAGAGCTGATGTGGCTCCTGTGCTGTAATTTATTTTGGTGGAACCCTGTGTGTTAGGTGGCCATATGATAGCCCTGCAAGTGTGCATGAGTCACCTTTAATCTCACTGCATGTGAGTGCACAGGTAAATGCCAGCACAATGTGTGCATAATAATCTCCTCACGCCTCCATCTGTAGCCGAGCGCAGCGGACTGGTCATATTACAAGAGAGAATACCACTTGACAAACTTCATACTTGCTAGAAATGTCTGGAAGGGTAATAGGTTGCAAATTTACATCACATAGTGGACTAGTTCACCTGTTAATTGGAACCTGTGATTTCTGTGATTCATAGGTGTCACAATGAGAGAGGTGTGTAAGACTCTCATCATAAATCTTTTTACAGGGTACATATCATAAATAAATGAAACCAAATTAAGCTGCAAGAAAGGTGTGTTCTAAATGTGCTTCTTATATCTCAAAATCCAGTCCATGTACACATATCCAGTTATTACAGATATTAGTTTTTTTTTTTTTTATTGTTTCGTGATTAACTGACAAGTATAAAAAAAGAAGCTGTATATTAAATTTTGTAACATATTGAAAGTGAATTTTTTTTTGTAAAATTGCATTTCAGAAAGTTGAAATACTGGCAGAATCTTTTTTTAATGTATTATTTGGTATTCTTTATAATCTTGCAGATAATGGCCTATCAACCCAATGCTTCACTTACCTATTTCCATATTTCATATTTGATGTGACATTTATTGTTTTATTTGCCAGTACATCTTTGCCCAGAAGCCATAAGCAACTGTATTGCTCCTCTTTCCTCACTAGTCCAAGCTGCACTTTATCTTTAATGTCACATTTCTGTTTGATGTCATTACACAACATACTTTATGCTCTGTAGAATGCGATTTCACAATCCGCTTTTTGGGTACTTGTCTACCCCTTAGTATCGAACTTAGGATATGTACAATCACTGATAACCATCAGCATTTCTTTTATATAGGGTTCAAGTATCCCTTACCAGATGACTCCCTCTGGATGTGCTGGTTTTGTGTCTTGATTTTGTGTCTTGATAGCATTTTGAGATGGGGGCTAGGTTCCAGATGACTAGGTTTTCCAAAAATGAAAACTCTTAGTACAAATCTACATAGTTTACTCTGGAATTCTTTTACCGCTTTCATTATACAGAAGGATGTGGCACTGACAATGAAAACTGTACACATTTACCCCAGATCTAGTCATGAAGTCAATTTATGTGGGCTTTACTGTCATTTAATTATTTCAGTTTTCAGTGTGATTTGAGAAGTTGTCAGTCCCACTGCCTCCAACCCAAAGAGCATAGCTGGTTTCACTACTGTCATGTAAACCTTTCCTAAACCTTTCCTTTCGCTCTTGCTGGTACCTGCCTTTCACAGATCCCCCAATTACTGAACTGCTGACCCCATATATTTAAATTCCTCCACCTTTGTCACCTCTACTGCGTGCATCCTAACACCTCCACTTTCCTCCCTTTTATTTACACTCGTATTCTGTCTTTGTCTCACTTTCATTTCTTTCCTCTCTAGAGCATATCTGCATCTCTCCAGGTTCTCCTCAAGCTGCTTCCTACTCTCACTATAGATCACAATATCATCAGCAAACATCATCATCCACGGGGACTCCTGTCTAACCTTATTCGTCAACCTGTCCATTACCTTAGCATAAATGGACTCAACACTGATCCTTGATGTAATCCAACCTCAACTTTAAATGCATTCTTTAAATGCAATCACTCCTACTGCAGACCTCCACACTGTCACACAGGCACCCTGTTATATGTTTTCTACAAGTCCCCAAAGGCACAATGCTCCTTTTGACCTTCTCTGTACTTCTCAATCAGCATCCTTAGAGCAAACAATCCATATGTCTGGATGTGTGCCGATTGTGCTGTGTTTCTCTGAGGGTGGTGATCTAATGGTAGGGTACGTGCCTAAAGACCTATGGATTAATAGGCCATAGGTTTGATTCCCACCTCTAGCACTACCACCATTGGGTTCCTGAGCAAGACCTTTAACCCTGAATTGTTCAGCTTCCACTCAGATTTAGTGTTATCTCCTTCTCAATAAAGCTGTCACACTCTTATTGTGGCTAGATGGCTATAAAGAAAACACTTTAATTTAAAACATTACTGTGTAAGTTGTGCAACAGAAAGTAGTTATCTACTGAAATTGAAAAATGTAATTAAAATATGGGCTGCTTTCAAGGAAAATTTGAGCCAAAATATCTTTATTATTCGTTCCTCTGAAGATCACTTTAAATCCTCTAATATCTGTTGCATGAACGTAGTCCACCTATAGCATTGAAAGCAGCAGACAGCTGGGCTGTGGGCTGAATCTGTAATTATTCCACTCTTAAAAATTAAGCTCCCAAAAACATTCTTTGAATAAAGAACTAGAACAGAAGAATTATTTTTGACTCCCTAAAGAAACATCTAGCTGATGGTTTTTAAACAAACCATTCTGTGAAAGTGGTGATTTTATGATTGAATGTAAAAGTATTCTACGTAATGTGAAAGTGTTTAGAAGAAACTGGTAAAGGACCTTTAGATTTTGTGAAAGTTAAAGCTAATTTATAATAATGTAGGGAACTTAGTTACTCTGCTATCACAAGAACCCTTTCTGGTAGTTGTTTTATAGATTGATTTGGCCCATGTTCCTCTTGCTTGATTTTTCCTCACAAAGTTTTTCCTGGTAGAACCTTGTCTGAAGTGGTTGTGGTCTAGTTGTAGAGTACTTGCCTGTGGACCTCTGGATCAAGAGGTCCCAGGTTCGAATCCCACCTCAAGCACTACCACCATTGGGTGCCTAAGCAAGACTCTTAACCCTGAGTTGCTCCAGGGGGACTGTCCCTGTAATTAGGACATGGAAGTCGCTTTGGATAAGAGCGTCTGCTAAATGCTGTAAATGTAAATGAAGTGCCAGTGTCACAGACCAGTGTTAATTTCAGCACTGTACTGTGCATTACTTTCTCATGGTAGCTGTACCATTTCCTTTACGCATTATGGAACATTCAATGACGTATAACTTGTGACACAATTCTCTGCTGTAAAACCATGTGATCACCTGACTACTGTTTTGATCTTTGAAATAATGTCCTTTTCCTTTGATAATGCAAGCCATAAATACTAAACCGCTTTTGCTACAAAACAAAAGAAAAAACCCTTAAGAAAAATATGCTTGACATTCTGTCCCCAGAACACACCGTGAGAAAGCCCTACAACACTTTTTTGGTCCCTATTCATTTAAATAGAAGCAGATCTGTAACAGAAGCAGATCATAGTCTTTCCACTGGTGCGGTAAACTGCAGTGAAATAAGATGTAATCATGTTTTTCAAATTACAGTTAGATAGCTAAAAGGCAGGAGGTTTGCACTCCTTTCAGCTCAGTTCTAAGAAATGCCTTAAAACTGTTCCTAGTACTTGCTCTCATTCATCCAGTCTCTTCCTTGGTGCTCTTTGATATGGAGATTTCAACTGAAAGATTACATGTGGTTTATCCCACGAAAAAGAGTGTTTAGTCTGAGTTACACAGACAGATTGTATGTGACCTGCTGTACTTTTCTGAATCATGGTGTGTGTTTGTATGTGGTGCTGTATCTGTCTGTTTCAGTGTATGTAGTTACATACAGGATATTGGTACACATTCACAAAACCTTAAAAATGCAGCTGTTTCATTTGTTTCATGAAGGAGATTTAAGGAGATTATCAACGCTCCTTTTAAGTCAGGTCTCAATACTCTATGATTATTATTCATGCACTTGCTTATGAAAGCCTGACTTTTATGATAAGTTGCCTGAATCTGCTTTTTGAGACAGGCCTCTTGGCTCCAACTATGATAAAAAAAGTCATATGTCATACAAATCCCAACTTATAAAAGCCCGTAATATGACCCATTAAAGCAACGCATTACCCAAAATACATAAACAATATAACAAAGCACAGGGTCATTTTGATGACAGGTGTTTCCTATTTCAACACACACTACATACACTTACATACCACACACACACACACACACAAGTACAGCTAACGGATAGTGGTGTCCCTCTTGTTTCTGTTAAATTGTCCAGAACAATCTGTACATCTCTCATAGTTCCCTCATCTCCATCACAAGTGCAAAGGCACACACACACACACAGACACACACACACACACACTCCTTTAGCCAAAGGAATGCATGATCTGTAACTCATGAGGGCATGTTGTGGTAGAAGCTCATGTTAGGACAACGGCAAAATTTTATAGCTGTTTATAGCTGTTTGCACCAGTGCCAGGGACTACTAACACTTTCTCTCTCCTTATGTTAAAAGATAGCCTTTATCTTTAGCACATTAAACCTTGAGGCTTCACTTTAGGCCCAGACTGTCACTACTGCTCGTTCAGGAGACACCACGTTCAGTCGGGGATCATCCTTTTTCATTTCTTCCAGTCCTCTGCATCTTCCTCATTCAATCGCCTGCATGCCCTCTCTCACCACATCCATAAACTTCCTAAAAAAAAAGATCTTTCACACTGGAAAATAAATGTTATTATCTCATTACTTATAGCATTAAAAATAGCATTAAAATTAAAAGGTTAAAACTCTCAAAGAGTTAATATATAAATAAAAAGACTCCATTTTAAAAACTTAAACTTCCAAAGCTACCTGAAGATATATTGTGAGGAAATAACCAATAATTGGTTTAAAACATTTACATTATGTGAAAGTCCTTCAAACTTTTAAAGGGTTCACGTTCATCTCTTTATAGGGGTCTTCTGTCTTGGTAGCTTGATTTTTTAAGAATGTGAGGTTCACAGGGTTAACATTCAAGGTCATGAAGAGAAGTCACATGAATAACACAGCAGGCTTGCAAGGCTCTTTGTCGGCTTGGTACTACGAAAAGGTACTAAAAATGATGGAGGTTTTAAGCTCTTATTTTAATACTGTATTTCACTCTTTAAGTGGGAAGGAACGTCATAAAATATCCAAACCCATTAAGGCTGACTTCTGTCCCTCTGAAATACATGGGCTGAATTTCTCCTAAGCCAGGATTGTTCTGTCAGAAATAAATGAAAGGTGACCAAGTTACTTTCACACTTCCATCAATAAAAGAGGGTCACACGTCATTCTTAACTTTTGCCCAAGGATAAGCTCTGAACACATATGATTTACAGTTCTCAAAATGTAAAAAAAAAGTTTTTTTTTTAGGGGTTTTTATTTTTCTTATCTGCTGATCTGCTGTTAATATTCAGATGGGTTGTATATTGAAATATATTTCGTATATCAGGAAAAATAAAACTTGTATAAAATGTATACCTGAATTTGTGCACAAACTGTCTTTCTAAAGGAAAATGACTTCCATTAGGGTCATCCATTTTAAAATCCTAAATTCTTTTTACATATTAATGAAACATCTTGAGTAGAAGTTCTTGACAAATCTTGGCTCTGATGGTATCTTTGAACATGCAATGGATAACTGCTGGACTCATGTGCGAGCATGTGCAGAAAATTGTCAGCCTATATTTATTGTTGCTTATTCAGTCTAGAGGTCAATGCATAGCCTTTTTTCAAGAGATAACAGGTAGAAATATAAGTATGAACATAAAACCAAAGGATTTGACTTCATGTCTGCAGAGGTTTCTTGTATCTCTAATTATACTCACCTGATTCTTGCTCTGCTGATTTAGATCATGTTCTGTTAGGACATTTTAAATTTAAATAATTAAAAATCTTTCCAAAATGCTACATATTTATTCACTGTGATTTTGTATTAAAATGATTAACAGCCAACATATATACCAATTAGCCATGACATAAAATCTACCTGTTAGGTATTGTGTAGGGCCCATAGTGCTACTAAAACAGCTGTAACCCATCCTGGCATGGACTCCGCAAGTCCTCCAAAGTTGTGCTGTCCAGCATTAAGATGCTAACAGCAGATCATTTAAGACCTGAACGGCAGGGCTGTTTACTTCATCTGATTGATTTCTGGGGAAATTGCTATTTGCTATTTGGAAGCTAAACATTCCTGAACAATTGCTGCAGTGTGGGAGGAAGCATTCCCCTGCTAAAAGAGACATATGCCATTAGCTTTTTTCCACAATTTATGCCACAGTGGCATCAGACAAGAAGGACCACTTTATGGCCACAAATGCCACTTATTTCTTATTTCCTATGCCACTTATTTGCTGTTATTTATACTATGGCACCAGGGAATGCAAGACACAGCAAATATCAGATAACAGCATGATTTTTGATACAATAACATGATTCAATATAGTCTGATGAACCATGTGTTTTAAAAACTGCCACAAACTGTACTGAACTTTTATGGAGGACTTTTTCTCAGTGTTTTTCCTGGTAGCTTTATTTGAAATACCAGAAGGTGAAAGTGACTATTCTTGTCATTGTGAAACACAGCACAACACACAGTGAACCACAGATTACACACCTTTGCATTTAACTCATACACACAAACATGCAGCATGGGGCAGCTATTAAAAGCACCCAGGAAGTGGTGATGGGGACAGTACCTTGCTCAAGGGTAGCTCAGGGCAACCTACTGGTCTGGGATTCTAACCCACAACCTTCCGATCCTGGGGCCAATTCCCTAACCACTACGCCACCGCTGCCCCAGGATAGCTAGTGTTGTTTATTGTTAGCTATTTACTTGCTCTTTAAAGGCATGATAAGAAATGATAACTGAAGATCAGTCACTTTCTGCTGCTTGTCCCAAGTGGGGTTGCGGGGGGGTGCTGGAGTCTATCCCAGCTCACACAGGGTGAAGGACGGGGGACACACCCTGGACAGGTCACATTAGGTTCCCTATGTGGAAGGGGTTCAAACCCCTGATCCTCCAGCCAACGCCCTAACCACCAGGCCACTGCTGCCCCGATAACTAAAGATATGAATTGAAAATGTAAATTTTTTGGAATTAAGCATTAAAGTAATTGAGAAATACCTCTGGCTAAAATTATTCTATCCCCAAAAATGTTAAATCATATGAAATGTCTATGTGACACTTTATTGTTGTGCCCCGGTCTCTTCTATAGCTTGGCTTTACTGATTAAATAAATAATTCTGTGCTTGTATATACAGCTGTGCTTGTATTTGGTTGTGGATTTTAAATCTGTTGCAAAGATGAAAAAGTGAAGACTCAAAAAAAAAACCCTCCAGACTGTTTCACACAATGTCTTCCATGTTAAACTTTGCTTTAAGTGTGATTAAGCAATAGCGAGAGATTCGTTTGCCCGCACAGGGCTTTGAGACTGGCTGGGGCCTGAGGAGGAAACAGATACTGTGATAGTCGAACTTGTTCTGAGTGCAGGAAAAGGAGTGTGTGAAAGGTTGTTGAAGATGTGCTCCTGTTAGACAATGATCTATGCTTACATTCCATTTTCTCCAACTTCAGCATGCACATATATCAGGGCTTGTGGTGAGATCTTGTGTAAACATTTGCTTTGCCACAGTGCACACCTAGCTGTCCAGCTAGCATATAACTTGCGATTGCTGTGGTGAAACTAATAACTTCATAACTAGGTGTGTAAATTCAATTAAACTGCACTGCAGGTACCTTCATCTTTGAAAATCCATAAGTAAAGAGAAGATGGGTAGATGCAATTTTTTTCATTCATATAAATCCATGTAAATATGTACTTTACATAAGCAGACAGCAGGAGGTACTAAATGAGGAGAATAATTTATTTTACAAAAAAGAATTTGCATCAACTGCAGGTCAAATGCTTTTCATTACTTCCATAAAAAAAGAAAAGGACCTGCAGCCAAAGGGTTGCAAGTTCAGTCTCCAGGACTGGCAGGAAAAATATGGGCAGTCACTTCTTTATCCACAGCTGAAGTGCGCTTGGACAAGACACCTAATCTCACAATTTTCCCTGGACACAGAGAACGCAGCCCTTTCCTACTAATACTGAGCTAGACACATTCACACATTCACTGCTCACTGTTCATAGCGTGTGTATTTCATTTCAGAAAATATGACTATTAATGAATACTTAGAGTATGACCTCTTGACCCATTCAATGATTATGTGCTCAAAAAGGACTGAATAATGCTCAAAAAAGGAAAAATGTAATCCATTTAATTATTTAATTAAATTAATTAAATTAAATTTAAAATGTAATTTTTATTTGCGCTTTTCCAATGGCAATTAATGTTAACATATTTGCAGTTAGACCTTTTTAGCTCCTTTTAATTGTGCATAGAGGTGTGTTATGATGTCAGGGCAGTTCATGGCCACATGCTCCTCCAAGCACATCTATTCTGCCCTGAGCATTCCTCCTTATCTGTTTGGTGTAGCGCAGAGCTATCTCTCTTTTCCCACTATCAGTTCAAAAGCATACCCCCACAGCTTCAACACAGAGGTCCCTTTTATTTCAGACATGAATAGTACCACTTAATCTCCCCAGAACCGTCTACAAGTCACACTCTGACCATCTGCTGCTGTGCTACATTGTCATTACAAGTAAAACCAGGAACTGGATACTAGGTTGCTCGTGAGCAATCACTGGCACAGAAATGTGGCATCTGTATGGAGCACAAATGGAGACTTGCCATGCACTGAACATTCAGAGCGATGAGTGGGTGGAAAGAACACTTTAAAGGCTTTATACTGCAAAAAGAACCAGTGACAAAGGAGTGCATCAATCTTGTGAAATGATGGATTGTGATGGTAAAAGGTTTTTATGACTAATGTTGTATAATGTGAATGGTTTAATGAACAGTCGCATCAAACTGAAAGCAACCATAAGCGTTCAACCTCAGCAAACAGGTTGAGTCTAATTTGAATCCATATTATTTGTGAAATGGAATCAGGGGTAATATGTGGCATCATTCTTCCCAACAGTTATCAACAGTTATCAGTGAAATATATTCCTCAACACACAATGCAAATCTGGAAAGCAGAGGTTCCTGGCTAAACCTGTTTTTAGCACTGTCAACAAACAGTGGGGGTTAACGAAACAGTTTGCATGCAGCTGCAGCTCCTGTGTGTACAATGGCTAACAATTATACCATAATCCAAGGTGAATGATTATGCTATTAACTGAGCTTTAATAAGCTGTTACATGTTTCATGTCCTCATAGGGTTTAAGGTTGTTCTTGTTTCTTTAGCTTAAGAAGTCATTCATACATCTAAGTTACTATTTTGTTAAGTTGATTATATATATTGTTAAGCTGTATATATTCAGTGCGGGGTTATTAACTTAAACTGTAATGGGATTACTTTACTAAATACTCCCTTCATGCAAACTCATGCAACTCCTTTATTTCGTTATTTCTTCATTTCTTTTTGTCTCTCTAAGACCATCTCTGACACACAGTACCTGAATGTGCAAACAATCAGAAGATTCAGTGGCAATTACTCTTCTCTCCTTTCTTTTTAAGGATCAAACCATTAAACATACATGTCTTTATATTTTTGCTCTAAACAATGCTTGCATTACTACTTAATACTATTTAATGCTGATTAAAAGCTTGGAAACTGTTTCTATGGAACAGTAAAAACAGCTAAGGAAAAGAAGCATTTATAAATTAAATGATATTGTAAATATATGCATTTATAAAGAAAAATATCTGCTTAGATGAGGCTGGGATTCTTTTTCAGCCTAAGATTTTTATTCTTCTTTTCCTTTTGCCTCAACAGATTAGTCTCCAGATTTATGATGCACCCTGTGTTCTTTTTCTGTAGCTGCAGCAGATCTATTGACCAGACAGACTAGCCTTCACTCACCACATGCACCAGTAAGCCCTGAGGTGCACATGACCCTGTTGGTTCACCGGTTGTGCTTTCTTAGACCATTGTGGTAGGTACAAACTCTCGCACACTGCACCAGACCCTAGCCAACACAATTTGGACATTGTCATAGCAGTTCAGATCCTTAAGCTTGTCAACACATCAACTTCAAGAAATGACTTATTGTCATTACTTACTGCCCATTAAGGTACCATTGTATGAGAGAATTAATATGTGTATTTAAATTGAAAAATACTTTTAGAAAATCATCTATAACTAGTGCCAGTTTTACACAAATCTTACTCATTTTAACATCTTGATACTTGTGCACTGCTTCTGAGAATTTCCCAAGTGATCAGCACATGCTCACTGAGAAGCATATGCCAATGTTTCCATATAAGCTAACAAAGCAGTTCTAATGAACTGTAAGCAAGTCAGATAGGGAATGAGTGAGCCTGTGTGTGTGAGAGAGAGAAAGAATGAGAGAGTGCACAAGTGAGCGAGATGTGGCGTGTGTCAGACTCAGCAGGTCTGCTGGGAGTTTGATTGTGTTTCCTGCGCGTGCTGTGTTGGGCTGTGTCCCGTCCCTTCGCCCCCCTACACAGTTCCATCTGCCTTTCTTCCTCACACCCCCCCTCCCCTGTACTGGCCTTCAACCAGATCACAGAAGCCCCCACCCCTATTGGCCTGGCCAAGCCATGAGCAGGTGATAGCGTTGTCACGTCAGGCTGAGTGCTCTGTCCCAGACCCCCGGAGTGCTTCCATCCCTGCCATTCTCAGAGCTTGAAGAGGAAGTGGGGGTTCATGCAATTCATCACCAAAGGGTATTTCTATTGGTCAGATAGATGATCTGCTCATTCACAGAGATTCCTTATAAAACATAAAAAAAATATAAAAATGTATGTATCTTTTTACTAATCTCTGAACTGCAAAAATAAATAAATAAATAGGTAATGTTTCAGAGGTCTACTTTTCTTGATCTTTTGCATTTCATTATAGTTATTTAAAGGATTTCTTCCAGTGGCGACACTACTAGGCACAAGTTAAGTATTTTATATTAAATGTTATAAACAGGTTAGGTCGTTATTCATAAGACTAGGGCTTTAAGAAAATAAATACCGTGCCCTAAAATGGATTTGAATTTATTTCACTTACAACACATTTATGAAGCATCATTTCCCATCTCTGTGGGCTTACACAACAGATATTTAATTAAAAACCAAATATAAAATTTTTTTCAAAGAATTTAATTTTAGAGTTATTATTTATCTATATGTTTGATCAGTTTCTGTCATGAAGAAGAATACTTAGTAACAAGTAACAGATGGTCTTGTAATCTCTCTGGCATAATGTCATTAGTCATATTACAATAAAATTTAATATTACATCAGTAATGATTTTGAGGACAGGTATTTTCATTCATATTTTCTAATAAAAGGTCAATGGAATGTTGTTAATAGCATGTCATCTTGCAAATACTGACAACAGATCTAAAATTGTTCTTTGGAGCGATGCAATACAAGAATTGTTGTATGATTTTGTAATACTTCTTTTTTGAATGAAAACATGATTTATTTATACATGTAACTATACATGTATTTAGAAATGCTTTTGCTTATGCTTTTACATATTCAAGACATACTATACTTGTGGTGTGAAGTCCTTGTTTAGGCCTTCAAATAAAATGTATACATGCATATTAAACAAATATGTCATAAACCTTATAATGCTATTAATATCATGAACCTAATATTAATATCTGAATAATAAACCTAGCACTAATGAGTAGGGAAAGGGAAAGTGTACCTTTCTAAAGCTGACTGCTGTTAATCTCCAGTGGTCGTACATCTCGCTGGAACGCATATGAAGGTTTTAATTATGGGCTCTGGTGCTGCATGAACAAGTCATACTGCTAAGGAGCATAAAGAAAGCTTGCTGGGTTGTTGATAGAGAGTAAGAGTGGATCAGATGAGGATTATGCACTCGGTTCTCTACGCTTTTTGGTTTTACCCTAATGGGAGGTTTTAGCGAATGAGATTCCAACTCACATCCAATAATTATGTCCTATTGAGCACAAAGCAGTATGAGCGTGTGTCTCTTTGTGTTTTGCTGAGGCTGAGATTTTCCTTCCCATAAACTAAGCTGATACAACTCGCAATGAATATGTACGCCACTGAAGAGTAAACATTGCCCATAAAACCGGGTAGCATTTGTAATTGCTGTTATTCTGACTGAGCCTCATAATTTGCTCTCCTTCAAAAACTGTTCTGACTGACATAGCTTTTTAATGAGGACTACAAAAAAAGAAAATCTGCCAAATCACTAAGGAACCAGGTTTAGTGATATAAAGAACCTTTTTAAGATCATTTTTTAAATGTCGTGTGAGGGTGACAAAAAGTTGAAAATGTGACCAGTTGGCCAAATATGTTCTTACATCATTTTTATTTGACCTTTCACAAAGTTCATCCAAAAAGAGAACAGACACATTTTATGCTTGTTTATATTTGAAAAGTGTAAGTTATTTTAGCAGCTTAACAACAAAACCTACAATATATAGTTGTCACTGACTGACTGCAGCTTGCACGGCATCTGGAAATGATACAAATAGATACAAAATTTGGACCTCCGAGATAAAAAGCCACTCTCTTCTAAATTGTAAAAATGTGGTCCTTAAATAGATGTCCACTGCTGCACGGTGTGTATGGGTGAAAAGAAGAGGTTGGATTTTGTTGCGTTTCACTGTGTGCTGTGCTGTGCTTTACAATGACAAATAGTCACTTTCATTTTCACTAATAGATAATATTAACTAATATTAATATTAACTAGTTCTTTATGAACTAAACAAAGATTTTCCAGTTCCTTGGGAACCACTTTACCTGAAAAGACACGTTGAATTATCAGTCTTACAGCAGGAAATGATCTGTGTGTAGGAGTGGGTGTTCAGATTACTTAGCTTTTTACTTTCCTTTTGCAGAATTTTGCTCTAACAGCACCTTGCCGAAGTTTAACCCGGTACACTTGGCATGTGTATAGTGTTTCATATTTCAACTTTGGCAGCTCAGCTCAATCGGCCAACCACAATCAAAACATCAATGCATGAGCAACATGAGGAGTCCGAAAAAAATAAAAGATTTTCCCATTTTGCTTCAACTTCGATCCACTTTTTGTGTGTCTGTGCATGTATCAGGAAAGCACATGCTGCCAGTGTTAAACAATAAAAAGCTCAATCCATTTCCTGCACTCTGACAGACAAAGGATCCTGTTCAAAGAAAATTGCTCTCGTTTCAGGGGAAAAAGATGGCCTAGCAGCATTGTACTGCCTTTGGTATTATTTTTCATGAGTTGAGCCAAACAGCCTACAATGGTCTGTTGGTTGAACACATTCTTACAAACACAAAACTTACAATTTTAAAAAGCAAAATATTTCTTGCAGTTTAGAACTGACAGTTTCATATACCATGTAAATACTGTTACAGTTTAAAAACTTTGCACTTCTGTTTTGCAGTTCCTACATTCCATGCATGAAAATAAAACTGCAGAAAATGTAACAACCATGAATACTTTTACATTTGATTGTCAATTCATTCAGTGGGATTAGTTATCTTTATCCAATCTTGTGGAAGAAGTGTTGTTACCAGAGACAATCTGTACCAGAGTTCCTGGAGCAGAAGATTTTTTGCCGCACATGCCGCAAATTCTGAAGAAACCAATTGAATATAAAGGCAAATTTACCATTGATACCTTTCTATCCATCTATCCATGCATCCATCCATTGCCTCATCATATATATTTTAACCAGGGTCAAAGGGAATGGGTAGTGTGGGTTATGATTCTGGAGCCTGTCCCATGAGGGAGAAGGCAAAAACAAGATCCTGGACAGGTTGCAAAAATCCAGCAAAGTTAGTTGAATAATATATTCAATCACCACTGGTGGAACAAATCCTCTATCCAAGCTTTACAGAAAGAACGGTAGATTTATTTTTAAGTCATTTTGCACCATTTTTGTTATATCCTTTATTTCACAAACAAAATGAGAGAGTGCACAAGTGAGCGAGATGTGGCATGTGTCAGACTCAGCAGGTCTGCTGGGAGTTTGATTGTGTTGATTGCTTTATATCCCCAAAATCATGACTTCACAAGAAAAACGTAAAAACATTAAGAATTTACAATTCTTATAGTCAGTGTACTTGTCTGAATGTGTGAATGCGCACGTTTTATGTAAGCTCACCAAGTTAGAGTTTTCATGGTAAGAAATAAAAAACTGTGAAACTGGTCAGGTAAAAGTGGGTTTCAGGTCAAGAAAGCAAAGGAAATAAAGAAAGAATTTTCTCTTAAGCACATAGTTAATATATTTTGAAGTTCAGTATCAACATTTACTATTTTAATATAACAATAAAAGAGCTGTCCGGTCCCTGTTCGGAGCTTGGTCTGCATTGCCGGCAGTAAGTTGGACCTGTTCCCGGTGAGGGTTGGACTCCGCCAGGGCTGCCCTTTGTCACCGATCCTGTTCATAATTTTTATGGACAGGATTTCTAGGCGCAGCCAGGGCGTTGAGGGGGTCCAGTTTGGTGGGCTCAGGATTGGGTCACTGCTTTTTGCAGATGATGTTGTCCTGATGGCCTCATCAGGCCGTGACCTTCAGCTCTCACTGGATCGGTTGTGCCGAGTGTGAAGCGGCTGGGATGAGAATCAGCACCTCCAAATCTGAGGCCATGGTCCTCAGCCGGAAAAGGGTGGAGTGCCCTCTCGGGGTTGGGAGTGAGATCCTGCCCCAAGTGGAGGAGTTTAAGTATCTCGGGATCTTGTTCACGAGTGAGGGTAGAATGGAGCGGGAGATCGACAGGCGGATCGGGGCAGCATCCGCAGTGATGCGGGCTCTGCATCGGTCCGTCATGGTGAAGAAGGAGCTGAGCCAGAAGGCAAAGCTCTCAATTTACCGGTCGCTCTACGTTCCCACCCTCACCTATGGTCACAAGCTGTGGGTAGTGACCGAAAGAACAAGATCGCGAATACAAGCGGCTGAAATGAGTTTCCTCCGCAGGGTGTCTGGGCTCTCCCTTAGAGATAGGGTGAGAAGCTCAGCCATCCGGGAGGGGCTCAGAGTAGAGCCTCTGCTCCTCCAAATCGAGAGGAGCCAGATGAGGTGGCTCGGGCATCTAATTAGGATGCCCCCTGGACGCCTCCCTGGTGAGATGTTCCGGGCATGCCCCACCGGAAAGAGACCCCGGGGAAGACCCAGGACACGCTGGAGAGACTATGTCTCTCGGCTGGCCTGGGAATGCCTTGGGATCCACCCGGAGGAGCTGGAAGAAGTGGCCGGAGAGAGGGAAGTCTGGGCATCCCTGCTGAAGCTGCTGCCCCCGTGACCCGACCTCGGATAAGCGGAAGAAAATGGATGGATGGATGGATAACAATAAAAGACATATCATGGATGAAATTGCATTTACAGTGAAGTATGCTGTAATTACCTTAGACTTTAGTTCAGGTTGCTAAGGTGAATATAAATGGAAGATTACTTTTAATGTACAATTGCTACATTTTTTCTGAAATGAAAATGATAGGAATAGAAGTAAAATAGGAATGAATACCTTACTTTGCTGTAAAATCATTATTAGTATAGTCAAATATGTCAGCATGTGGAATTGGAGTATTCTTATTGTGACTTCTATCTCAGTTTAAAAGAACTTGTGGTGTGCACTGCAAATGTGTAAATAGGCACTGATTCAAAATGACATTTTAATGATTTATTTAATCAGAGTAACAAAAAAAGGGCTGCTGAAGTATAAAGTACATAATAGTCTATTCATATGTTTTCTCGATCAGACTGGCAGCTTGTGGTACAAACAAAATAAAAGTCTATACATTTTTGTCTTTGATAGAACACACTGTTTAAAGTAGATGCAACAGCAGCAGGAAGAAAAAGACAACAGAAGATATATCTGCAAAATTATTCATTATTTGGCATCTTTCTTAAAGAGTTAATTAGACATTCTGTTGTGAACATACTCAAAATGCAAATGCTCATCAAGACATGCAGCTGTGATGCCATATGCCTCTGCACATTTGCAGATTCTGTGAGATTCGCTGACTTGTATCTTTGCTTCCATGTGGATCAAACTGCAATACAGAAAGACCCGAAATCGTGAAAGGGAATGCTGGTGAACTGAAAATCATCATATGCTCTGATTGGTTGATGATGAAACTTCATTACATAAATAGTCAGCAGGTTTATCTCTTATTTCATGTTGTCTAGCCAGCCTGACAATGCAGCCTCTACATACGACACTTCTGTGGATCACTATACATTACAATTACAAGCAGCAATTTAATATCAAAGTTGCCTCAACCTAATGAGACAGCAAATTCATTCCTTTTGCTGAGGTCATGCACAATGGACTACGCTGTCATTGCTCAGCACAGAAGCATGCTAAGAGGTCCATCCAATTGCCAGTAAACACAGAGTATGTGTACACTGTACACGAAAGTCTGCCTTATCTTCAAATACTGCTTCTAATTACAGACACTGACTGATCCAGCTACTAACTATAGACTCTGCTGACCATTAGTGGCTACATCGGCACACTTGCCTATTGTTGTTTGTTGACTCCATAATGATATTCTTATGTTCCCTTGATAACTGGCCTTAACCAGAATAGGATGAGTTCCCCCAAGAGTCTTTCTTCCAGCCCAGCTTTCTTCCTTCAGCTCTTTCCTTACCTCTTTGTCACCCTTGGCTTGCTCAGTCAGAACTTAGATCTAGGTGCTGTGAAGCTGAAGTGTGACAAGCTTGGGCCACAGTAACAGGGTTGTAAATGTATACAAATACAACTTTCTTTATAGAGCTATTACTGTAAGTGAAATATATACATGAATTTTATGAAAACAGCAGTTTAAGGGCAGTGAGTAAAAGGTCATGGGTTTGAGACTTGGACCAATAGGTTACCCTAAGGTACCCCTGAACAAGTTACCATTCTCTATCACTGTTCCCCAGGAGCTGGATATATGGCAGCCCACTGCTACGCCGTATGAAAGTGTAAAATGCACAGGAAGCAATGTGTGCAAAGTTGACCCCCTTGTTCTTGGGGCAAACTTTAAAAAGATCTATGACAGTCTTGAATGCAAACACAATTACAATGAACAGATCAGATCAGATGACAAGTTATGAACTGCACCCACATACTGAAAGGCATACTGAAAGACTTAGGCAAACATAGATTGTCTTTGCAAGTCTGCCACTAAAATCCCTTCAGCCCTTGTAAGTTTCTGTGCTCTGAATGTTCCTCTTTGTCTCTGAGTTTCTTTTTCTTTACTTATTTTTCTTTTTCTCATCCTCGGTCAAACACATACAAACAAAGGACTCCCACAGCAGAGCCATGCTGTTCAATACTTTTCACTTTAAATGCTGATTGCAACTGGATTCTACACACTTCTTGGAGCGTGGAAAAGGAGGCCACTAAGGAGAGTACTGAATGTTATTTGAGATTTTCTCGACCCTTCCAGCATGCTGATAATGGTACCTATCCAGCTGTCAGCAGCACTGCTGTCTTGTAAACACAGCTTAAGAGGCCAGAGACTTGCCTGACAGCCCATGTGGTCAGTGATTGCTGGACACTGTTTACTTGGTGCAGACAGTCGTGTTCCTCAGTCAATCTGCTTATGACATTGACAGGCACCTGAAAGCCTGGGGCAGATCTTTTGATGGCGTGGGAGAATTAAATGACTTGAAAATCTTTAATTGTGCATTCTCCGCATGTACTTACTACGTACATTGTCATGAGTTTTTTTTTTTTTTTGGTAACTCACTTTTCATTGCACTCTTCTCTAAAGAATACTTCTTGTTCTTTGTTACTTATAAACTCATCCACCTCTCAAATGAAAGAAAAATTATATTTTAATATAACATGAGGGCACCTGGCCAACATAGCCATGTAAAGGGGGCAGTAGTGGCCTAGTGGTTAGGGGCTTAGCCGCAGGATCAGAAGGTTGTGGGTGCAAATCCCAGGCCAGTGGGTTACCCCTAGGCACCTTTGAGCAAGGTACCATCCCCATCACTGATCCCCAGGTTCCAGATGTATGGCTGACCCCTGCTGCATGTGGTGTATGGGTAAAATGCAGTTAATTCATTTCATTGTCCTTCACTGTGTGTTGTACCTTGTGCTCACAATGACAAGTTTTTCAACAAATGACACTTTGTCGTGTTTGTATGTGTACAAACTTATTCAATGCAAGTTTGCAGATGTACCCCTAATGCAATGCAAAAGTTCAGTCCTGCTGTACAAACTGTGTTTGTGGTTGAAACACTCAGTACCCAGTGGAGCAAGAGAGGACAAGTCTGAGCATCTCTAAACAGGATCTACTATTTCTTGAAAACAGCCAACAACTAAACATGTGAACAGTAAAGTAGTGTGAGCTGCTTCACCTGTTCTATTGAAAAGAAGAGACAATAATTAGTTTTGTACTGTTGCAATCTGAACAAATCCTGGTATCTCCATATCACCTCCTTTTCAAGAGAATGAAACACTGTTTATTTGTCATGGAGGTTAATGTTTTAAGTCATTTTGTAGTATTTTTACTGTTCCATTTATGATGAAGTCTTACACAGTTAAGTGCATCTGCCATTTGACAAAGTAAAAAGTAAAGAAAAATTATATATGTGTTTATAATGATATATGGGTTTATAAGAGCAAACCACTTTTACAAGTAATTCATTGCACTGATCATGATAATTCATCAAACAAAAAGTACTCTGGGGTACACAAGACAGCTTGTCAAGGCTAATCTGTTGCCATTTGATTGCTTTATGTGATGCTAATGCATGAGTGCACTGCAGTTTGTTTTTCATTCATATGAAATCATTAGTCAAATCATTATTTAAGCAAAACCTGCTCTTTATACCACTGATGCTGCTTTAGTTAAATGTCCAAAACATTAAAAGTGTAACTCTGTAGGTATTTTTATTTAAAAAAGAACTAAATTGATGAAATAAATGGTTGTCTGTGTTAGATCACCAAAGCTTAGGCAAGCAATAGTTGGCCACTGATGTGACCACTATGGATCATATCACAGGGTAGGCACTTGAAATCTAAGAAAGAAAAAAGCATTATGTTTGAGAAGGTTTACCCAGTCATAGGTTGATCATTGTAAGAAAGCTGTAGAAATGCGCCATGGTTAAACCATTGTCAGATAGGTCATGAGAGTTGGGGTGCACATCATCTTTCAAACAGGGCTTTTTTCAAATAAGCAGAATATTTATTTGGATGTATAACACTGAGGCAGTCAGTAAAAAGATGTTAAGAAACAACTAGACAATCTTGTATAAATTTGCAGGGTTGAGGGAGAGTAGGTGTTTTTGCAGAATTGTAATTCCTGGCTTATCTTTTATTTCAGGCTACAGGGTTACCCTTCACAACCTGATTATTAAAGGGGCTTAAATCATTGAGCAGCAACCGAGGGTGACGGGATACCATTATGGTCCTTGCTGTAAATGTTGCTATGAAAGCAGGCTGTAATCCTCTCCAAATATTGCACGAGCAAAAACTGTGATGCAGGTGGCTCTCTTTCTAAATCTTTTCTCTTGTGCCCTGAGGGTTGTACATTTTTCACTGTCTTCAAAGTGCACTTTTGCTAAGTCCACCTGCTGCCAGTGGCCCAGTGCCCACCGTCTGTTGAGTCTTATTTGTGGGCCATGCCCACTCCCTTCCTCGCTTGGTTCTCATCCACTTCCACTCCAAGGCTGAACTTGGCACCCTATGTGTACCCTGCTTACATCATGTCAGTTTGGTGGGGGTAGGGTTGGGATGGGGTCGGGGGGTGGAAGTGATGTGGCTCCAATGAAGAGCTCTGGGGATGGTTTGACTTTTTCAGATTAAAATGACTGAGGTTAAGGTTGCTTTAGGTAGAACTGATCTTATCAACACATTATTCCCCCTGGAGCACTCATGACTTTGATGTATGGTAAACCTGTAGGTGCACTCCCCTCTCCTGAAATTGCCCCAGAACAGTCTCACACACCTCACTCATCAGCTAAACAAACAGGAGCCATGATCTTTGTATACACAACAATAAGACAAAGATTATTTCCTTCAGGGAATAAGCAGAAGCCTAAGAACTAATAAAAGCTTATTACTTTTTAGTATCAGTTGGAACAGCTTGTGAAATTTACGCTTTTTTTTTTAAAATAGGATAAAAATAAAGTAATAAAAACTCAAGCCTATTAATTATCTCTCTTGTATTTGTTAATGTTTATAATTAATTTATCATGTACATGCAAACCCTTCTGTTGTAAATAATGTTATTCACCTTTTTGGAATGAGAGCAAATAATAAACTTTTGAGGTGAGTATTAAAAGTTCTAGAACTTTAACCCGTTACTGGGCCAGCAGTGGCCTAGTGGTTAGAGACTAGGCTCTAGGTTTGGAAGGTCTTGGGTTTAAGTCTCAGGCCAGTAGGTTGCCCTGAGGTACCCTTGAGCAAGGTACCGTTCCCATCACTGTTCCCCAGGCACTTTAATTAGCTGCCTCCTGCTGTATGGGTGAAATCCAGAAGAAACATTTTATTGTGGTTCACTGTGTCATTGTGCTGTGTTTCACAATGACAGATTGTCACGTTTTGGACTTCACTTTTAAATATGAAGTTTAATCTTAAATATGAAATTGTCTGATGGGACAGTTCTAAACATAAAGCTCTTCAGTTACACATATTCATTCAGTGGCTCAAAGTCCAAATAGAGAGAGTGTAAAAGAAAGAAAGAAAGAAAGAAAGAGAGAGAGAGAGAGAGAGAGAGAGAGAGAGAGAGAGAGAGAGAGAGAGAGAGAGAGCGAGAGAGAGCGACATGTGCCTTGGTGTATGGTTGGGTGTTACATAGGAAGAGGGGGTGGAGGATAGAGGGAGGAACAGATTGGGGAGGGGATGAACGTCCTGAGGGAAAAAGGTGTCTCACCAGCACGGCAACTCACAAGTCACTCGAGTGAAGCCAAATTAGCTTAAGCAACACTCCTTTTTTCCTGTTGTTTCAACTTTTTTTGCATTTAGGTTTTTTCTGATCATTATGGAAGAACGACAACTTCATCTCATGCGGCAATGGAATACTAAACTACCAAATCTTTAGGGAGTTTTACTGAAAAGTTCCATGAGGGATTTCTCGGAGGACCTCAGGTATGTTCACTATGTAAGGCATTGATGTGAAGATTAGTTAAACTTCCAGCCAAAGTAACTATTTAATTTTAATAATGCTTTTGAAACAAAAGGTGCAACAAAGTACAATAGATTTACCATAAAAAAAAATTTTTTTTTTACACATTTAAAGAGTTTATCGAGTGTTTTTAAAAGCAAGGAAAGGATGATAAGAAAGATAAGAAAATTTTAAAAATATAAATGATGAAAACAACACATTCATATTGAGGTCACACAATGGAGGAATCATCCAAAAAGTAAGACTTTAAAGAGGGACTCAGTTAGAGTTGAAAAATGAAACCAGATGCACACACTCGTGGTGTTAATTCCTAAGTCTTGTTCTGTCTGGGAGGGCGATCTGATTTATAAGCATTGCAGATGATCTGATTTGCGCGCTATGATGGGTCCTGAGATAACCTCACTGCCAATAAACTGAGCCTTCTCACTTGACCCTATGATCGTAACCTCTCATTCCAAACCACACATGAAGTCTGTTTAAGATATGTGGCTGCAGAAAAGGGTTGAATGTTTGACTTCTGGTGTAATTTGTACTGATTTTCATCAACTGACAGGAAGGAGAACATTGTAAAATGATTAAGGGTGGACAAAACTAGAATTAAGCCGTTCATACTAATGGTCCATTCTTAAGACATATCCTAGTAATTTAGATCATTGTCTTGCAGAGTCCCTGGGTGTGGACACAAGGAAGCCTATATAAAGCGTATTATCAGTGGTTTACCATTGAATGAACACACAGTGGACTTACTGAAGCACATTGAAGACATGAAGACTGTTTACTATTCATGTACTGCATAGGCCTTTGCTGGGGATCTGTTTTTAAAAAAGTGCAATCAATTCTAGTCACAGAACAAATACACTTCCAGGCAAAAACCGTTTCTGACTTTTAAAGAAAATGAGAGTGATTTCACACAACATTGTCTAACATTGTGTATGCAATTTTTGTTTTCTGTTTAACCAAATGTTATTATGGTAGGAAAAGATAGCAGGTGTTACACCCATTAAACAAACCTGAAAATAATCTTTTATCTATTCTAATGAATTTCTGATTGAACTGGAATGAATAAAATGCACCTAATATGACTAGCTTAAGTGCAAAGCATAATTAACATTTTTTTTTATTTCACCTTAACTGGTTCATGGTATGAGTAGAAAGCTGAAAGTAGCAAGTTAAACTTTAGTAAATGTTCCATAACATTCAATAACAGCTCCTTCCAAAGCTGTGAGAGCCTGCCATACAAATATGGGAAGCCATTTAGCAGGGTAATAGTGCTGACTCAGGGTCTGGTTTCCCTCTTATATACAATGGGATTAAAGTGCATCCCTATCAAGAAGTTGATCCAAGGTCAGCATTGTGAAACATCTTTTCACATTTGGGCCCTCATAGTGAAACGTGTGAAAGGCTTCACTGCTGGCCTGAGCATGTGGCTACAGGTAGCTGATATTGTGAATTGTGACTTGGAACAAGAACACATGATACATCCCATTACTAAATTACTAACTTGCTCTGCCACTTTCTAACTTATGTTCCCCTGCAGGCTCACAGCCTAGCAGCTTCAACCAGCTATTTAGACTAACAACAGGCTAAAAGGCAGCATACTGACACCAAACTCAGACATTCAGACTTCTGAATTGCATTAATTCATAAATAAATGTAGTCACATATGGTGAAGGATGTAACAAGTTCATTCCTTGCTTTGGTGGACCAGTAAGGGAACTGTGGCCAAACAATGACCAAGCTTAATATGATTCTTCTACACGTGGCTTGACAGTTTTGATTGGGTTACGTCTAATCAGTCTAAGTGCAGATCGGTTTTACACCTAACTGTCTTTTAAAAAGCTGATTATGTATAATATATATAATAATATACATCTAATTATATTCCGTATATTTCAAAAGTGGCAACTGAATCTTGAGTAAATATAATATTATGTAACTAAAGGAATTAAATTAGTAAAGTGGTTTATCAGTTAGTAAATTTTCTTTGTTCCTAAAAATTGTTAAATTTTACCTTAAAACAAATATTAAATAAAACATCTAAAAATAAAATAGCTGTCATTGTTAGTGTCTAGTGGCTCTGTACTTTTGATAACATCAAGACAGTGTTTGATGTTTAATAATTAGCACAGGAGATCAGAAAAAGGCATGTTGAATATGGCAGGCGAGTACTGAGTTCCTTGAAGAAAACAATAGGTGTCTATATGTGTTTTATAAAGCAGAATAAAATATGTCAAAATCTAATACCTGTCTAAAATGGCTCAGCGTTTCTTTACAAGTTCAGACAATATAATACAGCCTTTGTCAAGACATGTTAGAACAGAGACTAAATACCTGACTGTGGGCTTTCACTTGGCAACAGAGACTATGTGGGCTTGTGCCTATGTGTGTGTGTGTGGTTATGTGTGTGTGTGTGTGTGTGGTATTGTAGTATCGGTTGTGTGAACAGCATTAATCTATATACCCCAATCATTTCAACAATATATTTACATGTTAAAATGATTCATCGCCATCCCATGATCAGACAAGTTCACTGATCCCAAGCACTAAGACGTGCTGAGACACTGAACACACATATCTCTTTTTCTCTTTTGTTAGGTCTGAGGGTCCATGTGGAGCCAATGAAAATGGCCTTGACAGACAGAGCTAAACTGCTCAGTGTCATAGTAGTCTTGCTACTCATAACCAGATGTCATGGGAGTCTGGAAAAGGACAGCTCTCCTCTGAGGTTCACCCATCACTTATATAATGCCACAATTAATGAAAACTCTGCCCCCAGGACCTACGTGGAGAGCCCTGTCCGAATGGGCATTGTAGTGTCTGATCCTTTCTGGGACATCAAGTACAAAGTTGTCGCTGGTGATGATGATGGCCTTTTCAAAGCAGAGGAGGTAGCCGTAGGGGATTTCTGCTTCTTGAGGATAACAACTGGCAGCGGAAACTCACTCTCTCCGGTTTTGCTCAACCGAGAGGTACGGGATGCGTACACTCTAACTGTTGAAGCTACAGAGAGCACCTATGAGTACCAGGCCAAAACAAAGGTATCGATCCAAGTGCTTGATACAAATGACCTGAAACCGCTCTTCTACCCTGCTTCTTACAACGTGGTAATCAGAGAGGACACCCCAATGAAATCAAGTGTGGTGAGAGTGAGCGCAACTGACGCTGATATCGGCAGCAGTGCTGAGTTTTATTACTCCTTCACCACAAGACCACATCCATTTGCGGTTGATCCTTTCACAGGCATTGTCACACTTGTCAAAAAACTTAATGCTGCCCAGCGAGACAGATACGACCTAACCATTTTGGCAGAGGACAGGACAAAGAAAATTTCTGGTGTGCAGAAGTTTGGAAACGTTGCTAAGGTAGTTGTAAATGTTGAAAAGGTTGAGGAAAATTTTACTCTTATCACACCCGTCATGGTAGAGGCTCTTCAAACAGACACAGATAGAATTAGCGTGAATGTCAATATGGAGCCCAAGGCAAAGGCACGATCGGTCTCTCTGAGTATAGTTGCAGGGGATGAAGAGAAGGGTTTTGAGATTGTTCCATCTGCTTTGCAAGGCAATGCCTTTCAAGTGGTCTCAACAAAATGGATTAACTGGCCACAAAACCCATTTGGATTAAATATCTCGCTTCAAGCTAAAGACAGAAGTAACCCCCCTTTGTTAACAGCAGTTAAGAACATCCATATTCCTTCTCCACAATTTACATCTTTGACATTTGAGCGGAAAATATATCAGGTCATCCTTAGTGAATTTTCCCCTCCAAAAACTCATGTGCTGAAAGTTTCTGTGTGTCCAAATTTATCAAATGTCACCTACCAAATAAGAGATAACTCAGATACTCATAAATTCAAAATGAATGCAAAAACTGGCATGATTGTCACTTTAGAGTCTCTTGACTTTGAAAAGAAATCTCATTACGAGTTTGATGTCATGGTAAATCATGGAGAAGCAGAAGCTCATGTCATAGTAGACATAGCTGATGAAAACGACAATGCTCCTAGATTTATTTCCACTTCTTACCAGTCCACTCTGCCAGAAAATGTCCCAATAGGAACCAGCATCTTATCCGTGTCTGCTGTTGATGTGGACAAGGACAACAATGGCTTTGTGACTTATACCATTGCAAACACAGCTCCATTACCTTTTGTCATAGATCCATTGACTGGAGTCATTTCCACGTCAGAAGAGTTTGATTATGAGCTAATGAAGAGGTGGTATCATCTTAGGATCTGGGCCTCTGACAGTGGGAGTCCTTTCAGTCGCGTGAGTGAATGTGCTGTCACCATCACTATGACCAACATCAATGACAACGCTCCACTTTTTGAGAGGGTGGCATGCAATGCCACCATACCTCAAGACCTGGCAGTAGGAAAGAGCGTTGCAGAAATGTTTGCAGTTGATCTGGATGAGCTGGAGCAAATTCATTATAGAATCCAGTCTGGAAATGAGGATAAATTATTTGCCATTGACCCTGTTTCTGGTCTCATCACATTAGCACAGCCCATCCCTTCAGAACATTTGAAGACAGAAAGTCCTTCATTTACCCTAAAAATAACAGCAACAGATGGCAAATATATTGCTGACCCCACTACTGTCACTGTGTATGTCACGGGCGAGGGCAAGGAAGCCACTTCACATTGCCAAGAAACCGGAGTGTTCAGGCAGCTGTCTGAGAAGCTTATTGAATCAATCAAGCCTGTGCTCTCTGCCCAAGAGGAAGAGTCTTTCTCTGATGTCCATATAATCAATCGTCACTCTCCAAAGTTTGCACATGGCATCCCAAGCTCCATTGATGTCAGGGAAGACTTTGCTCTCAACACATCTATGCTACACTTTAAGGCCACTGATAATGACAGTGGCTTTAATGGAAAGCTTGTCTATGCAATTTCAAGTGGAAACGAGAATGGATGTTTTTCAATTGACATGACCACAGGCCAACTAACGATTGTCTGTAAACTAGACAGAGAATCAAAAGAATTCTATATTCTAAACATAACAGTGTATGACCTGGGCACTCCACAGACATCTGCATGGAAATTTCTTGCTGTAAATATCTTGGATGTAAATGACAATCCACCATTATTTTCTCAACCAAGATATGTATTGAACCTACCAGAAAACACAGAGGTTGGCACAAGCATTTTCCAGATACATGCAGTGGATTTTGATGTTGATGACAACGGACTGATCAAATATTCCTTATTAACATTTACTGACCTTTTCAGAATTGATGAAACCTCTGGGGATGTGATAGTAACAGGCCATTTGGACAGAGAGGTTTTTCCCAGATACGACTTAAAGATTGAGGCCAGAGATCAAGCGAAAGGGGACCCTCAGCTTATCTCAATGGCAGATCTAATAGTTGTCTTGGAAGATGTCAATGATTATCCTCCTAAATTTGTTCCTAAAAACTACAGGATTAAAGTCCCTGAAGATGCCCCTCTGGGTACAGTGCTGTTATGGGTTGAAAGCTATGACTTGGATTTGGGGAGTGGAGGCCTGATAAGCTATAATCTGAAAAATAGTGAGGCAGGCACCTTTTTTCTGGACACAACTACAGGGTTACTGACTCTTGAGAAGGAACTGGACTTTGAAAGGAAGAAGTTTTACAATCTAACTGTTCGAGCTGTGGATCATGGAAGCCCGAGGTCCTTATCATCCTCATGTTTCATAGAGATTCAAGTGTTGGATGTCAATGAAAATTTGAACAAACCGGTTTTTAGCTCATTTGTACACAGTGCTCCAGTTACGGAAGACACCAAAATAGGTACTTCAGTCCTTACCTTGACAGCTGTGGACAAAGATTTGGGAAGAGATGGAGTAGTCAGATACCACATTCATGATGGAACAGGGCTTGGGGTCTTTGTCATTGATGAAGAAACAGGTAGGCCTGACAAATTTTATTATCAAACCTCTTCTGTTATTACAACTACTTTATTTCACTTTCAAAAATGGATCTGCATAGACAAATTATTTTCCCTTTAATTTGAAATAAGCCTTATCATTTTATATGTTTAGTTCAGTTTAGTAAAAGGTGCACACAATGAACTACTCCATTTGTTATTTTATGAATTGGATTTCTTTTTAACAAAAATGTTGCAGTTACTTAGAAAAAGGATGCACTACCTACATAACTGAGAACATATGGATATTGCAGAACTTACATTAAAAATAAGGCTTTAAATGGTGCTGATCAAAGCATGAGAAATTGCAGGAAGTGTAGTACACATGCATGTAAGGATCCTTTTGATTTTTTTCTAATATCTATTTTCAGGAGTGATCCGGACAACAGGAACACTGGACAGGGAGTCTGTACCTCACTACTGGTTGACTGTGTATGCCACCGATCTGGGCAGTACTCCCTTGGTTTCCTGGACTGAAGTATACATTGAGGTTTTGGATATTAATGACAATCCACCTGAGTTCTCTCAACCAATCTACTTTGCTTCAGTTCATGAAAATCTGCCAAAAGACAAATCAGTGATAAAAGTGGTTGCTACAGACATGGACAAGTCTTCAGACGGGAAGCTGACTTTCCAAATCCTGGATTCTCAGCGCACATATTTCTCTATTGACTCAAAGTCAGGTAATCTCATTAAATTGATCTTCCATCATGAGCTTTATATTCTTGAGGCACCAAAAATAATGGCCATTTTGGTAAATGTGGTAAATTTGGTAAAAACAGCCTTTCTGTGTGAGAGCATATACCTTTGTTTTATCTTCTTATAGATGTAGTGAAATAGGGCATAGCAGGTTAACAATGCTAAAACAACAAGTGCACAATATGACAGTTCAGTCAAACAAGTTTGGGCAACAGTTAGGTGTAACCAAGGTGTGCTGAAAAGGGGACTTGATGAATAGACCAAATAATTACTGTACACAAAACCCTATCATTCTAAGCATTTTTTTTTTTCAGTGATGGGGAAAGCTTTATTAAAAGCCCCCCTGCAGCACAAAAACTCCCACAGAACACCTTATGTCTGACCTTTGACAGTAATGCGGATTAGCCTTTGAAGAGCCCCTAGGAAAATCACAACAGCATTAACCAGCATTGCAAGCTTGTACTTGTCCATTCATGGTTTCTTATTTCTTTGCTGCTTCATCACCTCCACCCCAGGCTAATAGGGACGACACAGAATTTACTCCCATCCTGCACAGAAGATATTACACAAGTTTGCTGCACACAATGGTGTAGCTCTGAAACACAACCTACAGGTCTTGCTAGTGTGGCCTTGTTAGTATTAGTGGGCCATTTATATTGTTGCGCTGACACTGAGTAGCCTATAGCACAGAGTATTAATTCTCGCTGTTGTAATGTAAATGCATTCAGCTGTGTGTTGTTTTTGTGCTCAGTCAAAGAGAAGCTGAAATAAAACTTTTTAAAAAGGTCACTTTAGTAAGCACTGCACAGAGCCCTAAATGATCAACAAGAATATTCATTAAAAAAATCTCCAGTGCCAAATCAGCAGCATAAGGCACATGTTAGTGTTCTCTTGTTCAGATCTTTTCCTCAGGCAAAAAGCGCTGGAGGTTTCTGTATCTCCGTGTTAGAACAGGGCGTGGGTGACTAATTTCTACAGAGACAGATGTGACTAATCTAACTGACTTAACGGCTTATTGCAGCAAAACCATCTCTTTTAGAGGAAGAGCGATAAAAAATAACTTGGAAACCCTGGCAACAGAACTTATATACATACAGGTTTTAGGCACCTGAGAAATAATTTGGGCAGTAAGCATTTGTTTACCCAGAAAAAGACTAATATTAACAAAGACAAATATATAAAATACAATATTCATATTCTATCATTTCAAAATGACCCTTTCTCCATTTATAAACCATTTATTACTATATATTTTAGTTGTTTTTGTTAAATACTTGGTTTGGCTAATCAGCACTTCATTAAGGTAAATCCGGTGCGGTGCTGATGGAATTGTATAGTGTGTGTGATGCCTTTGTGCATCAAGAAGGATATTGTGTAAAGTCTTGGACACTTTGGATGCAAAAATACAAAAATATAATGCATACAAATATACAAAATATTTTTGTAATATGTTTGTATGTATGTATGTGTATATATATATATATATATATATATATATATATATATATACACACACACACACACACACACACACACACACACACACACACAC
>CM029376.1:19949438-20089438 GCA_017165825.1 Hepsetus odoe
TATATATATATATATATATATATATATATATATATATATATATATATATTTATAGTTACAACTATATACTATAAGAGTGTGTTTAGAATTACAATGACTGCTTTTCACATGCTCTTTCGACAAACATTTTCAAGGTGCAATTAATATTATTAATGATTCTTCTTTATCTTGGAAGATGGAGACCCACTGGGCCAATTCTCAGTCATTGCGGTGGGAGAAGAGTGGAGACTCGCTGCTAAAGGCGCACTTGACAGAGAGGTCAAAGACAAACACACACTCAAGATAATAGCCACTGATGGAAAATTTCAAACAGCTGCCACAGTGGAGGTCCACATTCTTGACATCAATGACAATAGTCCATTGTGTGAACAAGTAAGTAATATGTTCCTCATAAAAGAGAAACATTTGATTAATTTGTGCTGGGACTAATCATTGTTTAATTTTATTTTTGTTTAAAAGAACTATTAAGCTGATAATTTGCCCTCTTTAGAGCTAAAATCACAGTTTTTCTGTCCATCTCATCTTTAGTTGCTTTATACTGAAGCAGTCATGGAGAATTCCCCATCAGGACTGTTCATTCTGAAAGTATCTGCTTCAGACCCAGACATTGGCACAAACGGACAAGTCTCTTTCACTCTACATGGACCAAAAGCTGACAAGTTCCACCTGGACTCCAAAACAGGTAAAAATGTGTTTTTTTTACTTAGCCTTTAAACCTTCCGTGTTCACATTGCATTGCTTTTTATCATTAAAGATCAATCATTTCTGCTACTTCTTAACTGCGGTATCAAAAAAAAACATGAGTCAAAAGGTATGTTGTTCAGAGACCCTCAAATTTAAAAGTTTATGTTATTTCTTCTCATTAGTCATGGCTGTTTTGTGTTTTATTTGCACTATTGATTTTGGTTGGATTTCCAACATATGCTCTTCATCTCTTCAGTGTGTTATTTTGGGTTATTAAGATCAGATGTTTCTGTAATTACAATACATGGAGTTTCATGTATAGTATTTCTAATAATATATCTATTCTACATGTAGGCTGCCAAAAAATATTTCCATAAAAAGTTATCAAAAATCTATTCGCAAACCACTGACCCAAGCATTTGTAGAATTGTTACCTGTCTTAACATGATATTTAAGATCTTTGAGTTTACTTCCTTGGATAACATTTCACAATAATTCATCACATCACATCAGGTGACCTAGTGGTTAGGGACTAGGCTCCAGAATCTGAAGGTCATGGGTTTGAACCCCAGACCATTAGGTTGCCCTGAGGTACCATTGAGGGAGGTACCGTCCCGATCACTGCTCCCTGGGAGCTTTAAATAGCTGCTCCCTGCTGCACATGTATGTGTGGGTTAAATGCAGAGGTCGTATTATGTTGTGGTTCACTGTGTGTTGTGCTGTGTTTCACAATGACAAGTTTTCACTTTTACTTCACACCAACAAACTTTTGTTGTAAACAGGGGAGCTTTTCACCCTCGCCATCTTGGACCGGGAAAAAGAAACAGAGTATGACCTGGTTGTCAAGGCAACTGACGGCGGCGGACGCTCATGTCAGGCGGATATAATGCTTATGGTACAGGACATGAATGATAACCCACCACAGTTCTCCACCAATCACTATGAGGTCACTGTGTTTGACAACACTACCGTTAGAACGCCTCTTGCTGTCATCTATGCCAGAGACCCAGACACAGGTATGCCTGAATATGTGAACATGCATAATGGTTTGCCATAACTGAAAATGTGGACATGCTGTGATGTCATGGATGTCCATATTGTAAACTGGTATCAATGGTACACTATAGAAAGGGTTTTGGAAATATATTTGCTAAATGCTTTTATTGAAAGACTCTCGTTTCTCCCTGTTGAGCCAAAACAGCATTCAGTAAGAGTGAAGGTATGTAATATTTGAAATGGGATTGTGTACAGTACAGAGAGACACTCTTAAGGAGTGCCAGACCACACCTGAAGATGTGTGGGAACATGTACATGAGCTCTAGAAGCTCCCAGCCCACAGTTTCTGCTGAATTTGGAACTGCTTTTACTTTATTTGTAACCTTGTAAACAACAGTAGCTGCAAAACACAAAAACAGTTTTTCATTGATTTCTTCTCTCAGCTCTGGATCTTCTACAGACTGGCATCTTAGCTTGCACTTGTATTTTACAAATAAAGCTTTACTTTTGTAATATTCTAGGTGTTATTAAATTCAAATCTGGATCTCCATGTTTGATGCTTTAAATAAAAAAAATTCTGCTAATTGCTAAACTTTTGGTACTGGCTAAGATAGTAAGATAAGTCATCTTTCAATCTAGCCCCAGGACCAAGGCCTCACGCTCAGTTATAAACTTCTCTGACAACCATGTTATAACCAGTAGCTGAATAAAATGTTTTCTTTAATTTCTCCATATCAGAGGTACCTTTTGTATATCGTACTTCTATCTTATTTCCATCAATCATTCCTTTTCCAATGTAGGTGAGTTGTATATTTTAAAATATGTATATTTTTAATATAGGAATGCCTTTGGGTAAATTCAAACCAAACAGGTTTAAAGTTAATCTTTGCTGAAGTTTAATAACATGTTGGGGTGTTCATTCTCTTTGGCAGGCATAAACTCAGAGGTGAGGTACTCCCTACAGGGAGCACACAGCGGCTACTTCTCTTTGGATGAAATCTCAGGAATCCTGCGTCTGGAACGCTCTCTGGCTGATGAAGCTCAGTCCATCTTTGAGCTGCGAGTAAAAGCCACAGACCGAGGTCTTCCTCGCCACCAGTCCTCCATAGCTACGGTCACTGTGCATGTCGTCGACCTGAGTGACTACCAGCCTGTGTTCCTGAGCTCTGAGTATACAACCCAGATCCCAGAATCCTCAGCAGTTGGGACAGAGGTGCTCAGTGTATCCGCCCTCACCAGAGATGGGACTGGCGGTGAGCCTGTCCGATACTCCATCATCTCTGGCAATGAGGATGGAAGGTTCCAGATTAATCCTGAGACAGGTAAGGCTGCTTTAAACTTGAATTATTATGGGGCACCTTTTATTTAGGTAAATATTAGTAAGAAAAGAAGTTGCAATGACTGTTATGAAAGAAATATGTTGCAATCTTTAAGAAACATGCAGCAATTGCCCAAGTAATGGAGAGATAATGGATTCATGGTTCTGGTAAGACTCTTTGCTTACAAGAGTTTTCTCAAGTAGGCTGCACTGCACCTTGCACTTATAGATCCTGCTACTCTACTTCTTGCGGATTAGTAAAGGCAGTGTTGGAGAGCCTGTACTAACATGTTCTGGAACCACAGAAACTCTCATTCATTTTTACTGCTCCACCCCCCACCTCTGTTTCCATATCTCCCTTCCACAGAGTGTTTAGCCCACACCACTTTTTTCTCTGTACTGATCCAACTTCTTAAATCGTGATTTTTTTAGTTCACAGTTGCAAACCATGGCAAATAACAGGCACTGCATAAATCAGTGGTGTATATAACAGCTAGTTAAATGCTTACATGTTGCCTCAGCTGTGTTACACAGGGTTTGCATAATGTGTTTTACTTTTTTACAAAATGCTGAGCTACATTTTGGTTGAATTTCATGTTTTATCCATTTTCTATTGGCAATGCTAATAAAACACTTACTTAAAACACTACTACACTAATAATAACAGAAATAATAAGACATTTAATTTGAATACTACAACTATGAATGCACAAATAATGATAGAAATAATGCATTTTATTTGAGAAGTACTTCTGCTGCACTCATAATAATAAATAATAAATATAATAAAACCTAATAAAAAAAGAAAAGCAAGAGCCTTACAGTAGACAAATGCATGCTCACTTGAAAATAAACATAAAAAGATGGAATTAAATATAACAAAATACAAATAAAAAATATATAGAAAGCCTAAAATAAAAGTAAAAAATAACATGCTTGAACTTCTATTTAACTGTGCTTTGCACTTTAATACTTTTAAAAAAAAATGCTTTATTTTACAGGCTTACCTGACTAAGGCTGCATGTCGTATTTTCTTTAATGAAGTTATTAAATAGTGCTCTTGTTGCTTCAGCAGAACTTAGCAGTTTTTGGCGATTACTAAATGACTTTCTGTTAAATAGAATTTTAAGTTAGTATATAATCATAATATTTTCTCTACCCATACTCCCAATAGTTATGTTTCCTGTGCATGGATTAAATCTACCTTTAGATTACTTGTAGTGCGATGGTAAAAGATCTTGAAATTCTTTTTATTCTACGACTTGGTCTGGGTCTTGTAAAGTGGCCATGTAAGTTACATCTAACTTACATGACACAACAGTTTGATAGTAATCTCTTTATATACCTTTTTATATTTAGGTGCAGTTTGTAAGTACAGGCTGTTATCCATCTATTTTTTCTCTGCTTTATTGGCCACCTTTACCTCTCTAATGGTATCACCAGTGAGCCGGTAATATTTGTGTATTGGCTTATTCTTACAGGCAGGGTAGTGGCAATTTAGTGTGTATGTGTATGTCAGTGTTATTGCTGTGTTGAGGGTTAAGGGTGCTAGGAAATGACATAATAAAGAATATCAAAATGCACAGAGAATGTAGATACAAGATAGCGCTGGCTTCTAATGTATATATGTTAACATGAAAAGTAAGAAAATGAATGGATGGGTAGACGGAAACTACAGTCAGCCATAAATGACTATGAATTAAATTTAATAGAATGGCTCTTTGCTGGTACTGTGTTGGCACCTTCCAGTAGATGTCACAATTTTACATCTTATTCCTACTATTAGCTTTTGTAGGAATCAGCATAATGCACCAGAAACACTGCTTTTTAACAGGTGAAGGTGACTTCAACAATAGCTTCGTTCTGGAAACTCAGAAATGGGAGAGCACAATGAACCCATCTGTCATTTTGTGGCATTGATAGCATGTCTATTTCGATCTGCATGGATCTGACGTTTTTCTACTATTATGGCAACTATTTGTTGCCATAACACCCAGTTATGACTACCGAACATATTGTGTTACAGGAATGTAATGCATTTTCCATCATTGCAATCATAGAAAAGTGCTGTGACATTGACCAAGACAATTTTTTATACTCAAACTGGGTCTTTTGTGCATGTCCACTGTCCACTCTTAGAGAAGCCACATTGCAAACACAAGTGCAAACACACCTTTATTGACAAACAGGCAGCAAAGGACAAGCAGAGTCCTGTTAATAACATTGCAGCTGAGCTCTGGGAAAAGCCATTAAGTGACACAGCAGAGCCCTTGATCTTTAAAATCAATAAAAAGATAGATTGCGAAGAGCAATTTTGGACTTGTTGAAACCTAGATTTGAGAGACAAGCAGGAATGCAGTTAGTAAGTACACAAGTAGACTGGCAGGAGGTCAGCTCTGCCTGTTCTTTTGTACATAGTCTGCAGCAGCAAGGGGCAGAGGATGGTGCCAAATTTCTGTGTTGTACTGGTATCTTAAATGTTCAGTTGTATTCTTAATTCTATTTTTTTTTTAAGTCTTGCTCAGGAGTGCTCCTGTCCTGCTCTCTTCTAATTAATTAAGGTAATTAATTAGGTCTTTACAGGGTTGAACGGCAGGGAAAATGTGTGCGGGAGGACCACTCAAGGGCTGTCCTTCAGAACCATTGCCAAAGACACTTTGAAAGCACATATTGAAATACACTCCAGCCCAGTAAGGAGATAATAAAACACATTCGGTTTTAGTTGTTAACATACCAGTTGTTTGCTTCATAATTGTTTCAATCTGACTGATTCATTTTCAGCCTCCAGTCTAATAAAATAAACATGCAGCCCCTAAATGAGTGGCCTATATTTGAATCAGCCCCAAATATGAGGAATGAGGAATGAGTAATAAGTTTTTTGTGAAAAGCAACTTAGGTAATCACACTTCCCTCTATGCATTTAACACTTGTTTCTTTTGAAGTTTACAGATACTTGATTCACCCTTCTGAGTCATTCTGACTCATTTTGAGGCTTTTTTTCCCTGTCACTTGACCAGCAAACAGTTGTGCAGACTTGCCTAGAAAGAAACTCTCAGGCTGCAGAATCAAAAATCTAGATCTTGCATCATTTCATGCTTGTATAAAAGCCAAGCTCATCTGCAAGTTTATTTCCTTAGATCTTTCTCAACTCAGAACATTCCCTAATTGCAATACCATCAAGAGGGAATTGCTAACTATGCTTTTTTATGTTAGAAACTTGTTTTTGCATTGAGTCAGCCCACTGCCCTTTTCCTCCGCCATGTTAATTCTGTCATTCTGAACATTTGCAAGAGTAGCTTTTACAAAGCTTTATCACGCAGCAGCTTTCATCCCAGAAAGCCAGCTAATGGTTTTCAAGGCTTTGTTCTTGAGCTCAGGCAAACATGACATTTTCTTTCCTCCAGGGCATTTTCAGTGCAGTGTGCCGGTCAGGAGCGGCTGTGATAATGTCTGTCTGTGCCGCAGGTGTGCTAGCGGTGAGCGCATCACTGGACTTTGAGTTGTGCCGTGAGTATTACCTGTCAGTGGAGGGAGCGAGAGGCAAGGCATCATTGGCTGACATCGCCATGGTTATTATCAACATCACCGACATCAACGATAACCCACCTGTCTTTAGCCGTGGAGACTACAGCACCGAGATTGCAGAGAACATCTCTCTTGGAGACACAGTGATGCAGGTATTGCTGACAGTCTCCCTCACCTGTCATTGCCACTTCAGTGAGAAGACTATCATATGTGGCCAGAGCTGGTCAGACACTGTTCCAACATAGTTTTCTTTCCCACACTTTTGGACAGTGACAGTTTAATTCATCCAGAGATGTGAAGTCAGGAATCAATTCAATGTTCACACCTGAGTTTTTAACAAAACCTAAAAAGTTTGGACCAAATTCACACCCTCTAACTCAAAAAGGAACTAGTGGAAGTGTTTGAACTACAATGAAACATATTCATATTCACATTAAATATATTAACTTTATTGTCTTTAAGGATCTGGTTTACATAAACTGAACAACATGAGGCAGTGGTGGCCTAGTGGTTAGGGAGTTGGCTCCAGCCTCAGAAGGTCATGGGTTCAAATCCCAGACCAATAGGTTGCCCTGAGGTACTCTTGAGCAAGGTACTGTCCCTGTTACTACTCCCTGGGCACTGTCAATAGTTGCCCCCTGCTGTGAGTGTTTGAGTAAAATGTGGAGGTGTAATTTCGTTGTGGTTCACTGAGTGCTGTGCCGTGTACTCAGTGATAAGAATAGTCACTTTAAATTTGATAACATCAATTAACACAAACTGTAAATTTGGTACATTGCAAACAGCATGTATCTCAGCAGTAAACAGCATTATTCTTCAGCATGTTGCATTATGTGGCAGTTATGTATTAGCATGGTGCTGTATCCTTTGGTCGATGCAGGCTCTTCCATCCAGTTATCCAGTTAGTCCCTTACAATCATCCAATAAAAGCCACACACAACTTGGCCGCAGTAAGGTTTTCTCAGTTGTTTCTGCTGACATTACATCTTTCTCTCTGCCCTTCTCTTACTCCCTCAATCCCTTTCCTTCTCTCTCTTTCTCCCTCTCCCTTTACGTCCTTCTCTTTTCCTTTCTGCCCTTCTGTTTTTCTCTAAATCCCTAACCCTTCTCTCTCCTTTCCTCACTGCTCTCCTTTTTCTTCTGTCTCTCTTTTTCTCCCTGAACTTCTCTTGCTCATTTTTTTCACAACACCCTCCCTCTCTCAGGTGACAGCTGTCGACCTTGATGGGTCTCCAAACAACCTCATCCACTACTCCATCGTGAGTGGCGACCCACAGCAGCAGTTCAGCATTGATTCTCGCACCGGTCACATCAGAGTGCACTCTGCACTGGATAGAGAAGAGGTGAGCACGCCCATTGTGGAAGAATGAGAAGCCAGAACACGAGTAAAGGTTGTTTAGACTGCACCTCTCCTCCCACAACAAGCATGGACATTTCATTTTTTGGTTTTGAGTTTCCTGAATCAGCAGAAGAGGACAGTTTGTTCATTTACAACTGTCTTATGGTATCCATTGCACTCAGAATAGCTGTAATGCTTAATGTGTGGGTCAGCCAAAAAGAAGTAAACTATTCATCTAGAAAGTAAATTCTTTTTTGTTTTATGTTGAAAACCAGATTACATTGCACTAGGATCAAAGCGAATACAAGAAAAGGATTCACATTTGATGATGGGATCAGTCTACTTTATTATTGCAGCATATTTTTTGTACCGAAATTTACCTTTGAGAATAATTCCTCTGTGTTAGCAATGAACAGAAAACGCATTATATAACTATGTGATTACAGATTACATTTCAGATTTCTTTCACAACATTATAACAGTACATGTCCTCTACATTCTAACATTACAGGTTACCAGTATTGTAAAATGTCCAGTGGGCCTCTGTCTATTTAGTCAGATGGGGGGATAATTGCATTCGATGTCTGTGTTAACTGACTATGTTTCACAGATAAAACCATAAATGCAAAAGCTGAAGCTAACTTAACCATAACTGACACATATAAAATTACTATTTGTTGAATTAATATCTATAAATAAATACAGACTTCCTTTGAAAAAAAAACTTTAAATATTGATTTAATCAAGTTGCCTCTCATGACAGTTCTGTACGTGTGACTGCAAAAATGCCAAAGTGCAGTGTTAACTTGAATTCTTTGTCTGTTTCAGTTTACACACTATTCATTAACTGTTCAGGCTGCTGATGAGGGACTGCCACCTCTGTCCTCAGCCGTCCAGGTGACAGTGACGGTGTCTGATGTCAATGACAATCCACCTGTATTTTCCCAGACTACTCACAACCTTGTTCTAAAGGTACTGGGGTGTTGTTTTTGTTTTTGTTTTTTTTTTTTTTTTGGAGGGGGTCATCTTTATCTCGAGTTAATGCAGGTCTTTTCTCAATGGGGCAGGAAACACTAGACACAAGCCCAAGAAGTCAATCAGCCATGCCTAATCCAGCTATGGATTTGCTCCCATGCCATGTTGTCCACAGTGGTATTTGCTCTGGCTGTTTACCTCTTTGGACTCAGCCTGATTCATCTTCTCTAATTATAGGGCCAGCTCTGCTGACTTGGAAATCCTTTTCACAGCCCATTTGCCTCCACCCAAGGTGTCTATGTCTTCTGAGCAGCCAGACAATTTGGCACAATGGAGGTGGTCAGTGACAATTAGGCTTATCTCTGCCAACCGAGCACTCTGTTTCAATTACCTGCTCCAGTTGTGTCAGCTTGAATGGAGCAGACACAGTCAAGGTGTGCACGCTTGGGCCAAATTGGAATGTGTTGGCCCACGGATACAGACACACTGAAATTAATCTCATGATCCATTTGCTCATGTGTGGTTTATGGCCCAGTGCTTCAAACTGACTGTTTTCTTTAGCTGTGTGTTTTGTGTGTATTTTTGTTCTAAAATAATCTGGTTTTGTCAAGCAGCGTTTTTGTCTGTGGCTCATTTTTAGTCTTATAAAGCTGGAAACAGCAACAAACACACCTGCAACATTAATTGATCATTGTATCACTCTTTCAAGAATTCTCTTTATTTGTCTGTCATGTGGTCATGATGTGAATCACTGTTTGCACCAGCCTTGGAAAGTTAATAGTAGATAAGAAATAATGAGAACAAGCACCACAGAAACCCATGAAGTGGAGAGTACAGTCAGGATCAAATTGTACACTGGTTTTGTAATGGAAAAGCCATGGCACCTGCATGCTTTTTCATCCTGGTGTGTTATTCTGTTTCAGGAAGGGGAACCTGTGGGCAGCAGCATTCTGCAGCTGTTGGTCAGCGACAGGGACTTACCTCAGAATGGCCCTCCATTTTCTTACCACATTATGTCAGGAAATGAAGGCAGACACTTTCATGTGGACAATGGGGGACTTCTGTCCCTCTTCTCACCACTGGGAAAGAGAGGAAAGCCTCAGCATGTGCTCAAAATTCAGGTAAAGGGTTTACACACTAGCTTGTGTTAAAAGCAAAATCTGTGTTCCCCTTATCCCAAAAGTAGCCAGCCAGCAAATCCTTTTTTTCTGTTTACATCATAGTACAGCACTATATATGTATATGCAGTTTATATAAAGTAACAATTATATATAACAACTCCTAAGGGAATCCCAGTATAATCAATGCAAAATCTCTTAAAATAAAATTTTAATTATAAATAAATAATTATTTTTTAATGTAGCTTAATTTGATTTTATTCTGATTAGTTATTATGCTACTAGAATAAGTAAACAGGGGCAGTGGTGGCCTAGTGGTTAGGGAGTTGTAAAAAGTATGTAGGGTCCATAACTGAAAGCAGTAATCACGAAGAGGTTTTAAAAGGGAAATTCCAGATGAACAATCTCTGCGTCCACGTGTAAACAAATGACTAGTGACATATGTTATTTTCAGGTATGAACGGGCCTGTGCTATAACTTAACAATTAAACCCAATTGGGTTCCTAGGACTCAAGTGGAAAAACACCCACTTTATAGCTCTGTGTTGTGTTTAATTTGAAATATGAACGTTATTTTCACAGGTCATTGACAGCGGCCACCCTCCTCTCTCATCCATATGTGTGGTCAAAATCAATGTCACTGAGGAGAGCAAGTACCCTCCCACTGTGGCCCCACTTGAGGTCTTCATTACATCTACTGAGGAAACTTTCCCAAGGAGGGTTATTGGCAAGCTTCACGCCTCTGACCAGGACCCCCAGGATGTCCTATCTTACAGGCTGGAATCCATACATGAAGGATTTTTCTCTGTGGACACGGCAGACGGAAAAATTGTGGCGGAAAAAGCACTGAGGGCAGGCCAGTACTCCCTCAACGTGAGCGTGTCTGACGGCAAGTTCAGCGTCTTTGCCGATGTGAGGGTGCATGTGTGGGCTGCCTCTCAGCATGACCTAGACCAGGGCTTCACCCTGCAAATAGCTGGACTTACCGCCGAGGAATTTGTGGCAGACCACTGGAGGAGTCTCCAGCGCAGTCTGGGCTCTGAGCTCAACATTCCTAGGTAAAACTGGACAAAATTTACTGATAATATAAAATAAAAAAAAACCAAAGAAACAGTATAATAAATGATGTTTGATGCTGGTGAAAAATGTAATAAATGTTTGCTGTTCACAGACAGGAACTGCACATTGCCAGCCTACAACAAGAGCCCAACTCAGTCAACCTGCAGGTGCTGTTGGTGCGGCGTGCTCAGGATGGCTCAGCCCGGTCCATGGGTGCTCAGCGTCTAGATGGAGCACTAGCCAAACTGAATGACAGTCTGGGCCTGAGCATTCACAGAATGAGGCAGCACAGCTGTGTTGAGTATGGCTGCCCTGGGCGCAGCTGCAGGAGCTCTGTGCTGATGAGTGAAGAGAGAGTGAGCCACTACAGTACAGCCCGTGCCAGCTTCATCACACCTCTGCACAGCTGGGAGAATGTCTGTACCTGCAATGGTAGGTGCCTGGCCCTAAAATACTGGCTCCATTCAGATGAGGATTAGTGGAGATCCAAAAGATCATTTGATATCTTTGTTTTGACTGATCTGGTATCAATAAGAAAATCACACATTCTTGGTTCATAGAGGATCAGTACTGGAAGTGCTGGAATAATGTGTTAAAGATAATGAGTAAAAGATCAGTGGCTTCCAGTCTAGCGCCTACCCTTTTTAAGTGTTGTGCATGCTCTACAGCTCTGCAACATAGACTAGATTTTTGTGGATGCTCACTCATGAAAAAGCAGAGGACAAAGAACCTTTAATAATTTAACCTGATCACTGTACAGGAAACCAACCCTTGGGGAATGAATTCACCATTAAAGCCAAATGATTATTTCGCTGCCACATCAGAGACTAAATTGCGATGCATTAATCAGTTTCTGTTGATTACAGTTGTGAAAATGCACCATTTTTGAATTGCAACAACAATTTGCACTCTGTATTTTAGAATCAGCTGTGAAATTTGACGGGCATGGTTATCTGAAGTATCTTTATTGGATGGAAGAAGAAAAGCAGAACTTCTATTTGTCTCTCCGAATCAAGACGTCTGCAGCTGAAGGAACAGTGATGACTGCCAACACCTCTGACTGGGGAACATTAAAGGTATTACTGCTCAAAATGAACAATCAACAAAAGAATTTGTCCACTTGTAGCAGAAGGCAGAAGGCAAGAGAATAACTTTGTGAGAAATCAATACTTATTGAAGGCAATGCAAGAGAATTATATTTTGTAATTAAAAGGAGGTCCCTGATGCAAAGCCTCCTCTGATGTTTTGCCCATAATTTAAGTTTTTACTGTTCTTTCTCATTTGAATTTTTTTATGTACAAAGATTCAATTTGATGTATAAGTTATACAAACATTCTAATGCAGATATTAGATGCAGATATCATTTGAGACCAAGTATATCAGCAAATCAATCTGTTTCAATGTTATGATGAACCCTAGAGAGTTTTACTCCTTCCATACTTTCAGAAACAGGCAATGAGGGCCCCTTTAGTAGATTAATCCTTTGGTTCACACAGTTTTTAGAGCTTGAATTATATGCAGGAGATGCCACTCAGAGACTCTGAAATCTCTCTGAAAAAAGAGAAAGAAAAAAGATTTGGAGGGCTACTTTTTAAAACTGCACCCCCCACTTTAAAGTCATGTGCTGTCCCCCAGTGGGTCTCTCATTTATACATTGTAATAAAATATTCAGTTTAAGAGGCAGGAGACATCAAAAGTGTCGTTTCTGTCTTATCTATTCTTGCCTCAGGGTTTTGAGTGCTGGCAGTGCTGGTCTGTATTATTGTCAGAAAAGTCTAAAAAAAAGAAACATTAAATGTGGCCATCCAAGGATTTTCCCACACATGTATTTACATGTTCTGTAAAGTCATATTTGTAGAATCACATACACAACACAGTTTTGTTTCCCCATACTGCAGTAACAGCCTAGTGCACCGTAGCAAATTATTATCATTTTACAGATTCCATCAATACTCCAGGTTAAAGGATCAAGCAATGCATTCCTTGGAAAAAATCTGGGAATTAAAATGACCTATTCCCTAGTTAAATCATCTTTTCCATACACACACCTCTGGAGTAATTACCTTTCAAATGGAAACCGGGCTGATTTGAACAAGATCACCTCTGACAAGACAGAAGGAAGAAAAGGTGACCTGTCAGTTAAGCTGCTATTACATTTATTAAAACTGACAGCTACGATCTAATATTATTAAAGGGAACAAAATTCCTGATCTGAAACGCAGATAGCCTTAAATGATTCAAGGAGTCTGGAAAGTTAGCCGTGATTATGATAGTCATGTTTATTTCCCCTTTAAAGTGGCATTATTGCACATCCAGTCCTTCTTGTTTGAGTCTTCTCCTCCCTCCCCTGGGCCATTAATTACAAATATGTAAAGGCAAGAAAAGGCGAGCGTAATTCCTGCAGAAGCAGCTGAACATCAGCAAAAGCACTGCCTTTACAGGAACAGGAGATAATTTGCTGCTTTGATCTCAACTGTAAGGTGGAATTGTGTTATGTTTTCCCTAATAACACCTTCAGTTCATTTAACTGCAGTACAATTAAATGGATGCAGGGGAATTCAGGTTTGCAACACCTTTCTCAGTCTCAACTTGTAAGATGTTAGCTTTAGCTCCAGGCTAATTTGTACCCTCAATTACTTTGAGGTCCAGTGCTTTTGGCTTTTGATGTGGACTCTGGAGAGACAGCAACCTTCTTACCTGTCAGACTCGTCAATGAGCTTAAAAGTCAGATCAAACACCTACCCCCTTTACCCACCACCCCCACCCATACATGCTGTATCCCATGAGGCCTCCAGGGTAAAACACCTCTTCCATTAACACATGGCCCACCACCCCTAGCACAGCACATTCAGACCAGTGCAGCAGCATAGTGAAACTAAAACAGAGGCCCCATTCCAATAAAAGAAAACAAGCAAAGCCCATGGGGTGAGCACTGATACATCAGAAGCTGTACACACTTCACACACCATGGAACTCTCAGAAGAATTCTCCACAGCAATTAAGTGCCTGACGTGAAACTGATCATGATTAATAATACATGCTGTCGAAAATCAGCATAATGCTTGCACATTTAAGGCGTATACGCAAAGGCGTGTATTATTAATGAAAGGCAGCATGAGCTAGTGCATGGAAGGATATATGAAAAAAGAAATGTGTAAAAAAAATATGAAAGGGCAAAGAGATTTCATTATTTATTGGTGCAGCGCTGAGGAGGCAAAAAAGTGTCCGAGCGCATGCAAATGCTCCTGATTTGAGCATGACCTTGCATCCTAGAGCAGTACTGCAATTGAAAGCGAGCCGCCTCCATTTCTGCTCCGGGGAACTCTGTCTTCCTGAGCCACCCGCATTCCATTTGAAACACTTCTAGACTCTGTGAGGGTGCACACTCCACACTGCGCAAATAACACAGCTGTGCTCCGGCGCTTTCACAACCAATGAAAAGCCAAAACCTTAAACTACCAAGTATGCAGCAGTTTGAAGTAAATTTGTTCATTTTTTATAGCAAACCATTTATTCTGCTTATCAAGCTGTGCAACTAAGCAGCCCTGCTCACTCACAAATCTCCCACTCACATTTAGCACGGCTAAACAAAATTAGACCCAATTAAGAGGAGAGTTCAGCAAAAATGTTTTTTTTTTTCCCGTTTACTCTTACATATTAAACACAGTAGCAGCAATCATTTTGAAGAGTTTTTGTATGTAGAGCTATTTGATTATTTAAGGCTAAAAGTAATTTGTGTGGATTTAAGCATGGAGCGCCACAGTGCCAATTAGTGTGGTATGGGCTTCCATTACTTGTTACCACATTAGCCTCATAGCTCTAGAGATGAAGAACAAGAAGAAAAGTGAAATAAGCAAACTTAAGACACTAAACACATCCTTATTAATCTACCGCATTCATAGAAAATGGCATAAAGTAGATTTTTTGCCAAATTTCTTCCTTAAAGTTTGAAAACTACAGTGTTAAGTTCAGTCAAACATGATAAGAATCAGGCAGCAAGTGACAACATCTCTCTGTTCCACGAAACAACCAAAACATAGTCCTACTAAAGTGACTTTTTTCGGTCATTCCATTTATTCATTTAAATGTTCTGCTTTTTCTTGATCATTATTTGAAAATGAGGCAAAAATATTTAATACATTTTATTTCAAAAGTGATGACTGTACAAAATAAAGAATCTCCACTAACTTTACCGGACAATGCAAAAAACATTTTTTACTTGTGTTACATGTTAATAAGTTACTATTGTAACTAATGCATTTATAATAATTATTTTGTTTAATGCAGAAAAATACAGAAAAATAAAATTAGAAAACTTGACATTCTTTTTTTCCTTGGACATGCACCAGCTCCTTCCTACCTGTGTGTTAGCCTGAGCTGCTTTATAACATGAGTCTCTGATTTCAGGTGGTGGAGCGTGAGATCCTGTTCCATTATGGCTGTGGAAATGTTCTTCCTGGAAGCCTGCAAGTGAAGGGCCAACGGGTGGCTGATAACCGTTGGCATCACATCTCTCTGGAGGTTAATGGAACAATGCTGAGGCTCACCGTGGATGGCTCCCGCTCTAAATCTGTGAGGCTACAGGAGCCTTGCCGACTTACTCAGGCCCGTGGGACCTTGCTGTTCGCCAACCCCAACCCAAGCACAGAGGCCCACGCACTGGGCTTCAAAGGCTGTATGGACAGACTAGAGTTTAATGGCCAGTCATTGAGGAGAGAGGAGAAGGCGACAGGACTAAGCTTGCAGAGAAACCGTCTCTTTGGCATGTACCAGTGCTGCAGAGAGGATGGCTGTGCCAGTAACCCTTGTGAGAATGGAGGGACATGTGTGGAAAACTTTAACGGAGGTAAGGATTAATTTCCATGCATTGTTGTGCATGTTTATTTAAAAAAAAGGAGAATAATGCTTGTATCCTCTTTAGCATTTTACATTTGTGATTGAAATTAGCCCCTGTAATGAAGTATGTTTTTGTTCTAATATGAACGTGGAAATCCAAAATGAAACCTGTTAATACAAAATGGGCATTTAAAGGCCATGTGTCACGGAAAGCTATTTTTTTTTCTTGTTTGTAATATATAAACACTCTTAAAGTTTCAGAATGTACTGTTCAGTCCCCTTTGTGCCAAGCAAAATGAACCATTTAACTAATAGACTTGATGTTTAAACCGAAATCTTATTGAAGCTCCAGCCCTGCTTTTCTGCCATAACGGTAACGATAGGTTGCAACTTTTTGTATATGTATTTGTATGCAGAAACACTTTTCACTGCAACACAATTATGGAAATGAAGCTGGGGAGATAATAACCCCAAATGCATTTCCTTTTCAAAAGATGTGTGAATACGTCAGGCTCAGTGATTTCTATCCAGGTCTTTGATCTCCATTCAAATATCTCGGCACAGATCTCAGTGGATGTGCCAGCGCCAGGGTGACAGTTTCTGTATCTGAAGTTAAGGCATGATTCTTTCTGAATTTTGCTCTCTAGAGTTGAGCTGCAGCTGCACAATGCACTTCTCTGGTGCACGCTGTGAGCTGGACAACAACCACTGCGCATCTCAGCCCTGTTCCCCCGGCAGCCAGTGTGTGCCAAAGCCTAAAGGCTACATGTGCCAGTGCCCTGGACAAATTGCTGGAAGCAGGTAAGAACGTACTGTAGAATGGCCAAAAGTGATCATGTATACCTTATCTCCATTCTGGGTGGTTTCCTGGGTAGTCAGCACATTTAGCATCACATTTTGTACGTTGTCATCTTTTTCCCTATTTAATGCAAAATAATATGAATTTTATTTTATATGTTAGGTATGTATGCCAAAAAGGACTTTTCAGGTTTTTTCTGTGCCTATCAATTAATGAAGTATGATTTAGCCTCTCTGACCTGTTTTATTGCTAAACTGGATCAAGCTTAAAACATTTCTTAAACTAATTTCTGAGAGATAAAATAAAGAAAGCCATCTCTCTGAATGCCTCCAACTGCTACTGTTTACCAGCATGTCGGTCTACCCTGAGGGTGATAAAATATTAGAAGGCATAATGGCATGAACTTACATTAAAGGGAAATTCATTAGTAAACTCCCATGTAAGTGCTGCTTACAGGCATTTAAATGCTCAAATTTTAAAAATATCAATGAATGTTTTCAACTAGTTTAAAAAGCAAATTTTTGTTTGTTATATTACAAAACTGATGTACAAAACATGTACAGTACTGTGCAAAAGTTTTAGGCAGGTGTGGAAAAATGCTGTAAACAAAGAATGCTTTCAGAAATGGAAGTGTTCATCATTTATTTTCATCAATCAACAAAATGCAGTGAACGAACAAAAGAGAATCTAAATCAAATCAATATTTGGTGTGACCACCCTTTGCCTTCAAAACAGCATCAGTTCCTCTAGGTACACTTGCACACAGTTTTTAAAGGAACTCGGCTGGTAGGTTGTTCCAAACATCTTGGAGAACTAACCACAGATCTTCTGTGGATGTAGCTTCCTCACATCCTTCTGTCTCTTCATGTAATCCAGACACACTGGATGATGTTGAGATCAGGGCTCTGTGGGGGCCAGAAGAACTGATGCTGGTTTGAAGGCAAAAGGGAGTAACACCAAATATTGATCTGATTTAGATTTTTCTCTTGTTCGTTCACTTTGCATTTTGTAAATTGATCAAAATAAACAATCATTATTTATATTTCTGAAAGCATTCTTTGTTTACAGCATTTTTTCCACACCTGCCTAAAACTTTTGCACAGTACTGTATATTTAATAATATAAGTGATATAACCAATAACATAAAAAATCTTACTTATTGTTTTGGATTTTTGTTTGGTTCTTGCAATTCTCAGTCGCTTGCCTCTGCTAGATTTAATACTGTGATAAATTATGTAATTAATATATTATATATTGTTTTAAAAATATGATCATGAACTACTGCATGTATCATAAAAAGTACCAATTACAGACAAGTCATTAACAGTTACATCCAAAGCACAAAAAACTGGACAGTGATAAGCAGTAAGGTAAAGTTCAGGCATTTTTAAAAATATCATATTTTAGTAGTACATTGTTTCTATCTTTACTTCTGTTTTTTTTTTCTTTTTGAAGTATTGAAATAAAAATAAACATAAAAAACATACTATTTATTTCCCAACTTTGCAACTATCATAACATGGCATGTATGTTATATTTAGTCATATTGCCTGTACTAGGGGTTTAAATGATACCCACAGCTCTGAACCTCATTTTTTCCCTTCTCTTTCTTGTCGATATCCAGATGTCCTACCATTTTTGACACCTGCTCTACATACACCTGCAGCAAGGGACTTGCATGTAGAATGTCTGAGGGCTCCATCCATTGTGACATTTCGCTTCAGTCATTAAGAGATATTGGATATGTTGAGATTGCTGAGATTTCTGCAGGAGTGATGGGGCTAATCTTTCTTGTGGCGGCTTTTGTGTGTGTTCGGAAGCGTTACATCACCCACAAGAAGCAGAAGTCAGGCTGTGTGCAGGACTCCAACAGCTACTTCCCTACAGGTCTGACAAAAAGCATGATGCGGGATGGTGGGGACACACCCCCTATGGAGATGAGCACTCTGATTGGCTCTGGAAATGATCTTGACAACAGCCCCTTTCGTTCCCTGAAGCCTCGGGAGCGGGTTCTGGCTCAGGTTGGCTCCCGGCCCCAAAAGGCTCAGGGCCCGGTGGTGTGCAGTGTGGCCCCTAACCTGCCCCCTCCCCCCTCCTCCAGCTCTGATAATGACTCCATCAGGAAACATAACTGGGAGCCAAGTTATGAAGGTGGGTTTGTTTTTTCAATTTATTTCAATAGGAGATTTACAAGTTGAGGGCAAATGACCTTGAGAAGTGCCTAGAAAAGAATTTCTCTTTTCCTGATTCACATTCCTTTCTTTATACTGATTCTATAACCAGCAAGACAGAGATGTTTTCTGCATTTCTGCTTATCAGAAATTACTCACGGTCAGAGCCATTATGCACACATATTTGAGCTTCAAGGTCTGTTTGTGTGTGTCTTCAGTGTATAATACTAAATAGCAATAAAATTACACAATAGTAGTTAAAAAAATAGTAATGAAAATGACAACCCTTGTCATTGCGAGGTCACGGCACAGCACACATGAACCACAACGAAATTGGACCTCTGCATTTAACCCATACACACAGCAGTGGGCAGCTATTGAAAGCGCCCGGGGAGCAGTGATGGGGACGGTACCTTGCTCAAGGGTACCTCAGGGCAACCCACTGGGGTGGGAATCGAACCCACAATCTTCCGATGCGGGGCCAACTCCCTAACCACTAGGCCACCGCTGCCCCTGATGCAGTCATATTTACAAAATTTACAATTTACAAAATTTCTCCATTCATGTACACAGCATTTGACATACAATTACACAATTGCTTGGAAAAGAAAACAGTTAAATTGTTACTTTGACAAAAGCTGGGTGTTGCACATAAAAGAGGGAGCAACTATATACTTTATGTTGGACATTATATAAAAATATGAGCAACTAAATGTTTGCACATTCTTTAAAAGCATATCTCAAAACACATAAAGCTGTAAACACTCAAATAGTGGTTTCTGCCACTGTATGACATACTGTTTATGAATAAAAAAAAAAGTATTTTATTATTACAGCAGCAACAATTTGAACATTGACCAACCTATCACTTTATCTGAAAATCAAACATTACACATTTTTAAAAACTTGAAAAGTATAAATATATAAACCCAGCATCCTCTCCTTTGTATTTGCAGTGTACCCCGCTGATCCAGATTACTTTGGCCGCCCAGCAGTGCAGGAGTTCCCTCAGTTCGACATTGTAGAGAGCACCTATCCCACCATGTCATCCACAGACTCTCGCAGGAACTCACGCTTTGGGGGCTTCCCATTCCCTCTGGATCGCAATGACCGACGTGCACCATTGCCTCCCTGCTACAGCAACCAGAACCTAGATGACTTCTTGGGGCCAGATGGCCTGCCCCTGCCCAGTTCACAGTGTCCAAATGAATACACAGCCATCAGCTACTACCCCACTCAGCACACACGCAGCATGGACAACGTGTCGGCGGGATACAAACGGCTGAGTGTGCGCCTGAGTGTGGCCCAGCCTTCTTATGCAGACTGTGGCTCCTCCAGGCACACATCGCCTTCCAGGCGCCCCCGCAGCCACACAGACTCGGACATGATGGAGAGTGACTACGGCAGCTGCGAAGAGGTCATGTTTTAGCCTAGGAAGATGTGCCAGAAACTGTGTTCAAAAGACTCAAGAAAAGGTTAAACCCCAGACTTATTATTCTAACCTTATTGTCCACAACCCAAGGCCATATTAACCAAAGGGACTAAGGGGCTGCAGGTCAGGGCTCCTATGAAAAGCACTATAAAAATATATCAAATTTGGAAATTTGTGCTAGTTAACTTTAGTCCAGTTTAGTCTGTCTGTGTTACTCAAACAATTTTGCACACATAGCATTGTTAAAGCTTTGTTAAATCAGAGAGGTCATGCATGTCATTGTTCAATGGTCTTATTAGCATTTCCCTTTTGTGATGAATGTGTTGGTTCAGGTTACCCCATAGCCCTATATTGCCTTAATATGGCCTTGGGAGTAAATACTATAAACAGCAACTGTGCTTGGGCATTAATGTTTAGGGAATGTAGGTACAAGACATTGGAACAGAAATTTCGCCCCATGGATCTGACAGGTCCTCAGAGTTTAGTGGTTAAGGGATGAATGTGATTGATGAATTTCAGGGAGCACGATGGCAGAGTCAGCACTAGAGCTCCCTGGGTCGAACAGTATTACTTTTTACGTTAAAGTGATTTAAAGATGCCAGCCTCCAATGTGACCCTCTCTTCCTTGCTTAGAGAACCGGATGAGGAAGTGCCGAAAATAACATTCTTTTGCCTGTCGTTTAAGGAAGTTAGCTCTTGAGCACAGAAGCGTTTCATAGTGCTTACCGTTTACAGTTTGTCTTCATGTACTTATCTGTAGTATTTGTTGCATGACTTTGAAAGAAGTCTAAAATATGATTATGAGTGAAATTTTCCAGCTGCCGACTGTATTTTATCATTTTAGCCCCCCTAGTAAGCAACAGCGGTGTTGCACCAAGTGACAGTGGGCCACATTCATGATTTCAAATAGACAGATATCAAATTCGATGTGCTTCAGAAAGAAAATAAAAACATAATTAGTTTTTCCAAATGTCCCATATATACTTGCTGCAACAAGCAGACAAAACATGTTAAATAGGCGGTAAGAAACTAAGCAAAAATGCAAACCCCATTAAACAAAAAAGAAGTACATAGCTGCCATATCAAAAACTCTTTTTTAACATTGTTGGAAGATCTCATTGTGCTTGGACCAATAGAAATGGCCCAAAATAACAAATTTAGGTAAAAGTTAAAAGTTAAAATGTTTCTCTTCCTCTCCTGCAAAAATGTAAAAGATTTTGTTGAAAAAAGCAGAAAGCAGAAATTTCATAGAACTTGGTCCAACAACTAGAGTTTATGTTCAGTTCTGCACTCTGCCTACACAAGGGAGGGATATTAACACAAGCCTGATTTATTGTTGAACTCCCCATGTTACGAAAGTGATGTATCACTTATTCAGTTATTGACTTGGTTTGACAATGAGTGGTCTCCTCTGAGTGTGCTGAAGCACTTTCACAATGCTATTTGGCTAATAGATCAAAACAATGCACTATTGCCCTTCATGTATGTCAGAGGAGGTGTGTGTTAGCTTTCATCCGCCATATTGGTGGTGGAGTTGAAAACAATAGGGAGCTGGCCACATTTAAAAAAGGGATGTGATTTAAAATTTTGTGGAAAAATGGTTGATGAAATGTATTTAGACTGAAGCTGAGGCTGGTCCTTTGCTGTTACCATATGTTGATAGTAGAAATGCATTTATATATTAAGAAAAGATCCAAAAGTGTGAGTCTTTGAGTGACTTATAAGTTCTTGTTAAACAGATATATTTTCACAAGCATGTAAGATATTTGGGTTGCAGTGCTTTGTGCATAGTGCTACATTAGATGCAGTATTTTTGGAATGTGAACTCATGCACTGTTATTTTCCTAACATTGTTAAGGAGTGAGGAGTTTGATGAATTATATTAGGAATATAGAATATTAAAGGCATAATGGTTACTGTGTGCCTCATAAACAAACAAACAAGGAAATAAAAATGCGTTCTTCTAAAACCAGACTCAACAGACAATATGTGGAGACATGGAATAGAATCGCTAATCATACAGGGACTTCTGTGGACTATATATTCTTCCAAAACATTTTTTTTTATTGTTCTTTCTGCCCACACTATATGTTTATGGTCCAATTGTTACTGGCTTGTTTACTATTGGAAATGTGATCCATAGAACTTCTGGCTTTTGAATGGAACGAAGATGTTCGGAATTCCCATTGAAGCTGTACACACGCAGTTACATGCTCATAAGGGCTGAGCCATTGAAACTAGCGCATGTTCAGCCCCTCTCTCTTACTGATTGATCGCTATGTCATTGTGGTGGATAGTGCTTAGTGTTTGGAGCAAAAATAAACTGTTCTAGTCTTGTCTATGGCAGCTGTTTGAAGTATTTCTGGAGATTGCTGATTCACAGTTTCTCCAGTTTGTCATTTAGGTTGGCCACATGAACTTTTGTAAGTGCAGTGAATGCAGTGGTCCAGTTTGTTCAATAAAGAATGTATTATTATGATTTTTTTTTATTCAATGTGGGACAAAACCCATGTTTTAAATCTGTTCCTCTGTGAGAGAATAATTTGCTTTTAATTTCATCCTTGTTGGAAATATTATGAAAAAGTGCTATATAAATAAAAAAAATGTGATTAATGTTTTATTGACTCGCAATATAATTTTTTTAACCTCTGTAACTGTTTCTTCTGTCATTCTTAAAACACATTCAGTGCTTAAATTCAATGCTGACTTCAACACTCAACATTTTTTTCCATATTTAAATTTCAAATTTCAAGATTTTTGGGGTGGATAGCATCTGAAGATCTGAAGTCTTCAGTGGCCTCTCTAGTTCTACTGAATGCATATATGTCCAGAAGATTTTAGACAGGCATCAACTTCTTCTTCGTAGTGGATCATCCATTTCCATTTCTTGTTCTCCTCTTTGATCTTTCTCTTTTCCGCTTGCTTGGAAGCTCCATCCTCAGCATCCCTCCCCCAATATAATCCGTGTCTCCTGTGGACATGACCAAACCAACACAATCTTGCTTCACTTCATCTTCAAATCATCCAGCCTGCGCTGTCCCTCTGATATACTAATTTCTAATCCTGTCACTCCAAATCTAATCTAATCTAATCTAATCTAATCTAGTAAATCTAATCATCTTTAATGTTCCTTTCAAATTTAAGGGTTTGTAAGGAGATTTCCCCTTTTTGCTGTAGTGAAGGCATCTATTCTTCTGAGAAGGCTTTGAACCAGAGTAAAGTCATCAAATGTGGACCTTGGTTTCAGTTTCTGGCCATGAATTCTGTAGTCACTGGTTACACTAAAGTTGCCAATTAGGTTCAGTTCAGTTAAATACCAATGATCACAAACTCCAGAACTGGAAACAAGATTTAAGGTCCAAAGCTGAAGACCTCTACACTAGCGATTGAAACATGGCTGTGAGGAATTGATTGCAGTCAGCCATAAGAGAATTAGTGAGATATAATACTGGTCTGGAGACTGCTTTTAGCCAGTCATCAATATGTTTAGCTGTGAATGGCTAAGTCTATGTTTAACACCTGAACTTACATGTCATTACTTAAATGCTTTTTAGTGAAATAATGATGGCGCCAACGAGGAAAATTCTAGATGTTATAAATATTTTAGGCTTCTTATATATTTCCCTCACTCAGCAAAGCTGGTTGCTCTCCATTTAATACTTGAAACTTATTAGAAAACGTATTTGTCATTTCTTTTGAACACTGAAATTAGTCATCATCATGAATGCTCCGTTGTCCATAAGAATTGTTATTGGATTGGGGGAGGAATTCATTACTAAATGAGCATATTTTTACAGAAACATTGGCTTCATAACAATAAATTACATGCATCGTTGGTCTCAATACAGCCACAGCAAGTAATTACTTAATCCAGAGCTGTATTTGATACAAACATGAAACTGTAAAATCAACTGCACCAAATACATTTTTACTTGACCAGAGCAGCTGCTTCACTTTAGAAAAGCCTGCAGTGTAACATTAATACCTTAATTTGTGCTCAACAGAAGTTCATTTAACATTGATGATTTTGGATTGTCTCTCCTCTCTCTAAAATATTATACGCATGGTCAGAGACAAATGCAAAGAAGAGCCACTTGAAAAACTAATTGTATTATTTGGCATATTCTATTTATATAATGTGTCATTTGTATAGTTGTGCAGTTATCTTGTAAGTAAGGTTTCCTACATAAATAAAATACGTCATTACAAATACTTAAGCACCTCATAAGGTATGAAACACTTGTAACTTTTATTATTTTAACAATATTCTGGATTTCTTTCCAGTTTTTATATGATTTCCAGGCCCTAAGAGTTAATGCTAGATTAAACTGAAATTATAACACTGAAACTAGGTTTAGGCCATGTCCACAACATTCCATTGTTTTACCAAGCAAAGGCACACATACTGTCCAGTAGAGCTGAACAATTTGGGAAAATATTTAATTACCTAAATATGTAAATGCATATGATTTTATCATCTAGCAGAGGGGTCATATACAGCATCTGACATGATACTTCTCATGATACAGGCTCTACTCCATCATGTGACCCACCGCTCAGAGATTTAAAATAATCTCTGTCATTGAGCACTTTAAGACCCATCAGCCTTAAAGTGCTCTCTCTCCCTCTCTCTCTCGCGCCCTCTCTCTCTCTCCCTCTCTCTCTCTCTCCTCAGCACACCAGTAGTTTCACTTTGAATGAGAAACAGCAGTGGTGCTCACACCCACATCTGGATCCTCAGTGCAAGTGGCAAGCCATGTGAATTCATTAATTTGCTATTCAAACAAGACAGTTGGTAGTGTGACCCTTAGCCGTTAGAGGGTCAGCAGATGGACTACTGATCATGTGCAAAGCTTAGTGTTATTGTACCAGTTTGTGATGCTGAAAGAAGAGGACACATTCACAGCAGAGAGAACGGTTTTGAAAAACTTTATTCATTAGATTAATGTGAATGTGAAATGCAGACGGCTCAAAGCTTGCCAAAGGATGCCCTCAGGATGATGATTTTCATTAACTCCTGTTACATGGTGTTAAAGCTGCTGGACCATCACTGCAAGGATGAGAGGACAAATTGTAATCCCTTTAAAAATGAGAAAGATTACTCACCCTCTCTACACAAACACAATCTTTTGAATGGCAGGAATGAATAAGTTTCAATTTAAGTAATAATTCTTCAGGTGCTCTGCATTTTTTTTTTTACTTGCTCACAATGAGTGTAATTACTAAAGGATAAAATGAAATGAAATGGATTTCTGAAGGTAATCCTGGGAAAGGAGAAAAAAGGAAGGGTCTTCAATGTTAACCCTGCGATGCCTGTAGTTTATTTCACATGGAGTCCTCTTAAAAAAATTAAACAACCGAACATCCAAGTGCTTTAGACTTTAAATATATTATCCAGGAAATGATCAAAGTATGTTAACCAATCTGCACTGAAGTTAAACGAAATTAGAGCATATGAGCCAGAACACACTGCTATATTAGGCCCCTTACATTACATGTATAGCAGATATATTTATTAAGAAATGTTTTATTTTATAATTATTGCATGATAGAGACAAAATGTGGATCTGTTTTAAATATTTTACAAAAAAAATCTGTAATTCTTCACAATGCGCTCTTTCCAAATTAAAATATTTCTTATTTAAATCAAGAATAGAAATAGTAATTAATCATGTGCCAACGGTTGGGTCAGCAGGGACACTCTGATTGGTGTGCAGCTTTTCATCCTGATACGTACTGATACACTGTGTGTTCTAAATCCTTTCTATCTTAGCCAGCATTAATATTTTTAGCTATTTGTGCAACAGTTGCTCTTTTGTAGGACAAGACAACACATATAACCCTTCACTCCTCCTGTGCATTAATGAACACAGGGTGCATTATCCTAGTGCAGCTGGTTCACTAGATACACTTTATAATGGGAATGCCCTATGATGGGGTAGTTCAATAGAAATAGTCACACACTGTTAGAAGAACAGAAGAGAAAAAAGAGTGAAAAGGAAATATACCATAAGTAAAAGAGTTCCAAAGCGATGATGTCAGTAATGTCATGTTGAAAAATGTTGGCAGTCTCTTTGACTTATAGGTAAACATTTGGTGGAATTGATTACTCTTTGGGCCAGTGCACATCACACTGAGCAAATATCATCCAATATGGCATTAACACAGAACAGGGGAAAAATAACATATGGCCTTTTAAAGGTTTGAAGTCAAGCGTCAACAAAGGCTCTGATGGATGAAGTGGACTTGCAGGAAGACAAACGCACATGCACACCATTTGGTCATAAATCCAGGAGCTTGGAGAAAGCTTTTTGTGATGAATGAAGCCATGTTTAGGTCTTTGGGAAGGGTGGACAAACAATATGCATCACACTAGTACAACTTCTTATAGTTAGACTGATGACTTTACATAGTTACTGTAAGTACTCATAATTAGATATAGACTGTCTTAAAATATCCACGTAATTTGATTTGATGATTTGGTAGGGAAGGGGCAGTGGTGGCCTAGTGGTTAGGGTGTCAGCCACGTGATCGGAGGATTGGGGGTTCGAACCCCTTCCCAATAGGTTGCCCTGAGGTACCCTTGAGCAAGGTGCCGTCCCCGTCCTGCTCCTCCCTGTGATGGGCTGGCGACCTGTCCAGGGTGCGTCCCCCGTCCTCGCCCTGTGTGCACTGGATTGGACACCAGCACTTCCCCGTGACCCCGTTTGGGACAAGCGGCAGATAATGGATGGATTTGGTAGGGTTTATGCACCTGTGAGGCTGACGTATGGAAATGCTTTCATTTAAACAGGACCCATTATGCTCTTTTTTAGAGTTAATACATTATGGGCGTCTCCTCAGAAGGTTTCATTCTCTTCATTTAAGGCCTCCCTCCTCCTGTGAAGCTGGCAAGTCACAGTTCTGCTCTGACTGGTCACTAATCCACAACTCCCTTCCAACACTTGTATTCCCACATGCTATAAATGTTACCATTTTCCCAAATGTTACCATGTTACCATGGCAATGGTTTTAAAAAGTTATAAGAAACACTAAACTATAACATAGTGTGTGAAATAAGTAGACCACGCATTTGCATATAAACCCATGTAATCTCAACCAGAAAAAAGAAATCAGCCTGTGTTTAAAGCTTCCCTACAGCCACCTCCAGTTAAGCACTCACAGTTACTCCACTGTTAATAAATAATTTCCTTAAACAATAATGTCTTCTTACAGTTTGTGACCATGAGTGTCACACGTGCAGCAGGAGGCAGCTATTGAAAGCGCCCGGGGAGCAGTGACAGGGACGGTACCTTGCTCAGGGGTACCTCAGGACAACCTACTGGTGAGGGAATGGAACCCACCATCTTCCAATCCGGGGCAACTCCCTAACCACTAGGCCACCGCTGCCCTGTACAATACTCAGAAAAGGTCCCCTTAAAAATGCATGTCCCAAACACCAGTATAGGCGAGCAAAGAGACTGCAGAATCTCCAGGTTTCGTGATGTGCAGCTATTTTTTATTTTTTATTTTTTTTGCTTCTAGTGCAAAAACTGCCTCCTGATGGCTTTTTCACCCGCGCTTGGGACTGTGGCACATGCATTTAGCAGAGAGGTGGCACTTCAGGTGCAGAGAGGGTACACAGCAGTGAAGTCCAAGGGAGATGCTGCTTTTTTCACCCACCTTGTCGTTCGTGCCACCCACCTTGCAATTCGTGCTCTAGTCTTGCCTACTACTACTACGATCACGCCCCTTTGCTGAACTTGCCTCTGCTGACACGCCCCCTTACGCTACTATTGGCTAATAGTTCATGCGCACAGCTGGATTGTTGTTTTTTTCCCTCTTGGCATCCAGTTCAAGTAGCCAATCGTGACGAGAGTCCTGTTACTACTGGCCAATCCTTTCTCAGGTGGGCGTGGCTTTTGGGAACACCGGCGGGAAGAGAGAAGCAGAGTCCAGTCGCGCGGGCGAGTCCATCTCTGTTCGCGCTCAGGGTCACCGCAACAGATGTGGAGAAGTTTTTCTTCCACTCTCCCTCCAGCTGCGCCTGAACGCCAAAGAAAGAGACTCAGCAGTTCCTGTGAAGAAAAGCGGATTTATGAACGAAGGGGCTGAACGGACGAGCCGTCGAGACTTTACACAAGAGATATAAATCACTTCTGGGGGCAAACTTTATTTTTGAAAACTATTAAAAAAACAAAAAAGAAAGGTTTTCCTCTTTGATTTTAAACACTGGTTTCCTTCTTTATTTGAAGCGTAAGTTTATTTTCTCACGTGCGCATTTTGTCTCGTGCCGCCGGGTGCAGCGCGCGCTCAGTGCGGGAGATGTGGCGCGCGGCGCGGCTGCGGGGCGCTGCTGTCGCTGCTGTGCGCGCGCCACTGTGCGTGTTTGAGCGGAGTGGCGCGGCGCCAGGGGCTCGAGCTCAATGCACGCGCGCCTTACTGTCCGTCGGTGGCACGCGGGGCCGGCCCGCTTCCCCCTGTCCCATGGCGCGCAGGACGCAGTGAGCATGGTGGAGGCGACGGACGGCGCTCTGAGGAACGCGTCAGCGGCAGAGGGGCGCAGCCAGAGCCCACCTTTCCCCTGGGAGCTCACGCTGCTGTCCGGCGTGCTCATCACCACCATCGTCGTGGACGTCCTGGGCAACCTGCTGGTCATCGTGTCAGTGTTCAGGAACAGAAAACTCAGGAAAGCAGGTACAGGGCAGCGCTTTGACTCGTGTGTCCATGTGATCCCGTGTAGTGAGCACAAGCACTGTTCTCATCTTCCAGTGCAGCCCACTCTGACCTTCCCAATTTTAAGTGACCCAGATCTTGACATTTTGCCTGTCCGGTCATGAGTGACCTTTGAAAGATACTGGAGTTGGAGAAAAGAAAGAAAAAAGGTAACTTCTTGCAGGTCAGTGCCAGGTCTGGACTTCCTTTGCAAGTCTGATAGAGGATGGTGGTTTAGTGGTGGGACACTTACATATGGACCAGATTAAGATCAAGGATTGATTGTCATGTGTTTAATGGACAGAGGCATGTAGCCTCACAGACTGTAACATTCAAGAGATACTCAGCATATTGGGAAACAGAGCAAACACCAAGATAAACTACATGCAGTGCAAAGTACGGTGAATACAAGCTGTACAATATATACAAACTACAAAATAAGAAGGTACAGAATAATAAAAATGAAATGAGCACCAAGAACAAGGTTCAGAGCCTACCATCACTGGGTTCCTGAGCAAGACACTTAACCCCAAATTGCTCCAGGGGGACAGTCCTTGTAATTAGGGAATGGAAGTCACTCTGGATAAGAGCATCTGCTAAATGCCGTAAATGTAAATGTCAATATATTCTCCATCTATGTCTCTAATATAGGCTGATGATCCAGTCTATGCAGCAATGACTATCCCTTTCCTCGGAAATACGAAAGGTGAAATCTTCTAAAGGTGGAAAAAAGGGGCAATGATATTTTCTTATGCTGACATTCAGGTTATTCTTCTAAGAGCCCGTCTAATTCCAGAATTATTAAGAGGTACTGTCTTAAAGATCAGCACCATGGAGAGCAGCCTTCTTTTTTATTGTAGACACAGTGATCAGACTGTCATACAGAATACTCTGCAGTCCATACTGCTTTTTCTCCACCCAGTTCAAATTTAGTCCAACAATCAATGCAGTGGCCCAGCTATGTTTTTAATCTGAGTTGACCTTTAAAGCTGGGGATGTTCAGCAGACAGTCATGGCCTATAGGTGCAGTAGCTGTGCTCCTCAGATGAAGGTGATTGATCAGAACTAAGCACATAAATCCACCTCTTTTGCTGCAGGAATCAGAGGCTAACCAATGACTTGAGTTTACTAATGGTTTCGAGCTTCGGTAGACTTTGGTGTAAAAATCACGATTACACATTTCAAGTTACAAATGTATTTTCACATCCCTCAGGATGATTCATTTGATTAGTTCCAGTTTTAGGAGGGGGTGGCAGTGTGTGATAGTAACTGTGTAATAACATTTGCTGTAACACATTTTGAAAGTTAATCGCAAAATTCAGTAAACATAGATTATGCTAAACACGGAATTAAATCATGTCCAGCTTAGTAGCTCTATTATCCATCTTTTCATCCGCCCTTACATCCATGATTTCAACCGTTTTAATGAAATAGGGTTTGGGGGCTCTGTTATCCAAGTCATTTTTTTGATAGTAGTTGATGGTGAAGAGGATGAGCCGTGTTCAAAACTGTGCGAGAAATCGCCAAGTAAAAGCACTGATGTGAGCCATTCCAGTTCCAGGGCTCTCCAAGAATGGCTGTTTTTATTTATTTTATTTTTTTATTCTAAGGAAGGATGATTGGTCCTTCCCTCTGCTGTCTCTGAGCAACACGCCAGTCGGTGAAGTATTTATATAGTCATGTGCCACAGTTAAGCACTTTAGAGGGCTGCACTGTGTGGAGGTGATTGCATTCAGTGCTATAATGCAAAAAGCTGTAAGGCTATATAGTGTATAATTAATTGTCATTAGAGTCAGCTCCATAACTAGATGGGCAAAATGGCATGAAAAATGTCTTTGTGGTCAATTAGCTGAATCTCATAAACAAATGTGAAAGGGGTGTAACCTTTAACTGAAGTAAATTTGACAGCATACTATTTGCAAGGTGCCAACCAAGAACTTCAATCGATCAGATGAAGCAGAAATAGAGCTTTTCGCATGAAACGCTTAATTTGAGTTTGGTGTAAAAAGTGGGATTGCAAAATTGAAAAGAACATTGTAAATGTTAAGTTTGAGGGGGGTCTGTGTAGTTGGGAGGCTGTTTTTTTTTTTTTCTTTTTTTTTTGCCTGGGAGCTATTGTGGAGATTAAATGAATTAGCTACACGTTGAAATGAAAATCTATGTACCTCGGCCAAAAATCTAATCTAAAACTGGGTTATGGTTAGATCGTTCAGCAGGACAGAGTTCTTAAACACATGTCCAAATCAACACAAAAATGCTTCAGTGTCCACAGAAGCAAGCTGTTGACACGACCCTTCCAGTCTACTGACCTGAACATCATTGAATAACTTTGGGGCGAGTCGAAGGGGAGAGTTCAAAAGAGGGCACGCCGATCGTTTGTTCTGTGCTACTTCAGTTAATCTAGCTTTATCTGAGAAGATTTATTGCTGTGATGAATTTAAAAAGGAGTTCATTAAGGAGTGCTCATGACTGTGAGAAAATGAATAATTTTGTTTTTTTAGAAAAATTAAAAAGTAGATACTTTTCTACTCATCCTTACGCAGGATGCCAATAATTATGTAGCTGACTTAATTACATTTAAAAACAACATATTTAAGACTCTTCCTCATATATTACTGTTCTACAGAAGAAATCTTTTCTCCATCTTCTTTGTGAAAAGACCCCTTCTAGAATTTGCCCTGGTGTGAATTCTGACTATTGCAGACAAGTGTGAAGGTGACCACTATCTTATGTGTGCAATGGTCAGAAACCTATCTGACTGAATATTCCACAGAGCCACACATAATCTAAGGCTAGGGATTTGAAACAAAGCACAATTTTAATATTATTATACGCTCTGATTCCAGTGCAGGCGTTCTAGCTCAGTCCAGTTCTGAATTAAATGTAGCCCAAAGAGAGGAAATCCACCTAACGTTAGATGACTAGAACCCATTCATGAATTTCCCCCAGACTGATTAAACATGAAGGAGTTTATCAATGAAGTTGACCCTCTGTAAGTATGTTAAGGACACAGAAGATGTCTGCACAATCCTTGTCAAAACTATGCCATTTTATTTCATGCTCATGGTTTGATACATATGTCTTTTGGGACAATATGTCTTCTTTTCAGCATTAAAGCATTTGCACATTTAGCATGGACAGAAGGACGTTAAAGCCTTAACTACGTACAGTACGACTCATAGGAACACAATCTCATGTGTTCATCATGCTAAAAGTTGAGATCCTCCAGAGCATCTGCCAGGTTTAATTTACAGCACTCGCAAAAGAGATTTGTGTCTCTGCCTCTTGGAAGATAAGTGCAGCCTTGCATATTTAGTGCCTTGATACCAGAGACGGTGAAGTCCATTCTCAGACAGACTCTAAGTGTCTCCAGTGTACAGCACTTTCGCCATGAGCCTGCTCGTTTACTCTTTCAGTTGACCTCAGGCGGTACATTAATTCTATGAAAAATTGACACCAGAGGTATCCCCTAAGATGATTCTTCACATGTGTTCATTTGAAAGCGGCTGCACCTTCGCCTGCCTGCCTTTTCAGATCAAGCACAAGTTACATTATGGACTTGTTTCTGACATCACATTTGCAATCGCATCTCAAGTCCCTAATGCTGCTAGTTAAGCAGCTACTGAGTTAAGTGTGCCCAGCAGTGGGTCAGAGACAACAACAGCTGTAATCATGAGCTCATAAGTTGCTGTTAGCTTGCTGGTAACTCAATGCTTGCCATTACTTACCTTATAGTAAATTAGAACTGAAGGAGCAAATAAAAACTATAAAGCTCGGATCAGATTTTTGTCTTCCAGGGTGATCACCGTGTCACAAAAAGCATCCAAGAATCATGTATTCTTGCTGTGTCTTTACGTAGAAACTGGTAAGCATGACTCTGGTCAATCATTGTGATGATTTATAGGCCTAAAGGAGGAGGAAGGTCAAGAAACTGTTAATCGTGACTGCAGAGGCACTATGAATGATGCTCTATGAAAAATGAAATAAGTAATAATTATTGTTTCCCAGTGACAACATTATGGAGTGTCCATCAAAAACAGGTCACGAGGAGATATTCTGCTCTTTCCACAGTTTCGTGAATCACACTTTTCCGTTTTTATTTGTCACGATGCTTTATCCAGGAAGCATCCGAGAGGCAGGAGTATTGTTGCCCTTGCCCTTTATCTTCTCTTGAAAGATTGATTTATTTATATGTGCGTATCAGAAAGCACTCCTCCAACAGCAGGGAGCTTGTTGTGGAAGATGTCACAGTGGACAGGAAAGTACATAAAAACCTACTTTCTCAGGGACACACATGCCATATTGCTTCTCATGGATAAAGTCACTCTGCAAGAGGTTGAGGTGTCCATTTGTCATTCCCAGCATTCACATTTGCCTGTAAAATCAAAATCAGCTTGGACTGAATTCTTGGCCAGACTATCAGTTCCCTCTTGAGAAGAATTTATCAGTCCCCGCAAGCAATTTTGTACAGCAGCAATCTTTTAGGCCTTCAGTGAGCTAGCTAAGAGAGTGCATAAACATATTGTATCCACAGGATCAGTATTACCTCTACTTTGTGTGAGCACAAAGAGCAAATACTTAGAGATCGTGTGTGTGTGTGTATGTGTGTTAGCCCCCTTAGATCTCTGAGGCTATCGTGTTAGTGATGTAGTCCACGTAGCAGTCCAGCAGGTTTATACTGAAGGATTAACTGCTGCATCGCTCTGTGTGAAAATTCTGGAAATTCAAAGCATCGCCTCTGGTCACACAGTTGGGCACCTGAGCCATGGTAACACTTTGTTTTTTAGCAGGCAGCAACTAGAGAGAACTACTAATCTTGGAGAGGTGGGAAGAAAAATCACTCTGAAATTGAAAAAGTTCTAATGGAAACATTTAAATGAACACACCGACATTTTATTTAATCTAGACGTTTGGGCTCCCCGAGTGCAACAATTTTTAATTTAAGTGGAGAGCCCAGTCCTGATTACTAGAGCTTCCCTTAAGTGATTCTCCTGCAATTTTAAATGCATGTCATTTTCTCACACAAGCCAGCCAAGCCTCTTTTGGCAGCATGGGAATGGGTTGGACCTCTACGTGCTGATTAAAGGCATATCTGAACCTGTTCCTAAAGCAGCATTTCAGTTCATAGTCCATTTAGAGTCTTATAACACAGGCTCGCTAATAGCCATAGGCTTCCCTTGATCCTTTTCCAGGCAATCTTTTTTATTTACAACTCCCCAAACCCCTCTGTGTACATGCACTTCATATCATACAGCCTTTCCATATTTTTAACTTTGGCAGTTCAAAAGATAGTCCTATTAATTAATTAATGTGTACATAATATAAATATGAATGTATTTTTTAAAACTACTGCTCTGGATTACATATGTAGCATGATGTAGAAGTAGTAGAGGCAGCGACCTAAAAGTGTCAATAACTAATTAAGGTTACCTGTATGATAATAATGAACTGCTTGATCTCCCTACCTAGTGTAACGCAAAGCAACAGTCATACAGCACACATCAGAAAAGGCATTACATCTGTATTGAAGCCTTCCAAAATGGACACTTTATAGTAGAAAAATGCTGCTTTGATGTATGCTGATTTTAATCCTATTCATTTTGGACCATTTGTCCATTTATTCACACAAGGAGGAAAGGAAAGGAAAGGAAAGAAAAGGCATGGAAAGGAAAGGAAAGGAAAAGAAAAGTAGTAAAAAAATGAAAGAAGGAGAACATGTTTGAAAAAAACATAAAAAAACAAAAATCCTACTTGCATACTATGAGATATATTAAAGTGCTTTGGACCCTTCATTACTGATTATTTTAGTAATGGTGCAATCTCACAATTATTTGGATCATTAATGGAATACACACAATTTAAAATGGCATGTTGATTTTTTTTTCATAGAAATACTGAAGCCATGCACATTTTTAAGAAACTTCTATGGGTTTCACTTTTTCAGCGACATTTAAAATGATCTTTCCTTGTGGAGAATTTTCAGACAGCTGAGCTTGGCATTAAAATGCAGATTGTTCATCCAAATAAGAAACATATTCTCAAATTGAGAACTTTAAAATCAATTTTTGAAAATCAAGAAATGCATTTTAATAGAGTAATTGTGAAATTTGATTTGATATTGAACATTTGAATATGTTTGAAAGTAACAGCTCTCTCTAAGCTGTTTACGTTTACATGATGGCATCAGTGACTACAATATATAAAAGCTAGAAGGACCCATTAATAATACTGTGGGCCTCACTAAGCCAGTAAGTGAGGAAGACGTCCATTGCAGTAAGAATCAACATTTAAAACACTTTACATCATTCTCAAAGTAGACTGACCACCCCAAATTGACCGCCCCAAACTACGAAACCACTAAGAAGGCCTGCATGGTGTAGGATGGTGAGAATTGTTTTTACACAGTGAAAGTTACACACTGAGACACTGAAAAGATTGGACTTTTATAACAGATGAGTTGATTTTAAGGAACTAGAGGTCAAGGTTTCTTGACCATAGTAGGCAGTTCTACTAAGAATCATATTACTTTAGCAGCACATTTCCACATCCTTCACCTTTTTCCTGTCAGCCATCTGAACATTAGCATTTATTGTGCAAAGCATTATGGAAATTCATAAACTGAATTATGAATAACCAGAGTTGACAGTAATGTACTTAAAACCAAGCCTTGAGGTGAGGCAGTGAGAATGACTCCAGACGACAGGCCATTATCAACTTTAACAGGCTTTAGCCGACAAAGACCAGGATTACAAAGTGGAAAAGATTTTTGAATATATGGATTTTCAAACTTGGTTGCAAATAAAAATGTAAAACAAATGCTTTATCTACATATATTTTCTGTATTTAGTTTAACACACAAAGTGTCAAACATGAGCATCTGATACTCATGAACTCAGAAAAGCTACATCTGAATTGGAATGTATAATAGGAATTATATTCTGAGAAAACAACAAAAATATTTTTTAACAAAAATATCCAAAAAATGGTTAAAATAATTCAGATGTCATTATTTAATGGAAATAGCCCAGTAGAAAAAGTCCAACATTCTAAAAATCTTTTTCCATTAACTCCCATTGGAAGGATTTTTTCACTTGCAGATATAATTTTATAGATAAGATTTTGTTCTGACGATCATTCTTTTTTAACTCTTCCCTCTATTATTGACATAAACATCATGGTAGATGTCTTGCTGTCACAGGTTGGCAAGACAGGTTATGTCTATAAATATAACTGTGTCATTTTATCCTTATCGGTAATTTTCAGCACAGATACCATAATGTCATGACATTAAATAAGCATGAGACAAAATGCCTTGGCTTACAAATGGGCATTTTATAAGGCGGACATTCATACATGTAAGACTGTGTTGTCTTTGCATTTCATACGTGTTTCTCCCTTTCTTTTATAGGAAATGCCTTTGTGGTGAGTTTGGCTGTAGCAGATCTTGTAGTGGCCATCTACCCTTACCCACTTGTGTTGACCGCTATCTTCCATGATGGTTGGATCGCAGGGAAAATCCACTGCCAAATCAGTGGCTTCCTGATGGGACTCAGTGTCATCGGCTCCATTTTCAACATCACAGGCATCGCCATCAACCGCTACTGTTACATCTGCCACAGCCTTAAGTACGACAAGCTTTTCTCCAGCAAGAACACGGTGTGCTACGTGACCCTGGTCTGGTCGCTGACCATCTTGGCAATCGTGCCCAACTGGTTTGTGGAGTCTCTGCAGTACGACCCACGAGTCTACTCGTGCACCTTTGCCCAGTCGGTCAGCTCACTCTACACCATCATGGTGGTGGTGATACACTTCATTCTGCCCATCAGCATCGTCACCTACTGCTACCTGCGCATCTGGATCCTGGTCATCCAGGTGCGCAAGCGGGTCAAGCCTGACTCTCGGCCCAAGATCAAGCCGCACGACTTGCGCAACTTTCTGACCATGTTTGTAGTGTTTGTGCTGTTTGCTGTGTGTTGGGCGCCACTGAACTTCATTGGCCTGGCCGTGGCCATCCACCCAAGACTGGGCCAGGCCATACCTGAATGGCTCTTTACAGCCAGCTACTTTATGGCTTACTTCAACAGCTGCCTGAATGCAGTTATCTATGGTGTTCTCAACCACAATTTTCGGAAGGAGTACAAAAGGATCGTGCTGGCTGTTTTCAAGTTCCATTGTTAAGGATTATTTCAAAGAGGAGACGAGCACTGTGACTAAACTGCCGTATAAAGAAATTATACGCTATTAAAACACGCAGGCACTGACTGAGAGAGAGTAATGGTGCAAATATTGACAGTGGTGTTTGTGCTGGGTATGCCCAGGTCAATTTACCCATTTTTGCTGTTTGCTTTTTGTTACAAATTACATGTGCTGTGTTCCTTGTACTTGCTTACATTTGCACCGAGTGATTAATGTATAATTCAAACACTGTTGCAGTAAATTACAATAACCATCTAAATGTGCAAGAGAACCCTTGAATGCTGGAGGTATCTCCTCTGAGAAAAAGCTGGGCAGAAATAAGGCTAGGTATCATTCAAAACATTTTTTTGGTAATGATTCCTGAGCAACACCTTTTCTTCAATATCTGCTTTAAAATTACAAAGTGGGTGTAGCAGAAATAAGTAAACCAGAGATTCTGTAAACCAGAAATAAGTGTGAGCTGAATGTGGTTGTATTTACTAATGGCCAAGGATTGTAGAGAAGGGATAAACTTAAAAATCCCAAGCAAAGAGTTGCAGCATAAGAATAAAATACTAAATATAATTGTACTTCACTGAAATTAAGTGTTATATTAAATGTAGAGCAAGGATTTAGTGATAAGAGCAGAATAGCAACAGGCTTTTAACTTTTTTTTAACTTTCAAGTGCTACATTGTGCAAAAAAAAAAAAAGAAAACCCTGAAAAACCACCATAAATGACAGAAATACAATAAAAAATAAGGCTTTGTTCCGAAAGTGAAAATGTGACACCGTTCAGCTGAAAACTCATTAAAACAGGGAGGGAGTATGCACAGCATGGAATGCTAATATGGGCATTTTGGTTGTTAACCAGCAATTACAGATGCTGCCTAGGTTAGATTTTTTTGGTTATTAGATTTTAAGCCAAAATTTCTCAGACTGACACAGAGGGAGAATGTAGGGAATGCAAAGTTTTTTTAAAGATTTGTCGACAGTAGAACAGTACAAGCCCTTTAACTCTGTGAGTGGTGAAGGTAAAGCTGATATAAACTGTCCTCAAAATTATGACATTTATTGGAGACTGGAAGATTATTCACAGGATGTACTTTGGACAGGTACACTGTGTGCTCACAAGAGTGACCAAATTGGGTTTATGTTTATTGGCTCACTGACAAAAAAGCTGGCTATGCTGACACTGACATTTGGTATTCATTGACCTTGGTATGCATTTTTTATTTACATTTGGTTAATCCTTTTCAACCAAAAAAAGAGACCTTATTATTGGTACTCACCTTAAAAATAAGGTATTGAATTTCTATACCCTGCTCTAGACAGACCTAGGAACTGGCCATCACAGTGCCTGTTTTTATTAGTGTGATATTTAACTGAGTTCATCTGGGCTTTACAAACCGAATGCTCTAACACTTGGGATTTCATCACTGGAGTCAGAGTAGGGCACAGAAGCAATTTTCCAAACTGAGAGTGGCTTGAAACAAATTATCGATCCGCAATTTCCCAAATGACTCTCAAGATGATACGTTTACTCATAAATGGCTTGATCCTATTTGAAGAGGATCTTTCAAATCAGTCCGAAGAGTGCTGCTGCAATCATCTTTTCTTGCCTGATTTAAAACCCTCCACACGCTCCACAGTGCATTCCTGTGCATACGGTATTAAACCTGCCGAGCAAGGCCAGTACATATAATGTAATATAAAGGATGTATACCTTGGAACGTTTTTTCCACTTTTGCACTATTTTCAACAAAGCAATTTAAATTATTTAATGTAAATAAAGAAAAGTAATAGTATGGATCTAATAGACATATTTTGTTGAATCTTACAAAATACTTTAATACCTCAAATTAATATATGATTGTATGCTATACTTAGAAAAAGCTTTCATATGTGTTGAATCATAACCATAATTTGTTCTTAAAGACAAAGTAGTGGCAAGAATGCATATCAGAGCCCACAAGCAAAATGCCAATTTAAAATCTTCCCACCAACCTGATGGTAAATCAAACTCTCTCCATAAGATACATGATCTACCTTGAATGTTCTGTGAGTTGGATGGTGTGAAATTAATTTCAGTCCTCCCTTACATGCATAAGAGAAATGTGTGTGTGTGTGTGTGTGTGTGTGTGTGTGTGTGTGTGTGTGTGTTTGTGTGTTTGAGAGAGAGAGATGGATGGATATATTTAAAAGATTAAAAAAATTTGCTATTTCACTCTCCACTCTTTGCACATTTGAGGATGGTTAAAAAGTTAAATCATATTTTTTAAAATGTAGAACCTGAGTGTTATGTCCATGCATAAAAAATGTTTGAAATTCAGTTCTAATAAAGATCGATCACTGTGCTCCTCCTGTACTGTTATAATGTTTATTTTAACTCGCAGGTGTGGAATGTTTTCTGTGCAGTGATAAATGTAATGTTTTTAACACCAGCTGTAATTTTGACAAACGATTAGTGTCTGCTGCAAAAAGGACCGATTTCTTGACCAATACCAAGGACCACTGTCTCAGAAACAATTACTACTTAAAAAAAGATCTCAGTGAACCGCAACCTTCTGACTCTGCTTTGACAACAATTGCAATGAAATTTTCAAGCCAGCCTGCAGCTATTCTCTCGTAACATTGCCCCAGGTCATCGTTATCCTTTCAGGACAGGTAAAGCACATGGAAGAGCAAATCTCTGACATGGAACTTTTCAGGTCAGTGGAGAATGGTTTGGGTGGCAGATTTATGCCTCTGGAAAAGTCTGGACACTTCATCCAGATGCTGGGGTTATTGCAGTGGCACTGATAATGCTCCTAATCTCACAGGCGTCTCTGTTAAAGGCAGCCTTAAATACAGGTGTGATGATTATGTATGCAGGCTCTATGCAGAGCATATGTCATAGCCTACGCAGCAGGCCTATGCTACTGAGAGCCTTTATACCAGTAAGCTGGGGTATCTGCCTCACTCCATTTACACCCCCAAAATCACTAGTTTGTTGCTTGCAGCCACAGCCCGTTTGCTTCCACCTAAAACTGCAATTCAAATGGTGATTGCTTGCATTCCAAACCCACACACTTATTTTCATACAGTGTTATTGGGTACATTTCTAATGGTTGTGCACTATTTTTATAAACAGTTTCGAGCGGTAATACACAGGAATTGTAATCTCTAGAGGCATACTGTTAATACACTCGTTTGAGGTACATTTTTAGAGACTAATCATCAAATCGACCTGCCTACATCTGAAAATCTTTGAAAATCATAGCAGCGCATTTACCTAGACATTCAACTCAATACGAGAAAGGTGGACCACCTGGAAAGAGGATGCTGCCAGCAGATCAATCACAGTGTTCTTTGCTACCACAATAAGTAGCGAGAACTGGCCTAAACTAGCCTTAAAAAACAAAAGACATAAACGAAAATTCAGTGATGAAGAGGTAGCGGTGTTGAGTTCTTCCAACGGCAGAGAAAAATCCATGCACACTGTTCAAACTGAGTAAGTAAATGTAAATGAGGGGAGGCTGAAATCAGTCACACACTTTTGTGCAATCCTCTAAAGATGTGCACCACCCCCAACATTAAGCCACAACCACCCTCCCCCAAATACATATGTAAACGAGAGAGAGTTTGTTTTGCATTTAATGCATCACTTGAAACGACTCTTTTGTTCCTTCAGCTTTAAAAGTAACAAAAAATAAACCATTTTCAGTTTTACTCACCAACACAACAACAAAAATCCACACAGTCTGACATAAAAGTGTGATGATGTAGCCCTGCAGTTTGCATGGTGGTAATAATTATATATATGAAATAATTTTCATGCACGTTAGTTACATTAGTCTATAACAACAAAAAGGTCTTGGCTGCATGACTATATTTGGAATGTGAGGAAAACTCATTGTAATGTCTTACTCTTGATACAGTTAGAAACTAGGGCCTGATTTACCCAAGACATTGCAGTACAAAGGCCACGGAGCCGACTGCAAGGCTTTGGAATGCAGCCAAGATTTGCTCACTTGTGACAAACCGAACACTCCTGTTGCTGCAGAATCATTCTTTGGCTTCAGCTATAAAGCTTTGTCATTACATGTCAGTGAAACTTGTTCAGGTTCACTTGGTGCAGCTCATCAACAACCACAGTGGTTAGAATGTTAGGTGTGTATAGACGGAGTGACGCATCGCATTTACAAATGACAGTAAATGCAGGCTTATTGTACTTTAAGCTCAATTTCCAGTAAGTACCTTCAAACTCACTTGACGATTCCAAACATATTGTCACGCAACACGATTGCTCCTCAAAGCTTAAGAAAGACACAATAGCTGAATAACCAAACAAGTTGCCCCATTTAGTTTTAAATCCTGTTAAAGATATGCCTATTTACTGATGAGATAACCTAAGGGTCCAAGCCCTTAAAACAAGCAGGATGATGATGATGATGGCATTAAAGGCTGTGCAGAGCATTGCTAGAGAAGATGCTCAGAGCCTGGTGATGTCTCTGAACTTCAGACTTTAAGCAGGCATTGCGTGGATTGATTATGCAACAATATACTAAACAGGACTGCTTTAATATACGTTCCGTTTCATATTCCAAACTCTGATGCCCTCAAATGAGAGGCACTGCATTTTAAAAGCATTGTAATTTCAACATAGTCACAGTGAAATCCATGGAAATACTCTTAAAGTCTGGAATGTCTGCTCATATCACATTTAAACTATTTGATTGGGAATTTTAAACTATGGATCGTGAGGGCAAATAAGGGGAAAATGTTTATATATCCCAAACATTATAGAGAGCACAGTAAAAGCAACTGAAAATTTTTTTATAGCATATATATTATTGTAAACAGATAGATAGATAGATAGATAGATAGATAGATAGATAGATAGATAGATAGATAGATAGATAGATAGATAGACAGACAGACAGATGAAACAGCTCATAGTTAACTGGAAGGCAGGGAAAGAAGCGGTTCGGCTGACTGCAGGCTGTGCTTCTAGATGGAAGGTGATGTTGTGTCCTTGGTGGGAGGTCAGAATATTCTGAAGTCATACATGTTTCCAGTGATCAGAAGATCTGACAGCCTGAGCGAGTCTGGCTTTGTGGGCAGGCAGTTGCCAAGTCGAAACAGTAGATGTCTGTGATGACCCTGCAGGGGACACTTGTCATTTCCACTGCTTTTGTATGTTTTCAGCTCAGCAAGATGTGAAACCTTACCTTGTCTACCTTCTACCAGCTGTGTTTCCTCCTCTTTTTTCAGCATGTAATGATGCTTCTGCTCACTTTTGACTTTGATCTCACCAGAGCGTTTTATAAGAGAGGACAACAGGACAGAGACTCATCCTAAAAGCAGATTTACTCAGCTCTGTTTTCATTACTATGTTTAGGGCTCTTTAGTAAAGGAAATTGTTCTGCATCTAGAATATTTTTTTTCTTCATTAAAAGGAAGTGCTTAGTGTCAAAACAGTTTTAGCCTCCAGCACAGGGATTGCTTTGATGTGAGCCAGTTGAGTCAGAAGATAGTTGACATGACATCCATTTGTTTTGTCCAATGAAAATGGTATGTGTTCCTTGACTTCATACTGAGTGAAGTCTTATAAGATTTTCTTTGCAAAAAGGAACTAGAATTGAATCAGTATTTTTTCAGATGCTTGCCAAATTCCTATGCGGTAATAAATGTTCATTGGGAACATTACTCACTTAAATTAACCATATAAATGTAATACTGATATTCAAAATCTAATCATTTGAATATTATTGATTATTATTAATATTCTGTGAAAGAAGTATATTATCGCTGTCAAAAAGCATTGCTTTGCTTGAAATCTTTTTTTTCATTTATTAATCATTAAAGTTTTACAAAGAGCTTCTGTGTTGAAAAGCTATAAATACAATGAACCATAAAAAAACAGAGACAGGTTCTTTCATGTGACAAAAAAAGGAAAGTAATGAGAAAATCTTCATTTGCAGTGAAGGGAAGCCTGCTGCCAGCTAGACCAAAAAAGACCATGTAGGAAGACGTGTCCTTTCTTGTGACATTTGTGTCCTCTGCTGTGTCTTAGACCAGTTTTTCTAATGTTGATGTAATTCAGCTGATGAGGACAGAGTGCGATGTGTTAAGTGTGGAACGGTTTTAAAAAACAATATATATATATATATATATATACACAGTACTGTGTAAAAGATTTAGGCAGGTGTAAAAAAAAAATGCTGTAAACAAAGAACGCTTTCAGAAATGGAAGTGTTCATCATTTATTTTCATCAATCTGCAAATTGCAGTGAATGAACAAAAGAGAAATAAAAATCAAATCAATATTTGGTGTGACCACCCTTTGGCTTCAAAACAGCATCAATTCTTCTAGGTACACTTGCACACAGTTTTTGAAGGAACTCGGCTGGTAGGTTGTTCCAAACATCTTGGAGAACTAACCAGTAGGCCTCCTCACATCCTTCTGTCTCTTCATGTAATCCCAGACACACTGGATGATGTTGAGATCAGGGCTCTGTGGGGGCCAGAAGAACTGATGCTGGTTTGAAGGCAAACGGTAGTAACACCAAATAGTAATTTGATTTAGATTTTTCTTTTGTTCACTCACTTTGCATTTTGTAAATTGATCAAAATAAACAATCATTATTTATATTTCTGAAAGCATTCTTTGTTTGCAGCATTTACAGCGCCTGCCTAAAACTTTTGCACAGTACTGTATATATATATATATATATATATGATTACACAGAGATAAATGTAAATATTTGAAGCAAAGATTGTCCCAGCAGGAGATGAAATCACCTTTTGACCAAATCATGATGGTCAAAAGATGAACATACTAAATATCAAACACTCTTTCAAAAACAAATTGGTTTGCCTTACTGAATATAAAAATGGAAGGATTTAAGTTGTAGGCTTAAACAAGAATAAAAATAACAGTTCTCATTAATAATAGTTTTTAAAAATCATGGTCAGCTCCAATAAATATTAAAGATTTAATGGGATCTAAATCAGTTTTAACCCAGTTAACCTGCTCCACAGGCTCCACAAAGTACTGGGATTATATAACAAGTGTGTAGCAGTCACTTGCTAACAGCACTTTACACATCTTTGGGGCTGTTGACATTATTGTAGTTTGTAAGTCTCCCATCTCAGACCTCCAAAGAGCACCATGTGCAGAGGCGGCACGTTCGGCTGCAAAGTGTGGGGGGGAGAAAGAAAAGACTCTACTGAACAAACACGCAAAGATCTCCCCAACAGGCCTTTTTATTTCACTTTGAATTCCCACAGTCCACGTTCAGTACCACAGTCTACAGCAGATCACATGTGAACTAGAAAGTAAACAAACTGATGCACCTTCAAAGCTCAGGTTTATGGTGTGTGAAAATCATATACATAGTAAAGTAAGCAATTTAAGACAACAGTCTGTACGCTGCTCAGAAGTGTTGATACTGAATCGTTTCTGTGAGCATGAGCATCATCAATACAGAAAAGTCTGAACAAAAATCAGTTTTCCACTGACTAGTTTGATTACCAGCCCTGGTGTCTGAAACAGGTGATGACCCCTAACCCCACTCACAAGCCTCTGCCACCTTAAACTAGAACTAGATGCCATTTGAATAATTTGAAAAATGTATATATTATTATATTTATAATAATGGGTTAGCCTCATAGCTTCAGGGCTAAAGTAAAAAAAGAACAAATGCAGAATCCAAACATGACCATGCTGATCACCGGTCACTGGGAAAAGTGGAAAATTGTGTGAATTTGATTCTTTGCCAAAACATTTCTTTAACGTATTACAAACTATTAACACAGAGAACCCCTAGGAAAGCAATATTAGAAACTTACAGTTTTTCAATTCACAATTTAAATGTACATACATTTGCAAACAAATGTGCAAAAACACCTGTAAAATCAGAATGACTAAAACTAAAGAGTAAATTACAGTACAGTGCAGCATGCAGTACAAGAGAAAATGACCTGAAACTTTACATCAAGTTTGATCTTTTTGGCACTGAAAGTAAAGCAGCCCGTTCTCCTGTTGAACCCAAGAGTGATATTCTATAAATACACATTCGAAATCTTGTTTTGGTAAACAGGGTTTGTTTTTTTATTTGTCTGGTAAAAGACCTACGGACTATAATCCTGATCTGACCAGGTCTAAATTTCTTAGCTAAAGTAGGTGGGAAAGTTAATCTTTGCTCCATATCAAGCTCACCCAAATGACTCGTATTATAAATTACCGTCTTAGATTTAAAGAAACAGTTAAAGAAGTGCAATTAGTGAAGAAAAAAAAAAAAAAGAAAAAAAAAAAAAAATCCAGGAAAATACAAATGAACTACTGAATAACTACAGCTAATTTTTTTTTCTAAAAATGTAAACTTTGAATGAATTTGAATGAACACCTCTGTCCTCAAGAAATGAAAACAATTCATATGTTTTTGCTTCTCCAGTCAAACCATCAGTGGAATCACAAACATAAGAGCACTTTTTACAGTATAAGCATAACTGGGAGTCCTTCAGCAGCTAATAAACAAAACCAGTTCAAATCAATCTTTACGATCGAAAATATTTTTCTTGCTGGAAAATATTTTGTATTTTGTGCATTGGTCTAGGAAATGAAGATGTTTAAGATCGCCGGTCTGCAGTAATAGTGTGGCTTGATCACAAAATCAGGCAAACTAAACCAAAAAAAAAAAAAAAAAAAAAAAGGGGAAAAGGAATGGGCTTTATGTATCAAATTAAAACCCACATTTAAATAATGCTATTTCAAGGGCATTCAGTAATAGTTTATGCATTTTCATTGAGGTGCTTGTTGTGTTTGTATACAACTCCGTTCTGGGAATAAATAGACAAACATGAGCTGCTCAAGGTTGGTAGTTCCAGCCGACAGAAGCCAAGGTCATCCTATTGTTGACCAAAATGATCTCGAACAGAATTCAATTTAATCTGATGGGCCATGTAGTGGCTGAATGGCTCAACCAACATATAAACCTTTTGATTATCTGGCCTTTCATCATATGACCTTAAAGTAGGCGTCAAGCTGCTTGGAACGGTTGCGGGAGATGATCTCCACAATGGAGATATAGGTCCCAGCTACAAAGCCCACCAGTCCGAAAACACTGATGATGATGTTCTTCAGCACCACCCAGGTAGAGAGGCCCTCTGAGTGGAATGTTAAGATCTGGAGGAGAGGCGGCAGGATCAATGCGAGGGCACTGCTGCTAACAGAGCCCACCAAGGAGATCACCAGGTCCAGCTCTGGAATCAGGATGGCCAGTGCACCTGCAACAGAGCAGAAGAAGTGCAACGTGACTTTATTGACTTTTATTGACTGGTTAATGCTTTAAACCTGGGGCCACTAATGTTATTCACAAAGATTTGATGTGGCAGCAGGTTTTTATTCAAATGTAACAGAAGCTCACAGAATCCACTTGTTTAATTAGTTCGACTTTTTTTTTTTTTCTTCATGATTTTTAAATGAGCTGGAAACCTGAAATGAAAATATGCAATCGACCTTGCCTTTTGCAGGAAAGACTGGTGAAAGTCCCTGCTTAAATTGGTATTATTCTGTTGATCAAAAAGTTTCAGGGAATGCAGCATAAAATGTTAATAATGTTTGTAGGAACCTAGGCTTGAATAAAAATAAAAAAAATCCGGCTGAATGAAAAAACAAGACAGAAATACGATAAAACACAGTTCAAAAAGCATACCTATAGAAGAAAAACAGGCATGACCTAAGAGTAAGCTTGATTGAACTCCCAAGACTTTCTTCTTGCATCACTTCATCTTTGCCTTCTTAATCTCAAAAAGGCAAAGTGAATGACTGGATTTATAGCCTCATTTGGTAGCATCTATTGGATAGGGTGCATTATCATGCCCAGTGGTGATGAGACAGTATTTTATGGATTACATTATATTTCCAACTAAATTAAGCTTTTCGTCTTGGTTCTTGATTTCTTGACTTAAGCAAGTCTGCCAGAAGCAACCTTTGTGCAAGCCCAAGGCAATAAAAAAGATGGGACACATGCTGCCGAATTTAAAATAAGTGGGAGTAGTTCATGCAAGAAAATCAGGATTTTTCCATTTACATGAACAACATGTAAACATGATGATCAAGAATCAAATAGAACCGCACAATCACAGCAGTCTATACTCATATATAGATTTTTGATTTAGAAATATTAGCTGATTAGCTGATTTCTATATTCATAATTCAAATAAGGATTGAATCTTTTTTTTCATTCATTATACAAGCCTTAGCTGTAAAAAATGTCTTCCCAGCTGTCCATACTTCGTGGATCCCAACTGAAAACTGGCACAGATCAACTAAACAAACATTAGTCAAGTCAAGTCAAGTAGGATTTTATTGTCATTTCAGCCATATACACAGTACACAGTGAAACGAAATAACGTTCCTCCAGGACCCTGGTGCTACACACAAGACAAGACACAACACAAGACACAAGACAACATAAGACACAACACGGGGCAACAAGTGCGGACAAGACAGACAACAACAGACGGCACGACAGACAGTATACTTCACTGTCATAGCACCAGTCAGATGAAATAATTATTTTGAATGGGGGGGGGCGGTAATCTTAAATAATTACAGTCAATGATTATTATATATCTACAGGCTGAACTGAATGAACATTTCCCAGAGACATGTGAACGTATAGGTCTGTCAGATGGACCAGACATTAAATAGACTGCGCTTCCCCAGTACAAAGTCTGAGTAGTATTTATATGAATACATGTGTAAATAGAGCAGGTTATTTTCCAGAGAACTTCTAGTGAGTGATTGGGCTTATTTATGGTGCTATAATGGGACTGAATGAAAAAACAAGGCAGAAATATGATGAAATATGGTTCAGAAACCAAAAACAGGGACATAACTTTACATTCTAATGAGTCTTTCTTCTTGCTCTCCCCACCTCTTTAGCAGTGCAGACTGATCCTAATCCCACATCCAATGAATATCTCAATTGAGCTAAAAGGCAGCTTTCTTTAAAATAAATCCAAAGGTTCAAGAAGAATCAGGATTTTTCATTTCTAAATGACAGCATCTTTCAATACTGAACCTTTCGAGACTGCGTGTGTGAACATAAAAATGTCTGCAACTGTCTGTAGCTTAAGAAAGCGAGAATATTCAAGTGGAAACAGTTTTGATAAAAGCTGAGGGCAAGGAACATCAACTTCTTTCAAAACTGAAAGAGCTACTATAAACGGGCAATATATATATATAAAAAATGAAAATATAAAAATACATTCAACACTGTACAAGCAGTTTTTGAAATCCAGATTCACTAATGGGTCATTTGAATTTTGGAGCCTGTTCAGTCCAAATATGTTGCTTCTCCTGTCATGCTTTTTTTGTCATGTCTTCAGTGTCTTGTTCCTGCTCCTTACTTTGTGCACAGCAGGAACAACAGAAGAACCGAATCTTCAAACACTCATGCTGCACACACTGACTCGTGCTCCTACACGTTTGCTGTCACTTACAATTGCTTTTGGAGGGACTGTAAGAGACTTGTCAAGCCAACACGCATTAAGAGTCGCTGATAAAAGGTGCTTTGAACCATTACTCTATCAGCCATGTTTGATTTCGGAGAATCTGTCAAATTACCCTCGAAGGGGAAAGGAAGGTCAATCTTTCATGTGATGTGTAGCAAAGCACTCGAAGACACTGACAGCTTATGCACTGGTCTGCTTTAAGCTTATTGTTTTGTTGTGTAAGAAGGACCTTAAGGTTACATTTTATGTTCCTGGTCCCAGAAATGACAAATGGTCCTTAAGATGTACCAAGTGTGCTCAGCAGTGTGCCAGAGTAGTCCCTATATTCTGGTTCCAGCTGCTGGAAAGTTAGTCACAGCTCTCAGTTAGGAAGAGTTTGTTCCTCATCTGACAGAACACCAAAAAGCATCTTCTACCACAGCATTTCAATAGAAAAAGCCAAGAAAGGGACCGCTTTGATGGATGGACCCAAACCTTCTATTACTTATAGGCAGGACAAAGCCTGCAGCGCTGGATACCATTGAATTCCTCTCATCCATTTCACAGCTTGGCTCACCTTGTCATGTCACCGTTTCACTGGGTGAAGTCAGCACATATTTTTGCTCTGCAAGAGAGATAGAGGGCGGGAGAGATCTCTGCCAATTGTTGTGCTTCTAGATTAATGAGGTCGGTTCAGCTATTTTTATAATGGCTGTCCGAGCAAAGAATTTTAGATGCCTTGTTGCCAATTCGACAACTCTGCTGAGAGTTAACAGAACAAAAGGGCATTTCTGAAAGTTATCTTATGGGCCAGTTTCTTTTACAAAGACTAGTTCAAAGCTAAAAAGAATAGTAAAAAGACTTAAGTCTTCACAGACAAAACAGCCACATTTGAAACCACCTAAAGTTTGAAAACCTGTTTAAATTTAAAAGATAAATGAACTGAAATTCATTATAAAAGCACATGATTACTGTAAACATACCTTATACCTAAACGTTTGCTGTCAACCAATCTTAACAGTGAATTTAGCAACTTCATGCTGCACCCACTGCTGAAACAGGCATTTAGTTGTGCAAAACTTGACACCGTGTTGAATGTCAAGCATCAGAATGGTGTTTGCAACTAACCATCCGTTATTGTGGTTGAATATAATCAAATCCTCACAGCAATGTTCTATGGTATAGTGTTAAACACTATCTATGACCTTGAATCTGGAAAAGCAATACAATGCTGGATGAAAAGTTGTCTATAAACTGACTCCTCTAGTGTGGGGGCTTGCGTCAAGGTACACAGAGTTGTATGTAAAATTTAACGTTGATCTCAGAACGTCTGTAATAAGCAGCAATAAACATCTTTCAACCACACAGCTATCATGTGATGAACTACTTGAGTAGTATAATTACCAACAATTCAATACTGCAGTTCGTCTATGGGACTAAATGATAAGTCATGAATAGCAAATCAAATAGCATCATGAAGACAGCACTAATATTCCAATATCTGACTGCAGTGCTGATCCTGTATCAGACTCCAAAACAGTATGAAACATTACTCAAAGCAGCGCGTAATAAGAGCCCACAGCTTCTGTTTTATCAATCAAGAGTCCGAGGCATCTGGCGGTTAGTGCAAATGAGGACTTGCTCCAAACTCTGGGCTCATTGGCAGTCAGTGCAGCCGCATTTGAGCAAAGCTTATGGGTCAAAGCTGGTGTGTCCGTGTTCAGACTCCAGCCGTACCAATCCCTCCCTTTAAAGGGCTGTCAGTTCTGACACACAGCAAACTGGAATTGGAGAAAGGCCAGTGTAATTTGAGTCTCTGACACTTTTAAAGCTCTCAAGTCGCAGGGCCACAGTCGTGAGATAATTTAATAACAAGGCAATTGAAAGGCACGCTCAGCCAACCCTCTCCACGGAGCAAAGCACCAACGAGGATGAGGCAGCTAACCTATTGTGCTCAGCTAAATCACTGCTGAAATAAGCCAGAGAGAGCCTTAGATAAGGACCTCATCACTATCAGAATATAGATTAAGTACATTGAATCTTTAAAGCCTCACAGAGATACTGATAGAAATACTTTCAGTTTTTCCTAATTGCTTACATCAAAGGCTGGATACAGAACTATGCAGCTCTACTCGAAAAGTGTTCAAAATGATCCAAGCTATTATTCCATGTTTGCAGCTATGGTCATGCTCTTTACTCAAAACCTTAAAGCTTATGATCTGAAGCAGTTAAACATATTCTCATAAATCTGTATAGTGCGTATATGAAATTCCAATAACATTATAAATAAATAAATAAATAATTGCCGTCAAAGAGCAGAAGCACATCGCCGGCCATACGGACAGTATCTTTGTCAACGAGTGTGTGGAGGTTGGGGTTTGTTCTGCCCCGGTGAACCACAACGAAGTAACACCTCTGCATTTTACCCGTACACTCACACACGTGCAGCAGGGCGCAGCCCATTCAAAGTGCCCAAGGGGAACGGTACCTTGCTCAAGGGTATCTCAGGGTAACTTACTGGTCTGGGATTTGAACCCATGACCTTGTGACCCTGTGGCCATCTCCCTAACCACTAGGCCACTGCAAGCTAAATTATTTGGGATCGTGACTACACAGTACACAGTGCACAATGAAATGCTTTCTCTGCGTTTAACCCATACACACATTCGGCACCCGGGAAGCAGTGTTAGGGAAGGTATCTTGCTCAGAGGTACCTCAGATAAACCTACTGATCTGAGACTCGAACCAACAACCTTCAGATAATGAGGCCTTGTCCCTAACCACTAGGCCACCGTTTCCACTCAATCCTCAGTTTTCAGCAAAAAAAAAAAAAAGGTAGAGGTGGTTACCAAGTGGTGCAGAGGAACAGATGGACTGTGGTCAGGAAAGTGCATATATAAATGGTCAGTGGAGGAGATAAAACCAGCAAGGAGAGCAGTTTTATGTGTGCCTAGCGAAGAGGGTCGAAATTCTATGAAAGCTACACACTTATTCTTCTTCTTCTTTTTCTTTCGGCTGCTCCCATTTAGGGGTCGCCACAGCGGATCAACTGTCTCCATTTCTTCCTGTTTGCATCTTCCTGCTTCAAGGGCTAAAATAATACTCATTTTTTACAGTTTATTTACAGCATGGCTAATGAGACAGCTAATACAAAACAAAAAACACAACATCTTTGTATGAGAAGAAACCAAATATACAATAATTTCACAATTTTAAAAAATGTTACTGTGGTCATAAAATATTTTGATCAAAAATCCTTCATTTAAAGATTTATCATAATTTGTTCTTAAAAGGACACGGAGTGCACAATTTATTAAAACACTTTAACTTAGGGCAGCACTGTGTCTGAACCTCTGAATAAAAGTGGTTTAATTATTCTAAAGATTTTGAGAAAACTGTTTATAAAAAACCCACACACCTTTGTCTGGTCCAACTTACCAAACTCAGAAAAAAAAGATTGTGAAAATTTCCTTATACAAGCCAAAACATTAGCTTAAACAGATCTTGACCCAATCTATTTGAGCTGGCTCTTACAAGTAAACAAATGTCACCTAAAAGCAAAAGTCAGAAATATTAGACAACCAAAGAAAAGTATTCTGATAAAGATATGGAAAGACAAGCAGGCTTGGGCCAGAAACTACAATGTGAAAATGTGTTTACATCAGGCAAAACATTCCCCAAAATGACTTATGCCCGTTTCTGCTTACTACACAGTTTGTGGCCTTCATTATAACACAAGTGTAATCACAGCTGCATGGCAGCATCTGGGAAGATAAATCAGAAACCCTCAATTTCATGGATGGAGCTGTGGGAAGGAAGCCAGCAGCTCACTGTCAATGGAACATATCAGCGCTGTAAAGCTATAATAAAGTCTGAGTGCACTGCTACAATATTATAAATGTGTATCTTTATCTCTAAGCAAACACCAAGGAAAACAGTCAATAATCAAGAGAAATGGAGTTCTTTTAAAGCAATTTTCAAGCAACAAGAATATGCTTGACCTGAAAACAAGTTAAAATGAAAACTGTTAACAGTAGGAAGAGAAAAAAAAAAAAAAAAAAGATTAATCGGATGGGACAATTTCAGAAATGTGGCAATTTATAACAAAATAATTGGTTCAGTTCCAACTGACTAGTGAGACACCTCAGCCTTGATCATGTAGCACAGGTTAGATGTCTCTAGGAGCAAATCGGCTATTGTTTCAATAATAACTAGTTTTAATGAAGTCCATCAAAGGTGGTGATTTTCAATACTTCATAATGTCATTATGACATGGACCTCTAAAGTGACACTATAGTCAGCAACACAAGCAATTAAGGAATCAGTCTTTGTTTTTTTTTTTTTTGTTTTTTTTTTTTTTTTTTTAAATGCTCCAATTACCTTTATACACAACAATATAGTAAACAAAATGTTCAAAAGTAGATTTTTTTTTTTTTAATCAACACCTAAAATATCACTGGGCTCCCTGAATGACAAGATTCTTTAGTATAATGTGATACATGAACTATGTTCACTGCTATTATTCAAATTTTTACTAAATAACAACCTTATTTCAAATCACACACACCAAAATGTATTCCTTTTTAAACTCGTCGTTTAACTAACAAGATCAGGGCACAGATCGCTCGGATGCAGATGCAGACGCGACAAAAAAAACCCACGAGCTTGCATCCTCAGAGGTCTTTAGTATCACACTTCATACTTTGTATTGGATATCTGGGCATGCTATATTTATCCTTGTACGTTAGAAATCATTTCACCTGAACATTGAAATCATAGCACAGTTGACTTTTGGGAGCTTTCCTTTAACAATTTTCTTCTTCATGTCTTCTAACAAAATGATTCAGATCTTTAGATCACTTTAAATGGACAACCCTTACCATCAGCCTCAGCTTTAAAAGCCTAAGGCTGTCAAAAGTTGCTGTTGACCTTCTCATAGCCTCTGATTAGTGTCTTCAAGGGTTGACGAACCACTTTAAAACAATGGCCTGTTTGGGGCAGACTGAGGACGGTACCTTATCACTTTTTAATAATTGTTTAAACTGAAGGGGTGAGTCAAATAAGAGACAGTCAACATCTCCAAAGGTAGAACACAGCCTTTTATTGGCCCTTTATTATTTCGTTGTGGAGATCCAGACATTTCATTTGTACTAACTTAATGTTTGCTTTGAAAATGCTTACTCAAGGCAGGGTACACTCCTATATCACAGTGTGTTCACGTTTTATCAAAGGCACAGCCGAAGTAACCTGTTATGTCGTTTTGAGGGAGACTGGAAAAGAGACTTACAAGTGCATTGCTTTATAAGTGGCGATTCAACAGTACTGATCTTTAAATGGCTAACAATTATACTCCATGAAAATATGTAAAATACAATTTACAACCTTTTTACCTAAAACTAAATTAGGAATCATAACAAGGAGATCCAATAAAACAGTTGTGAAATCTGAGATTTTGAGGCATTGACTCCTAAGGATACTGATATGGTATAGTAATCTGGTCAGCTATGACACTGTCTGCTGATAGTTAATGATTGCAACTGAAATTCAAGTTTGACCATTTTCAGATTTGCACCATCGACTGGAGCTTCCACCCTGAACAAAGGGGTTCAACTTGATTTGGACTTGATGCACATTCATATTCATGACAGCTCAACATTTCAGCCGAGGAAAAAACACAAAAACAAAAAGCTGCTTTGATCGGCTTCAAATACAATCTTTTCATTATAGACGAGACACAAGCTGTTAATTCAGTGCTTATAACAAATTGGGAAATGAGCAACAGACACTTACAATAATGTATCAGCTAATCTAGTTGAAGTTTTACTGAGTTACAGACCATATTCACCCGAGAATCTGAACTGAACTTAACCCAAGCAATCAAGATTCAGCTCAGATTCACACTCCAGGGGAGAGAAAAAAAATTCCACTCAACTTTGAGTGCCCCAGAGACTCAACTTGACTCAAACTTTTCCACCCAGTGATTTCAGACTCGGAGTCAGGCTAGACTCTGGGACCTCAATACTTGACTTGAGCTCCAAAAGACTCAGACCCAGCAAACTGAAATTCAAGACTGGACTCGGACTCACACCTTCTGGTGCACCTCTGGCAACTTACTTCAGGGAATGAGATAAATAAAATGTGACAATTGGCTGAAAACCTTCACAGGCATCACCAAAGAGTCACAACAAAACCTGAATTGAAAGCACTTTTTATAACTTCAACCCCTTTTTGCTGCTCAGAATGGCAAAAACCACCACAATATTTGACAGTGTCTTCATATCTGTAGGAGGTGCACACTTGCTTTTTTGATATGATGTCATTAAGCTCATGTTTCATCTGCTTTGGAACAAACTGTTATATTGCACAGGACTGAAAAATAATGCATAAAGCCAGATATTTCAAAATTATTAAGTGACTCAACACTGCTTATACAGATCTTGGGAAATACACTGGAGGTGGTGAAATGTTAAATTGCCCACATTTCTGAGGAACACTGACTCTAATACAAAACTAGACAGAAACATTTTTTTTGTGCTGGCATCAATATTCCACACTGTGCCCCTTCTTTTTTGGTTTATAAGGTCTAGATCTAATAATAATTTCCTGGTCTAATTCCAGGAAGGATGAAAGTCCCCCACCCCTCACATGCAATCACAAACGCACACACAGTCTAAAGGTGACCAGCACGTGACTGCTGCATAATCCGATCCTGAAGCCGTTCACCCTTTATCAGCTGGCATTCTTGGAGACCCTGCGAACCTCCTGGCTCGGGTGTCTGCTTTAGTTTTACACGGAAGCTAGATGATACTGGTTTGTGACTAGATGGAGGGGAGAGGCGGTCTGCAGGAGGTCAGTTTCAGCAGCTCCGGGGCAGTGCCTCAGGGTCCAGCACACACCACGATCCCCGGCGCTCACCTGTCACTGTTCTACCAGCGGTGACAGTGCACTCGCAGACAAAGTACAGGACCAGAGGGGGCACACGCACTGTCCTTTCTACTTTGGATCAACAGCTCACACACAACACATATGCACACACACACACACACACACACACACACACAGGTCTTTGTGAGCCTTGCGGAGACCTCATCCTTTCCAAATACCAAGAGCATACTCTTCTGTGAAAACTCCCACATAAATGTATAAACATTTCTCTCACTCAAAATGTGGTCTAATGAAAGAAACATAGCCTCACACCCAATGCAATCCCTCCCTTTCATGGGTAATTCAATGTGGCTTCCTTTGAACTTAAAAAAAAAAAGAAAAAAAAAAAAAAGTGATAAACAACAAGGGTGTCCAAATCTCCAAAAAGTATTTGGCCAGACACCATTTAATTATGTTTTTTCTTCATTCATTCAATTCATTAGCCAAAACAAGAAGGCACACTTTAAATTAGTTTGCAATGTTTTTCAATTAGCAAAATGGCAAAAAAGTGAGATAATTCAGGACGAAGTGAAAAAGAAATAATGACAAATACATATTTCACACTGGCAAAAAAATATAACATACTCATTTTCATGATGTTGCCATATGCACTTCCTCTGATTTCTTATATGTTACAACAAAAAAAGAATGAAGTCAAGCCACCTTTAGAAGGTAAGTGAGGGTAAGTGAGTGCTGACCACTGGGATGCATCTCAGTATTGGTGGGTATCAGTATCAACCAATATCAGCAGAGAATCCTGGACATGCTTATATTATCTGATGAAAAAAGAAGAATAAATTTGGCCTTATCTTGTAATCTAGCCTAAAGTAGAACACACTCATTGCATTGAGAAATAGTATGTTTAAGTAATTTGAGCACCATAGTCGACTGAAGTAGCTCTAAAAAAACACCCATATCAGAAAAGAAAAAGGTTATGTTGTGAGGTCTCTAAGCAACCAAATCCATGGTATGCTTAGGAAAGCATACTGTGACCCTGTTAATGTTAAAAATAAATTTCATCCAGTTGCCCAACACTGAGTTGTGCACCCCTTTTTTAAGCTAAACCAAGTCAGCGGTACGAGTTGCCAGAGAACAAAGAAATGCATTAAGACAACGCCGTCCGACTGGGACACATCAAAGTAAAACTTCAGGCAGGTCTGAGTGTATGACAAATAAAAATGGTCTGCAATAAAGCTCCAGAGCCACTATGAAAGGTGTGCCATACCAAAGGAACACTTAAAATCTATAAAAAATAAATCAATAAAAGTAGCCTTCAGTTCATGAGAAGAGGTATCAGGCGAATCATAAAAAAACATCTAAAGTCATTTTGTAGACCATCATGCAGTCCAGTCAAAAGCAAGCAAAGACAAGTCTACAAGCATGTTACGGAGAACTCAGAATGGAAACTGCTACTCAGTGCGAAAGGAAACCAAAAAAACAAATGAAACTTAGCCTAGTCAGCCTTGTAAATGCTCTGCATCCAGTCATGCTTAGGCCTGCTACTGATGTGATTTTTCTTTTTTTTATATATTTTATTTAAAGCAGCCGTGTTGGCTTTGAAGTCATGTTTTATTAGAGCGATAAACGAGCACTTGCTGAAAAGCAGTCATCCGCACTTATGAGAATAGTGTAGCATTACATTAAAATGCTGCATGGCTCTCAACTTGCACGCTTCACATAGGATGAAACAGCTGCTGGATGAATAGTCTATGCTAATGTTTGGCCCATTGCAGCAGACGGTGTGCTACTGTCAGAATAGCAGCCCTTTACCAACAGAACGCTAAGTGTACATGACATCACTTATTTGTGTCAGTTGGAAGCACACTAAAACACTGGGAAAGACTAATCGGGCAAAGGCTCCGAGCCTAAAAAATGTGATTCATATGCAATACAGTGCAATCAGTTTTTTTAGAGCTTCAATCAGTGCGCGCACTACAATCAGTGTTAATAAACTGAATGGAAGCCGAATACAAGACGCATGTAATTGCAACAAAGAAGTCACAAGTGTGTCACTCTCCATAAAGCTTCCAACAGAAATCAGATCAAGCAGATGAACAAGAAAGTGCTCTTGCATCAATGACAAGTCACATTTGGTTAGACCACCACCAATCACGCAACCCAGGAACAAGAATGAACTTTTTTTTTTGTAGAAGCAGCTATATCTTTGGGCAGCATGAAATTAAGACAAAAGGCATATTGTTTCTTGTGCTTTACAAACCATAGCAAAACAAATACAAAGGAACTAATCAATAGAATCACAGATCTGAATGAAATACTCGCTGCAATCAACTGCACGGCAGGTCCAAAATCAATTTTTAGTGTGTTCCTATGCATTTCATTACTGACCAGCATGCTCAGTTGCCTCAGAACACCACATCTTGTATTTTTTAAGCTTCAAGTACAGAAATTTGAGAGAGTAAGAGAAAGATGCTGTAGCTCAAATTATTAGCCAATTTTAGTATTTGCAATAATTTGCAATCATGGAAAGTTGACTCGTTTTCACTTTTTACTGACATTCGACATCTTTATTAACTTGTTTTGCTAAAACAGTTTTTTGGATGGCTGATTCTTCATGATAAAGCAGCCCAATTTGCTAAAAGCTATTCAAGATCTCTTGCAATTCTGTCAAGGTACTATGGTAAACTGTTGTTTTATGAAATGTTCAGTAAAATACTGGCATATAAAGGATCAAACGTTTGTATATGAGTTAAATGTAGCTGCATTTATATTCAATAATTCACTGAGTGCTGTGCGTCACAAAGACAAGTTGTCGCTTTCACTTTCACTGATGCACAGAATTCAGGTTTAGATCTTCCAGCCTGCAAAGCAGATCACATCTCCGATCCTGTAAGAACTTCTGGAAAAGGAGCTCTTTGTGATCCACAAGATCCGGTCCAGATTTGTATGGAACACTGCTCATTAGACTCTGCCTCCTGAGAAAGATGTTTAATTGGTGTAAAACCTTTACTTTATGTGAAGCATTTGTAAGAGGTTCTATTTATAGTCCTCAAACTCTTTGACTTAATTGATCCATAAAACTACTTTTGGCACCTTCTCTTTTAAAAGTGTATGAAGGACTTAAATGAAGAAGGCGGGTGATGCTATCTCTAAAATGCAGATGACACTCGTCACCAATGCCAGAGCTCATGCAGAAAAGTGGCATCGTTCACTGCATCAGTGTCTTCAAACGTTTTTCAGAGAAGACATTGGCAACTGCTGGAGGAACACTTATTTGCTACAGCCTTCTGCTAATCCATAAGCCTTAAACTGGATCAACTTCAGAGCACCAAAGTGACAGGATGAATAGTAAACTCAGCTTTTTGACTTTTTCTTGCTGTGCATTTCCCAAAGCTTCACTGTATAGGGAGGGATATGGGGGAATGCAGAGATCTATTTGTTCATTCATCTAGGGTGATAAACCACCACATTCCCTGCTGACATACCAATTACAGTTTAGAGGCTCACTACACAGGCACAAAGTACAGCAGAGAACCTTGAGAAACTTCCATTCGTTATGGGAGGACACAGGTTGACTGACAAGCTCAGAGAGAAGACGAAGGAATGCTAATTTATCTGCTTGATATGCAGTCGAAGCTGTAGCTACTAGTGCCCTGAAAGAACAGAATCTGATCAAACCAACCATCAGATAAATCAAATACATTTTTTGCATGAATTTGCATCTGTATAAAGTTTGACATAAACTAAAACAAACAAACAAAATTGTCCCAATACATTATTCCTTAATCAGTTTCACTTTAAAACTGCATTCATATTTTACATTTTTTCATATTATACAATGCATTCGCAATACTGATGCTGTTCTAATGTGCAAAAAGAGACCAATCACTAAATGTGGTTTGTGCCGCGACACTTCTGACGAATCAGAATCAAACGCACAAATGAGTTTCTGGGAGTGTTTGGAGACATCAAGCGATACACACGATGAAGCAGGCAAATCTTACACTGGGGAGCCCACAATGTGTTTGTTTCAATGTGCTCCAGGGCTTACTATCATTTTAAGTAATGCAACTACAGTTGTATATATTTATTGGCCAAACACTGGCCATAGAATTGGGCATTCTGAAGACTCTGGTGACTGTTCCAGCAAGTCAAATGGCCTTTATGTTATATACACGCTGCCAAGCCAGAACATTAAGAGTACTGACTGGTGCTGCATATGGAACTGCACAATAGCACACTTGCCAGAGTGCCCATGCCCAAGCCTTTCCGCAGCTGAAAGTACCAACAATGGGTATGTCAACTTCTGTACCACACAATGGTGCGATGAACGGAGGGGGCCTGGGCTGATTTTTTTCCTTTAACAGCATGTAGACGGCCAGGTGCTCATGCTCGATACCTCAGAAGGCGGCAAGCTAGTGGAGATAGGAGATGGCCTCCCAATTTCCCAGAACTCCATTTTAGCATCCAACCGCAACCGCAGCACACCTTTAGAGGTCTAGTGGTTAGAGCTGTTGGTGTTATGAGGGGGTTAATGAATGTGTGGTAATAATGATAAATAATAATAATGGGTAGAATTTAGGAATAGGAATTATTCAAAGGTATCACTCAAAATGTTTGTGATAGCAAATCAACGGGTATGCAAATCTATGGTATGTAATCAACACTCGGTGCAAACGAAGCAATTGCTTCGAAAGCTTTACAAATGTTTAATCATTATTCTGCTCAGTATTCATAAACGAATCCATAAAAACAGATTTAACTTGCTTTTTGCTTCAGCTTACAGTCTGAAAGATGTTACTATAATTTACTTATTATAATTTAGAGCAAGAGACACAGAGACGCCTACAATTACTCAGTCAAGCAAGATCTGCATTTTAACAGGAGTATAATAAATCAATACATCTATTAGGAGTTTAATAATTAAAGGCAAAGTCTGCTTTGTATAGCTGCTAGGGTACATACTAATTGCTCACATAATAGTTAGCTAAAATGACTTCAGAAAATGATCATTTTGAAAACAGCAGTCGATGCATACAAAAACAATTTACCATTATTCATTTTTACTTTTTTCCCCCCATTAAACATGTATATTTTTGTGCATTGATCTTGTTCTGGTGATTGAATTCTCACCTGTAAGAGTAACAAGCATGTTTGAACAGCATGATGGTGGAGTCAGACACAGCTCAAATTCTCAAGCTGTTTTCCACTCAAAAACCTTTCAATTAATATTCTTCTGCTCTTTTAAACTGTTATTTAATAGAGATGTTTGTCTGTACCATTGCTTGCACTTACAACAAATGACATGTGGCGCTCGGTCAGTCAGCATTTTAGTAAGTAACTCTTGCAGGCGGTCAGTATCTAAGGAGTTCTAAAGCTTAGTGTATGCCTAATGGCCCTAATAGCACTGCTTTTACTCATAGCGCTCCTAAATGTATCGGTGAATAACAAACTTGCAAGAGAATTAAAGTCAAAACTTAGTTACTTTTCTTTAGATGAAACAAGAAAACGTCTGACACAACCCAGTTTTAACTGCCTGTTAAGTTTGCAAACCAAGTCAAATGGAAACTCTACTGCTACTACTATAGAAGCCTGTCCTCCAGCCAACTGGAGTTTCTATTCAGAGTCCTATTGCATTCTTACAGCAGCTCACAGTATCAGCTCAACCCAGCTGCTGTTCTTTCCTTTTAGTGGATCCAATGTACACTTTGTGATCATTTGAGGTGTGAAAAGAATTCCAGCTCAGCATGCTAGATGAAGCCCTCTGGGTTTTCTCAGGAGATCTGAGGATCCTGGATCACATGCCAGCACACTTCCTTCATCTACCAGACAAAAGGCCTGTTCAGCCCAGCGCTCCCCACTGAATAATCCAGTGGAAAGCCTTTGGTGTATGGATTCAGAGCAGTGGGAGTCTGCTAAACCTTACACTGTTAATATTAAACAGTGAACATTCACGGAAGACAGAAGCAAGATTGTGCATTATTCCATCGGTTGTTTCATTTAAAAGAGGCCATTGTAACGCGATACACGTCTTACTTTCTCTATGGATAAAATGGGGAAGTATATAAATCATAATTCAAATGTCTTTGAAAGTCTCATGTTATGTTTTAAGGGCATTAAGATCTGGCCGATTGCAGATTTAAATGCCATAAGAAGAACCAGGTTTTTTTTTTTAGTGTGAACTAATGGTGCAATGGACACATTTGACCAAAACACTCAGGGGGGAAAAATAAATAAAAAACTGAATAGCTTTCATCTCTCTCACTCATTTTTATAACCACTTGCCATGGTAAGGGTCACAGTTGGTGCAGGAGCCTATCCCAGCTCTCACATGGTGAAAGGTGGGAAACACCCTGGACAGGACAACAACCACTCACAGGTTCAAACATTCAAACACTCACACCTAGGTGGCAATTTTGTATCTCCAATCCATCTGATGTGCATGCGTTTGGACAGTGGGAGGAAATCGGAGCTCCCTCAAGAAATCTCCCTGAGAACAGCCAAACGGTCCAATTACTTTTGCTCCCCTGAAATGAAAGCTTTATGTGTAAATAGGGCAGCAACAAAGACTTTACAGTCTTCCTGATATGGATGTGAAGTACTGTGCACAAGTCTTGTAGCACCCCTCATTTCTTCACATTTTGCTAAGAAATGACCTTGTTGGTACAAAATTGAGTCTTTTCTATGACATTGTATAGATCAAATTAAAGAAATGGAACAGATGGTTAACTACGACAGGGTGCAAAGTGATGGCATAAGCACAAGGTCACCATACCTCGCCTTGAGGACATCACTAATTAGACAGAACAAAACTTTCTATTGATTAAACAGACGTCCTTTTATTCAGACTGGCTGCTTTGGATTTGAGAGGCCTAAAATCTAAAGAACTAAGGAGTAATCCTGGTGCACCAATGAGCTCTGGTCTCTGCTTTAACGGTCGTGGAAAAGCAGTTATTAAATCAGCATTTTATCACCTTAAGCATATCAATGGGATTAGAGTTTTTCTGACTTAAGCAGACCTGGAGAAACGCATCAATCCTGCTAGAAATAAAAGCCTGGATGACTAATGGTCCTATAACTGGACTCCCAAATAAGAAAACCCAACATCTACACCCGATTCAAAACTCAACTGCCAGATTTCTCACTAAGACTATAAAAGAGGAACATATCACCCCATTCATAAGTTCTTAAATTGGCTCCATGTGTGTTACATAATAGGTGTTAAGGTTTTATTACTGTCAATAAATCACTTCATGAAACCAGCCACAGATATCTGTGTGATATGCTGCAGCAATATGAGCCCAGCAGAGCTCAGAGATTGTTAGGATCAAACGTATTTGTCCTGCCCAAGCTAAAGACTATAAATGCAGAAGCAGCGTTGAACTATTGTGCTGCTCTTAAGTGGAACTAGCAGACACATTTAAACCCAGGATAAAACGTCCCTGTTCAACTAGGCTTGCAGTCTTAACTACAATCTTAACTAAACTGTCAGCATCCTTTTTTTGTATTTCTATCCTGAAACAGCACTGTATTCTGATTCATTTGAATTGCTTTAATTAGGTTTAAATTGATGTAAATATCTATTCTCTTTCACCTTTTATAAAAGCTTTATATTTGCTCATTTGTTAAACACTTTGAATGACTGCAGTGTATAAAAAGGTGCTATATAAATAAACTTGCCCAAACATTTTGGAAGTGTGCTTTAGGCTGTTCTGGCACGTACTCTATGGAATACACTTCCAAGGGTGATGAATGGTTAAAAATCATTTGGCAGCTCAAGATTGCCTGAACCAGATGGCTACTGGAGCACTGAGCACGCGGTTAAAGTATCATTCTGAGGAAATGACAACAGATTGGAGCCTGCTCAAGCTTAGATTAGGTACTCCAGAAGATAATCATTTGAAACTCCCAAACACAAAGAGCAGCAGACTGTGAAGTTGGCCTGATGGTGTTTTGAACTCCAAAACTAATTCACATGGAGAAGATCAAGAATGCTGATCTACACTCGGAATTGCCACAATTGGTCCGCGGACCAAAAGTTTCACTTCTGTGGAGAAAATGGCTTGTTAAAGCAAAATTTGTTTATTGCTGATCTTTAATGGCTGGGAATAGAAGGGAATGGAACAAGCCGCTCAGGTAAAAACACTTGAAAGGATTTTTTGTTCTCTTTGTCTCATAACACTCTCAATTGGTTGCTATCTCACAATTTCCATGTTTTTACTGCCAGCCCTTTTTTGTCTATGATTACTCAGAATGCAAAACAGCAATTATATTTTCAAACCAATCTTGTTCAAGCCATTCATCCCAAATCTATGAGTCCATACTGATGTTCTGAGAACTGAGATGGTTTAAGCACTTGGGATTAAAATGTCTTGACTTCTTGTGAAATCTTATCATTAACAACATGACTGCATGCTCTGCATGCCCTTCAAAAGCCTATTTAAAAAAAAAAAAAAAAAAAAAAAACAACTTATGCACAAAGATTATTTAAATGCATATAGTTTTCCTGAATTACAGTATTATTTCTATAATATATATATATGTGTGTGTGTGTGTGTGTGTGTGTATTATATAATATCCCGTCTGCATTCTTTAACAAAAGGAAACTAATCATGGAAATAAGAAAGCTGTTCCCAAAAATCTAATATGTCCTGTTATTGAAATCTTCCATTCTCTGCTTTCATAACAGCAGATAACAGGACAGCTGGGCCATGCTCTCCATACCGGACTTTCAGCAAAACAACTAAACAAAACTCAGTTTGACTAATAACCACACACAATCCCCCAGCAGCACTTCACAGTCTACCTCATATCAGTGATAATGTCTCCCTTTTCCATGAGAGAAAGCCCTCAACATGCCAGCAATAATGGGCTGTGTGTCAAAAATATTCTAATTTCTGTCGAAGTACACCTATATGCTGAGGCTAGAAAGAGAAACCCAGAAAAAGAAGGAAATGATGAAAGGAGCTTGAGCAAGAGAGAAAGAACAGAAGAATTTGAGAAATACGAACAGAAAACAGAAAAGAACACAGAAACAAAAAGAACAAGATTAAAGCGAGTGAGCATAAGAGAGAGAAATATGGAGAGAAAAGAACACAGAAACGGAAAGTGAGAGATAACAGAAAAACAGGGAAAGATGGACAGAGAAGCAGATTGATAAATATAGGGTCCCTTTCGAAAGTATTTGGACAGCAAGGCCAATTCATTTCTTTTCACTATGCAATGAAGATTTGTGTTTAAGATCAAAATCAGATTATCAGATCAGAGAATTCAGATGTTTTCTAAATCTCATTTTCTGTTATTTAAATCTAGAAACGTTCAATTAGGTTATAAAGCTTTGTGTATCTGGTTTAACCCCCACCGGGCAAGAGTAGAGGTATTAGAATCCAATGATCAAAGAAGACTACAAGAGCAGAAATATAGATCAGTATCAGCATTTTCAAACCTTTCTTCATCAGTAAGAATGGAAAAAAAAACCTGAAGGATTGCTGAACAAAAAAAGATTCATGTCTACAAAATGCAAAATCCAAAGTGTGAAGAAAGAAAGGATATGGTCATGAGCCAAAGCATACTCATCTCTGAAGCACAGTGGAGAAAGGTGCCATGGCTTGGGCTTGTGTGACTGCTTCTGTAAGAGGCTCAGAAATCGACACTGATGACCGAGCTCAGGATGGTAGTAGCAGAATAAATTCTCATGTCTGCATAAACTGCAGAAAAAGGCAAATCAAGAGGACTTTGTCGTGCAGCAAGACAACGATGCAAAACATGCTGCTTAGTCAACAAAGAAATTCATTAGGGGGAAAAGTGAAATGTTTTGGATTGACCAAGTTAATCACCAGATCTTTATCCAACTGAACATGTATTTTATCTCCTGAAATAGAAAGAAAACTAAGATTTTGGGGTGAAAGCCTAGAAGCCCATAACTATGTGGATAGAAAGCGAGAAAGGGATTGACAGAGCAGTTTGTGAACCACTTAGTCAACACTGTTGTTTTGCATGCCCTGCTCTGAACATCACATGTTCCAGCCAGCTATGACTGGGTTGTGATGTTTTTCTTCCTCCTAGAGATCGCCCGGGCCACGTGAGCCTAAGTGTGGTGCCCAGCGCTCACGTGAGGAGGAGAATTAAGAATCTCAGGCTGCAAGGGAGATCAATACTATGAAAAAAGAAAAGACTTCCTCAGACAGTACTAAAAATAGGAAGCATATAAAGGGAACAGGGGCTTTGGGCAGCCAAGCGGCACATGAGTGACGTTAATCGGCAGTGCTAAAAAGAGCTCAAATTTCCTGCATTCAGCATTATCAAACGTGATTCCCTTCACCTGAGGCAAAACAGCACAAACACTCATTGTGATGCTCACTGTACCTGATGGCACCCTGCAGTACACACACACACACACACACACACACACACACACACACACACACACACACACACACACACACACACACACACACACACACACACACACACACACACAACACACACACACACACACACACACACACACAACATTTAATTCCACTAGTGCTTCATTTCACCAGCATGTTCCTGAGTAAGTGTTGGGTCAAACACTAAACCCCTGCACACAATCAAACAAAAAGCATGACCTTCTCTTTGACTCTGTGTAGCTGTGACAGATGACAAATTCTAAAGGCATACATAACCTTGAATAGTGCTGAAACAGGAGCACACCAGCACAAGGGCATGCCTAAGCTGTCGAGAGAATGTCAGTGACCCTTAAAGAAAACACACCCACAGCATCCAGACACTCCTGGCAGTTTTTGAAGAACTACTGATGTGTGCATGTTTGCTTATGGAGTGCTGGTGTCATACATCCATCCATCCATGCATGCATCCATTACCTGGGCCTCTTATACTAACAAGGGTCATAGGGGAAGTCGGAGGCTCTCCCAGCGCTTATCTGGCAAAAGGCATCTAAACATTCTCGATGTTGGAGGAAATGTTGTCACAAAGCGGTTTTACAGGAAACTGAGTCCCAGTCTCAGTGAAAAAACTCCTTGAGAGCAGAAGGAAGAAACCTTAAGTGGAACGAGAAGTAAAAAGGGGAAACACCCATCTCTGGTTGACAACGGATAGTTACAAAATAGTAACACGTGGAGAAAGAAGTATAAAGTGCTAATTTAAGCAAATAATGAAATAGGATAAAACTAAAAATGAATCATGAAATAATATAAATGTTTGTCTTTAGACAGAAAGTGCTCAGGTGACTAAAGCAAGTCAAAGATTAAGTGCTAAAGCTTTATTTTAGCCAACCAGAGATGATCTAAAAAGTCCAACAAAGTTAAAAGCACACAGAACCAAAGTTAAAAGCACACAGAATCTAGCAGGAGTAATAATGGCTCCCCTCAAGTCCATTGAAAAGCAATTCGGTTACATATATTCAAGGCATAGCCAATCAGATATGTAGAGCTCTTGGCACGGAGAGGACCTACACAATATTAGCTAGATTGTTTTCATGTCAAGGCTGATCTGTGCTGATCTAGTCATGACCTCTTGTGGAAATACTGAATAAAGTGTCTAAGACTATCTTTAAAGTTTAGCCTAAATTGTCTCCATGTATTATCATTAAATACATTAATAATAATAAAGTAATAAGTAAATGGACAGCAGAATTTAAACTTTTGATTGACGGTGTATGAGATATGGGGAGGTCATTGTGGTCAGACTCACATGTGAAGATAACGAGGCCCGTGCGGATGCTTAGGTCCACAAGAAGCTCCCATCGGGGGTTCACCCGTGCTACAGCATGGGGAATGAGGATCTCGGCAGGAACGTAAAACTGCAGGGCGTACGTGATGTAGATCCCAAATGAGTACATGAGTTTCACAGTCTGATACATCCTACACACACACACACACACACACACACACACACACACACACACACACACTAATCAGGGACAGCAATCATAAAGCAATTATCTTGCAGAACTGTGATACTACAGCAATGAACGGCAGATGCCTTCTAATGCAGGTACTGTTCCACAATATACCCAGAATATTGACTATTTTCAGGGACCAAGTACTAAATAAAAGAAGCAAAAGTAAATTGTACGTCTGACGATGGCAAAACACTGTAAAAATCATGGAAAAAAAAAAAAAAAAAAAAAGTAAATATTGCTTTTCACAAACACTACATATTACAAGTCATTCAAGTTTTCAGGACTTCTTCTAACTACATCCAGCTCTTCATTAAGGTGGTCCAGTCTGGTCAGCATGGTTAAGGACACAGTGCAATATAAAAATAAGTAAAGTTTCACTTGACTACAGGCAGCTGTCTGAGAACACCAGGCAATAAGAAATTTTGGATGTGTCTTAATATAGAAGTCATTTAAGGTGTTAACACGACTAATGACTTCTAGTTCTAGTTAGCATTGCAGCTTCTAAAGAAGTAACCGTTCTAAACATGTTTGATATCCAAATGTTACATGTCTTAACGCATGATATCCAGGGTAACCAATCACCAAAATAGTAATTCAACTGAACTTTTGTTTGACGGTAAACTTAAATAAGTATCTCAGGGTGTCATCTAGTGTGGCAAAAGAAACAAATAAACAACAAAAATGCAGAAATTTGGATAATTGGTTCAAACGCCTACAAAGACATGCTTTCTCATTTCCAGCTTGTGACTCTGTCAGAGCCAACTGTTAACATAATAGTGACTAAACAGTGCTCTGGAGACATTAACAAAAGTAGGATTATTGGATTCCAGCTCTCAATGGTAATGATGGGTGCAGTGAAAGGAGTGAGAGAAGCCCATTATCAAGTCTTTTGAAAAGATCATAAAACCAAATTTGTGTGATACAAAGGGCGACTAACAAACATGTCCACATGCAACTGTCAGTGATGACTTACATCATCAGCCACACTTCTGAAAAACAACCCATTTGCCTCTAGTGAGACTCCTGGATTGGGACGTGGCTCTAATTGTTCCCAGCCTGGGGAGTGGGGGATGATTGACACGCCTGATCCAACTGTTAGAAATTACACACAGCCCATGCATTATCCTCCCCTTCAGATTCACGCATGCTGACAGGCTCAGTATGTGCATTTTTGGTCCCTGTGCCCAATTTTATGATTCCTTTTTTGGTCAGCATTATTTTCAGCAGCCAGTGACCCATTCAGGTTGTATCCTCAGCAATCCAGCCACTGTATCCTGGGCAGAGTGGAGAGCCTAAAAGCAACCCTCTGCTGCCCAACTCTATTACAGAGAGCAGCGGTAGGCTCACTCCTCTAAATTGAATTCCTCCATGATCAAACAGTCTAAATGTGCTCTCCTTCAACACCTAGAATTCACTCAATGGATGGCGCACATAGTGACCAGCAATAAAGCATATTAGAATGCACAGCGGAGTCTTGACTACACTCCCTTAGATAATTCAAGCGTTTTCTTGACATCGTATTAAGACCTTACTTGTTTTCATCCTGCCTGTATGGCTCTCCTTATTGTAACGTGTTCAGATTTCTTTGATCAATAAAAAGTTGCAATTGGGAGGAGTTGCTTCTTCTGAGAGTGAACAGCTCATCAGAAAAACAGTGGTGTGCACACTCAAGTGTGCATGTGTGTGTGCACGTGTACATGTTAAATTCACCAGCAGTCCGGCAAGTTGAGGGTGATGCTGCCCCCAATGTGATCTCCAAAGCAGATGTAACCAATGGTGCCCAGAGAAATGTACAAAATAGTGACGATTCCCATTCCAAGGTACAAGACCATCCTGAAGTTCTGAGGTTTCTGCATTTTGTTCTCAAGTGGCAGCACCTAAAAGAAGAGATGTTTGCCAAAACAAGAACGGATGCTTAGCATGTGTCTGTTTTTCTTAAGTCTTGCCTTTTCTCAAAGTGTCTGCAATCTGTAATGTAAAATCATCATTTAAAAGTTACATTTTCTAATCATAAGGGCTACAATTTAATAACATCCTATAATATACTATAATTACTAGTTCTAAGAAGAGGACTTTAATAGCAATAATATATTCTAAATAGTGCAGAGCTACGGAACTGACAGTCTGGCAGATTACATTTTTGCAGTGAAGACTGAAATCTGGAAAAATTGACTTGTTGAATGAAGAGCTTTTGTAGAAAAGGTATGGAAAACAAATAAACACATTTAAATTATTTTCATTGTTTTTGGGATCTTTCTAAAAACTCAAATATAAAATCTAACACCCATCTTAAGCATAAAGCCCACTGGCAAACCAGTAGAATACTAACATTTCTAAGACCTAATTTGCAGGTTTTCAATATACATTAAATCACATGAAATTTAAAAAAAAAAAAAAAAAAAAAAAAAAAAAAAAAAAAAAAAAAAAAAAATATACCAACATTATCACCACCATTCAAGCATCATCATACTGTATACATGTAGCCTACATGTAATGTCAAAAGAACAGATATATGAAAACTCACCACACCAATTCCCTCAAAAGCAAATATAGCTGTTCCAAAGAAGAGAGGGTAGTCAACAGCTCTTCCAACCTCTGGAAGGTTAACAGGGTCTGGAATATGCTGAGGGAAAAAAAATAAATAAATAAAAAAATAAATAAAGTGTATGTATATATTATATATACACAGTACTGTGTAAATGTTTTAGGCAGATGTGGAAAAAATACTGCAAACAAAGAATGCTTTTAAAAAATGGAAGTGTTCATCATTTATTTTCATCAATCAACAAAATGCAGTGAATGAACAAAAGAGAAATCTAAATCAAATCAATATTTGGTGTGACCACCCTTTGCCTTCAAAACAGCATCAGTTCTTCTAGGTACACTTGCACAGTTTCTGAAGGAACTCGGCTGGTAGGTTGTTCCAAACATGACTGTGTTTCTCCTCCGTGTGACACTGATGATCATCAGCACCTGTTCGGTAAAATTGGTTGATCACACACCGACTATAATCCTACAGAATCCCTGACTTTGTGATAGTGTATCTAGAAGAACTGATGCTGGTTTGAAGGCAAAAGGTAGTAACACCAAAGATTGATTTGATTTAGATTGTTCTTTTGTTCGCTCACTTTACATTTTGTAAACTGATAAAAATAAACATCCATTATTTATATTTCTGAAAGCATTCGTTGTTTACAGCATTTTTTCACACCTGCCTAAAACTTTTGCACAGTACTGTGTGTGTATTTATATATATTTATATATCATACAACAAGAAAATGAGATTATGAAGGGTGGCTTTTGAACAGAGGCGGTCATGTCATGCATATACTGTCAACATCCAACTTTTGATCAAATAAAATCAACATGAGCGACACAAGATATCTGCACAGCAGCGGTTTCCCTGGGAATTGCTGCAGGACTTCAGAAAAGCCAGAAATAAACAAAAATTCTCAAAAGAAGATTTGAAACTAAATTTAAAAGAGGAACATAATTGGAAAATCCTCCAACATTTAGAGAAATTAATTTTTCCAGCCATTTAGCACTTCTGTAGCATCTCTGAGACTCATCACCCCAGCATGCAGCTTATCTGCTGCGAGCGTTTCTACCACTGCAGAGATAAGCCACGCTGCAGGCATCCATGTTCAAATCACAGATGTGCCATATTCAATCTGTGGTGGGAATCCATGGGAACGCTTTTTGAAAATGAAGGACAAACAGATTTGTCCCCCAAACCCCCCCACCACATCCCTGATAAGTACATGTAAGTAGGGGTTTTGGCTGGTCGCATGGCAGAGTCAAGCCCTTCTCCTTCAAGCAGCTTGAAGCACTGCTTGAAGCACGGACTGTGGAAAGGTCAGCAGTGTGCTGCTGCACATGTGGCGATGGAAGTGTGTGCTGCATTTGCCTCTCAAAACTCCCGGCAGTAAAACAGGAGAGACTGACTGCACTCTTAAGAAAGGTTCCTTATTGGTCCTTGGCTTAGAGGTCTATGTCTATAAACCACACAGAAGCCTTGCAGTTTGAAATGTGCAAGTGTAAAGAATTACACCTTATTTAATAACGTGTTTTAATGGCAATGCTTCTGAAACCTGCGATCAGGGCCCTCCCTGATGGTTCAACAACTCAAAACTTATAAAGAGGATATATCCAAGGCTGTCCAGGACCACTGCTTTAGGGAGCCAGATTTGGTCCTTCAACAATATTGCTCCATTAAAGCCTTTTTGGCATTTTAATTTATTTGTTTTAAAACAAAATGGTCTAGAAAAACCCTGCCACTCATTTAATTAAGATTCATTTTTGCTTTAAAACAGACTCAAACAGCTTCCCTCACTTTTACTGCATGCAGCAGCTACCCACGTATTACAGGCATCTATCCAGCCATTAAGCGCTTCCAGTAAGAACTGGACAGAAGAAAAAAAAAAAAAAAAAAAAACCATCCTGAGAGACTGTCGCTTGCAGTTGCCTCTTCATCCATAACCATGTGTGTTCAATCAAGAGAAAGAATGAGAGATGTGTGTCCAGAAGGGACTGGTGTGTGTGCGCTCATAAATGTGATTATTTCATAACTGTTGGGCTTGAAGGCCTCTGTGTTTCAGACCTGAAAACAATGTATGACATACTCATGCACAATATGGTGCAAAACAAAGGGACAACCCTTTATTTATTTCCAGCCTGAATAGCCAATGGATTTTTTTTTTCTTTTTATTATTTACACAGAGGGGTTAATATCATTTTTTTGTTTTGCATTATCTAATACATGCTTCGAGCATAAATTCACTTGAAATTTGGCCGAAATTTCCTTTGTACCATAAATACGAACAGTATGCATTCAGAAGTGTAAAGCTATTTAAAAAAATAAATAAATAAAATGAAATTGGTTGAGAAATGTATTGATTTCACTTTCACAATGGCAGTATTTTGCTGCAAAGCTGATGTTGGTAGCTACAGCTTCTAGGTGTCTTCAGTAAGAAGAGATCAGTTCCTTGTGCATTGTGGTTTAACACAGGCCTATTCCTAACAAACCCTCTTTGGCTCTTCTAGGGTATGAAGGGTGGACTGAATCTTTGATCATTTTTTAATTGGATTCAAGTCAGAAAAGTAAAGAAAGTAAACACCTTAACATTAAATTCCATCTCTCACAAGCCCAATTTGACGATCTACAGCAAACCTTCTGCTTTTTTGCCTAATCCTTTGTTCAGCAAGGACTTCTTGTTACACACACTTTTAGACCGTCAGTGTTGATTCCTGTAATGGAAGAATGCACTGGAACACCAGAGGATTTTTTTTTCAGGTCTGAAGCAAGTGTAACTTTCTCCCAAATATTAAATCTGAAAACTAGTGCTGCTTTTCTGCTTATGGCTGTTTGATCGAGTTTTTAGGAAGCCGCTTTCTATTTCAGATACTAAATGAAATGTGTACGGCAGCTAAGGTGTGTTTGGAAAGCAGCTTATGTGAATGCTAGTGTCTCGATGAAGGGTTAATTAGGAGACAACTTTTCTTAAAAAGGACACAGCTGTAATTCATTGTTTTTTAAAAATCTGAAGGATGGAAGAATTAAATATTCAGAAATTAAATGATGAGGTTTTATTCCAGACTGAAGTGTTTTGGCCTTCTGGTTTATTTTCTGTTAAATCATAAATTTTTGGAGAAAATCTTCTACTTAACAGCCATTTTAGCGAAAAAAATTAAAGCATCTTTTTTTTATTTATTTGAAATGTAATAAGCAAGCAAGCATGTCACATGCATCAACGTATGCATGTTAGTGTACGTACCGTTAGACAGTAGTAGTAGATGAGGACAAGGCTGGCAGTCATGACCACATTGGCAATGAATGACAAAGGGGCAAGGAATCTGAGGTTGCGGGTAAACACCAGCAGGATGATGAAGGGAAGGATAAAAAGCATGTAGAGACGAGAGTCGTAGCTGGGAACAATCACTGCAGTTTGGTTGGTGTCGCAGTTCCCTGTGGTCCCATTGGCAGCCTCTATAACCTGAAACATGAGTTAAAATTAGATCCTGGGATTTAATAGAAGGACCAAAGAAATGAGTTCAAATAGATGTGACGATGTGAAATGTGAAAAATCCGGGTTTATAGAGATTCAGACATTTCAAATTATGTGGCTTGACAGCCTTGTTATTCACCTGCTAATCTTTAAACGTATTATTTAGTATCTGCTAACTTCACTTCCTCACTCTCATCAGTACGCAGCATGAAAACATATAGACCTTATGGTTAAAGTGGCTACATGCTTTCCACAGCACTACTGCGAAATATAAAAACGATTCTAAAACATATTTTATGTCTGTTTTTAACCATGCATTAAAAGGTTGCTATAGTTTGATGAACAAATTTCACATATGCACTGAATTTACATTCCATCAGTCCTATATTTTATAAAACATAAGACTCATTTAAACATTTTCATCCAGGGATTACATTTTTACAAATATCTGCATAAAAATATAAGGAGGAAAAATAGGGTATATTCTTTCAGCTAATTAGTCCCAGTGCTGTGCCATTGAGCTCCATTACACTTATCAGAAAGTAACTCAAAGACCAACAGTGCCCTCTTGTGGGGAGAAAAACAAGTGAAGTGAAAGTGAAAATGACTAATTGCCATTGCGAATACACAGCATAACATAAGTTAACTTATGTTAAGTTAAGCACAATGAAATGCTTCCTCTGCATTTAACCCATACACACTGTGCAGCAGGGAGCAGCTGTTTAATGCACTCTGGGAGCTCTGGGCAACCTACTGGTCTGGGATTCGAACCTACAACCTACAGATTCTGAGGCCAACTCCCTCACCACTAGGCCAACACTGTCTTAAAAGAAAGCCTCAGGCTTTGGGATAACATCTGCACATTGTTTCATAAAATGAATCTGGTTCATCTGACAACAGGCAGGCAGATCTCAAATATAAATGCCAACATGACCTTTCTTTCACACGTAATTAAATGTGCTGTGATTGCCAGCTGTCTAGAAATGGATGGACACTCGCATGACGAAAACACTTTTAATGAGCACTTGTGGATGAGAAAGTGTACAGTACTGTGCAAAGGTTTAAGGCAGTGTGAAAAAATGCTGTAAACAAAGAATACTACCAGAAATATAAATAATGATTGTTTATTCTTATCAATTTACAAAATGCAAAGTGAGCGAACGAAAGAAAGAAACATCTAAATCAGATCAATATTTGGTGTTACTACCTTTTGCCTTCAAACCAGTATCAGTTCTTCTAGGTACACTTGCACAAAGTCAGGGATTGTGTAGGATTATAGTCGGTGTATGATCAACCAATTTTACCAAACAGGTGCTGATGATCATCAGTGTCACACGGAGGTTGAAACACAGTCATGTTTGGAACAACCGACCAGCCGAGTTCCTTCAAAAACTGTGTGCAAGTGTACCTAGAAGAACTGATGCTGTTTTGAAGGCAAAGGGTGGTCACACCAAATATTGATGTGATTTAGATTTCTCTTTTGTTCATTCACTGCATTTTGTTGATTGATGAAAATAAATGATGAACACTTCCATTTTTGAAAGCATTCTTTGTTTACAGCATTTTTTCCCGCACCTGCTTAAAACTTTTGCACAGTACCGTATCTGTGGTTAAAGGGAAAACAGAAAGAGAAGTTAACTCACTTATGAAAAAGCTCATTTCATACCTGTTTGATATTATCACTGAGGAACACAAAGTACACGCAGCAGAAGCCGAGTTGAGTAATGATCAGGAACAAATTCACCACACGTCTAACAGGAAGCACACAAGGAAGAGCAGAAAGATAAAATACTTCAGTTTGGCCGTGACAAAGTGTTTTAAACACAAGTGTTAACCATAAGAAAGAGACATGGGTCTTGAATTCTTGCTTTGTTCTACAGGACTGGACTGAAATAAACATACATTTGAAAGAAATGACATTAAAAGGTGTTAGGAATTATTATTTGTCTGATCAGCAAATAAAGGAAAGACTTTTTCTTGGGGGAAAAAAGCACACCTAGACAAAATAAATAGAAGAAAGATTCTGGGGTTGACTCACAAACATAACTATTATGAGAAAAAGAAAAAAAAAAACAAAAAAAAAAAACTTAATATTTAATAAAAACAAACAAATCACCTTCCCCAACGAGAATGGTTCCTCAACCAAGACACATTCTCCATGCCATATTCTACTGCCTCCCCATAGGTCAGAAATTGTTTACCGAGCCTGCAAACAGAAAGAAAGTAAAACTATTTAACAAGAACATTTTATTTTTGTTCAAACACGCGTGTGGAATTCAGTCACCTGGAACAGAAAGTTATTTACTGTAACAACTGACTTCATACAATGTCACATGTGGTCAAGGGGGTTGACTTTCCTTTTAGTTACTTTAGCAAATTAACCCGTAATGCACTGAGCTCAGTTACACGGTTATGGGAATGTTTTGTGATGTTCTGATATTTTTCCTTCTTTGAATGGTGATCCAACTAAACATACTTGTTCTACCATGAAATAAACAAAGAATAGTTCCATTTCTTCATTAATCTAAAATCAAATTTAAATGGAATCTGAACTTCATATTACAACGATCCTCCAGGTGCTCTGGTTTTCTCTAATTCTAACGAAAGGGTTTCTGCATCCAGAATACAACACTACTGCTCTAAACAGAACATAAGAGGAGTCAAATGCAGAAATGATTTAAAACGGTTTACACACTCTTCTTTTGCATGTGCTTGCAGTGTATACAAAAGTCAAGTCATTTTGTTTGAATTGGCTTTAAATGAATGCAGTCAGTCACACACTGTTTTTCATCCATTTCCTCACAGCCTCTAAATGGACATTTTTGATTAGTTATGTCCTACAATGACATTTTCCTTGATCAGCTAGAACAGCAAAACCACTGACAGATGAAGTAACACTGGCTGTCATTACAGTGTGGGATATATTAGGCAGTAAAAAAAAAAAAAAGAAGAAGAAAAAAAAAAAAAAAAGCAGTTGATGTAGATGTATTAGAAGAACGTAAAGTGGGCAGGTGTAAGGATCTTTGTCACTTTGACAAGAGCCAAGCTGTGACTGGTGAGCATCTCTAAAACAGGTCCTGTGGAGAGTTCCCGGTATGCAATGCTTAACACCTACCAATATAATAATGGGTAAATGGGTTTGCAGGGTCTAAAATCTAAATTGTCCTCCTATAATTTCAGCTCTCTCCCCAGATGACTTTGCTTCATTCTTTGACGAGAAAACTGAAGCAATTAGAAGATCTTTCCATCCAACAGACAAGTCTCCAGTCCAGCCTCAAGCATCCTGCGACCACAAACTCCTTGGCTTCTCGCCACTCTCCCTGGAAGATGGGTGGTGGTGGTCTAGTGGTAGGGTACTTGCCTATGGATCCAGAGGTCCTTGGTTCGAATCCCACCTCTAGCACTACCTCCTTGAGCAAGACCCTTAACCCTGAGTTGCTCCAGGGAGACTGTCCCTGTAATCAGGACCTGTAAGTCGCTCTGGATAAGAGCGTCTGCTAAATGCCGTAAATGAATGAATGAATGATGCTGGAAGATGTATTGCTGCTCCAGACATCCAGCAATCCCATCCGACCAACTCTACTCCTGGAGATTTCTTCAGATCTTCCCTACATTGCTCAAATACTCAATATATCTCTATGACTGGCCACATTCCATCGTCAGCCATAGTCACACCTAATCCCTCTCTGAAAGTAGGTTTCTGAAGAAACCCTCTCTGGACTGCACAGACTTGAACAACTACAGATGATATCTCTTCTCCCTTTTCTTTCCAAGATCTTAGAACAGGCTGTATATAATCAACTCAATGTCTTCTCAAAACAGGCTTCAAGATCCCTATCAGTCCAGATTCAACTGCTAGGAATCTTGGTGTCACATTCGATGACGAGCTCTCTTTCTCCTCTCATATAGCTAACCTTTCCTGCAGACACCTTCTCTTAAACATCCAAAGAATGTGTCCTTTCCACACCACCTAGACAACCCAGCTGCTTGTCCAGTCCCTAGTCATCTCTAAACTGGACTGCTGGAACTCTCGTCCAGGAGGTCTTCCGCTGAAGGCAACAAGACAACCACAATTGATTCAGAATGCTGCTGCAAGACTCGTCTTCAACTGTCCTAAATGCTCTTCTACCATGCCTCTGCTGCGGGACCTACACTGGCTCCCTCTCTCTAACTCTTGCTTACAAGGCTAAAAACAGTCTTGCATCCTCTTGCTTAACTGCACTTATCAAACAATGTGTCTCTTCTTGTCCTCTCAGACCATCAAGCACAGCTCACCTTGAATCTCCACTATTGAAAAGAAGAGGAAGACATGCCTCAAGACCTGGTGGAATGAAATTCCCCTGATGGCCAGAACTGCGGAATCCCTAGTGTCGATTTAAGACTCATCTGTTCAAGGAATTTCTCAGAGAATAATCTTTCCAAACAGTCCTACTTTTTTACTTTTTTTGGGGGGGGGAGAAACAACAACAACTGCACTTTCTTTTGTTCAAGTCTCAGGGTTAATAACTTTGTTACTTTGTTCTAAGTAGTTAATCAGCAGTTGGTCATGTCTGGTTACTAATATGAAGTTCAAAGGAGACAAAACACTGTTGTAAGTCGCTCTGGACAAGAGTGTCTGCTAAATGCTGTAAATGTAAATGTAAATACAATTTGAAAAGAAGGCAATGTGGCAAAGGCAGCTTGAATTGTTCAAGAATTATTTGAGGATTTGGATTTGTCTCGGCCTTGAACCACTTCACAACTTACAAGACATAAAAAAAATCTGCTACTAATTATTGGTGCCAGATATCACAGCACAGCTTTAGAGTTCTTGTCACTTTTCAGGGTACTTTGCCTGACTAGCAACATATATAGGTCCAAGTGAGTCAAGGCAGAGCAGTCGGTCATTGGTCATGAGTCCTTTTCGTTGTGGTCTTTGTTTCATGGTTTAAGTGAGTACCGTGTTTGGTTAAAACTTGTGTGTTCTATGTTTATGTTTAATAAAACCCTTTTCCATAATCCCGACTCCACATTTATTTCCTGATCAATCCACCAGTTCTAGTAGAGTCCATAACTCAACAGCTCCAAGCAGTTGATGGCACCAACCGCTATGGTTTATGACTGACTGCTGATGATAAAAAAAATCCTAGAGAATGAAATAAACAGCCAAGCTGGGAAGAACTCAAACACCTCATCTGACAGAGGCCATTCAGAGGACCAGCTTAAAGCTTACGGTGCTGAATGTCAAACATGGGTGTAACTTAATTGTCTAGATGAATAAACAAACAAATGGCGCCAGCCTGTTCATTAGAGACTTACGTAGAACTTAAATGGTGTGCACATTTCACCAGGATGCTCATACAATGAACAGCGACAATACCCATCACTAGGAGACTCAATGGACCCACCTGAAAAGAGATGATTTGTGATTTATTGATAGGTAAAGTTATTAGAACATGAAGTTACTAAAAGGTATAAGAACCTAAAAGTAATATTGCATATAAACTGCATTATAAAGTCTATTTAGCCCTCTTAATATACTTTTATTAAAAGATCACAATTTGCATACCAGCATTACTAGTTTATGGTTTAAAATGGAGACAAGAGGTAAACTACAGAGAGGACAACATTGCAGACATGCATGTACTAATGTGTCCTACCACAAGCCCTGCATTCTTCACTGCCAGAGGCAAGCCGAGCAGACCAGTGCCGATGTTTCCTTTCAGTAAATGAATTAAGGTTGGACAAAACCTGCAAAGATTAGATCAAGGAGTTGAAAGCAAAAGTCTAGGCAATCAACTTTGACAAATACAAGCAAGAAAATCACTGTGATGATTCTTACGAGGATCCGGCTCTGCCTCCAATCCGCTCGTACTCATTCTGCAAACGGGAAGGTGAACGAACAGGTTCATCCTCCTCCGTTGGGCTCTCTTCCACTTGTGAGAACACAGGGCCTGAGACGGTACAAAATAAGATTTTTCTTCTTATACTGCCATTGAACATTTCTAGAACAAGGCTAGACGAGCAAAAACTTGCATTAACCACCTTGTAACAAAATCTGGTATCACCAAAATGGTAACTTTCAAGGAAAAGAAAAAAAAGAAAAAAAAACATTTTAGCCTTTTGTTAATGTTTAACTATTTTATTACAAGCAAATTTGTATCTACTCTTCATGCAATGTTTACACAGTATCAAGCCAGCAAAAAGATCTGAGATTTCACATTCACAATATCCATGAAAAAGACAACAAAACAAAATGCAAACTAGTAAAAATCTTCTTCGGACTTCTGCACAAAAAACAAGCACGGAGACAGTCATGCACACGACAATTAAGTGAAGAAAGCAATCCAAGTAGCAGCACAAATGGTCTCTTATTGCAGGCTAAATTTGGTTACCATCCTGATAGTTGATGTCTGCAGCCATGGCTGTTCGGGTGGTCTCAGTGCTTCACTAGTCCCCAGCTTCAGTGCAGACACAAAGCATCCACAGCCACTAGGATCAAAGAAAAATCAACCATTTTTCTTGCACTATATTGTTCTTTCAGTAAAAAGCAATGCATTTCCTTTGAGCCTCCATGCAGCTCTTAAAAGCTCAAACGCTGAAAGGCAAGACAAAGATCCCTGTGTTTGGAAAATTGCATCCTTCATCAGTTATTACATGTTTTAGATGTAAACAGTGCTTCAAAAAAAAAAAAAAAAAAGAAGTGTCCCAACAAAAGATAAAAAAAGAATATGGTAGACCAGATGAATTACTTGAAATTGCCATGAGTTCAGACCATTATGACATCATAATTTCTAGAGAGCAGTTAATGAAAATGCACCACCAAAACTTCTGAACATTAATTCACACCTGTATCTTACTCTGAACCCAGTGTTTCCACTGAACAATGACACGCTCTTTTATGGGTGTATAAAGACAACAGCAGTGACAGTCACGCTCAGTTTCACTACACCTTAACCGCCTACGAAGTTAAGACTGTAGGCCCGCAACGTGTAAACCAGCTTTCAGCTGATATAACCTGTTACATGAACATTGCTAAGCAGACAGTCAAAACTCATGTCCACTGAAAGGGGCAGCGGTGGCCTAGAGGTTAGGGACTAGGCCCCAGGATCAGAAGGTTGTGGGTTCAAATCTCAGGTCGAAAGGTTGTCCCGAGATTCCCTTGAGCAAGGTACCGTCCCTATCACTTCTCCTTGGATGCTTTCAATAGCTGTGGGTGTATGCGTAAAATGCAGAGATTGTGTTTCACTATGTGCTGTGCTGAGTTTCACAACGACAGGAAAAGTCACTTTTAAATATATTTTTTGTTCTAAACAGTACCGACTAAATGAGCATAAAGGATGAAATTCTCAAGCCATAAAAATGACTCTTAAGCCAGGAAGGGTTTCACAGTACACAGCACAAATACCACTCTTATGCAATGTTAAATTCAGCTGAGTAGCTTCTTTCACATGTCTGTAAAGCCATGGCGGCTCATCAGTTAAAATATGGGTGTAGGATAACCTGCTGATCACTGCAAATTTCAGGCATGTGACAACTGTTTGGTTTATCATTGAACCAGATCACCATTAGAGATGCTTTCCTTTTTACAGGGTCACTTTAGTTTAATTATTGGTGTTGATGCAGAGTTAACCCACCAGCACTGCACACGCAGTCACTACTTGTAGTTCAATTTCCCATGGTGGAGGACCTTGGGCAATTATCCCCATTTAATGTTGCAACATATGTTAGTATGTTGCAATCAGATTGAGATTAGCAACATTTAATCACAGCTATGTTCTTGAAGGGTCCAGTATTCACATGTGAGGACTGGCTGCACTACAGCACTTAAATCTGCCTCTAATTAACAATGAAGTACACAGCACAGCAGCAGCCCCCCAGCCTTCAGCCAAACACTAATTCTGGCAGTTAGAAGGGGAAAAGGGCAGCATAGCTGCTGTACTTCCTCTGATTTTGTCAGTTTAACCAGCAGTTAATCTGAAAGTAATGAAACACGGTTCTGATCCGATCCCTCCAGTAATTCACTGCACACTTGGGTCCCATTCACTCACTTCCTACTGACCTTCACTTCCCGCAAACTCCTCGCCAACGGGAGCGACTGAGCCGTATTTCGCTAACAGTTCGAGCAGGTCAGAGACATAATCCTGTCATAACATGAAAAGATCCGGTTAACGAGGCTCTGCAGGGTCGCGCGCGCGCTCTCTCGCAGCCCCGAGTGAAGCCGCTCGTTGTTGCTTGCTCCACCTTTCAACACGCCGTCACGTGACCGTGTGGTCAGCTGACGCGGCTCTAAGGGAGCGTCTGTGTAAAGCCTGAAGAACGGACACAGTTAGTGTCGGTTTACACGAGCGTCTGTGACAGCACAGTAAACATCAGAACAGCAGCTGAACTCCAGATACAGAACTTCATATGAAATTCAGCCAGTCAGTCCAACTCACCATGAAGAAAACGGTTAAGGTCTAGTAATAGAGGCTGGCAAACATCAGTGTAGAAAGCATTCTGCTGAAAGAATCAGAGGAAAAGAAAGTAAAACTAACTGACTGATGAACTTACTGAACTACAGTAAACTGACAGGCTGAGGGGTAAACTGACAGGCTGAGAGGTTAACTGACAGTTTGAGGGGTCTGTTGAAATACAGTAAACTGACAGGCTGAGGGGTAAACTGACAGGCTGAGGGCTCTGTTGAACTACAGTAAACTGACAGGCTGAGGGGTAAACTGACAGGCTGAGAGGTTAACTGACAGGTTGAGGGGTCTGCTGAACTACAGTAAACTGACAGGTTGAGGGGTCTGCTGAACTACAGTAAACTGACAGGCTGAGGGGTAAACTGACAGGCTGAGAGGTTAACTGACAGGCTGAGGGGTAAACTGACAGGTTGAGGGGTCTGTTGAAATACAGTAAACTGACAGGCTGAGGGGTAAACTGACAGGCTGAGGGGTCTGCTGAACTACAGTAAACTGACAGGTTGAGGGGTAAACTGACAGGCTGAGAGGTTAACTGACAGGCTGAGGGCTAAACTGACAGGCTGAGGGCTAAACTGACAGGTTGAGGGCTAAACTGACAGGTTGAGGGGTCTGTTGAAATACAGTAAACTGACAGGCTGAGGGGTAAACCGACAGGTTGAGGGGTAAACTGACAGGCTGAGAGGTTAACTGACAGGCTGAGGGCTAAACTGACAGGTTGAGGGGTCTGTTGAAATACAGTAAACTGACAGGCTGAGAGGTTAACTGACAGGTTGAGGGGTCTGTTGAAATACAGTAAACTGACAGGCTGAGGGGTCTGCTGAACTACAGTAAACTGACAGGCTGAGGGGTCTGCTGAACTACAGTAAACTGACAGGTTGAGGGGTCTGCTGAACTACAGTAAACTGACAGGTTGAGGGGTAAACTGACAGGTTGAAGGGTAAACTGACAGGCTGAGAGGTTAACTGACAGGCTGAGGGGTAAACTGACAGGCTGAGGGCTAAACTGACAGGCTGAGGGGTAAACTGACAGGCTGAGGGGTCTGTTGAAATACTGTAAACTGACAGGCTGAGGGGTAAACTGACAGGCTGAGGGGTATACTGACAGGCTGAGAGGTTAACTGACAGTTTGAGGGGTCTGTTGAAATGCAGTAAACTGACAGGCTGAGGGCTGCAATGGGCTGGCGACCTGTCCAGGGTGCGTCCCCCGTCCTCGCCCTGTGTGCGCTGGGTTGGACACCGGCACTCCCCCGCGACCCCGTTTGGGACAAGCGGCAGATAATGGATGGATGGATGACAGGCTGAGGGGTAAACTGACAGGCTGAGGGGTCTGTTGAAATACAGTAAACTGACAGGCTGAGGGGTAAACTGACAGGCTGAGAGGTTAACTGACAGGCTGAGGGGTAAACTGACAGGTTGAGGGGTCTGTTGAAATACAGTAAACTGACAGGCTGAGGGGTAAACTGACAGGCTGAGGGGTCTGCTGAACTACAGTAAACTGACAGGCTGAGGGGTCTGCTGAACTACAGTAAACTGACAGGCTAAGGGGTAAACTGACAGGCTGAGAGGTTAACTGACAGGCTGAGGGCTAAACTGACAGATTGAGGGGTCTGTTGAAATACAGTAAACTGAAAAGGCTGAGGGGTAAACTGACAGACTGAGAGGTTAACTGACAGGCTGAGGGGTAAACTGACAGGTTGAGGGGTAAACTGACAGGCTGAGGGCTAAACTGACAGATTGAGGGGTCTGTTGAAATACAGTAAACTGACAGGCTGAGGGGTAAACTGACAGACTGAGAGGTTAACTGACAGGCTGAGGGGTAAACTGACAGGTTGAGGGGTAAACTGACAGGCTGAGATGTTAACTGACAGGCTGAGGGGTAAACTGACAGGCTGAGAGGTCTGCTGAACTACAGTAAACTGACAGGCTGAGGGATCTGCTGAACTACAGTAAACTGACAGGTTGAGGGGTAAACTGACAGGCTGAGATGTTAACTGACAGGTTGAGGGGTAAACTGACAGGCTGAGAGGTTAACTGACAGGCTGAGGGGTAAACTGACAGGCTGAGAGGTTAACTGACAGGCTGAGGGGTCTGCTGAACTACAGTAAACTGACAGGCTGAGGGGTCTGCTGAACTACAGTAAACTGACAGGCTGAGGGATCTGCTGAACTACAGTAAACGCTTTAGTTAGGTGGCGGTAGTTTAGCGATGGTCCCTCAGTCGGCGGTATCCTGTGGGCCCAGTTCGGTTTTCTAGTTGCAGTGTCAGTGCTGTGCTGGAGTTGGAGTTGGAGGACTCGGGTGCGTTTACTGTGTTTGAGCTTCATCCGAACATGGCTGTAAGTGTTACTGTTATTTTTATTGACGAAAGTGGTTACGTGGTTTTACAGCTGTAAGGCCCAGGGTTGATTTTGATGCTGTGCTTTGCTAACCGCTAACTCGGAGTTCAGTCGGACTGAAAACCCTGTTTTTATCCACAGACTCACGAGTTTTTTGTTGATATGACCTGCGAGGGATGCTCCGGTGCAGTCACTCGAGTTCTCGGTAAAATAGGTGGGTCTGTAATGCACTGCATTCACTTGGGGAGCTGCAGTCAGAACAGTAGTGAACGGAGTGCCTGGATTCAGATCTGCTAACGGGTCAGAAGATACACCTCCTCCACCGCCTGCAGTCAGGCGGTCTTCATGCTCAGGCAGCAGCTCTTACAGGAAAATCATAAAGAAAAATAAAAAAAATGAAATGGATCTTTTTTTCCTTTTTTTTTTATGGTCTCACATTGCTTTGCAACTTTACTAATTGTCTCTAAAAGTTAAGATTTTTTTCAGAGCAAGTAGATTTTATTGTTTTTTTTTGTATTTTTTGTTCTTTTTCCACCCCTCACCCTGAACACGGTGCTCCTGCAGGCTCATGGTGCAGACAGTACCACACAGAGACTCCAAACAGAACAGAGAACATGCAGCAGTCATGGGCTTGTAGTGTGATTTCAGTATTACCGGATTCTTGGCAGCATAGTATTTAGCAGCGTACGGCAGAATGAAGTATTATGTCGATTACTGTGTTTAGCAGCAAGGGATTAAACATGCAGAAGTTGTTTTTGAGAGTGTGCAAAATCAGCAAGAACTGTCCATAAATAAGTAATGCATAAATATGGAGAATGACTTATTCTGGGTTCTAACAGATGTAAAGATCAATTCTGGTTCGATAGTCTGATGGCCTGGGGTAAGAAACTGTTTCCCAAACCTAATCATAGAGGTTCAAATGCTCCCAAGCCGTTTTCCAGGAGGGAGTGTCGGGGCCTTGAGTGGGGTTAGTTTTTCTTTCTGTAAAGTTACTTTTTTGAAGTTACAGGGTTTATTCTGATAGCGAGGAGTTGCTTTTCTAAAGTCCAGCTAGATTTTACAAGCAGGGGTCATAGTTCAGCTGTGAACAAACAGTGTATCCATGCTCTAAAAGTGTTTCTCATTTCATTACAGATGTCAAGTTCAATATAGATCTTCCTAACAAAAAGGTCTTCATTGAGTCCGACAAAGATGCGGATGTTCTGCTGGAAACCCTGAAAAAGACGGGGAAAACCGTCACTTACATCGGGGCAAAATAGGCAGGCGAGAACTGAAGGGTGAGAACGTTGTCCTCTGTTCACAATCAACAGCAGCGGTTTATTAACTCAACTTATTATTTTCATGTTTTATGTAAATTTTTAATTTATTTGCCTTTGACTTTGAGGTTAAACATAGTTTTATCTTCTGTAGGTACAACATTCGGTTTCTGTCTGCTTTGTTTATTTTTGACAGGTGGTTATTGATGATGACATGGACATCATTGCCGGCTGTGATCACACGCAGGTCATCTGGTGTGACTCTGCGGACCAGTGGTGTGAGCTTTTTATAAGCCTTTCCAGATGTGCACCATGAAATTATAGTCATAAGCTGATCAATATTAGATATTAGCATCTAATACTCAATAGATTCAGTGTAACTGCTGCTATTGTGGCTGCATTACAGTAACCTGTGATTATAGGCATAAACTATTTAATCTTTCAATCATTTCTATGCACACGTACGTAAATAAAATGTTGACAATGCCCTGATTTGGACTGTTGGTCTCGCAGGCTTGTGTTTTTGGAACACAATGTATTAAAAAGTTGATTCTTGAAAGTTTAAGATCTTCTCAGAGTTTAATAAATGGCAAACATTTGCAAAAGAGTAAATCCAATATTATTCAGATACTTATATTGTATACATTTGATAAGCAGTGTTTATTGTGAAATAGTCTTTAGGGTGTTATATAAGCCATGTCTGGAATCATGGACGGAAGTGTTGATTTACATATTTTTTGGGAGGAAATGCAACACTTTTCATGAACATCAGTAAAAGTACATTTAATAGCTCCCCTTATGCCATTGGGGGGCAATGATGCACCTCTGGAAAACCACCATGCTTTATATTTTTGACATTAAACAGGCAGCTTTTTTTGTTCATCCTGCAGAGACAAGTTTTCTTAAAGGTAAACAATCATAGGCAAATGCACAAACTTTTTTTAATGTCCTCCTTTATTGTTATTTTAAAACAGACTTCCTAAATTCAGAGAAAGCTTTGAATAAAATTGTCTTTCAGCCCCACATGCATTTGGTTTTGGTGATTTAAAAAAAAAAAGTATTATTTATTATAATTTTTTTAAACCTTAACAAAGACTTTGGTCACTTCTCTAATGACCAACAAGATTGGCTAAAATCTGTAATCCATCCACTCTCGGTATCCCATCTGCCACTCCTATAAAAACATTTCAGATTAGTCACCATTGTTGTAGCTCAGATGGACAGCTGGGTGGAAATTTCCCCTGAAATTACTTCAGTCCTTTATAGAACAACCCAGAGAATATTTTACACTAAACTGTCGTCTGAGTGGCAGATTGAGGACCTGAAACTGAAGATCATTTACTCTTGCAATGCAGGAACAAGAGATGTCTAAATACTCCCTGCTTGCAATTTTCCGTGTCAAGTTAAAGAGACCTGCGAAAGCAAAGACAGGATCTGTAAGACCTAAATAAAAATCTGAAAAAAACCTCTGATCATGAACTAATCAGATATGCAAAGCAGAAACCCCACATTACTGGGAAAACTCCCAGGAAGATTTGGCTGGCACAGAACTACAGGTACACGGGCCTTGTGTGCAGCGTCCAGCGGCATGGAGGGTCATCAGAAGGTAACCTTCACTGCTATCTGTCAGGGGCAGCGGTGGCCTAGTGGTTATGGAGTTGCCCTGGATTGGAAGATTGTGGGTTCGATTCCCTCACTTGCAAAGGTACCGTCCCCATCACTGCTCCCCAGTTGCTTTCAATAGGTGCCTCCAACTGCGTGTGTGTATCGGTGAAACGCAGAGGTTAAATTACATTGTGTTGTGCTGTGCTGTGTTTCATAATGACGGGTAGTCACTTTCACTTATCTTACAACAATACTTCAAAAGCGTGTGGGGCAGCGGTGGCCTAGCGGTTAGGGCGTTGGCCACATGATCGGAGGATCAGGGGTTTGAACCCTTTCCCAGTAGGTTGCCTTGAGGTACCCTTGAGCAAGGTGCCGTCCCCATCACTGCTCCCCGGGCGCTTTCAATAGCTGCCCACTGCTGCACGGTGTTTGAGTATGCATGGGTTAAATGCAGAGGTCCAATTTTGTTGTGGTTCATTGTCTGCTGTGCACTTCACTTCACTTAAAAAAAAAAAGTGTTAATTTTATTAAACAGTTTGATGACCACCATCACCAAGATAATGTTCTAAATAATAAAAGTTAACTCTGAATTTAGCCTAATAAAGTAAAAATATATTTTACATTTGTCACTTGCAGAGGTGGTGTTCACTTTTTCACTAAAACATTTCCACAACATCTACAGTTGAATTTAGGTTCTATAGCATTAATGGACTTGTTGAATTAATTATGGGATACAAATCACACAAAGTAACACGCTTCATATGAGCTTCACAGATCCCAGTGCATTCAGAAAGTATACTTCTCTCAAGGGCTGAATGATCTAGAGAAAATAGCAAATTTGGAATTCTTACTCTTTCATTTCAATCGCAATGTAAATACAATTTTGAATATTTTCTTTTTCACCCAGGCCATTTTTTGCCAAAATGTCTATTTCTTCTGTCTTGATCTTTATGTGCTGCATCCAAAGCGAAAGACTGCCAGATCACAAGCTTGGCATTTTGGAAGATTTTATTATTATTATTATTATCTTCTTCCAGTTAGAGCGTATCGGTATAGGATAATGTATGATATGATTAAAATTGCAGCCTTTGAGATTTTTTCCAATTTCTATATAAAAACATTGTTTTTACATTGCTTTGTTTCACATTAATTTACACAATTGTTTACTCCTTCTGTTCACAAGGGTCACTCTTTAATCTCTGTCCGTTGTTCACAGTAGTCACTTACACTCGGCGCAACATATTCATTATATATCTGAAAGTTTAAAAATAAGTCAAATTAAAGCACTCCTTCTTAGAGAATGGGGAAATAAATAAATGATTTAAATGTTAAAATGTATGTCATTTATTGTGTGGTAGCACAATAATAAACCAGAATTACATTGCACTTTCTACAAGGTTCATTCATCCATTTGTGTGGCAAACTGACATGGAGAACACTGAATGTTTAGGGGTAGTACTGCGCTAAGGGGAAACAGGTGGCAAGCCTGGACAGTCGGGGGGGTGTACTGGCCCCACACTTGATGAGGCTTCCACTATCCCTAGAGCCACAGACACTAGAGAGGCATAGAGAGAAGTAGCGCAGCAGATATAAAATGCCCAGCCAAGGAATTTGACCATCTCTGGCAAGTGCTCCTCAATGGACACCATGAAGGCAATGAGGGCACTCACGCAAAATGCAACTGTTAAAATAGAAACAATTAGAAAAGTCAGTCAGTACATAGTCACACACTGACATCTCATTAGTTTACAATAAAAGGACATCAAGGTCAAAACTAGTTCATCTGCGAAGGTCAATTTAATTCAATAGGAACCTTGCATTTCCACATGCAGAAGGATTCCATCCATGAAACTTCCAATGCTCACTACCTTGTTCTATTAACTGTGGCAACACGGAAAAAATGGTGCTCACCTGAGAAGATGTTTAAAAGAAGGGCCACGATGGCTCGCTTTCCTCTAGTAAGAGCTGGGCTGATGGCAAGAAGTGTTGCTAGGGAAAGAATGGAGGAGCTTGCCAGGAACATCCAAGTCAGGCTGTAAGAGCCTAAGCAAGAAGGCATAAATAAAAGTAAAAAAAAAAAAAATGCATTTCTGCAATATCATTCAAAATATATTAACGGAGATATTTTCCGTCTATATTAAACATTTTTTAATGATCACTTCTAGTGTTAGTGCTGGATAAGAAATGAGGTACAGAAACATACCAGAGGAAAGCAGTAAAATAATAATGATGTATGCTGGTGGCATGGTACAGGGTTAGCTTCACAGTGAGAAGGTTTTGGGTTCAATTTCCGTTTAGAGTGACACAAGACCCTTCTGTGCGGCGGTTGCCAATTTTCCCTTTATCTGTTCTGGACCTTAGACTCCTCTCACAGTGCAGAGACATGCACTTCAGATGAAGTAAACAGACTAAATAGCCCCTAGATGTCACTGTGAGTGTGTTTGTCAGGGTGTGTGTGCCTTGGGATAGACTGGGACTTGACCGACGATAAACTCCAGTTGAAGAAAATAATCAGTCTTTCAGGTTTTCTTTCAGATGCAAAAAGAAATGGACACAAAACTGGATATAAATGTGTAGTGTTGTGAGTGTTGTGAATTAATCCCATGATTTCCTGATGAAATTTCTTAAGGTACCTGGTACAAAGAGAAAAGTAATTGGTTGGTCTAAAACTGAACCTTGGTGGATTCCACAAGGAAGGAAACAATTATTTGCCAATTGAATCAAAAATGTCTGTCCATTAAATGTGCTTTAAACCGTTCTAAAACTATGCCCATTCAGTTTTGTAGAATCTTGTGATCAAGATGCACTAAGATCCACTAAAATGAAGGGATTTTGTGCATCAGCTCAGATCTATAAATGTTTCCAATGCCAAGTGTTGTTAGAAATGCAACCCTAGGATTTTTTTTTTAAGTATTTAAATGCTCATTTCAAGCGATCTGAAGCACCCAGCAAAGTGAAAACACCGCAGTTAAATGTCAATACACATCGACGCCCTAAACCTTGAGAAAGGCTTATTCAAACGAGCTTCATGATAAGAGGTGAAAGTATATTAAAAGTGCCAAAAACAGCCTTTATGACAAGCAACCCTGGTTAGAATAAGCCTTTCTAAATGTTTATGGAGGTTTTTGTCAGTTATCATGAAATTTTCGTGGGGGGTCAGGAAACCGTACAAACACTGACCTTGCATAAAGCGTTATCTTAAACATCAATAATGTTCTGAGATTGATGCCTACTGATATAAACCATTACCCATCCTTTACTAGATGCAGTACAATTGATTGTTGTCTGGACTCTCTGTGTGGTCTTTCAACGAAAAGGTAAATTACACGGAACGCTCACCCATCCAGCCTGGAAAAGTGGTGCAAGTAGTCAAGCCTTTGTTGGTGTTGCAGAGAGCAAAGAGGCCTTCGCACGAACCCCCAGGCTGCACCAGCCATTGAGGGGCACACAGGCATACAGTGTAAAGCATGAATTCCACACAGACAAGGGCGCTCAACACTTTCACCGAATTCTTCATGACGATTTCCAGTCACCTCCTTTTCCTTTTTCACCCCAGATGTCCAACTGAGTGGATTTTCGATCAGAATCTTTGGAAAAATGCCTGTTTCTTTGAACTAGATGCTTTTCATCTCTGTAGTTTCATTATGAACTACCCATGGAAGAGATGAAGCCCTGTTTTAGCCCTCGCAAGAGAAATGCCAGCCTTTCGTATTTACATTAAAACGATTCAGGTGAGCTTTCAGTGTTGATAGTCCGCTTGTTATCCAAATGGCATGGGCAGCACAGAGACGACCAAATCAAAAAGAGAGCCTCAAACAGAGACTGTTTGCTTTCAAGGTTTTCAGCAAACAGAGCCCACCTGCAAACACAAACACACATGAAGCGAGCCAGCAGGGTACTCTATAGTCTTTTTCCATCATCTGAGGAAGAAGGATAGCTCCTTACTTATCTCAGAGAATGGTAATGACACTCCATTACACTTCAACATAACCATGGTAACCATATTAATGCAAAGTATTCCAGCTGCAAAATGTAGACAGGAACTGGAAAGCACATCCAACCAAATGCACTGAAGCAGTTAGAGAGATGTGGATGTTGTTAAAGTTTTATTTCTTCATTTGTGGAATTTTGCTATAATGTGACTAAACATTCAGTGACATAATTGTTTTAAATTGCACCAGGACCTTTCTGTGTGATGTTTACATGTTCCCTTCTTTCAATTGTTTTCTCTGAGTGATCCAATTTCTTTATACAGTTAAATAACATGGACATCAGGTGGCCTGGAAATGCTAAATTGCCATTTGGTGTGATTGTATTTGAGTGTGTTTGTGCCATTTTTTCTCCACCTTTCTCCCTATGAGCATTGGGATAGGCCATAAAAAAATTGGAAATAATAAGAAAATAAGACAAAAAATGATAAACTTCCCAGATAACCAGTTAGACCTCTGCTTTAGTTAAGCATCCCTTTGGCTCAATAACAGTGTCGGTGCTGTTGGGTAAGGATCAAATCAGTCTCTTTAGTTCCTGTCCATTTAAACCCACCCTTCAGCCAAAAAAAAGCAGAACACAACACGGACACTCCCACATTCAAGCATGGAAACTGCAGGGTGTTAACGAGTAGCTGGTTCACCAGACCTCAATCTCATGTCTAAATCTGGAACTGCAGGTAAAATGCTGAAATAAACACCTGCACTCTGGCTGAAATGTGCACCCACCTAGTGTAATAGTGGCCCAAAACAGACAAGACGATCTCAAGAGACTAATCCTTTTATTATGGAAAATCGTGTGTCCTACTGACTGAAATATAATTAAGTATATGAACTGTGAGTGGAAATCATTTCTTTTCAAACAAGGTGAACAAAAGCCTCTTCTAAGTGTTCACTGTCCTCACCTGACCAGCAGGCTGCAGTGTGTAGCCAAATGAAAAAAGTTCTATTCATATCCTGTGTACCATGGCATGCAAGGACATACTGTGCCTCCATTGATAAGGACAAACATGCAGCATAAAATCATTTCAGCTGTCTCTCTAGATCTTGCAGTAAATACGCCCAGAGAATAGCAATGACCGTCTCACACTGAGCAGCCATAACATTAAAACCACCTGCCTACTATTGTAAATGTTCACCTTATACCACCAAAACAACTCTAACCCATCAAGGCATGGATGCCACAAGACCTCAGAAGGTGTGCTTTGGAACATGGCTACAAGATGTTAGCAGGAAATCCTTATGTATGCCATGAGGCGGGTTCTCATTAGAATGAATTAGTCCAGCACATCTGACAGGTGCTTAACTGAATTGAGATCTGGGGAATATGGAGGCCAGGTTACCACCTTCAGCTCTTTGTCATGTTCCTGAACTGGTTTCCCAGTTATCCTTCCTTCATTATCCTACTGAAAGAGGCTACTGTGATGAGGGAAAACTGCTGCCATGTACACAGTTTGCAGCAATGTTTAAGCTCTAATTGTTAGAAAAACAACTAGGATCTGAGGTTCCCAGGCAGAACATTTCCCAGAGAATCACACTGCCATCAGACAGCTTGTCTTCTTCCTGGAGTGCCATCTCTTCCACAGGCAATCGATGCACACACCTGGTCGTCCACATGAAATGAAAATAAAGATGATCACACCAATACTATAGATGATCTTATTAATAAGATAATCTTATTCATGTTGCCTGCTTGGGATTTTAACATTGTGGCTGACTGATGCAAAAATAAGGGCATTCATATTCAAATTTATGAAAAAACCCTTTAAACGACAACTTTTGCTCCTAAACATCAATGTGAAATGTTAAAACACATGGATTTCAGAAGCAAATGTAAGTATGCTAATTCCTTCAATTTTAATACAAATTAGAGTACAGTGTAGAGTGTGCATAGGTTTTAGCACCATGAAAATACTAGCTGTTTTAAATTTAAACATCGCCTGGTTGCCTCCAAATTTTGAGTTAATTGGACCTCTTTTCAGCAGTTTACAGCACTTTGATCTGTGTTTTCTTTTCATTCTGTTAACTTATTTTTTGAAGTTTGATGATCTCAAAACTATGAAAGCAGCCATAAATACACAGTTAAGTTAAAACACTGAATGAGTTGTAAGTGCCATAGGTTTTGCACTGGCTACATTTTATTCAGCTAATAAGCACTAATTGTGCTAAACATTTGCATATGTCTGTGTGTATGGTGCTGTGCATGAGAGAAACGTATCTTTTAACATCTGAATTTGTCTCAGACTTAGAAAGGAGATCAGTCTGGGCAGGTGAGTGTTGGTTAATATATCTCATTCAGATAGATGTGATCAGATTCTAGCTTGCCAGTGAGTCACCCGAATCTTGTTTAGGCTGGCCTCTGCCACACTATAATCAACACCCATCTCTGAAAAATACTGTAAAACTAGCTACTTGCAGACATGATACAACAGGGCTTATTGTACTGAAAAGGAAATTGCTGCTATCACAAGATCAGAATCAGCATCAAAACAGAGAAGAGGGGGATGAATCTGAGACAGTGCAAACAGCCTGATGTAAATACATTAATGACAGTCTACCAGGCAGAAGAGCTTGGCATAAGCTACTGTATGTCTGGTATAAAGCATGGTAAATTTCAAGACCCCTCTTCACCCCACCCAAAAAAAAAACAAAAAAGGAAACAGTGGAATGGGGCTGGAAGGCTTCAGGCACGTTTTGGGGACACAAAGAAACATTCCTGCTTTAGTCTTTCAGTGTGCAGGACACAGTGCACATGGTGGCATGCTTTGCAGGTAGAGACAAGTGAAATCAGGCAAGATAATCAAAAAGAAGGCTCCTTTACAGAGTACACGCTCCACACCTCTGCTTGCAAAGCTACCTTTCCTCTTCACGTCTCCCTGTGCAGATTTTAACGGAATATGTTCATATTTATGGCTGTGGAAAATAGTCTCATATATATATTATATATATATATTGGTTGATCCACTAGTAGATAATAATACTTTCCCTTGTTAAATGTGACATTACACTTTTCATCCCTTGATGATTTGTAGGAGGCTTGTTTTCACTAAAACAATATAAGTGGTCTGATAAGTGGTATTAAAGGCCACAGTCTCCCTCTTGGTTGATAACAGTGAGGGTTTGGTTGATATTATCCCATTCAATTCTCATTTTCTATATAAAAAACCCAATATATCAAAAATAGCAGACCAATACCACCACAGGGCAGGACAGGTCCAGAACATATGGTACACAGTGGCTTCTCCTTGATTGCACCTTGAGCAAATTGGGTCACTTCCAGGATAAATCCTGGCTAGCTTGCTCCTAGAATAGTGTAGTCTATGTATTATTTTAAAATGTGTTAATCCATGCTGCTCCCATACTGATGTGGAACAAATTGTAAATCAATTTACAAATATTTTCACCTTTATAACATTTTAAAAAACAAGGTGAATCCAATATCCAATAGCAATGTTAAGTTACTGAAAATATATTTTGTGGGCAGCAATGGCCTAGTGGTTAGGGGCTAGGAAGGTTGTGGGTTCAAATCCCAGACCAGTAGGTTGCCCTGAGGTACCCTTAAGCAAGGTACTGTCCCCATCACTGCTCTCCGAGTGCTTTAAATAGCTGCTCCCTATTGCGTTACAAGCAGAGGCTGCATTTTGTTGCGGTTCACTGTGTGTTGTGCTGCGTTTCACAATAACAAGTAGGGGGATATACGGGGCAGCGGTGGCCTAGCGGTTAGGGCGTTAGCCGCATGATCGGAGGATCGGGGGTTCAAACCCCTTCCCAATAGGTTGCCCTGAGGTACCCTTGAGCAAGGTACCGTCCCCATCACTGCTCCCCGGGCGCTTTCAATAGCTGCCCACTGCTGCACGTGTGTGTATGGGTTAAATGCAGAGGTCCAATTTCGTTGTGGTTTATGTGTGCTGTGCCATGACCTCGCAATGACAAGGGTTGTCACTTTCACTTTTTTTTTTTTTTCACTTTCACTTCAAGTTTACTAATCTATATCTATAATCTATGTATCTATATATCTATGTATCTATAAACACTGCACTCAGTAAAGGAAGGAGTTCCTCTTTAAATGTCATTCTTTGGACAGAAGACTTGCTGGGTCAGTAATGGAAAGCAAATTAGACATTTCATGTTAAAAATGATGATTCTGCAATAAAAGGCAAATCACATTTTTCTCTTTTATATTCTAATCACCAACCCCACTAAAGCGTTTAAATCTGCCCAATGTCTTTGCTATTGAGAAACAAATGAAGAGTGAAATATTGAACATTTTTTTGCTGTGAGGATGTTTTTCTGGCAGGTTAGATGCTGATGGGCAAAACTGATATTACAAATGCATTAGGGTGACACTTTTATTTCAGTTTTGTGTACAGAAAGAGAAGAAAGAAAAAAGCAAGTAATCTAGGAGAGGAAAATGGAAAATATTCAAATTAGAAACAAATGAAACTACAAAAGAGAAGCCAAACTCTCTCTTAGATAGTAGACATAAATGATTCCCGGTACTCCAAATAATTCACAATTGTACATTTGTGTTGATTAAATAACTCATTCTTAACAAATTTCAGAAACTTTCATTACATTGACACCTCTGCTGTGGCACACATGCTTGGCTTGAGCATTAGATTGATCATTCTGCTCTTTTTAACCGGCCACTGAGCCTTTGCATCCAATGCTCTTGGTGTTTCATCAGCCGACAGCCTGCCTGCCAGAACAGTATGTGCAGCAGCAGCTCAGTGTCTACTGTACACGTCATCTCCTTTCCAGCAGCCAGGCTGAACGCTGGCACTGGGAGCCGTTCCACTGCAGACCACCCTTCCCCTTCCCCCCTCCCTCCTGCCCTGCTGCCAGTACACCCACTTAACAGCTGTGGGAGAAAGTTACAGACAACGCAACCTTGCTATTCTCACCACTCCTTTCACACTTTCCATCTGTCTCCTAGTCATTATCCTCTGCCTTGATTGATCCCCCACATGTTTTCATTTTGGTTTTCACCCTTTTAGGGCAGAGGAGGAAGGAAAAGATGAGCAGCTATTGTGTTTCTCAGGAATGCATCCTGCACAAGAGCCTTTTTGCTTCATTTTCAGCAAAAACAGCCCACAGTACTCCTCCAACAAAAACTCCATCTTCTTCACATTGTTTACCTGTTACTATTGTTAACCATTAGAATGATTGTTTTCATAAATGATTTAAAAATGAAGTGGTATTTCATGTGTAAGATATGGATTCAGCAGATATGGCAGATGTGTTTAATCATTTCCCCATGAATCTCTCTTTCCAGTTTTTCAAGAAAAATCGTATCAACGTGCAAATCACTGCAGCAGATAAAAGAAAGAATCAATTTGCAAAGTGGGTTAACTTACCTTTTACCACAGGCCACTAAATTTGACTTATTAACTAATTAGGACATTATAGATCACCAATCACACAACAAAGTCTTTATAACATTTTAACATTTTTTTTTTTTTTTTTTTGCTATTTTCTACCTTGTTCTTCATCTGAAACCTCATCCTCCTGCCATTCCTTTATGCCCCATTGTTTGAACCACTATGCTTTAAGGCCAAAGTATCAAAAGTAAATCCCCTTTTCCTGAATGTGGTCTAACAGCCTGAACATGTTTAAAGGCTTAAATATGCTCTAAAAGTGCTTGGATGAATCTGCACACTTGTTTATCATTAGAACTGTTCTGGGCCTGACAGAGTTATCTATAAAAAATGGACCAAAGTAAGTTCAAACTCTAGTAGCCATGTAGAAAGCTGAATTTTATCTGAAGCTCTGTTCATTTTTTAAAGACAGGGTCATACAGTGTCAGAAACCACACAAGCCATTGAGCTTACGCAACAACTTTGTGGTGTCCTTGTGGCTCTTAACCAAGACTAAAAAAGGCTTCAGAAAAGAAGACATCAGACAGTTTTCATTAACAACTGGGGGAAATTAGATTTTTTTTTTTTTTTGCCACACTTTGACCCTCCACAGTGCCTCCAGGAAATCTTATATTTAATATTTCTTCCATGCATTGTTTAAGGATTCTAACAGAAACAAGAATTTCTGCTGTTGGGCAGAAATATACGTGAAGTTTTAAAATATGACTTGAAGTTCACTGTGCCCAGCTGAAAAAAGGGGAGAGAGAGGACACTATGTCTGGGGATCAGTAGTGGTCTAGTGGGTAGGGCCAGGATCTGAAGATCGTGGGGTTGAATCCCAGATCAGTAGGTTGCCCTGAGATACCTTTGAGCAAGATAGTGTCCCCATCACTGCTTTCTGGGCACTTTAAATAGCTGCCCCCTGATGCACGTGTGTGAGTAAAATGCAGAGGAAGCATTTTGTTGTGTCTCAATGTGTGCTGTGGTGTGTTTCACAATGACACGTAGTCACTTTCACTTTAATTGGCTGTGGCATCATCAGGGTTAACCTGAGTTCTTTTGATGATACTCTTAGACCACTGAACCACTTTAAGTCCCTTTTTGTCTTTCCTAGCATCAAGACAAATGGAAAAAAAAGTGCAGATGGAAACCTGCTCATACATTTTTTTATTACATAATTCATTACATAACATTATGATTAAATATGTAATCAGCTGTGCATATTTTAATAGCTCAGCAATGCAACAAATATGATTCTTCAAAGGGTTCATTTAAGAAGCATTAAAGGTTAATGGTAGTTAGAATATCCAGCACTGAGCTTCCAATTTCTAAATTACACACCCAGACCAATAATCTGAGACAACGACGAGCCTTGTGCTCAAAAAGCCTCTTGCTTTGTGTCATATTGTGCAGGCTGCCTTGGAGGTGATGTAACGAAAGAAAACGTGGACTCTACATCAGAGATGTAGACATATTGCTGTTTACTGAAATGGAGGCGTGGTGCGTCTGGTGCATCTCCACTGTAAACTCAGGTGCTGTAATTTATTCCAGTCTCGTGTTTAATATTATTTGCTATTGCAGAGTTCGCTGTGCCCAGCGTTTACACAGAGGCAAAACAGGAAGCAGAATGAATAGTGGCCTTGTGTCCACCTCTGAGGCTGTGATCTTTTTAAAAGTTTGTTGGCCTGCATTGAGGAAATGATGGTCGAAATCATACCGTCTGCTGCACGATTCAGATTCACACTATTTTCAGGTCGGGCCCCAAAAGAGGTGTTTCCCATGAACTAGCCAGAGAAAGGGTGCTGCCCAAAATATATCAGTTGCCCACATTTGTGAGGCAGAATATAGAAGCTGCATTCCAAAACAACCATAAAATGTTTTTGCCATTGAAAAAATGCATGGTAATAAAATAAGAATGTCACAAAAACATCGTTTTTTTTAGCTACTGTCTTTAAAAGATTTGTTTCCAAAATGAAGTTTACTGTTTTACCCCACGACTCATTATGAGCCAAGAGAGTTTTCTTAGTTCAAAATGTATCTTGTATATAAAAGTATCTAAGTTAATTAGTCATGGATGTTCTCTCCCTATAACTGAGATTCAAAAGTTGTCATACACTAAACAAAGGATATAGATAGATTAGGTAGATCTGTCCTTTATTAATCGCAGAGGGAAACTTATGCTGCAGCAGCACACACAAAGCAGACTTGGGTAAAAAGACACTAGTCAGACAGCATGGATTTAAAGTGGCAGCGGTTTAACAACTATACAGCAGGTTGTGCATCATTAATGTGATATAACCCACAAGAACAAAAAGCAATGGGAATTGAGCAGTGCACCAAAAGAGCAACTTACATACTACATATCATACTTCAGTAATATTCATGTGACTCACTGTTAGTTGAAGATGCTGTAAACATGAAGTGAATATAAATGGCTACTCTGCATTGCCAGTATAAATAGATCTATAGATTATATACAATTTTATGTATACATCCATGCTTATCCCAACCTGGGTCCCAGGGGGGAGCTGGAGCCTTGCTTGGCACTCCAAAAAGTAAACACCCTGGACTAATAACCAGGTCATCACAGGGAAGACAAACACCACAATTTGAAAATAGCATCTCCAGTTTAACTGATGTGCAAGTATTTGGATTGTGGAAAGAAAAAACACTCGGTGGAGGACATGCAAACTCCTCAGACCCAGGCATCGAAGCCATTACCTCGGTGTAAGAGGACAATGCGAACCATTGCACCACTATGCCAGTTTTATACACCTGAAGATTTCTAACTCATTTAAAATTGACCAGTTCCAGCTCTAGCCTCAAATCTTGTTTCCATGTAATGCATGAGTTATTCTCTATGATGTCCAGCAGCTTAGTCAGCATCCGCTCCTTAACAGCTAGCACCAGGGAGGTCAGATTGATCCCAATAACATCCTCATCATTTAGAATGATTTAGTTTTTTCACATTCATAGTTTCCCCAGCCTTCATGCTGCACACGCCTATAAAGAGGCAGCTCATTCTCAGTTTTGCTGCAGATGCTGAAGGATCTTCTTTTTCCCCTTCCTTTATAATGGCTGTTGTATTCTGTGACCAGTCCAAATCTTTGTGTACATACAACAGTGCCATGAAAGTCCTTCAAAAGTCCACTAGCAATTCTTCGTCTTAAAGTGAAAGTGACTATTCTAGTCATTGCAATGTCACAAAAATATTTGAATATTTGGAGCTTTATCTAATTTCTGTAGCTTGCACTGATAAGGCAAGCTCCCTTTCTTCGTTGTACAATTGACAATCTACATTTACATTTATGGCATTTAGCAGACGCTCTTATCCAGAGCGACTTCCAGGGCCTAACTACAGGGACAGTCCCCCTGGAGCAACTCAGGGTTAAGGGTCTTGCTCAGGGACCCAGTGGTGGTAGTGCTAGAGGTGGGATTCGAACCGGGGACCTCTTGATCCAGAGGTCCGTAGGCAAGTACCCTACCACTAGACCACCGCCATCCCTTACAATCTACAATATGCCTCGCTAAAGAAATCATGCCAACTTGCTGATCAAGATGTTAAGCAGTCTCTCATTTATCTATGGTTTCTCACCTTGTATGACATATATTGCATACTCCAATGTGTTTCCTGAATTTTTCACTGGAGTTACCAGTCTAATGTAATAGATTATATCCCACCAGCTATTAGCAGATAGACTGAATACCTTGATGATGCAGTCTAACAGGTAGCCATTTTAGTCAGAAAACTTGAGAGCAAAACAAAGATATGGCTGATGGTCCATGATTGGGCTAAAAAGATGTATAATTCATATACACAAACATTTTATATAAACATAATTTTCTAAATAATATCTCTTGCTACAGCAACTTCAGAAAGTCTAAGCCTAGGTATCTCAGGTGTGTCTGCCTGTGATCTGTAGCTGGTGGAGTTAGGCCTAATTGTAATTAGACAGGGAGTTCCTGTGAGTCTATGGCCATGTGAAGACATGTTAGGCTTCGTAGACAGCGCCACGTCTGCAGCTCGAGAGAGGCTGAGTAATTACACCTCCTCCACCACGGATTTCTCCCATTCCGGCTCGCTCTGTCTGCTGCAGCCAGAATGGAAAATGCCACGTTGCATAGTTGCTGTTTTTTCCAGCCTTTTCTTATCCAGATGTTTCTCTGCTTACTTGTCCACAGGCTGGGAGAGTACAGGCATTAACAATCCATAGCAGAGCGTCTCTGCTTGACCAGTGTCTCCAAAAAGAGAGGCCTAAAGCAGAAAAGAACAGCTTGCATGATTGCTAAAGCCTACTATATTGACAGCAACCCACAACACCCTGACTTTTACATTTACACACACTTAGAACAGTAAGAATGGACTTAAGAATTTGAGTCTGTGACTCGGCTTTTAAAGCATTTACCTGTGCAATCCCTTTTTCTCCTAAAGGTTTTGCAGATTGAATTAAGTTCGCATATATTTCTATAAAATGAAATGATCAGAAATGCGCACATTTGCCATGGACGTTTCTTGAAAGATGACATTTTTTAAGGATTTTCTCTTAGCTCAAAGGGATAATGCCTTACATGAAGTGTTCAGTTAATACTTTTCATCTGACCCTGATTGGACAAGCTCTTTTATTCGCCCTGTTGTCCTTTCATAGAAGTCATGGGATATTGATCTCAGCATTAAAGCAGATGTTTAGAAAAAATGCATAGTTGCTTGCATTTTGCTTTTGTCTTTTATGCTATTCACTTGGCTGCACCGTGTTGTCCATGTAACTATCCATATTTCACACATTGTTGTGTAAACAGGTAATGCTGTTTCAGTCCTAAACACTGACCCTGTTGTGTTGCATATGAGCATGTGATACTAGACTCTATATATAGGGCATTAGGATCCTGGAGCTAAGAGGGATCTCTTCCGTACTATTATTCTCGATGGAGGCTTCATTCAGTAATCAAACTCCATTTAATATCAAATTAAAACACATCCTTGCATCCCTCTAACCATTACACCTTCCAATTAGTCACTTAGATGTTTCTAAAAGCACATTGAGAAGTGGTCCCCGTTGAATTTATTCTGTTAATTGTGATTATAAGATGAAAATTTGATGACAATAACCAGAAGAAAATGCATAGTTAATCTGATTTGCATGGCACAGGACACAAACCTTCAGCTGGATACATAGAGTTAACTGTGAGACGTCCCACTCCAGTGGAGGGGGGCTGAAAGAGCCGGCCCACTGCAAATGTCTTCTATGAGAACTTCTGTTGCTGTTAGTTTGTTCCAGACCCCCACACCAGCTGACCTCTCTCTTTGGCTTCTCGGCTTGCCGAACAGAAGGTAAGAACACTGCACCCCATCATCTATTTACTCCAAAACTCACCTCCACCTTAATCTCGCCTCCACTTCCAGAGTCTTTTTAACTGCAAAATAAGCTAATGCCATGTATTGTGCATCACTGACTTTGTTTGGATATTCAGTGACTCATTCTAAAAGATCTCCATGTAGATTGCAGTTTTTACCTTTTGCCAAAGAATGACTTTAAATTCTAGACTCTTTTCCATGTCTTGCCTTATTTCTTTGGGTTTGTTTTATATTTCCATGGGCAATAAAATTGTATGAGCTTGCTGAATATTTAAATATATAGAACTCAGTCATAACAGGCATTGTTGGGGAACACAATAACACATTTACTAAGCCGGTTGCAAAGGCTTTTTGTTGTGTTATTCTCCTGCCAATCACATTTCAACTTACCAGTCACATTCATTTTAATTGTAGCCCAGTGCTGAAAGTATTGTGCCACATAGGCAACAGAAGACCACAGAGGTGGGGGGAGGAGGGGGAAAGGGAGATAGAGCTACAAAGGCTGAGAGGGAGAGAGAGACAGAGAGAGACAGACAGAGAGAGCAAGAAAGGGTCGGTTTTCACATTCCCCTCCCATTTACTCCCTTTTAAAGGAATGCGAGTTGCCATGGCAGTTCTCACCAGCTGTTGGGGCCTGCATTAAGATTGTACAGATGTCTGTTCTTCTAAAAAAACAAGAACTTCGTGAGAACGCGCTGAGCATCCGCAAGTGCCAGATGTGCTGCTGTTCGATAAAGGCAGCTGGCTAGTGCCAAAGAAAGAAAAAGCACTCATGTTCCATTCTGTTTAATCCAGGGACATCCATTTATTTAATTTTATACTTATTTGGGAAAAACACCATGTGAGTCGCTGCGCTACCCGCTGGGTGATTTTGCAGACTTAGAGATTAAATAAAGATATTTTTTCCCTCTTTTTTTCTGAAGACTACATGCAACTTTTTTTTTTTTGATTTACTTATACTTTACTCAAACGCTCAGGCCTGTTGGGCAAAAGGCTCCAGTGGCCCCATTAGGTTGACACTGACATGTGAATCAAATCTCTCACTCTTGTCCTGCGACAGGTTAAACAACAGCACAAAGCAGGAAACAGCAGGGTTGCAGTGGAAGGCTGGGTGAGAGAAAGGAGTCTCCCAAATTGAGACTGTGCAGCAGATCAATCAGCGTGCAACCGGCACAAAAACCAGAACACACAATTCATGATCAAGAGAGCATTTACAGTAAACCCGACTTCAGTTGGTGTGGGGGTAAAAAATAGCAAACGTGGATTAGCACCAATCAGGTTTTAACCCCATTCCTGATCCCCCTCTTTTCATCTGAGCAAACTCCTTCTTACCCCTTTTAGAGATACACCAGCAGTACACTGTAAATGTAATGGGCTCAATCTCTTTGAATGAGCTTCATTTAATTTTGTCCAGAGGTGAGTCAGGCAGCCAAAAGCCAGTACTCATGTAAATGTATAGTTATTGCATTGAAATACATTTAAAAGTACCATTACAAAGACCGACTGAGTAGAAGAATACAACTAGCAAGAGTAAAAGCAGTGAAACTGCAGCCTATGAGCCGAAGTCTGTTATCTTTGTTATCTTTATTGATACTTAGAGCTCATATAAAATAAGGTATGATTATATAAACGCAGAAATAAATCACATCATGTTTTCCCAATCAAAAAGCAGTACAGAAGCATTTTTCAATGAAAAACAATTAAACACAAAAGGAAGCACAATATTACTGAGTGAAATGTAAGGGAGTAAAAAGAAAAAGTAAATTCCCTTCCCTAAAACTACTAATTCTCACCCCGTGTACTTGTACTGATGTATTATTTATGATGTATTATAATGTATTATTATATTAAAGTCATTTCAAGTCTCACCCTCTCACTTTCCGAGGAAGCAGATTATTTGACATGAAAATGTTTACACAGTGGAGAGAGCAGTTGATATTTTTGAGAGATCTCCCAGTAGAATTCATGTTCCACAGAAATCCCATTTCCACGGGCAGCTGTCTTTCTGGCTCAACTCTGGGAACAGGATGGGAATCACAACAGAGTAATCACAGAAATCTTTAAATTGAGGCTGGGGGTGGGCAAGAGGGCTTTAAAAGGTCAGGTGACAAAAAGATCAGGTTACACGGATTCCACTGCTCTGCTTACAATCTCTTTTGTCCACCTCCGAGCTCCCTTCAGGCATGTCAATGGCAGCCTTGTCAACAGAGGATGGGATTTGTGTCTAATTCATTCTCCCCACCTTTCTCTTTGTAATGAAATGGAGGCTCAGAACCTGAGGGGCGATCCGAAGCCTAAAAAAAGAGGAAAAGTGGTTGAGGTTATGGGGAGAGAGAAATGTTAATTTCCTGTAGACCGCAGACCATCAAAGCCAGGCTATGAACCACACACCTGTGGTGTTTTTGGACAGAACACCCAGTGTGCTGTTTATGGGCTTTCTTTGGGTGCCAGTTTTTGAAGGTTGAGTTTTGTCAGGTTTTTGGATCATTTCGTGCCTATGTGGCTGCCCTGCTGGAATATTCCCTGTTCATGTTTGCAACTGGATGGGCCCTGTTTTTCTGCTCATTGCTGAACGCTGCCCAGACACAGTGGAGTAATTGCCTAGTAACGGACAGGTGGCATATAAAGGAGTTTACTTTTTTTAAGCCAAGTGTTTTCCTGCCTCATAAATCAAAGCTTTATACCCTTCCCTGAGCTCATAGGCCCTGGACTGGGCATGGAGTATGGTGCTCAATGTTTATTTGCGAGGGCAGACGTCATCTTTAATTTTTCTTTGAGGTTTTAAATTATATTAAAAGGTCCACATGTAAGAGATCTAGATATTTCTAAATGTTTTCCACAACAGGCATAGCCTAATTATCCTCAACTCTAGATGCCATGCTTTAGTTAAAGCTTTTTTTAAATTTTTTATGCTGGATTGCTTAAGGAATGGGAAAAAGTGATTCCACTTATTTACGGCTATGATGTTGCAGCCCCACTCATTTCCCAGCCTCTAAGCCACCTGTTAAGTCACACTAGAAGAGCAGAAAGAATTTCTTAATCCTTTGGCTGAAAAAAAGCAAATGCAGAGCTCAGTATTTTGTTTTCCTCCCGGGTTGATGCCCTGCAGCTTGCTTGCTTAACTAACCCAAATCAAATAGCGAGTGAAAAAGACGGCCTTTATGCCGCTGCCGTCAACTAATTTCAGGCCTGTTTGATTATGAACACGACTTTCCAAATAAAACAGCTTGTTTTGCTGTTACGTCAGCAAAATCCGCCCAGCTAACAGCCATTTGCCTCTTCGGGGAAAAGAAATAACATGCAAATATGTAGAAACGTCTCTCAAATGGAACGGTGTGACCCCTCCAGGCTAAACACAGGAGACGATACGAAGTCATTTCCTTCACTCTCTTGCCAAGTTTGAATTTGTCTACCTGAACAAGTGCCAGCTCCTGGAGGAATGACACCTTTTTTTCTCCTCTCCGAGCGGCTGGATTTTTTGTGCCACATTTGGAGTTGTCCACTTTTTTTGCAGGGCAAGCCAAGGCTTCTGTATTTTTCCATGTTGAAAAGTCAGTCAGAGCTGAAGGCTGTCTGCCTGACATCAGCCACTGTGCATAAACTTTTTTATCCTTTCCAATGAAAACATAAAAGAGGAAGAGGCTTGGCCTGAGCTTGTCCCAGGCTTGGCTGGCCTGGTATGCCGACGTTGCAGCCCAGTTTGGCAAATCTTCCCCCAGCAACTGCACTGAGAAACGTGATATTGCCACATCAACACAGCAGCAAGCATCTGCAGCTAAAGAAGTGGTCTAGGCACAGTGTTCCTACGCTCACCAGCATCAAAATGAGTCTCCATCTTAACAATGTGCTACACCCCCAAGATTCCTCTCAGACTGAATCAGCAAGCAAAAACTAGTTGCAATGTTTTAAGTCCTAGTTTACTGGTGGCTAAAGAAAGTTTCCAGAAAGGAAAAGAGTCTTTTATTAGATGTTTTAAAGAAGTTTTGAAATATGAAATTCTGTAAAGATTTAATGCCAATTTTACAATTGATTTTTCCTAGAGCCACTCATCCAAGCCAAGAAACATGTTGGGACAAAAAAGAAGACAAATAAATTAAAAGTTTTGGTTGTTTGATTTATTATATCACAATTTAAGCAATGTTGGATTCAACATGAAGAATCACATCAAGAATTTCGACTGACACATCACTGCTGAAGAATGTGGGCTGCTATGAGCTCTTTGTTACAGCCACAAGTATTCCTTCATCTCAAAATGTGGCAGAGAGCCAAGAGAGTTTTTCAGCAAGTTGCTGGACCAATTGTTCATGGGTCAGTGCTTGCAAGGAGCCTATAAATCCCCCCAAGAATGTTACAGCTGGGCCAATTATGAACGTACAGATAAAGTGCAGTAATCCCTCTCTACATTCAATCATGTGATAACAAATCAATCACAGCTTGAGGAGTGGCAAATAATTGCGGTGCTCATCACAGAAGAGATTTCACAGCATATAAGCCTCAACGCTGTCGTGCTGTATGGTCTTTCATGGCTCAGAATAAAGTACCAGTGCCAGTGAATGCTTCTCTTGTTCGTACTGAGATGCTCTGATACAGGAACCTCCATCTCAGACATGGATACAATAGTCCCATCTCAGTAACTTCACTCAAAAGCAACTCTTTGTCTTTCATGTGCACTAATGGCAAGAAATCTCACTGTGTTATCACAGCAGTCCCAGGCAAGAGCTTTGCAACTGCCTCTGTGCAGTTACAAGGACAAACAAGGTGCAGCTGGCTTTCATCTGTGCTGTGTTTTAGACATCTAACACTGATCACTAGATGCCATCAACAAAATGACAGAAGGTTTCTGGCTTCTTTGAATATCCAGCCATAAAAAAAGGCAGACTTTATTTATGAGGGTGGTTAGCAGAAGAGAAAATGTCTGTTGGAGAAGAAAAGAGACTATGCTGGGCTGGAGGGAGAGAACAGATGAGTGCGATTGTGGTCAAAGAGCCTTATCGAGCAGCAGGAAAGTGTGTTTGCAGCTCTTGGAGGGACCCTCTGAACTAGAGGCAGATAGAGGAGGGCCACCAGTTTAAAGGTATTCGGAGCTGTTATCTCAATCAGCCACTGTACCTGGTCCCCTGAAAAAAACTGGAGCGTTCAGCAGGTTCACTGCTGGGCATACAGGGGTCTGTCAAAGAGTATACATGTTAGGTTTGATTGGAAAATGCTAGTCTTTACCTCATCCACAAAGGCCAAGTGTGAAGTGTGATTAATTTCACAACACAGACAGAACGAGGAATAAACACAGCTTGAAGTGTGATGCCCTGCCTGCGAAAGTGACCAGGCTTGGCCTAGAAGCCACAGCTTCTGGAAACATACCACTGTTGTTAGAAAATATACCCGAGGCTTTTTTTTAAGTATGGCAAAAAACATCAGACTGTAGAATTACTTTCAACTGCTCCCCCCCACTGACCTTTTTATAAAAGTCTGTAGAGTTATAAACCATTGCTTCTAAATAAAGGGGATTCTTATCATAGCATAAGAAGGGGTATCGAAAAAGATTTTCTGGTGGCAAAAAAGGTGTAAATGTAAATCTAGTAACAGTCTAGTGGCAATGAATTAGTTAATGCCAGTGCCCACAATACAGAAGTGGAAAAACAGCAGTGCATTTTCAGGATAAAAATTTAAAGCAGTGGTGTGGTGTGGAAATGCTACACAATCTGACTGCAACCAGATCCACCACAAACCAAAACAAATTGGCATGGTTTACTGGTTAGCAAACACTTATTTATTTCACTTCCAGCTACATTCTTGAAAGACTTTTAATGAAACACTACAGTTTTTACATTTTTCAGTCCAGCAACTATTTTTCAGGCTCAGAGCTCTTAGCTGTGCAGGAATGACATCCTTGCCACCTGCAACATACCCAATTATTTGTTTCCAACCAGCACAACACAGATGAGTTTTTAGCCATGAAAGGAAGATTCTGAAATGTGTAGTGATTTTAGAATGCAGGTTTTGAAACTTTGTGAAATAGAATAAAAACCTACAGTATTATGCAAGCCTCACTAATGCAGAAACTAAATAAATACTTTATTTTTTATTTAAAAAGTATTTTAAAATATAGATTTTTTGAAACAATATTTTGAACAATATTCATGATATCTTTAAGGTGTATCTATAAGTATATTGCTGAACCAAATTATTTATATCTGGAATGGCAACAAATTGATATAAAGAAAAAATTCACGTCAAAGATCAATTAACTTTATATGTTATGACAACAATGATGTGAAAAACAAAGCATTTCACCAGCATTCTCCTCTCTGTTGTGACATGTAGAGATATTATCTGTAGATGATGTCAGATTGTTACTGCATTCATGCATGTATTTCTTTTGTTTCACGGCAGGCTGAAATCCCAACATGAGGGTGTGGATTGTCTTCCTTTTGTGCCTGGCTGGAAAAGCCCTGGCTACTCCAGTAAGTTCACAGCCTTCCAAGAGAAAATGCATGTCTTTAAATATCTTTGTTGCAGCAAATCCAATGTGTATGTGTGCATAGGTGAGAGTGTGTGTGTGTGTGTGTGTGTGTGTGTGTGTGTGTGTGTGTGTGTGTGTGTTTGGGCAATCTAATAAATGCAAACATGATGACTCAGTAGTTTTACAAGCAGCTTTATCTATTTAAGATAATTAAATTCATCCAAACTTTTCAGTCCTTTGGTGACTGAAGTCAGCAAAGAAGGATTCAGACAAAAGTAAGAATATAAACAGCAGAACAATTTACAAGCAGCTGATATTCTTATGAACCATTTCCTTTCCAGGTAGAGGAGGAGCCAGTTTTTGAGGAGGTAGGAACCAATTCATTTGTACATAAAAAAAGGCTAATATGAACCATTTAAAGGATCGAACAAGAAATCTATGGCATTTCTTTTCAGGCCATAGGGTAGATTTATCATCAGCCTCAAGGAACGAGCCTGTTCTCTATAAGACAAAAGTGTTTTTATGTGTGTTTGCATAGTTTCCTGATACAAGTCCTTAGGGGCTGTTGAAGGAAATCAATGAAGTGTCATTGCGTTGCACACTGATGCCTGCTGTTTTCAGACCAAAAAAGTCCTTTGCTTGCCTGGTCACACTCATTGTTGTCCATTTTTGTTAATATGATATTACAGTATGCAATAACCATGGGCAGTCTATAGTATTCCAGTGCTTCTACTCTTCTTTCTCCTCACCCAGCAGGTGGACATGAGAGCCAACCCAGTCCATGTGGAGACCGGAGAGTTTGATGAGGCCATTGAAGTTGAGGAGGATGTTGTTGCTGAAAGTAAGTTTAAATATCATTAAAAGTGGCTGAATGTTTCATCAAAGGGGCATGTCCACCATTTTATCTTGGAATTGATTCAAACATTTTTGTTGGTTTAGGTAGCAAAAATATTTGACACTTTTCAAACAGGCTGTGTTTGATACTGTTCATTTAGAACTGATGTAAGATTACTTTTTAATTATCGGTCATGTGTGCCCCATTAAAAATCCCTTGAACCCCTACTTATAACTTTAACTTTTGACTGTATGTTTGGATATATGCAAATGTGTTGCTCAGCATAAAAATAATGAATTCAAACTATCCATATATGATCTCACTGGACTGGAGAGTATATGGTATGTCGGGAGTTACTCTTTTATTTGGATAAAGTTACGAATTTAAAGCCCCAAAATTTAGATTTATTATGAGGACAGCTTTGAAATGCTTTACTTGAAAAACTGAACCATGGGGTTATCTGCTGCTCGACTACTGCTATTTTCTCTTTATGCCACCATGTTGTGTTAACATCAGCAAATTATACAGCGGTAAGCTTATGAAGCCTCTTTTAATGACAGACTGCACATAAGTCAAAACTAGTCTGCTGTAATTATGGGTTACCAAGGCTACAGTCTTAGAAAACCAATTTTAATCCAGCAATGTGATGTGCCCCGCATGTCACAAAATAGCTTATCCAGAAAGGGGAAATTTAAAAGAGTGTTGACTCAAAAGTTCAGTTCCTACTTTACTGAAACTTCTTCTCCCTAGATCCCTGTCTTAACCATCACTGCAAGAAGGGCAAGGTGTGCGAGGTTGATGACAGCAACCTGCCCATGTGTGTGTGCCAAGACCCCCTGACCTGCCCTGCCCCTGTTGGAGAGTTTGAGCATGTGCGTCTTTTAAATGCTAGATACTGCCAGGCGTTCTAACCTCTGATGAATTGCAAAATCTAAATCTGTCAAGCTGGTAATCGTGCCATTTAGACTTGCCATCTTGCAACCTTTTATAGGTTTGTGGCACTGACAACAAGACCTATGACTCCTCCTGCCACTTCTTCGCCACCAAGTGCGCCCTGGAGGGCACCAAGAAGGGTCACAAGCTGCACCTGGACTACATCGGACCCTGCAAATGTGAGTGCACATTGCTTTGAGTTGAAAAAAAAAAATTAGTAGAAAAAGAAATGTGACTCAGTGAAGGTGCAAGGTGTTTGCCGCAGAGGATGTTTAACATTTAAGTCAGTCATGAGGTGGGCCATAAAAGCTGGGTGCTTTGCAGTGATTGATGAGCTCCAGGCTGGAGGCCTCCCTTACAGGGCCCTCCACACACCGAGCATGGGGCAGGCCATAGCACGCCTGTGTTGCTTTAATCCACAGAGCAGAGCGAATCCCCTTTTACAGTTTCCTGGGCTTGGCCAACTTTCTGGACTAAAGGGTTCAGATGGAGCTCCTGCTGCGTTTAAAGCCCTGCTGCAAAGCAAACAAAGCAGGGTGCCAGAGCCACAGATGAACTGAGAATAACGTGTTTTGACATCATTACATTAGCTAATAGCCCTCATACAGTCGTGAGCTTCGGGGTAAATCATTAGTTAGGAATATATTTAGCACTGAGGAATTACAATGTCATAATGGATTGTTTGGTATACAGTCTCTCGAGACGTTTACTATACAGTGTGTGTTGTAGTGCATGCTGGTATTTTCTTTTTTACCCGCTAACTAACTGCTAACTATGTCTGCTGGCCCTCTTCTCTAGACATTCCTTCCTGCCTGGAGAATGAGCTGAACGAGTTCCCCCTGCGTATGAGGGACTGGCTGAAGAACGTGCTGGTCACTCTGTACGAGCGCGATGAGGACAACAACATGCTCAATGAGAAGCAGAAGCTGAGGGTCTGTCTCATAATGGCAATGTTCAATGCACTTATACAGTTATACGTATACAGTTTAGTATTGAGTTATACAGCTCAATAATTTGTGAAAGTCTAACTAATAAAAAAATAAAGTATTATTATTTTAAGACCTGGCAACAAAAGTTCCTCCTGTGCTCTGAACAAATGTGTTCTTTGCTCAGGTCAAGAAGATCTTTGAGAATGAGAAGAGGCTGCAGGCTGGTGACCACTCTCTGGACTTGTTGGCCCTGGACTTCGAGAAGAACTACAACATGTACATCTTCCCTGTTCACTGGCAGTTCGGCCAGCTCGACCAGCACCCTGCCGATGGGTATGTTCTCCTACATATCTAAAAGACTATTCTTTAACAGCTCTAAGGTCAGATTCTTTTAATATTCAGAATAAATTTAACAGTCATGACATGTTAACATCTATTGGAGCCTGTAAAACATACAGTACTGTAGTGCTTATGTGATTATGGGCTTAATGACACAGAAGGAAAACCAGCCCCAATGTTTGACCAAAACATGTGTTTTTCAGGTTCCTGTCCCACACTGAGTTGGCTCCCCTGCGTGCCCCTCTGATCCCAATGGAGCATTGCACCACCAGCTTCTTCGAGCAGTGCGATGCTGATCTGGACAAGTACATCGCACTGGAGGAGTGGGCCAACTGCTTTGGCATCAAAGAGCGTACGTCCCCATTGCTGATGTGCTTTTACAGTTGGTATGTGTTTTCTGGGAATAAATTCATTCACAAATTGTTCTTTTTTGTTTCTGTTTGCAGAGGACATTGACAAGGACCTTGTCATCTAAACCATGGCCACCATCAACGCTTCCTAGTTAGTCTACTATTGGGATGAGGTGCTAACCATTGAATTAAAATCACAGTAATGGTGCTAATTGCAATTTCCAGTAACCTATGTATACCACTAAAAGTTAAACGGAAAACAAACAAAAAAAAAAGCACAGTCCACACTAACAATCACAGTGAGTGATATCTTCCCTTTTTTGTAACTGATCTAATTATGTACAAATGCTCAAGCTAGTCAATGGAACAGAGTAGAGATTTGAAAGGACCTGAGCAACATGACGCTGGAAATATGATGATGGACTTTGTACGTCAAAAGGCTTTTTTTTAACAGATGATTTTAACAGATGAAGATTTACATATTTTTCAAGGAATCAGGGCTTGAATTTAATGTCAATTTGGAGTTACAGAGGTGAACTTGTAAAAAAGTCAAAAATAAAGTTTCCAAATAAATATTTTTCCTGCTTGCTTTATAAACCTTTAAGTTTTGTTTGTTGCACTCTTCTGGTGGGGGATACACTGTTTTCTTTTTTGGTAATTATATTAGATTTAAAGAGCTCCTTTAAATTTGAGCCCTGAAAAATGACAATAATAGGAATAAAAAGTCTGTTTGTTTACTTGCACCATGTTGAGCGTTAAGAAATTTGGAAAAGAGGAGAAAATAATATTTGAACTCGACAGGGAAATAATCTCGCAGGAAGAGACATTTCTCCCTTTAACCTGTTCACGTACGTTTGCAGTATTTGCCACAATGTGAGCACTATGAACCTCTTTACATGAATAAAGCTACTGAGATTTCCAAACCCAAACATTGCATGCCTTCTCTCAATGTTTCTCTCTGCTCAGGATCCACCTGCCTCCTGCCTCTCCAATTCTCAATGCGTGTATCTTTGTTTTCCTTCAACCACAGCTAGGTTGAAGGAGAACATAACACTCAATAAACTGAGGATCAAGTCATATCACGCGGTTCTGCCTGGTAGAGCCTGATTCCTTAGCAAGCGAAGAATTAACAGACGCATCAACGCTCTGAAAGCTGCATGAAAAGCCACCGTGTAAACTCAACCAATGCATGTGCTAAGAAAGAAATGAGGTCCAGCCAAGATCCACAACACACACGTGTTTGCAATTTCCCTGAGGGTGGAGTGGGCATCTATGTAATGTGTCTCATGTGCTTTGGCATAAGAGGACAGTTCTATACCCTGTACTTAAGAGGTTATTTTTACCCCCAAAAAACGTAGCATGACCCGCTGCTTCTGCATTGGTGCGCAAAACAGGGTGTGTTGAAGAAAATAAAGAAAGAAACGGCCACAGGAGCTTTTGATGGTTTTTTTTGTTAGAGCTTCATGCATCTACAATTGTAAAACTATCATGAAAAGGGAGTAAATAATAGAACAGGAAATAAAGTAATTATTTTTTTAAACGCTTCAGCTGTAACTAATATCTTCATCTGGGCACAATAACCCATTAATAGCAACTCCAAACTTCAAATCCATAATCTGTAAGGTAATCTACAATAGAAATACTTGAGAAGTAAACATGGTAATCAGTGGTAATTTATAATTTATTACAGTAATATTCTTTATTTCCTATTGGAATCACAAATTCCTACATTACTATATTACCATATTATACACGATAAAGGATATCGTGGTGTAGTGTATAGTAGTTTATTCCTCCAATGTACAGTCATAGTAAACCATGGTAAATAGCAGTCATTTCCACAGTGTATTATAATTATATATTATTATTCTTTATTTCTTATCACACTTTTATTCACAAATGACTATATAATTATAAAAAACACTATATAGTTTGTTACTATACTAACTATACTATATAAATATCCATCCATCCATCCATTATCTGCCGCTTGTCCCAAACGGGGTCGCGGGGGAGTGCTGGCATCCAACCCAGCGCACACAGGGCGAGGACAGGGGATGCACCCTGGACAGGTCGCCAGCCCATCGCAGGGAACTATATAAATATATAAATATTATTGTATACATTATATACTGTACTCCTGTATTATTCTTCAATGGGAGTCTAGAACTTTTGTCATGGTACTGTAGAAATGTATCACAGTAAAATTACAGGCAATAATAATCACTAATTCAACTAAAGACCTTTAGTCTACAACTAAAGTCTACAACTAAAGACCTTTAGTCGTTTATAGGACTCAATATGCAGAAGGAAAAGCAAAGCAATGACATTCTACACATTAGATTTCTGGGAAAATAATATTTAAAATTACTCTTTTTAAAGAAGGCCTTTCATTCTCTAGAGCTAAAAGCAATCTCAGGTTTCTCTCACATGTGTTTTGCTCAAAATGCTGGGAAATGTGAATCACTGGTCCCTACAGAGAGATGAGCTTTGGAGAAAGCATGTGAACAGCCCTTTTACACTGAGCTGATTTCACCCAGTCACCAGCTTTACCCTTCCAGCCAGACGCTCTGGTCAGGAATCTCAAACAATGGCAGAGCTCCAAGCACAAAGAGACAGAACGGCCCAACCCCTTCCACAACAGTGAAGAACAGGGAAAAACCTCGTTTCCAATTCTCCCACAAGCCAGCCAGGCAGAATGGCTGAACATGCCGAAAGCAGGATGGAAAGCCAGGAAACGTGTGCACACATGCAAACACATTCATTTAGCCTGTCTTTCTAAAAGACATTGCTGGGAAGGGCAGGACGTTTCTTAATAAGTGGTAATTAACCATCTTAAACTATCAGCACTGGCCCAAGGATTTAAATGTTAAAGTTATCAGTCAGTTCTTACAAACAGGCTATACTTATGTAAAAATAACCATTGCTGCCTGGCTGACCTCCTTTAATGAGAATGTGGTGGCCTTTTCAGTGGCCCATGCTGTCCTCCTGAATGGCAAATAGCGCCCCCTGGTGGACCAACACTTTCAATTACACATTTTTAATATTGTTTTCCCCATTTCAGCTTCAGGACTGTGCCTGCCTTTAACATTTTAGTGTTCTTTCTGCTCTAATGCACCAACATCAGTTTAGATAGGGGTTGTTAACTGAATAGCTGTTTGCAGGCATTTGGTGTTTCTCAGTTATTTTTCAGTCCTGGACCATTATCTTGCACATTTGAATGTTTTCCCAGCTCCTACCCATCTATTTAACAGTGTCCTGAGAAGAACTGAGTGTGGGTTTAGGATGGTTAAGGTTGAGGCCCCAGGATTGGAAGGTCATGGGTTTGAATCCCGTACCTGTAGGTTGCCCTGAGGTACCCTTGAGCAAGGTACTGTCCCTGTCAGTGCTCCTTTGCGCTGGACATAGCTCCCCCCCAATGCATGCGTGTGTTGGCTAAATACAGAGGATGCATTTCGTTTGTGTTTCACTGTGTGCTGTGCTGTGTTTCAAAATGACAAATAGTCACTTTCACTTTAGCAGAAACAATGAAACAATGTCTTTCAAATTGGCTCATTGCAAATTTTATATAATTGAAGCACCAAAGTAACACAAAATCATACTGATTAGAATTGCTTCCTGTGAAAGGTACTGCCGGAACACAGCATAGCACAAAGTGGAGCAGTGATCAGTTATATCCAGATCCAGGGAGCAGTGTTGGAGATGGTACTTTGCTCAAGGATACCTTAGGGAAACCTACTGTTCCCCAGTTCTGGATGTATGGCCGCCCACTATTCCACTGTGTTGTGATGAACTTAATGCAGAGGAAGCACTACGTTGTGACACACTGCTGTGCTTTGGTGCTCACAATAACAAATTCATCATTTTCACTAAACTAAGGCCATCACTGCACCATGAGGCTGAATAAAGAGCAGACATGCTGGAAGTCTCTCTGCTGCACTGGTCAAAGTGTCTTTATTTAAGATCACTGCATTATGTTTAGGTTATAATGTTATATAGCTAATGCCACGTTAAATACTAGTGTTTAAAAGAGTTGTTCTGTGGCCTGTAACAGAAAGAATGGAATAAGTGATGGCATGTTGTCTGGTGGCGACATGCATGCAGGTAAACATTGTCATGGTTTTAACATAACTGACATTTAACATTATTATTTTAAAAATCCTTCCGGTTGTCCCAGTTTTTTTGCCCAACCTCTTCTATAAAGTACATTTTATTCTTAAAAGAATTACCCACGGACTACTATAATATACTACTGTTTCTGCTGGCAGAGGGTTCCGCTACTGCTCCATAAAAAAAAAAAAACATGGAATATCCAGTTTACCACAGTCTGTATCAACAAATTGAAAAACCCAGCAAGGGTATTGCTAATCCCATAGCGTTGTATAATCCAGTGTTTTTATTAATCCCGCTCCTGTGGATCCACTGCCATGTACAAGTTCCTTTCCTGTCTCAAGATCTTACATGGCTAATCTGCTGATTATTGACTCCTTCATGAGGTGATCAAGGTTTTTGAGGCATGGAATAATTGAAACCGTGCAAAAATACTAATCCCAATAAGAAGGATTAGCAAACCTCTGGTATCTAACCTACTTATTTTAAAGTAGTTCATCTTAAATGAGCTAAATCATTCTAAAGCACTATAAAAATGTTTGTCTGTAACATGTTATAGGCATATAATAACAGAGTGGAATCAAAAAATCCCAACGTTGGACTGATGAATCACGTCCACTTCCACCTCGAACCAACAGCAGGATGGGAGACACTGGCTAAAATGGATCAAGTTTCCATTTCACCAGTTATAAAGGGTTTCTGTCTCCACTTTACCAGTTACTCAGAAAGAAGTTGAAGAAGAATGCAAGTTTGGCCTCAGAGACAAGGAAATTAGAAATAATTGCAGACTCCATTCACTATATGTCCAAATAGACTGAAAAAGATACACATATTTTATTTGCTGGGATTTTGTTACTGCAGTAAAACAAAATAGCAAGAATCATAATTACAGAATGGGCATCTTTGGCCTTGGCCTCGGATAATAGAGCTGTAATGTATACTGTATTAATTAAAGTAGGCAGTATATGATCTAATCTTGTTTAGACCTTGTCTAAACGTGTTTGCAGTTTTCCATTGTATTATGGTCTTCGTATCATTGTATCATACCATATTCGTTTTAGATTATAACAGTAACCCACCGGATGGGCAACAAAGCCCCCTCTCGATTTCCCCATTAACATTTACCTTATTGGCAGTGAGAAATTAGCAACGTCGAATTTGATTGGTTAGCACCAGGGGGCGCTTTGATAACTCGACCGCTAATTGGTTGGCTAGATGCCGTGCCGCGAAACTATTGGCCGCCGTTCAGCGCGTGCAGTTCCACCGGGGCCGCAGTTGAGCTGAATTTGAAAGCGGCTCAGCACGCGCTACCATTCTCAATCCGCCCGGCGCGAGAGGCGATTACATAAACCAGCGTGAGGAACGGTTTCACGGAATATATAACATCTTCCCTCTGGGTGAGCAGTCTAATTATGAGCTAGAAAATGAAACAAAAACATCTTCTGTATTAAAAAAGGAAAATAATGCTAAGAATAGTACGTTAAATTAGTTAGTCAGCTTAGCCGCAGCTAGCTTAGCGGCTTCGGTTTGTTGGAGCGAATTAACGGCTCCGCTTGAGTCTAACGCGCAGTTATCGTTATCGAGTCGACTAATTTTCGATTTAATTTGAGTGTAAGATCTTGTGTACTCGAGTATCGTGTTTATGATGAGGCAGACTTTGTTCGCTAGCCTGTAGATCAGCCAGCGAGGTTAGCCGGCTAGCTATAGCACAATGACGAACGGCGAAAATACCCGGATGCGACCTAATTTTAACACACATTCGTGTGTTTTATGCCCGAACGGCTGATTAATGTTGTCTTTTGACTACTTTTATATACCCATCTGGCTCCACGCGACACTTGCTTTGTGCGATCTGTGTTCCAGGGCACACCGGGTTAGCAACTTAGCCATCTGCTAATGAGAAATAATGGGGAACACGTGCGTTTTTTTTTTTTTTTGTCGAAACGACGCTAAGTAATCCACTGCTCATCAGATCAGTCCCAGTATTAGTCGTATTGATTAACCATCGTTATATGATCGTCACAGTTTAAAGCAGACAGTTATCCTCATCTAGAAATGAGACCAGCGTGGCTCCATCGCACAGGCCTGCTCGGCGCGACGGCAAGCTGCGTCTTCACGTTAACCTCCTAGACGACTGAAAGGGTGTGCCTTTGGCCTCTGCTGGGAACAATATATACTATTTGAAACACACGAGGTAACGTTCGGTCGGTTTTTTAGGCGAAGGACAAAGAAAGGAGACTCCATCTTGATTGGCTTAGCTGAGGGATTGTTTAGACAGGTAGCCACGCAGGTGGCCTTGGGGTTTACTTTGTGTTGTTTGGTGATTTACGGGCCCTTCTTTCTTCTTTTCAGTTGAAACTACCTGACCAAAGAAATGGTGATGGAGAAGCCAAGTGCCCAGCTTGTCGGGCGAGAGTTTGTCCGACAGTATTACACCCTTCTGAACCAGGCTCCCGACTACCTGCACAGGTAAACTTTCATGGATATTTATTTTTGAGAGTGGATGTTAATGAATATTTAATCAGTTATAGATTTATAGACTTATAAATTACACAAATGTAATTTCAGTTTGTTAAAACAATAAATGCCCATGCAATTCTGAATTTGCAGGTTTTATGGCAAGAATTCGTCCTATGTACATGGTGGTCTGGACAACAATGGCAAGCCAGCAGAGGCAGTCTATGGACAATCTGTAAGAAAACCGATGAGCTCAACATCTTTTTCTCAAATTCATTGTTTTATGCATGCAACTGTGACATTGTTTTCATTGGTCTGTGTAGGAAATTCATAAAAAAGTGATGGCTCTGAGCTTCCGGGACTGCCACACCAAAATCAGGCATGTTGATGCCCATGCGACTCTGAATGAAGGTGTTGTGGTACAGGTGATGGGAGAGCTATCCAATAACATGCAACCGATGAGGAAATTCATGCAAACCTTTGTCTTGGCCCCTGAGGTATGTAACCATCAGTTGTCCAGAAGTTTCCACCTGTCGTGTCAATCTTAACAAAATACAATTGTGCTGTTGGAATGCTGCTAAAAGCTTACACAGATTGCATCAGTGTGTGCAAATTACTTTTTCCTATTTGGGTCAAAAATTTAAGTCATTTTCTATTTCTATTCTAACCATCCATTGTGTTCCTAAAGGAATAATCCTCTTATTTATGTGGTTGTCTGTTTTAGGGCACTGTTGCCAACAAGTTTTATGTACACAATGACATATTCCGCTATCAGGATGAGGTCTTTGGAGACTCTGACTCTGAACCTCCTGAGGGTAAGTCAAGCATCCTTTAAAGAGTCTTTAGCGTAGGCAGCCTCAGTGCATCACAGGTGACGTCAAACGTCTTTTTCGTTTTCAGAGTCTGAGGAAGAAGTAGAGGAGCTGGAGGAGAGAGTGAATTCGCCTGAGGTGGCACAGGAAGAGTCTGCTGCATTCTACGAACAGACACCATGGTACTGCCCTGTTCTGTGTTACGGACTGGCATATGTTGATCATGTTATGGCTTTTAAAGTGATTTGTACTCAGAAATTTTCTCCTGAGAATCCACAACATGCAAAACTGTAGACTTGAATCTAGGGAAGTAACAAAGGATATTTAAAGCTACTACTACACCTTTGCAGCCCAGAGCCAGAGGTCCCTCAGGAGGAGGCAGTTGTAACCCCAGAGCCCCAGCCTGAGCCGGAGCCTGAGCCAGAGCCTGAACCAGCTGTAGTGGAGCTCAAACAGGAACCAGTCACTCAGGCAGAGCCTCATCCTGTGGAGAAAACCCAGAGAGCTCCTCCCTCACCCACAGCTGCTGATCCTGCACCGGCTACACAAGAAGACAACCGGGTACGTCTGTTCACTTAGTGTCTGGTCCTCTGTGTTGGACTTCCTAAAAAAACTAAGAAGTGGTGGTATGTGCATTCAGAATTTTTGTTACAATGGAAGATTAATGTCCTTCTAGATGTTTTATCATGGTTCTTTCACTTCAAAAGTCCCTTTCCAATAAGGACAGTTTAGGCCCCTTTAGGTGAAGGATAGAATACTTGTCATGTCAGTGTGGTAATAACTGGTAAAAGGTCTGATTCATCTTAGCAAGTTTAACTTAAATTAATTATTTTCTTATTCTTTATTTTTCAGCCTTTCTCATGGGCTTTAGTCACAAGTAAGAATCTCCCCCAAGGAGGAGTGGTGCCACCTTCAGGAATTCCTCCTCATGTAGTTAAAGCTCCAGCAACTCAGGTATGCTGTCAGTCAGCTCTTTGACCATTTTAATGTCCTTTAATTTTATGAAGACATTAAGTGCTGGATAATGTTTTGGCTGTTCTGTGATTCTTCTTTTGTGGTATATTACAGTTGCCAGTTAATGCTGTTGAATGCAATCATTATTAATTTCTTTGAATATAGCCCCGTGTGGAAGTCAAAGCCGAAGCTCAGACCACAGCACAGAGACCTCAAAGAGACCAGAGACCACGTGACCAAAGACCAGGACCGTCTCCAGCACAGAGAGCTCCAAGACCTGGAGGTATACTATGCTGTGTGTTAATTCCCAATTGGAACCAGATTTTAGCATTTACCAATACTTTAATGTTGAGTACCTTAAATTGTTTAGGAAAGTGGTTTTGCTGTGTGACTAGACTATTTGGTTTGCGAACCCCATGGCAAGAAGAGAGCAAAACTGTTATTTTTCTTTTCTAATTAGAATGTAAAGCGTGTAGCCTATGGTAGACCGTACCTAAACCTGGAGACTGCATCCTATTTTTCTTTCCCCCCTTTTAGAAAAGGGGTGCTGTTGGGGGAAATAATTAGGTCTCTTTACTGAAAGTAATTACAAAGGATCCACACTTGAATGGGTTTTTTCCTGTCTACTTAATTTTAAATTTAAAAAGTGAAACTGCCTGCAGCTTGTTTTCAGCTCTGTGAGATCCTTCTGTCCACCAAATAAATTACAAATCTGCCTACCAAATTAAAATTCATATATCATGTAAGGGGGGGGTTTATTGGAATACAGATCATGGCATTATGTCTGAAATTGAAGTGACTGGTGTTTGCAGTGAGGGAAGGAGAGAGTGGGGAGTCTGAAGTGAGAAGGGTGGTCAGATATCCCGACAGCCAGCAGCTCTTTGTAGGAAACGTACCTCATGACGTGGACAAGGCAGAACTGAAGGAGTTCTTTGAACGTGAGTGTGAAAATATATTTTATCATCCCTGGTGGAATTCCTACATGAAATCAAATCTGAGGTGACATTAAAAGTGCAACTCTTCTGCTTTCAGAGTATGGCACAGTATTGGAGCTGCGAATCAACAGTGGTGGTAAACTGCCGAACTTTGGATTTGTAGTATTTGACGATTCAGAACCGGTACAGAAGATCCTGAGCAACCGGGTGCGTGTAATTTACTGATATACATATTGCGTACTTAAAGTTAGTAGTTAAATATGGCATGTTTTAACATAAGCCATCTTCTTATTGTAGCCAATTAAGCTACGAGGCGACGTGCGTCTGAATGTGGAGGAGAAGAAGACTCGTTCGGCCCGTGAAGGGGACAGACGGGACATCCGCCCCAGAGGCCCTGGGGGTCCTCGAGACAGGTTAGGAGGTCCGAGGGGCCCACCACCCAGAGGGGGCATGTCTCAGAAGCCCAGCTTTGGTGCCGGCCGCGGAGCAGGATCAAGCGAGGGGCGCTATGTTGGACCACGTCAGTGAAGCAGCTCATGTCAAATCACTGCTGATGCAAGTCACCCTGAATAACAAATGGCTTCCCTCATCCCTGTTTTCATGCCCCTCCTGGGCTTTGGAGTGGCTTTGCCCCTTTTATCTGGACTCCTCCTTGTATTTGAGTTTGAACTTGAATTTGTTGTAGACAAGCAAAAACTACTTGAATTGTGGAAAAGGTAAAACCCGACGTTTTTTGGTTTTAGCGTTCTCTCCCTGTTTCTTAAAGGAACGTGTTTTTACTGCTCGGGCAATCCTGTGTATTGCTAGTGCCCGCTGTCAGATCAAAGTGCAAGTATGGTTTTATTTGGAATTGTTGCCAAGTCAAATCATGGTTGTGTATGAGTGACTATCTAGCATGTAAAGAATCCTGTTTGCCTTCTACTGTTGCACTTCATCAAGAATGACGACATATTTTAACAACTCTGCTGATGAGAGAACAAAAATAAACTTGACGTACTGTTTTGAATCGTGTCTGTGCTGTGTTCAAAGAGGCGCCGCTGAGAATGTTTGTTCCAAACAATGTCATCCAAGCCCAAAGTGCAGATCGTACAGAAAAATGTATTCTGGCTGAAGAAAATGCTATCCAAGTACCTGTGGATCTTCAAGGCATCTGTTAAATATAATTTCTTCCAGCATTTCTGCCAGAACTGCTGTGCTCACAGCACAACAGGCATCTCTGCTCACATGTGAAATCAGATTGTCCCCACCACTGAAAATACCCTGCAGCCGCTGCCAACAGAATGTTAAACGCAGCCGGGAGATTTCTTTTATTAAAGAGTATGGAATGCATTTCGCTCATCATTTTTGAATTTCAACAGGTAATGTGATTTGTTCGGAAGCGTGATGGGGCTTTGTAGCCCTGCGTCCTTCCCTGCAGGCTTTCTTTGTATTTTTAACTCTGACTTTAGATCATATCACGGGTCCTAGTGAGGACAGGAAATAAGACTGACAATTAAATTGACAGTGCGTCATAAAAATTGCAGCCTCGTACTTCTGTGAAGTTCTAACTAGATTTATACTTTTTATGGTGAATTGTGTCCAAGTAAAAAAAAAAACTTCATTGCTGTTTCTCTGATTCTAGGCTTTTACTTTAGTGAAGTTTGTTTATTTTTTTTTTTAGCCAAATTTGAACTTTTGTCTCTGCTGTCCCGTTGCAGCCTCAAGATCTAACGTTATGTTAATTGATTTAGACGGCGTTCTTGTTTTCAACGTGGATGGCAGGCTGGCTTTTAAATACCACAAAATGTTCGTATTTCCATCCTTGAGCAAAAGGATAAGCCTTGAATTGCTCAGTTTTTTTTTTTTCTTTTCTTTTTATCAAAAAAATTAATTTTTTTTCATCATGAGACATCCCAGAGCACACACGACCTCCCTCATCCAGGTGTTTCTGTAGCATTCTTGGGATAAGCTTTCATGCTGTTTCTTTTTAACAAGATGAAGACACCGTGTTTGCTGAGAAGATTCTCCATGAGGTTCTACTGCATGGAAGCAGGTAGGTCTTGTAGGATTATTTACTGTTGAGATCCCTGAGAAAAAGTAAATAGTTACCACCCACTGATAGATCTGGTCATCAAGTCTACAATTTGAAAGATCCCAAAGTATTTCTTTAAAAAGAAAAAACACTGAGTTCTCTAATGGTTTCCATTCAATCCATTGTACAAATATATATTTTTTAATGTAATGAAATTCTGGTTATGTTCTTGTTAAACTGGGGGCGGCAGGGTGGTGCGGTCGGTAGGACTCACCTCACAGCAAGAAGGTTCTGGATTTGATTCCCAGAGGAAGCAGCCTGGGTCCTTTCTGTGTGGAGTTTGCATGTTCTCCATGTGTCTGTGGGTAACCTCTGGGTGGAGGCCACAGTCCAAAAACAGGTGAGTGAGTATTTACAAGCCAAGAGCCATTTAGAAAGGAATGTATTATTGAGTCATAGCGCGGCTCGGTGAAACGGGGGTAGTGCACTTCACAATGAGAAGGTCCTGGGTTCGATTCCCAGACTGGGCAGTCCAGATCCTTTCAGATTTTGCATGCTCTCCCCAAGTCTGCATGTTTTTTTCGGGTGCTCCGCTTTCCTCCCACTTTTTAAAGATGTAGTTCAGGTGGTTTGGAGATGCTAAATTGTCTGTAAGTGTGAGTGTTTGTGTCTGTCCTGTGATGGGCTGGGGACCTGTCCAGGGTGTTTCCTTGCCTTTCGCCCTGTGAGAGCTGGAGTAGTCTCCAGCACCCACTGCGACCCTAATTAGGACAATTTGGACACTGGACCACAGGATGAATGTGTATTAGTGGCTCCATTTGACAACCAGCCTTAATGAGAAATCCTGGCTCCCATTTTCCCACCATGAAAACAAAAGTGTCTCACCAAACGTTTCATCTGAGGAATGGGGGTTTGTTTTAAGGACTCTGTGCTGCTGGACTGCTATACGGTGGTGTGCCTGCAGGTGGTCCTGTTTTCCAGTATGATGTGGCCTCCCACCAAGCATGGGCTTGACCCCACTGACCCATGTGAGCTTACAATGTCCTCCTACAGCTGCCATCATCCCATCAAACAAAGGGTCACCCAGCTGGAAGACCCTTAACACCAAAACCCTGGACCTGCAGTGACTGGCCCAGTAAACGCCCCAGCTGTTGTTTACCTTGTTCATTTTAGCGCTTCTGTCCTGATGAAATAAAATTACATCAATGGTATTTAGCTGATGCTCATATTCAGAGCGACTTATGTTTCTTAACAAGAGGGACAGTCCCCCTGGAGCAACTGGGGGTTAAGGGTCTTGCTCAGGAGCCCAATGATGGTAGTGCTGGAGGGGGGATTTGAATCAGCAACCTCTTGGTTTATAGGCGAGCATCCTACCACTAGACCACCAGCACCATCAGCCTCTTGCTGAAGGAGCACTCCAGTGTTTCCAGCCTGATCTCTCCCTGCTGCAGCACTATCATGAGGTTGATTACCACATGTTTGTATGAATTTAAGTGTTTAATTAAAAATAAAACCACTTAATCAGAAATTAAAGAAAGAATTCCTCACTTGAAACACACCTATAGCCAATAGGTAGCTGCTTCATTTCGCAAGTGGCTGTATAATGCACATTTATGGTGTAAAATGCGTCTTTAGATCACAAGGACATTTGACTTTGGATTCCAGTGACTTCTTTAGTACGTGCGTTTTTTGTTCCTTTAAAATGATTGTTCAGGACATCGATGGTGTGGTAAAGAAAAGAGATTAGATGGAAAAACTGGAAACATGGAAGTTCACAAATAAGCCAAGCAACCAAGGACACCAATTAAGGAGCTGTATCTGGGAGAGTGCCCCATTTTTCTAAACCAAAGTGACAGTTCGACTAATTGCCAGATAGTAAAATCCTTCACTTTCAGCTCTGGACTGATAATTATGTGTCGTACAAAGAAAAGTGCTGCTGTGCCTGAACGAGGATGACTAATATTCCTATTTCATACACAGAGAAACAAATTTCTGTCCCAGCCTTCATGTTTCAGTGGCTCTGGGCCTGGGGGTGATTTTGGATGTCAGCTGTAATTCTAGTGGCAGTGTAGTGGAGTGCAGGGCGGTCATAGGGGCCGGGTGGTCTGGAGGAAAGGGGAGGGGTGTTTTGGGGGGGGTGGTTGCCACGCTCCTCAAACAAGGAAAGTGAAATCGATTGAGCGAGTCCTTTGTGGGCTTTAATCCACTTGCATAATTTGAAAGCCATGATGAGGAGAGCCACGAGACAAAGCGGAACCATTTTGCATTTGGTCTCAACGTCTCAGATTTGGTTCGAGTTGGGACGTCCCATTAGAGGCAGCTCCGTGATTGATTTTTTGATTCGATTGCTTGATAATTGATTGATCATTGTTGTATGTGATTTTGATTTAAACTCTGCATTAGAAGGAAAGAATGCATTAGATAGAAAAGTTCTAAAACAACAAACTGCATTCAATTTTTTGTAAACAGATTTACCATTTCTAATTCAATTAAGCACATTGTATTAATAAGCACTGGTATTAGGCACATTAACAAGCAAAATTAAAAATGCATTCTATCATATTGAACAGTAAAGTGCTGACAATAATAACAAGCCTTTAAAAAAAAAAACAATATGGCCGTGCAGGTTCTGTTAAATGTTGAAAACGGAGGGGGGCACAGAAGCATAATGAACCAAGAGAAAGGCATATTTACTGCCTGTGTGGAGCCCGGGGCGCTCTGTGCAAAAATTATGACTGTGTGACCAAAATATGTACGTCCTGTGTCCTCCGTGCCCCGTAGCAAAAACAAGTTTTAATGGAACGGAGAAAAATGCAAAGAGCCTGGTTCCACAGCCCACTCCAACTGCTGGAATGAACGCAGCCCAGCATTTCTATATTTGTGATTACAAAGACAACCGTCCACCTCCCGCTACCGTCACAATTCTCAAAAACAATTTAGAGATCTTTTTGTTCAGAAAACCTTTAATAGTAGAATTAGCTTTAGCATAATGACATATTTCAATAAATATTTAATTATATACAGATACAGCAGAAATGGTACATTCCTTTTTTTCTTCAAATTGCTCACATTTCTGTACAAGCCAAAAATATCTGCCATTGTAATAATTAATATTCATGCAAAATATTCCATGTTTTAGATTTAGAAATAAAAAAAAACAAACATCAACAAAAAAAAAAAAAAACAGAAAAGGAGGCTTTTCAATTTCAATGCTCGAAAGTGCACTCTTGGGTTATGAGAATTAGCAAATGAAGAGGTGCACTTTGTGCCAACTACACAATATAAGCGAGTAAACTGAAGAAATTAAGGCCATACCAGCTTGTGCAAAAACAAAACCTTCTCCACAGTTTTGTGTACAGAGGTCATGTGAAAGGGCCAGGCCCGTAGTCAGTCTCAGTGAAATCTTTTTTTTTTTTTTGGATAGTAACAATTAAATGACAAAAAATGATGGCACTATAAAATATAATCCCAAACAGAAGAAAATCAAACCAATACATCATGCCTCTTAAGTTAAACACATGAGGAACTGGTGCGAACTTTTGACATTGGCGTGATCGTTTTGCTTCATAAAGGTTCACTGTTGCACATTATTGGGTGTGTGGACTGTCCTCTTCCCTGTCCAGTGTTAGTTTCCATGAACTTGGACTTGAACCAAAGTTCCTCCAGTCTCTAATACCGTAGCTAGCGGCCAAGGATGGTAGGGGTTGCCAGCTGTGGCCACACACACAGAGGACAATACAGCAGCGGGGTTACGTTAGGCGACTCTAAGCGTCATCGAGGGGATTTGTTGAACGATCACACTGAGCTAAGCATCAGTTTTATAGATCCAGCTGGACGTTAAAATTGGTTCACAGTTGCTTCACAGCAGACATAAATGATCACTAAATGTGTAAAGCAATACTGCAAACATCAGTGGTACAATATACATCAGGTGCCTCCATCCGATTGAATGGAACCTGTCCCTTCACTGGAATAGATGAATGCATGAAGACTCGACTGAACAAACGTAAAGACCATGAGCTGTTATATAATTCACTCTCCATCACTCGACTAATATTCCAGCTGCCAGTGTCGGGGTCAAGCATGAATCACTGATCGTTTCAACAAATGGGCTGCTGCAGCAATTAAAAGGTATATTAAGTACAAATAGGTAGTTACAAAGTGTCTTCCATCTCATATTACAAATAGCACAGTAATGTTCTTTTTTCTTGAATGCTCTGCATGTCTTGCAGCACAGAAGTGCAGTTTTTCTTTTCCAGTTCAAAGTAACCAAATTCAACACTAATGACCAAGCCTTTCATAAAGCTGAACTACTTAAAGTACTAAACTGCAATTATGTGGCCCATCAGGACTGCTGTTTGTTAACCCCACGTTAAAGCAGCCCACGTCTAACAAAGAAAGACAACCTTAAAAAAAGCAAATAAAACGGGGTTGTACCTGTCCAAATAATTTTAAATAGCCCTTCACATTTAGCAAAAACCTATTTCAGGGATACGCAAAATGGGTTTTATTGTTCGTTGCTCCTCTAAGGACAGACCTAGAGCCTAAAATAAGAGTGGATGTGTGCCATCCCACACCCAACATTCCCATATAGGGACTCAGCCAAAACGCCACACTTCATCAGTGTTTGGTAGCCATTAGTACGATTTCTTCCCTTCATATCAATATTTCCATTCCATGTTAACCTGGGCAATGGTGATGAAGTACAAAAGCATAAACTGATGCAAAATGTTACAGATTGGGTGTTGCTTTCTACCGGTTTACAGGGAGCACATGAACTTTACACACAAATGACAAACTTTAAGATAAAAAATTCTGCATATTTCTCATAAACAAGCTCTTACATCAGGCCATTTCTACCTGAAAGGCAATGGCAGGACTACGACACGATTACTCTTTGGCTCTGGAAAACAAATCAGAATTTGGCAACAAATGAAACACGTGCTCAAGTCATATCCGCGTCCTCGCTGCCTCCTTGCATGGAAAACACACCCTTATGCTTGTGCACTGTAGGAATTCAAAGCAAAGCCTTACGAAAGTGAAAGGTGGCAGAGGAATGATGTGAGCTGCATGTGAACGCGAGCCTTGCCATGCATAGTTGGGGAGTATAAAGACTGGAGTGCTTTGTTGAAACGAGGAAATAAATAATTGAATAAATAAATGAATAAATAATACAGACGTTTGTAAAATGGCAAGTTGGGTGCTATTGGCCACCTGTAACAAGTGTTAAATAATCCCATTAACTTCTTTAACAGCAACTAATGAAAAGAATTGCATATATTGTTCTTGCATAGAGAAGCCAGATGAGGGTGTATCCCATTGAAGCATGTTGCAAACTAAATCAGTGTTTAAATGCATCACAAAAGATCTGCTCTGCTGCACAATACATAGCTTGTTTTATAGTTAAAAGACAGTAATACACATTTGGTAAATATAGTTTGTCGTTAAGTATATTTTAGGTGTACGATGGCACTGGCTGCTTATAAAAATAACACTTTCTGAGGTTGATTCATAAAACATGAAGGTGTAGGGAATGATCACTTTTTTCTTTCTCATTTTGAGTCTTCATTCTGGTTTTTGTCAGAAAATGTGAAAAGTAAATGCAATCCAATGGAGCTGAGAGCAAAACCATTCATTTCCCGTCATTATTTCCCCTCAGCTCAGAGAACCTATTGTTGATGTGTCTCTTCTGGTTGGTACAGAGCAATTCCAGAATAAGCCCATGAAAATAAAGCAATGAAGGGGTGCAAACACAAACTGCATTTTTTTTTCCTGTTGACCCCAAAAGCTGAAGAAAATGTAACAGCAATATGCTGCTCGCTTGGCACACAAGCAAATGGCATGAAAGGAAAGAAAACAAGGAAACGAAAAAAAAAACCCAAAAAAAAAAACCATTTGAGGGACAGACAGGGAACACACTGACCACAGCTTTTTATAAAGAAAAAATATTTTGGACTGGCACTCATCAAGCTTCCGTCAGTAATTTGACATCATGACAGGATTTCATCATGTCACCGCCATTCATATATATGTGTTTTTCCTCAATGGCCCTTGCATTATTTATGGAAGCACCAAACTGTAATCTTTCCATTTCCAGTAACCTCATCTGAAGAAATTTCAGTTTCATTTGAAATATGTAGGATAATTTACAGTGCTGCATGTCTCTCCTTCATATTCTAGTGATGCAGTATGTCTTCAAGTTGCAAAAAAAAAGTCTCACAAGAGCAACCTCCCTTGAATTTCATCCATTTGTTTAGAAGTTCAAATGTTTCTGTAAAAGTCTAATATTTATTTAATAGTCATTTTATTATTTTTTTTTCTTTTTTATTAAATATATTGCGACATTCATATATCATGCATTTTACTGCATTGCTATTGCACAGGTCCGGATAATTCAGGAGAACAAGGGCAGAAAAAGAAAGAAAATGACTCAGTAAATACGTCTGCCATACATTTTCCACCAAAACCAATTGAGTGATGAGGTGAGAAGGTGAGCGCTGGGGGGGAGGGGGGTGGTTTGTCAGTGGGTGAAGACAGCGGCCTTTAAGGTCAGGGCTCACCCTTCTTTCAGGACGTTTTTACTGCTTGTGAACATCCTCGCTGCGAATAATCTTGTAAATGATCCAGTAGAAAATGTTAAAAATGAGGAAGACGAGGGGGAAGGCCACACGAGACACGGTGTCGATGCGCTTGGCGCGGCTGATGAAGAGCTTACGCATCTCCTCCACGGTCTTCTCGGGTGGGATGCTGGAGGTGGGGGCGTTGTTGTTGTTGCCCTTGATGGCCATGCCGTCCTTGGCCTGCAGACAGGCCGGGCCCATGCCGTACGCAGCAAAGCTGAAACGCCCTTCTCCTGCCTCATCCTCCTGCAACACACACAGCCATGGCTACGGATGTATATGGACAAATTTACTACCCTGTAATTATATTTTTATTCATGATTATAATCCATTGCAATTCACCAGACACAGGAAACCGGGAGCTGTAAATATTGTCTGCATGTAAACCATGCTAAACATGGAGCAAAGTCTGTTGGAGTGGGCAAGCATTGCCCACCCACTTTGTGCCCTTAATGTGGCAGCAGTACCCTGCAACTTTGTGACGAAAACGGGCGTCTAAATCATGCCATAACCAAATGACCACAAACATTTCTGTGCCACTACAAAGAGACTTTACCCAAGTTGTACTTTTAACTATGAACATATACTGCACAATACACAATAATGTAGAATATTGGAAGCTACCTGACATTGCAGATGTAACTATCTGCATACTGAGATCATGAAAGATCTGCTACTTTGGAGCTATTTTCACCCATTTTGGCATCACAGCTTGGCCCTTGTGAAGAATTTTTTCTCCTCTTTAATATATCACGCCTAATATATCATTCCCCAAAACTAAAAGGGCCAAAATGTTTCAGTGGCTGAAATGTTGTTGCATTTAAAATGTTAAAATATGTAAAAATGTCACTGGTAACTTAATGTGATTAATTATGTTATGGCCGTTTTTTTATTTAAAGAAGAGTTCAAACAAATTTTATTAAGAAAGATTTCTTTATGATTTGCTGATAGCAGGAAGGGATCAGCACTGTCCAGCCTGAGCTGTCCCTCTGATATACTCATTCCTAATCCTGTCCATCCTTGTCACCCTTTGAGAGGCTCAGTTTTTAAACAGTGTCACATTCGCCATTTCTGAAAGATACTTGGCGATTGAATTCCATTATAAACAGCTAATGATTATTTTTATATGAATAGGTGTGAACCAGCAATGTTCTAACGGAGTTAACTGTCCTGTGATTCGTCAGCTGTTGATTTTATGTAGTGATTTAAGGCTTTTGTGTTTGAGTTTCATTGCTGACATTGTCTTCAACACTGAAAGTTTTGAAACTGTTTGGCCTTTTTTAACTTTGAAAGTTTGCCTAGAAAATAATTACTTTATAAAAGATACAAATTTTTTGTATTTGAGATTTTTTTATTGGGATTAATAATTGTTAATATCTGTTTGAAGTGTGACTCTTGATGAAGGCCTACAATTCAATCAATACTTTATGAGAGTGCCGTCGAACTGCTCTGCATACAAAAACGGTCTCTTTGCCCTAAACACAATGTGAAAAGCAGCCTTTGTGCCCTTTTTTTTGAATCATCCAATCCTGTTGAGCTGATCTGTGGGTCAGCATCTGCAATGCTACTATGTGGCTTTATTCAGATTAATAGGCTTTATGAAAATAAATTATTGACAGCAGCTCAGAGAGTGAAGGGAAAGGTGGAGATTACAGTTTTCAGGTGACTTAATGGAATTAATGATCACCTACATAAATGAATGCAGAGTCAAAACAAGCACAAAGATTAATTACACTGCAGTGTGCATTGATATTTCAGCATAATCTTACTAACAAAAGCAAAAACCCAGAGTAGGATACTCAGGTCTCATGTTAAGTGTGCCAACCCCCTTAAGACCAGGTGTTTACTAGTGTCTCAAAGGCCCTTATCCATCACTGTGATCCAATCGTGGTGATTAGTTGATTGTATTTGTAGCTGCTTTTGATTAAGTGGAGTCCTCTTTGCAGTTTTGCATGTAAACAGCTGTCCATGAATCATGTTATTTTAGAAAGCCAGCTGGAAGGTGCGCCTTTATAGTCAAATTATGGTTTCTTTAAGTAATAATTCCTCATCAGTCGCTTTCAATTTGCAGTTAATTTTGGATTATCCTATGTTCATGTTAAAGACTAGGTTTGTATACACGTAATGGACTTTATTGTACTAGCCGTGATGTTGCGTTGTAGTTTTCTGGTTACTAATAAGGTAAAGGTACATTAGGTAACATCGCACCATCAAGATGCAAAAGAATTTGAAAAGAAAAATCTTGCTCCATGGTACACTGATCAAACATGTGCTCGAAAGCTAAAGGCACAGAAATTAGAATGTATATGGCGTCTGACAAAATTGCATTCTGCCTGAAAAGAGGGCTTAGCAGATTATAAGAGTGCACTTACACTGGTGCACTCAGCCTACCTATCCATGCTGATGGAATAATCCTAAAAAAAAATCATCTTGGATTTCTATTTAACACAATATCTAAACTCACAAAGAATCAGGGAGTAGCTGAACCTTAGATACCTAATATGCATTCGCTAAAAACATTAGCTAATACATTATGGATTTCTTTTGCAATAAGATTGAAACCATAGCACAAGAAATCCAAAACAATGTACCTGTAATCTCACCCGGTCTGCTGCCAGATATAGACCAAAATGTAATTCCAACAGGGAGGCTAGCCTACAAAACTACACTCACTCAAACAGAACTGCTATTAATGGCTCAAAACCATTTAATAAAATCCTAACTGCAGAATCTAAAGCACCTCTTTTCTACTAACCCAGACTGTACCAGCAATCAGTGCTTAAATCTGTTTTAAATGAAGGATGAAAAATGTGAAAGTAAGTATTTTTTCACTGTGAGCACAGCGCTCAGTGAACCGCAACAAAACGCAACCTTTGCATTTAACCTGTACATGCCATGCAGCATCGGTCAGCCATATACAGCTACCGAGGGAGACATGCCCTACGGTAGGTTGCAATTAGGTACCTTTGAGCAAGGTACTGTTTTCATGACTGCTCCCTGGGCACTGGACTTAGCTGCCCCCTGCTCCCTAGTTTTAGGGAGTTTTGCCACTGTTGCCCTTACTTACTCACTTATAACAAGTGTTACATAAAAAAAACTGACTTGACTAAATGGGTTGCATCGCCAATTCATATTAAGTTCTGCCAACTTATACAAGTATATAGTGAATGGGTTAAAATGGCAGGCAGATGTGATGGGAAAACGTGTCCTTCCTAGGCAACAAATGGCTTTTCGACATTCTTGTTAATTAGCCTGTGTTCAAAGGCATGCGAAAGCATAAAATAGCATTTAATCCCTCCACTTTATTAAAACAGTGTTTAGTAGGCAATCCTATGTGCAATCTGCATGATTAGCCGCAGCGATAATAGCTTCATTGCTTCATCAAGGCCTATTTTGCTCTAAATAATCTCACACTTCAAACATCTGGCTCTGAAAATGCAGATGTGATACAGGAAGAGGCAGCATGTGATTAATGAGAGCAACCATTTTCTTTGCATGGCTCCATTTTTAGACACTTTGTCCTCCTTCTGTCCTTGTCTTTTTGCCATCCCATTTATAACGGCTAATGTGTGTGGGGGTAAATGGAGGAGCACACTCGGGCATGATAGTGTGTGTGCATGCGTTGGCGTATGTGTAACAGTGTGAATGAAGGCTCCCCTCTGTTTAGTACACATCATCCTTTGCAACATTGGGGTGCTATGACCTTCGTGCGTCCTTCAGTGTTGTACCCGCATGCCATTTGTAAGTAATACGGACGCTTCACTTTATTCTTGCTGCCATATGATTAATGTGGTGGCGTGGGGACGTGACGTGGAGCTGCAAAGAGGAGTAAGCGCTGCAAGGCTGCGACTCTGCGTCATTGCGCCCCTCCCGCCCTTCCCCCTTTGCCCGCCCCAGCCTGGCCTGATTCATTACCTCCTTCTCTAATTAAAATGCTGCCATTACGGTGCACCACAGTGTGCCAGGCGCTCTCCCCTGCCTCTCCAGTTGACGAAAGGAAAGAAACAACAGAATGAAATGGTGGTCCGTGTCCTTAAGAGTTTCCTAGTAAAAAAACACAGCCTCCCAGCTGCCCATCAGAATGCAGCTCACTCCAGTGTTTCATCGGCATAGCAACATACCTCTCAGCTCTTTCATCCATCAAGGCTTTTTAGCCTGCGATTGATGCATCCACGGCCTCCTCCTAGCTTGTGTGATTGATGTCACATATTAAACGACTCACTGTGTGACAGTCAGTCTCGACTATATCTTTCATACCCCAAATATTTTTGCATACAATACTGGGTGCAGATGCTCCTCTTAGATTGTCTTGATTCCTGAATGTCACCTTTTAACATTATCGGCATCAATGTGGCGATGATGCATTACGTGCTTCCATTTATCTCCGTACCCTCGGCCTGTATTCCATTACAATGCATTACATTTACATAACATCGCTTGCCTTGGAGATTTCTATCAGCTATTAGGAGAGTGTATGATTGGAATACATTTACTAGCACAGAAAATACCTGCATTATGCAAATATCTCCAAAATTATGTTGACAAAAATTAGTTTGCAATTTGCTTTAAGTGGTCTCAATTCAGTGAGAAGCCAATGATTCAAATGTATTATTTCAGTCTAAATAAAAAACCTACACAGGAATGCGTTTATGCGCATCATGCTGTGAAAAATCAAACTCAAACCTTACACTTCTGGAGAGAGCGATATTCTGACTCCACTATTTTAGCCCTTCAGCACACAGCATACCTAATCCCACTCCACTCATTATTACCACTCTCGTCAAGGATGAGTTAGGCTCCTTCTGTGATGCATCTGCGCTTTCCTGCACTCCTACTACCGACATAAACAAGTGCTCCACCTGAACATAGCCCTGCTGCTGGAAGCACAGTCCCTAACAGTGGCTTATTATCATCTCTCTCTCTGTTTTTTTACATAGATAGTCCTCACCCTTATCAGCCACGTTTGCGCTTGGAAGGGTGCGGCTGGGCTGAGAAGGGAAACTGTCTCTGGGTGAGTGATCCACCCACTCAGCAATCAGCTTTAACGAGCTGATTAATCTCTATCAATAAGCTACTCCCTAATCTGCTCCTGTTGTTTTTTAGACAGTGCAGTCAAGTGGTAGCAGAACCTGCGTTGGTTATTTACAAAGCTCTGGACAGGCAAAAATGGCTAATCCCTGTTCTCATACACCGGCAAAAAGAAAATAAAAAGAATATGGATTGAGAGCTGTAACATTCTGTACACATTGCCTATGACAACAATCACTACTGCTTTCAGCATAATATATGTATAATTAAATGAAATGGTATCTAAAGGAGGAGCTTGGCGAAATAATCAGTGCAATCAGTTAAAATAGACAAAACTGATGGCAGCCTAGTGCTTTTAGCTGTGGAGTGGTTTATACTTTATATTTGAATACCAGAGTTAGAAAGTAACAACCTCAAATTCTTTAGAGAAGCTAACACCTCCAATGGCCAGTGGTCTCTATGCTGTCCAGCAGGGGGAATCCTACTTCTGCTCTCCGCCTGCCTGTTACACTGAGGCAGTGAGAGGAGGGGGGGGGGGGGGGGGGTTGTGGTCAATAAGTTCCTGTGTCATTGCTGGGGAATTGTTTTATTGTGGAGTGTGGGGCAGTGACAGCGCTGGGCTTCAGTGGTGGCTGAGTGATGGTCCCTGCGAGGCAGGACGGAGGATCAGAGTCCAGCTGTGGATCACCACGGCTAGGGAGTTTCATTAGCCGGGGTGGTGATACTGCAGCAGCCCTGCTGCTACTGCTCAGCCTTCTAAACATTGATCAGCTCTCTACATCCCACTGGAGGGGCGCAATACGATGCTCAGAAGAGACACCATTTTCTAGCTCATTGCTAACTGAGCAGTGGAGGGCTATTCTAGGGCTGCACAATTCCTTTGAATTTTAACTGTAATATTCAATGGTGCAGGCAATTAATGGCTTAGATTCAAAAAACACTGATGTTGAAAACATATATGTCATTACAACCTGAGTGATCATAATGTTTGTATTTTCCGGACAAGCAAAACATTCAATATAGCTGCCTATTCATGCAGGCATAAACCCTTTGTATATGGTTGCATATGTATTTTGTGCAGCATTAGTTTGCTTATTACATTGCTTGTTTATTATTATTATATATTATATTATATATATATTACTATTATTGTTGTATATTATTATTATTATTATTACTGTATTGTATATTATATTATTATTATTATTATTATTACTACATTATTACATTTATTATTTATTATTACATTTATATTCATATTTTTGCTATATTTATATTTTGCTACTTGTTATTTATATGTATAATTCATTCAAAACTTATTAACGTGTATATTACTCTGTAGATATGTATATGTATATATATATATATATAGATATATATAGATAGATAATTTATTATTTATTTATAGCTCCTCTACTTTTCTCCTGTACTTGTTCCTGTTCTCTCTCCCATATCTTTACATTTTTTCCTTCTTGCACACCTGTCTTTTTATAAGAGCCCTGTAACGCCCAAATTTCCTGTATTCGTGGGATAATAAAAAGATCACTTCACTTACTCTACTTACTCTACTTCATTTATCATCAGTATTAATAGATACATTGAATAATTGTGGATTGTGATTATTTTCATTCAATATACATTTCCATGGAATATTGCCTTAAAATGACTCCAATTTAAGAAGCACACTGTAAAATAGATTTTATTAACTGCTTTTAGCCACATACATGTTTTCTCTAACATTGCGCATCATCACTAGGTGGATTTGGCTGTATTTCAAACCTAAAGATAATTCTGCAGTTCAGCTAGAATATAGGCACTCAAACTTATTCATGACTTTGCAGCCCATGGTGGACAGGGGAATTTGGGGCACTCATGCCAAACGGTTGGATTTGCAGGTTGTGCTGTTTGCTGTGGGCTGCTGAATGGCAGAGGGTGCTATCAGCGTGGGCTGTGTGGTTTTGTGTAATGGATTGACCTGGAGAGAAGTACGGGGGATGGTGGGGAAATGTGGGGGGCAATCTCCCTGCACCTATTGGGCTCAAAATTACAACAATGGGATTCAGGATTTATTTTGAGGTCTATTATGAATGTGGGAATAACTGTACATGGGTGCAAAGCACTGCAACGAGTATATGTTTCTAACATGCCAACACTTTTCTTTTCAGATTAATTCAATAATAGCAATAGCATAATAGCATTTGCTCTGTTTTATGTTACAGTGGACACTCTGGTACTATACTGTTAGACGCCTCCAATACTGTTACAGACTAGAAATGCACAAGGCATTTCTGTTGTGGCAGATATCACCTGTTAACATGATTGTCAAAGATGTTTTCATTTCATATTGTGCAACTCCTTATCCTGGCACTCTATGTCTAAGCATGGCTTAAAGCTTATGTTATGAAATGGGGTTCTCCTCACTGAATTGCCACCGAGCAGCACTACTCCAGAGGCACTGCTGTTCCATCCTGAATCTAATTATCCTCAGCACTCTCCCTGATGAAATATTAGCTCTCTGTGTGTTTTGTACTTCTAAATGCAAACACTGGACCGCAGAGGTTTTGAATATTTTACAAAGTGAATATTTAACACAGCAGATTAAGCAACATGTGCACAGGGAGAACCAGGATTTAGGTGTACAGGCATGCATGTGTCTAAGCTGTACAGGTGTGCATATGTCTCTCCCCCATTCTTCAGATAATTCTGTAAGAATTAATAAGCAGGTTTGGCAGCCTGAGGTAGGCAGGAAAGGAGGATATCCAGGTCAAAAATTGGTGACCACTGCATTTGGTGACAATTTCAGGCATGCATTTGGAAAAAAGGATGCACAAAAAAAGTGAGAGAGAGAGAGAGAGAGAGAGAGAGAGAGAGAGAGAGAAAGAGAGAGAGATTGTTCACCTTGAGGTGCCGTCTCCTTCGCTGGAAACGCAGCATCTCCTTGTGCTGGCGGGCGATGAAGTTGACGGCGGCATACTCCAGCAGAGCGGAGAAGACGAACAGGAGGCACACAGCCATCCAGATGTCGATGGCTTTTACATAGGAGACCTGAAGTGGGGGGGGGTTGGGGACAGGGTTTGGCAGTGTGGAACACATGAAGAAGACAGCTGTTGAGTCATTTTCTGGCCCGCGGTTCAGTGGTGAGTCACACACTCCTCAGCCGAAGGGTTCATAAGTTGCCAGTCGGTAAAGTTGTACAATAGGTTAACTTTAATCTTAAGTCCCTCAGAGGCCTTTCCTCAGGCCAGGAAGATGGTAGAAGAACTGTGTTCCAGCCAACCTGATACAAGAAGAGCTTTAGTAGCAGTTTTAGTTTCTAGTTAGTTTCTTAAATTAGTTAAGAAATGTTCAGTTTCCCACATTATTAACAATATCAAAATACAGTTTGCATACAATTGTCATCAAGGATAATGACAAAATGTTAAATAATAAAAGGAAATAACTGGTTATCCAATGTGACCTAATCAACCTACAACTAACCACATACACTGCCTGATGTCATGTTTCGCTGCGCTCTGCCTTGACTGGGAACTCCTCATGTCTCGTCATGTAGCCTATATTATAATATTAGAGAGGCTGGGGAGAGGATACAATGTTGACCTGTAGGAGAGCTGGGAGATTCTCGACCATCTTGAGCCGGCACTCCAGCTGTCTAACGGCCAGAGGTTAGCCGAGTTGGCCAATTACTTTTTGGCTGTCCTGGAGGAAAACCAGCCATTCTTTTCCCAGCGGAGACTTAATAGGGAGAAGCTGCGGAGGTCAGAGCATTCGCGCAGTGATTCGCTGCACCGGCCCCTTGACTCCAGCTAGCCGCTCTGGGCCCTCAGCGGGAGCTGCCCGCCCTGAGCTACTGGCTCTGCAGGAGAGCTTGTTGGCAAAACGCAAGTGTAGAGGTAGGTTTTCGGCCCCAGAGTGCACCCCATGACTAATTCGCTTGTGGCCACTTCAGAGTGGGCTTCACTGCCATTCTCTGATGTAAACAGTGCCCCCTGTTGTTCGGGAGGACAGCTGCCTATTACTGGCTCCTGCTATGGCCCGTAACGGGTCAAATCTCCTTCAGCTGGTGATTCTGTGTCTTTTCCATGACTGGCCCTCTAATGTCTCCCTTTCATGCTGGCCCTGCAGCAACTCTCTTCCACAGCCGGCCCTCCAGTGTTCCCTTCCATGGCTGGCCCTGCAGTGTCCCCTTCCATGGCCAGCACTCTGGTGTCCCCTTTCATGGCCAGCACTCAGGTGTCCCCTTTCATGGCTGACCCTACAATGTCCCCTACACTGGCTGCAACTTCTTGTGGTCTGATGCTGATGCTCACCTCGCCTCAGGAGGGCAGCGCCTCCGCCGGGCTGGTCCCTTACAGCTTCCCAAGGCACGTCCCCATGGCCATCGGCCCTGTGTCTCCCCAGGAGGGTGCTCCCCTTTACCTGCCTGCTCCTGTGTCTCCCCAGGAGAGTGGCCCCTCATCATCTCTGGCTCCTGGTGCCTCAACACTGCTGACTGTGAGCTCCCTGTGGCTGTCGGTTGCAGGCCAAGGATTCTGTATTGGGCTCCCTTTGCCAGCTGCAGCCCTGGATGTGCCACGGACACCTTATATTTATATGTCGGGTCCAGTCACGTGTTTGGTAGCCCATTAACCCAGTTTTGTGAGTTTGAAGTTTGTTTTGGTTTCTTTGGCTTCCTTGGCCAGCTCCTGGCAAAAACATAGTTGTGCGCTCCAGGAGTTTTGCTTTGTTAGGGGCTTCTGCCACATTTCATGATGCTCTGCCCTGACTTGGCACTCCTGGCATCTCTTCATGTTGCCTGGTATGTCTCATTAGTCTACAGGTATATTTATCTCAGTGAGCTGCTAAGAGTTGCCGTCAGTGTTGGTCCTGTTTGTCATCGTGGAGTCTTTTTGTATGTCAGGTTTTGTGGAGACTCTGTCCATGGTGAATTCCTATGGGTTTCATTTTTATGTTTAATAAAACCATCCAGTCCAATCCACCACAGCGTGAAACCTGAGCACAGATATTAAACACTGATATCCCCTAAAATTTAGCAGCAGATCAGACATCCTGAGAGTCGACATTTAGCTGGACACTTCCACCAATCAGTTATACAACGATGATATCTCTTATGCTGTCAGAACAGCTCTGACACATCAAGACATGAACTCCACAAATCTTCTGAAGGTGTGCTATGGTATCTGGCACCAAGACATTAGCAGCCTCTAAGGTATTAAATGGGGACTCTGTGGACAGCACAGGATTGTCTAGCACATCTCTACTTAATTGAGATCTGGGGATTCTGGGGTTCAAGTTGATACATTGAAGTATTGGCTATAATCATCAAAACCATTTGCTACTTCAGCTTCTGTTTAGGGACCATTTTTACAAAGGATATGCTGCTAATGTCTTGGTGCCAGGTTCCAAAACACAATTTCAGATATCTTGTGGCGTCGAACGTCAGATTGAGAAGTGCCTATAATAATATTAGGTAGGTAGTTGTAATGTTGGCTGACTG
>CM029376.1:20091938-20144438 GCA_017165825.1 Hepsetus odoe
GGAGAGGAGAGGGAGAGAAAGAGAGAGAGAGGGAGAGAGGGAGAGGGAGAGGGAGAGAGAGAGAGAGACATTGAAATAAGTTATATACGGTGTCTGTTGACCATGCTGACCTTAGGCAGAGAAGCTCTGGACCCTGAGCTCTGGGTGGTCATGGTCAGCACGGTGGTAATGCCCAGGCCAACACGAGCAGGGGCGGCATCCATGTTGATCCAGAAGGACACCCATGACAAGATGACAATCAGCAGACTGGGGATGTACATCTGAATCAAGTAATAACCCATCTGCCTCTCCAGATGGAAGCGAGCCTCGATGCATGTGAACTTCCCTGAAACGCATCATATAAAAAGAGTTGACACTGGCGAAAGGGGAATTCCCATTTTGCAAAAAAAAAAAAAGAAAAAGAAAAAAAAGATTTGTTGTCACAAACCCGGACATGATGATTTTTTTAGATTTAATGAAATTCAATATTCATTATATAGATTATTTGTACACATTTTAATCGCTGTGCACAGGAAAAGGTCCCATATGGTTAAATGATTTAAACCTTCTGCAACAAACAATGTCATTTTAGTCTCAAAGGCACAAAATGGTCACAAATGTGTGCTTTAAATGCACTTTCAAGGTTTAATGGGTTTAAAATTGAGTTTAATACAAAACCTATTTTCATATCTCTAATATAGATGCTATTTAGCAAAATAAAGCGCTGATCATTTTTGTTTATGTAAAGTCCACTCCTGACAACATCTTATATGGTGAAAAAACTCTTGAAAGTGGCCTATAATGCCATCATATGTGTATTGTATCCAGTAACGTAAGTGCAGTAAGCACAGCATCCTGTGCAAGAAACACTGAGCACTGGATTTACCACTCAGTCAAGAGAACTGGAACTGTTGAGCAATGTAGTTCAGTACAGTTTGCACAGATTTGCAGTCCCGTGTAACGCACATTTGTGTTCATCAGCAAGATCATGCATTAAGCCTGCATAGTAATGCATTGCACATTCTTATAATGGAAGTCAAAGGAATATTTTGAGTGTTTAGCTACATAAGACTACAGTCAACACAGTTAACAGAAAAACAGAATGCTAAGGATGGGCTAAATATGCCTTCATCACTAATGACTAGAAGCACCACTAAGTGAGCAGAAAGTGAGATGTGAGAAGCACAATAATTTAAATCTATAGTCTGGATTCTTCACAGGGGCCAAAGGGGCTTTAACGTGCACAGACTCCACAAATTCCCGTGTAGTCGCCGTTGGAAACACTGGACACTGACATCCAATTTGTGTCTTTTAGCAGCTACAACACTAATGTAGTTAAAAAGCATTTGAGGTCATGCAAAACCATGTTGTAGCTAACCACTAAAAAAAGGTGTCTTGGTCATTGTGTAAATGTTTGTGTAAATGTTTCACTTTTGTGTAAATTTTACCCTTTATAACATCAGCATGTGTGCCTCACGGCAGCAGGGCTAGCTGGGAATGCTGCTTGACCTTGAGTAGTGCGTTTGTATCAGGGGAAAGACAGAGGAATGGGGTGGGAGGCATAGAGAGCCCTTCAGGGTTTTAGATGGTTTGTTTACCATCAAGCTTAAATGCAGATGTGACAAGGCCACAAGCAGAGACAGCATTCTGCAGTAATCTTCCTCACCTAGGGACAGACATTTTCAGCCTTCATCATGTAATTTGATTAACATTTAAAAGGACAACCGACGACCAACAAAAACAACTAAAGGCACAAACAACGATTAGCTACAACATTAAAAACACTAAAGGGCTCCCAAGGGGCACAACTTTCTAAACGTTGGTTCTGCCATCATGAGAAGTTCGGTCCCTGGTGGCGCTGCGGATTTCAGTAGCTGGAAGTGACAACAGCCACTGACAAGTGAATTACATCCACTGACAGGTGAATATCACTGATTATGCTGTGGGGATTTAAGCAGCAAGTAAACAGTTAGTTCTTGAAGTTGATACTTGTCAAGCTAGAAGATTGGACAAGTGTAGAAAGCTGAGCAGCAAAGGGCCACACTGTGATCGTGAGAAGACTGGATCAGAGTGCTTCCAAAAAGGCAGCTCTTGTGTGATGTTCCACAGATGGTTAGTATGCAGGGGATGGTATCTACCAAAAGTGGTCAGAAAAAGATCCACTGAACTTGCAACAGGGTCAGGGCATGCAAGCTGCACATGGCAAGTGAAGGCTAGCATTTCTGGTCCAGTCCCACAGCAGAGCTGCATTGCACAAAATGCTGGATAGGTTCATTCTAGCTGTGACAGAAAGGTTGCCAGGAAGCGGTGGCCTAGTGGATAGATATTTGATCCCATGATCAGCAGGTTACCCTAAGGTGCACTTGAGCAAGGTACTGTCCCCTTCACTTCTCCCTGGGGGCTGGATATGGATATGAGGAAAACGCACTCTCCCAAAATGAAAAAAATATTTAAGAAAGTTAAGACGAGTTAATTCCATGTAAATATCCTGTTAAGTATATCTGAAAAGGACCTTACATTGTCATTGACAATAATTTTAATTTCAGGACCAATTAAAATAACCTCAGGTAATGAAGGCTTATCCTAGAAAAACAGCCTAAACATCATGTTGACAAAAGAATGAAATGGAAACAAAAAAAGCTGCCCTTTGTCTTATGCTGGAGACGAAGTTTGTGGCGATTGAGAGAGTACAGCATACAGTATTTAGCTCTGCCACAGACAGGCGAACAGACACACAGGCATCTACGCGCTCCCCAACAGCCAGCTCTGTCACTTGAGTGGCATCAAGCTGAGCCGAATTGCTTGGCTATTATTTGGGGAATGGAAAAATGCTTCAGATATGCTGTTTGAATGGATACACTCAAATATGAATTTGAACATTCAATTTATTTGACGAGGTGATCTCGAGAGTGTTTGAGAAACAACCCCCATGCTTTTTTATCGGCCAAATATGACTTACACATCTGATACACTCATGTGTGACTGCTTTTTCCACATGAAAGAGCACAGAAATCACCCAGACGACCTTTCTCTTCACACCTCCACACCTCTTAATTCCTAAGGAAACAACAATAGAGCCACACTCTCTGTGTTCCTTCTGTTTTGGCCTGTTCTATTTTAAATCCCGACTAGATTGGCCTTCAGCCCTTTTCCCCCACTTTATCTGGAGGGTAACAAATCCTGACTGGCGAGGATGACTGGACAGATGGTTTCCAGCCCAAGTGAACGACCATGAAGGAGAAACAGAGCATAGCCACAACGCTTCCAGACTGCAGCCACACACTATTATCTGCTCAACACGCTCAATGTAACAAAGACTCATCCTGTGCATTTTCATCAGTGTATAGCTGCATTAGCTCTTGATTACACTCTTTATTATTCGTTAAGAAATATATTTTGCAATACTGATCCTGTAAATGGCTGGAACATCCAATTAACCCCTCTTTTGTGTGCTGTGAACTCCCAGTCACAGTTCCAGATGAGCCTTTGTTAAGTGTTTTGATAAATGTAAGAGCTAGTAATCCCCAAAAAATATGCAGTTTTTTACAAAATCAAATTGTTTGCTTGACCAATGCATTATGACACTTCACAAATCATAACACAATAGCAATATGTAGCATTATATTCACTATACTGGTAACAGCAGCGCTAAAATGTGTGCTGGGGCTGTGCTGTTTCTGCACTATAGAGATTGCAGCAGGGGAGCTTCACATACACAAGCCTCAGCATGTGTGTGCACGCAGCTGACCTGTGTTGTAGTGCTTGGTGCAGTAGCGCAGGTCCTTCTCCTCCTTCAGGATAAACTGGGGTAACGTCAGTCCGTCAGCAACCTGCACTGCCCCTTTCTCATCCCACTCGAATATCAAGTCATTCATCGTGTAGCCAACTGTTAGACAAAGAGGGGAACGTTGATGGAGGGCTTGGAGAAATTGTCATGATTCACATCACATGCGTCGGGATATTCCATTTCAAAGTTTGTAGACCCGTAAATAAAAATAAAAACAAAGGCAATTTCTTCAACATTTTAAAACAAAGAAGATAAAAATTAGATAATAATATTATCCTTTTTATCAGACAAGCAGTTCTATAATGTTTCAAACTGAATGTCAATAAAGTTAACACCGTTTTGGAATCTTTTTGGAAGAGACTTTCATGAACCATTTAGCCATGAGGGATAAATTCCATGTGATTGAGAAGAGACACTTTTAACAGTGTTGAAAATACACAAGATGGCATTTTGCTAGGCCATGTTAAATATTGTATCATCTTAGTAAATAGTTTAATAAAACTGATGTAGCATAAACGCAACAGGTTGAAACACATTCTTATATTCTAAATTTGTATGAAATATTAAATTCAACTGTTCATGTTGAAAAGGAGTAACGTAAACTCAATAGCTAGCCTGCTTTCTGTCTGTCCCTTAGTTCAGCAGGAGCAACATCAGTTACTGAGGCTCAAAACCAGTCATGGCAGGAAATGTAGCCTAGTTCACTCTTTAATATTACTTCCACATGACCTGATTTTTATAGCCTAATATCGTAACCTATTGTTAACTGAATGCCATTCTTTTCCTGATTTCATGATGAGTTGCTTTGAATTAAACTGTAATAGGCTTAGTGAAGACTGCTCTATTTCATGTTGTACTTAATAAGAAACAAATACCAACATACTCAAATATTATTTTAATATGCAGGCTAGCTGAGACCCGATAGCAATAATATACCACGAGGAAAATACACTGATTTACTCTCAGGACAGACAATATCATAATCTGAAGTAATCAGAAAGGAGAGAACAAGCATTGCATAACCAAACCACACAACAACTTCTGACATTGGCTTCTTGCACTAAGCACCAAATTGCTTGACCGTGCCAAACCCCTGAGAACAATAACTAAATAAAAATCCATAAGTGCAGGGGCAGGATCAGGCAGGAGCCTGAGCTTGCAGCATCTCCCCACTGACTGCTGGATCTACTTGAAGGCAGGACTTAAATCACTGTGCTCTTCATCTCTTGCTACGAGTCTGCAAAGCATCCATCTCTGAGCCAGTGAATAAATCCTGACTGGGGTACTTACAGCTCTCCAGTTGCATTATACAGGTCTGCACATCCATAGGGAAATTCTTCAGGTCCATAGGGCAGGCCAGCACCAGTGTTATTCTGTTCACATCAAGAAACACACGATTTCAGGTGTCCTGTTTTCACAACAGGTGAGTATAAAAATAACAGTTTTGTTTGGGTATGTCACATGGTTTCCAGGAGGAGCAGCAGTGGGTGATATTTCAATAATATATCACAATAGTAAAAAAAAAAACAACAATACACAAAAACTATGAATCACACTGCAGTACACTAAAATCAAAAAACTAGAACTGACCACGCTCGCTTTAATGAAACACAATGCAGTGATTCGTGTTATTTAAGCACTGGTGATATTACAGGCTTATACATGAATTCCGATTACATTTATTAAGAAATCAATAAATATTGTCACGTTCCCCAGTTATACTTGAGTTACTCATGTAATAGATACTTGTAGATACTTGATGTAATTACAACACAAGAATAGACAAGTAATAGATTGAGAGATGATTTGTTATTCTCTACTGAATATCGTTAATATATAATAATAACGGTCAGATTTTTGCTGTAAAAAGTGAAAGTATAAAAAGGTGGTGTACTGTCGTTCAACCCGATGTGTCTTAAGTGCACGTCTCGCTTCGGGATATCTTTAGACCCTTAAGAACCTGGAACCCAAACCCTGAGTTGACCCACTGGTTCTGAAGATCCTCTTAAGTACATGTGAAATGGTTCCATTTCAGAATAAGCATTGATTTGTACTGCATGATTAAATTTTTAAATACAAATTAAAGTTTAAAGTTATAAGAGTTTAAAATACAACAGAATTTCTCGTCTTATTTTAAAGAGCTCTGACAAATGATTAGTATCGTAGCGGTGATTCATCACTGGCACTGATTTATTCCAATACCAGACTCAATCCAATTAGGAATGTATTTCTTTACACTGCAGCATTTCATGCAGATTTGGTCAGTGTCAGTGTCCAGGCGGAGCACTAGACAAATATCCCACACCCTCCATCTTGTGACAGCATTGCTGGAGCAGAATAACTTGTACTTGTACTTTTTCGCACTATTTGTCACACCTGCTGCAGTTTAGAGAGAGTTCACAACTGACACCAATCTGAACTGAAGGGTTCTGATGGTGTCAGGTTAAGAGATGAGGAAGTTCTATGTTCTACACTAAGCTGTCCCCTCCTGTCGTCTGAGTCCTGTTTACTCTGTTTAGTTCTGTTGTGCTGCAGGACAGATGAGATCTAAAATCCATTTGGAAATTGGAAAGAGATGAACATTTTCATTGTGAAACACAACACACACACACAGCACAACACAACGAAACTCAGCCTCTACGTTTCACCCATACACACACGTGCAGCAGGGGGCAGCTATTGAAAGCACCAGGGGAGCAGTGACGGGGACGGTACCTTGCTCAAGTGGGCAACCTATTGGAACTGGACTGGTTTTAAAAATGTCTAGGATGCTATTCATTTCATCTGAGCCTCATCACAGAAGAAGTTACAAGAAGTCAGATTAAGAATACATGCAGTATAAATAACATTTGCAGCATATACTTCTACACACAGAGACGCATCCTCGTAAGGTTTGTTTACCTGATGCTGTATAACACGTTCCCGTTTTTGGAGATCCGCAGTAGCTTGTTGTCAGTGGTGACCTCATGAAAATTGGCTCCTTTTTCATTGGCAAAGAAAAGATCAGGCTTCCAAATGGAGTCCAACATAGAAGGGTCCAGGTCGAGCGAGTCGTCGGGGTATTCACTGTAGGCTAGCCGCGGGTCATTCCACTGCTGTCTCAGGAAAATGTTCACTCTGTAATCCTGTGACACACAATTGCAGTAATGTCAGTAGAGCAGAGGTGAGAGGAGTGCATGCAACTCAATCCCTGCTTGCCTCCTTTTCAGCAAACTTACACTCATGTGGAGCAGAGCATGTAAACACCATACACCATATTAAAAAGACAGGCAAATCCTTAATGTGGAAACACTCATTCTCAATACACAGAGAGGGTTACATTTTTTTTATTTATTCTTCTCCTTCTTCTTCTTTCGGCTGCCCCCGTTTAGGGGTCGCCACAGCGGATCAACCGTCTCCGTTTCTTCCTGTCCTCTGCATCTCCCTGCTTCAAACCAACCACCTGCATGTCCTCTCTCACTTCCTCTTTGGTCTTCCTCTTCTCCTTTTTCCTGGCAGCTCTATGTTCAACATTCTCCTCTCAATATAATCCTCATCTCTCCTCTGGACATGTCCAAACCAACGCACCCTTACTGAGGAGAGATGAGGATTATATTGGAAATTGAAGGATGTTGAAGATGGAGCTGCCAGGAAAGAGGAGAAGAGGAAAACCAATTTTTTAATTTATTATTACTGATATGACTGATATAGATTTTGTATTACCACTGCCATGTATTAATACAATGTATTACTAGGAGGAAATTATGAATAAAATGAAATGAAATAAAATGTGATATAAATGTATTTGTGCATGGTAGTTCATGGTTAATAATGTATCATGAGGTCCTTATAAAGAAGAAAAGAAAAAAAAAAATCAAATGTGGTTCTTCTAAAGCATCCCTTCAAAAAAAGTGTATATTGGTGGATTTGGTCAACATTCCTTTCAAACATTTTCAAGCACTCACAGATACTCATTCTGAACAGTGATTCAAAATGCTCACAGCACACAATAAACCAATTCTGTGTTTGGCTCATTAGCATATTGCAGCCTTTCTGTGATATATTTATCGCAAAAGCCAATTTCACAATAAGGATTGACTCTCGTTTCTTCCACAGATTGCAACTCGATCTTCTGGCTTAACATGCAGTTTGGGAGAATTACTGTATCTCTTCCCGAATTTAATTATCAAAGAGAATAGTTTGAGAAAAGGTGAGGAACCTGAATACATAAATGGAGCAGCAGTGTACCCCCGAACTTTCAGTCGTGACTGCGTGTTTCACTCAAAACCTTGTATTTCAATCATTTCTGGGAGATCATTAAACTGTCTGGGCAGTAATGCACCTTGGTATGACTTATCAGCACAAGAGGAAATATACCAAGTGACCTTTGCGATGGCAATGCGCCACAACATTTCAGGGCAATTATATTAATGTGAGGTGACCCGTCAGCCCAACGAATTTCGAAATATTTTGACGGAGGAGAATCATCTGTTTCAGGTTATTAGATTTATGTCTTGGCGGGAACAACTGCTACAGCCCAGTCGGAGTTGCAGTCTTTATTGATTTCACCATGTCAATATTTTCTTTATAATAAACAACCCGTGCCCACTGTAAAATAACAATCAACTTCATGATAAATAATCCATGTCCACTAGGAAAATAACACTGCAGCATAGCTACATAGTGTTACACATTTCCTTTACCATTATGGCCCCATGTTAGCTAGTTGTGCACATTTCCTATAACATTATGGCCTCAGGTGTTCCACTTGCCTCTGTAACACTCTGAATAGTATATAGATGCATAGCATATAACATAGTTGTAAATCGTCCTCAATGGTCAACTACGGATCTGATATCCAGTACTGCAGCAAGTTTTGATCGGAGAACAGAACTGGTTTCAAAATAAAGGCTGACCTTCAAAGACAACTATTTTCTGACAGAATGATCCAGCAAACAAGCAGAGTGTGCACACATTCATCAGCACAAACTAAAGGAGGAAAAAGAAAAAAGACTTCATATTTCCTTCTGTTTCTCCAGGCTAAAGCGACTGATTTATAACAACAGCCCACGCATAATGTGATTCAAGCCCAAGGCCAGATCCCTTCCTGATGGGGACATATTAAAAAAGTTGGACTATTCAAGTGACTCTGACACAACTAACTGCTAACAAATGGCAGACTTTCTTAGAGTTATGCACTCAAACGCCAGCCTTTTCTAGAAAATGAAGAGCCGGTGAGCTAATTAAATAGCCACTCGCCGCTCCCATGGGCAAAGTAGCTTGAAACGGCGTAAACAATTAGGACAGATGCGGTCCAAGGGGGACTGCTGGTCCCAGCCGTGGCCAGAGCTGGGCGGATCATTACGCCAAGCAACATTGTTCTCAGCAGACCTATAAGCACTAAAGATTTATCGACATCATTCCAGTTGCACCTCGCCCCGCTCCATCGGCCGACCTCTCTCATGGGTCTGAATGGCGGTGCCGGTAGCCTGGATCAATTCCACTTGCTGTGGAGGAGAAAAGGAATGGAAGAGGTGGAAAATGCTGCATTTGTTCTGCACGAGCTGCTCTCATAGGCTGCAGCAGTTTGCAGGCAGTTGTCTGAAGGGAGCTTTGCATCTGAGATACTTGCACAGGCCTCCTGGAGAACCTCTGAAAGGACTGTGAAGTGCTCGTGAAAGGGTGTGAATGGAGCTCAGCAGGCGTGCTTCATCACCTTCCATGCTACCCTTAAGTAACACAGGGTGCTCTGTGCATGGTTTATTCGACAACATACCGGGGGGCGGATTGTCAGGATGTGTGTGGATCAAAAATGCTGGTGTCGCCGACTCAGCATTCACGTGTCAGTGTGTGAAAACACTCATTCACAGTGTGTGGTTAATCAAACATTCCATAAAGCAGCAATGTGACACCACAGCCTATGGGCAAAGGCTTTCAAAGGTTCTCAAACTGGTGCCTGGGTCCTTTCTGCATCTCCTCTTGAACTGTTTGCAAAAATGTGTGCAAAAGGGCTTGCATCATGAACATTTTCCTCACTGTTTGAAGCAGCATGTAAACATGGTTAAAGTTTCATGATTTAACATTCACTCTCCAGTCCCGTTCAGATTAAGCTGCCAAAACTGTCCATTTTGTATTCAGTGTTTTTGTAATTGCCTGGTGATGGACTTGTCCTTGGTTTTCTTTTGTTCTCTATATGTGCTGGGATTCGCTCCAGCACCCCCGCGACCCGAGTCAGGATAAGCAGCTCATGTAATGGATGAAAGGATGCTTATGTGATGTTAGAAACATAGACATTAATTTGCCAGTTGAACATACAGCAGTTTAACCCCACTCTTTCACAATGAAGTTATGAGGTATGTTTTAGTCCTGATCCTGAGAGAGGTACAGTGCAGAGCAGCCAATCAGAACAGAGCACCTTTACAAAGATAAGCCTTAGAGGGACTTTGGCAAGAACTGTTCAATTCTAAGAGAAAAATGGAGATTAAAACATGGTCATGTAATGATGCATTAGGGGGTCATTTTGCCACATAAACCCACAGAAGAATTGGACCACAAGTGAAGCATGCAAAAAGAAAAATGAGTAAGTACTTTGGAATCTTTGCTCTGGTACTGTTGAGACTTACCATTGTTGTTTCAGCAATGGATCCAAAACTGTTAATAAAAATGTTGCATGTTACGTTCACAGGGGGACCTGCGGAAAAAAGGACATTAATCAAACAAAAAGTCCAGCCGTAATAACAAACTAACTTATATGCTTCAGGCTACTTTTAACATTAAAAGTTTGCAAGTGTTGGAACTTACCTGCAAGTCTCTCTTCGAGCTTAAGACATGCAAAAGTCAATCTGGGTACCATTTACATTATATCTATGACAACAATAACCATCCCTGAAAAACAAGGTGACATTGTCTATGTGTTTTCCCTGAAAGACAGTGTGTTGTCATCTAAGGCAAGATACTTTATTAACAGACCAAAATAAAATTTATCTCAGAGGACAGCCTCAAGGTTAGAGAAAATAATGCAATGTTAAGGTGACCCTCCTCTGTGGGCCTGAATACCTGCTAGTACAAGCACTAATAAGATTAGACCATGCCAGGAACTGACTTTCAATGCAACCTGAGAGGGCAATGCTGTAAACAAACAAGCCATTATTCTTTACTTGAGTCGTGAGGTCCATGTCTATTGTATGACAGCCAAGAGGCTTTCTTTTTGGAATATAAATAAATAAATGAACATAAGGAAGTCTTTCAAGGAGACAGAAGTGCTTGTTCATACCGGAATCCCTACGCTTCGAGCAGAAGAATTAAAACTTAAGACCTCACCATCGCTGTACTCAGGAATAAACTTGAGAGAGGATATTCAAAGTGACACAGCACCTCACAACCTCATGAATAATCTGTCAAACTGCTCCATGATTCTGATACGGTCCCGCATATGCCTGCTAAACAGCCTGTTGAAAACTGTTTCTGCCTTCTGTCCAAAGCTATTGAACATCACCATGCTGAACAGGTAGATTATTGAAGAGAAACATCTACCAGTGCAGTTTTAATCCGTCACAGGCTTGCAAAAAGTCCTCTGAATCAGCACATATATCTAAAGGACATTACGTTGGCCAGTAGTTAAGTTCTTTAGGTTAGAAGATGACAAAAAAGACAATCCTGCTTATTTGCAGAGCTGTATTTTTAGGGAGGAAGGATATTTTCGAAACAAACTGGGGTAAATCAGCATGTTTTAGATAAATGCTCAAGCGTTTTTCTGCCTTATCTCTAGAGGCAACAATTCACAAAATGTATTATTTATAAACCAAAAACAAGACTTCAAAACGCTAAAGGGTGCTGTAAATGAGTACTCTGATTTTGTAAAGTAGAAATATGTACAGCATTAAAATGGCTGAAAAATAGACACAGGTTGTAAGTGTTACTACTTCTGCGTAGTCTGATGAGCTGATCAGCATATTCGCTGATTGAAACCCTTCGTTAACATGTTAAAAAGCCCTCCAAACTATTGGAGATAATTATGATATTTATGATATCTCCAATATGCACAAATAATCGTATTAACTCATCCATTCTGGAATCCCTCAGAAATACTAACTAGCCTCTCTTTATTTTGCCCTACAATGTCTCTGTTGGGAACATAAGTACAAATTTGAAACAGGAGTGTTGTTTCAATTGTCCCAATCCAGGACCACAAGCTAATATGCAAATGATAATAAATCATGATATATTACAATACAGTGAGATACCACTGAATACAATGCGATATGTTACTCTGCTGCTGGGATCAACAAGATTATTCCTTTTAGGCCAATTTGGTGTGCATGTGGAAAGGGTGTCCTCTTATCCTTACACTGCTGATGTTCTCTCTCCTCTGGATAACACACTGCTTGGGATCATTTGTTTGGTCTTGACATTCCTAGCTGCATGTGACGCAGTGCTACAGGGAAATGCAGTGTCCTCACTGCCTCTGCAGTTCATTTGCCGGCCCCTCCAATGAGTAGAATGGAAAGAAATGGTGGTCATTAACTGTCAGGCCTGGGTGACTCATGGCCCAGAATGATTTGCTTTGCTTTACCAGGCTTTTGCCAAATGATGTGCTGGGCTCTGCAAACAAAGCAGTCCTGAACACGACACACTGAGAAAGGGCCGGAACAGCCGGCACAAGTCGACTTTTTTTCCCAACTGCTGTACCTCAGCGTATCAAATGCACATTTGGCACAATATCACGCCACACAGTCCATGTCGAAAATGAACTACTTAAGAAGCGCCGCACGTTTCACTGCGCTTCTGTATATTGCCATAAAAACAACACAACCTGCCCAGATAGGGCTGATTTGTCCTCCGTAAAAAGAGCTAACCTAAGAGAGACTAGCTTTCAAAGCTTCTTAAATGGCAGCTAAGAGTGAAGTGACAATTCAGTATTTTAAAAGCTGAATAATATTCATTCAGCGCTGTTATGCCACTAATGGCAATCTATCCCTTTTCTGGCTTTCCCCTGTGAATATTCTCTTCATAATTCGCAGATAAATAACAGATTTGACCACAAATGCAAATAAAACAGAGAGCATGGCACCTGGAGAGCATTTTTCTATTTTATTAACCAACATCCTGACTCAGCACCACAGTGACATGTTTATTACCACTGCTTTCAGACCACACTGTACCAGTCAAGGCACCAGGAACTCTGCTGGCAGCTACAACATTGTGAGGGATATTAAATCTCCCACCTCTTCGTCTAAAAGGGCCCATATCGCAAAAAAAGCAAAAAAAAAACTTTGCTTTAAAAAGTTATAGATGTTAAAGTTTAAGGCTTTGTCTACCACCTTCTGTATGTGACTAGTTCCATAAATGTGTCCTGTTACGATGATTGTTTAAGACGTTCTGGATAACTACTCTCAGAATCATTTGTGGTTAAAAAGGGAAAACCAACATAAAGACCAGAGATCTGACTATGTGGTGAAATCAGGCCATTTAGAAGCTGAGAAAAGAGGGCATTTCCCAAACATTGAGTACAATATGCACAGTTGAACTATTCGGAACATCTGGAGAAAAAAGGAGGCAGTGATGAACTGAGCAAGATGTAAGTACCAGAAAATAAAAGCTTAAAATTTCATTTTCATCCTTTGATATCAAACACTCTAATGTCTCTAATGCGCAGCAAAACAAAAGATTTTTTTCATTGTTACAATACTTTTGGAAGGGAATCTATAAAACCTAAAACAGTCTCTCAATTCAGCCTACAGCAGATCTGGGGGCATCCATTCATGTTCAGCCAATCAGTATATGAGTGATTTACATAAATAAAGTGAGTAAAAAAAATAGCATACATATAATAGGGGATTAAGACAGGTTTGAAAAAATTAAAGTCAAATACGAGAAAATGCAGGATATGGGCCCTTTTAAGTGAAGAGAGAAAATTTCGAGGCGTACAAAAGAACATTGTGTCCAAGATGGTGCCCCTACATGACACCCCTTGAAAAGCAAAGGGAACAAATTTATTACAATCAACAGGCACTCAAGAAGGCTCCCCAATAAGTGGAGTGCCACTGATGAAAATGCACCATATAAATAAAGAAATCTTAACGATATTGCTTCGGCTAAAAATCCAGCTGCTCTCAGCAGAAACACAATGGTCGAGCCACATTAAATATTCATATCGCTTAGGCTGTACCTATAAGGTGTTGGCAAGGCAACTTCACTTTTTATTGCACTAATACACAGTATACTTGCCCACACACATAGACAAGTGGAGCTGTGCTTGTTCTGTCCTCTATGACGAAGAGGAAACAAAGTGCTCTTCAGTCTCCTCATCTAAAAGTGCACAGTGCTGTATGTCAACAGAGGGGTAAATGTCAAGAACCCTTTGCTGCTCCTCATGCATAAACGTCTGGGCTGACTCGCCGAGAGTCTATTGGCAAAGAGCATTTTTCAATTTGTGCCTCAATATAGCAGAAAAAAAATATGTCAAGCTCCCACTTTATGCGATCAAATAGAAAAAGTTCACATTGAAGTTAGCACGACCCCTGGAGTGTACACACTTTTGCAGGGGAAAAAAATTATGATAGACAAATCAGATTTTCTGCATTGCATCAGCAAGCTGGAGATTGGTTGATAATGTAGGAGAACTCCTAGAGTAATTTACTCAGATTCCCAGAATGTCATGGTGAAATGTTTTAAATATCCCTAGTGTGAAGAAGAGAAAACTGTTTCAAAAAGCCTCTGCATGAAATAATTCTGAGCAAAAAAGTCCAAATAGCTTTCCTAACCAAGTCTCTAAACACAATTTAATCAAAAGCGCACACCGTAGTTAGTGGATACAAAGAATGGCACGGCATCACTTTATCACATCCGATCACTTTATTTATTTTTTTCCGGACCACAGTATCATTTTATTTTGTGCCCAGATATCTTTTCTTTTGTGTTTAAAATTTAGCTTCCCACAAAAGTACAAAGAGAAGGGTTAAACAGCGACAAAACAATAGCAAAAGGAGATATTTAGAGAGCAAAAGAATGCTAATTTGCATATTATCAACACCTATTTATTATATAAATAACATCAATCAACAGATCAGTCTTTAAAATAGCTTTCCTGATCAGTTACAAATACAACATATATAAACATTAACTGTTAGACGTCTTCACCTGATCTGGTTAAAAAAAATGTAAAGACATATTTCTAGTTTCCATTTATATTTCATTTAATGTTGCCTAAACCACAGCAACGACCAAATAAGGAGAGAAGACTAGTACTTTAGATACAACCATCCATCATTGTACGTTTCATTCAGCTGAAGGCGACCCTCACCATTAGAAGGATTGTATTAAAATTCATAAGAGCCTGGCAGCAGTGGGCCAGGCCAGGGGGAGTGAAAGGCTGCATGGTGACAGCCAGAGAGAGAGAGAGGGAGAGAGAGAAAGAGAGAGGGAGAGAGAGAGAGAGAGAGAGAGAGAGAGAGAGAGAGAGAGAGAGAGCTTGCACTGTCACATGCCTATAAGTAATGACAGCCTGCTAAATTACCAGAATCCCTTCCTGCCCCTAAGGCTAGCACTGACTGACGGGGGGACATGACAGCCTTGGAGGAGTGTGCATGGAGAGAGACATAAATTAATAGCGGGGCCACTGCACACAGGCCGGGATAGAGAACCAGTTGACTGGGGAGTGATTATACTGGATTAGATGGTTAGATTTTTTTTTTTTTCAGCAGCTTGGATGGAAAGGACACACTGGTCAACAGTGCAGGTGTTTACTCTTGAGCTCTATTCCTGCTTTCAGGTTCCTTTAAACAATCTGCACTGGTAAGCCACTGCTGTGCAGCGCAAAATCAGCAAAAGCAGGTTTACTTGATTACACCCAATTACTTGATTAAAATATTGATTTAAAATATCTCTTCAATGAACTGCTAATTACTGGTTGAAAGTTTGCATGATAACTGAATACATTTAAATATTAATTTTTTATTTATTTAAATGTCCCTGCGATGGGCTGGCGACCTGTCCAGGGTGTGTCCCCCGCCCTTCGCCCTGTGTGAGCTGGGATGGAATCCAGCACTCCCCCGCGACCCCGCTTGGGACAAGCGGCAGAAAATGAAATGAAATGAAAAAATATATTTACATGTATACATTTTTATATGTATTTTTTTCCTTTCTTACATCAGCTGCCACTATGTCAAAATATCAGCATGTACAGACCAATAGAAACATCTAAGATGACAAAAAATAAGAATTTCTTTTCAAGTAATGAGTACCTTGCTTCTGCTGTGAAGTGAGCGTTTGGGAGATGACTTTTGTTCAAACTGAAGGCGTCTTTTATATTTTTATTCAGAAATAAAATACTCAATTAAATGTCAAATACGTTTTATAAGAAAGCAAATCAGAATTTGAGAGCAGGATCTTACAACAGCTCTACGTGGCACTAAGGCAACGCAGGTTATATAAGATTTAGAAACATTGTAGCATCGACACAGTACATTTACATGTGGCTTAAAGAGTAACACTGGGTTACACAAGTTCAGGCTGAGGATAGGCTGCAAACCATATTCCACGTTCAGTCAAATCCACTACAGGAGTGGCATTGCTTTAAACTGCCTGCCAGTTACTGCTGATAAGACTGCACCCATATGAATGGCTGTCAGCTCTTCCCTACACCAACATCATTTCACTTTAGTGTGTTGTATTGCGGTGAACAGCAGGAACTCTGGGGATTTTTACAGCTGTCTACACTCTTTTAAAAAAGCATCTTTTAAAATGTGCATTTTTTCATGGGGCAGTTTTGGACCTGAATGGTTCCTTGGGTATTTTTGTTGTCTCAACTGAACAAATAATAAAAATAATAATATAAAAAAAAACCATAACATTATAATAAGTAATAAGAACCTATCACATGGGCATATAGGGCAACGATTTTTTTTTTACAGATGTCATTATTGGTCAGTATTATTACATGCTGAAACTGACCAATATAATTCTGACTTATGTAGAAGATGAAGCAATATTAAGTACTATCGAAGTAATATTAGACTTTTAAAAGTATAATGATTAAAGATTAATAATGATTTCTGTGATGTTGAAAACTATTATTAAACAACTTTATACCATTTACCTTTTATACCATTTATATATCCTTTTTTAAGATTGTATCATTGAAAACTGTTGCCCAGCAACTGGTGTATCTGATGTATTGCTGCCAACAAACCTAAACTAATCCTCAATAACAATAATAAAAACAACAAATACAACAACAACAACATAATAATAATAATAATAATAATAATAATAATAATAATAATAATCTATAGAAATTTGACTGGGGAAAGGATTAATTAGTTACTGAAGTAAACGAAATCTGCTAAAATGAAAACAATTTTCATTTACTTTAATTTCTGTTGGTGTATGAATACATTTTATTGAATTTAATTGGATTTAATTGGTGCAATAGATATATGATCACAGTGGATGATAAATAATAAATGTTGATGTTGCTTCTAACAAATGCTTCTAACAAAATCACCTATACAATTACACTAAACTAGCTAATCAGAATATATTATATTGCATAGAGATAACTGTGATAATAATAATAACAATAACAACAACAACAACAATAATAATAATAACGATAATAATAATAACAATGACAATAATAGTGATAATAATAATAATCTAGAGATAATAATAAAAATATAAGAATAAGCAACACCACTATCCTTTTTTAGATACTGCTACTTAAAATATATCTTAAGGTTGATAATTATTTGATATTTTATGCCAAAAACTACTAAAAGTTGAAAAACTGAAGATGAGCACCTAAAAGTATGAATTATGTTCAAACAGCCAACCTAAAACCAAACATCCACTTTACTGCACAAGTAGGTATTTGTTTTATAGATTATAAGAAAATCTTGAGAAATATCTGTCAAAGCTGCCAAACCTCAAAGATCACAATGCTGTGGCAATATATGCTGATGAAAAACACAGTCTACTGGAACCTGTTCAGGCTTTTAAAGCTTACCTTGTTCCTTCTGTTGTTTATCTACAGGCACTGCAAATGTATCAGCAGAACGCAATACCTAAAAGTGCGGTACTGTGACCTCTGCGTTTTTAAAAACATCAAATTAAGCAGTGTTCCAAAAAAGGAGTCCTTCATATCTTTAAACTATAGCTGTTTGAAAATGTTGGCTTAATTTAATCATAAAAAAAAAAACATAATTTGATATATTAAACAATTTTCAGGGCATTGCGGGAAAATACTAGCAAGACCAAAAGCTAATCTTTTTGAGGATAAATGATAATTAAAAGCTGGATGATGAATAGAGAATAATGCCCTGTAAAGCTATTTGTGAATACTGATGCTATGATTTATTTGAGAAGCTGGTGCGTCTGACAAACATCCCTGAGGTTCGGCGCTACTCAACACAAAGCCTTTGCTTCCAGGAGCGAGGCGCATCAGTAACAGGCTCAACAGTTCTTAATAAAGCTAAATAACAGGCCTCTAATAAGAATTCAGTGCTAGTGCTGAGCCCAGAGGACTATGACTGCAGTCACTGCTAAACAGGTTCAATTTCCTCCAACACTCACTACACGCGACTGAGAGGAGCATCAGCCACTGTAGTTTAAACCTAGCTACTTTCCAGTAAAATATATGGGAAAAATATATTGGAATTTTAATCTGTTGACTATAATATAGACTGACGGTGGACATTATTCCTTATCCTTGTTCATCCAATCAGATATTTGTTTTATTGAATGGCTTCATGTTATTTTCAAAATGTATCAATGCCGATGCATTACAAAGTGCAATGCAATAATATCGCAACACAAATAGACTGATGATTAAATACTTTCAATACTTTACATTAAATACTCTGAAAAAAACATGCTCTGACAATATATTACAACAGAAAACAGTCACCCCTACTGGCAATAACACTCATTATTCTTTAACTACAAAGAAACACACACAACAGTGAGATATTTGAAAAGATACAGTGTATTAAGTGGAGGCTCATGTACAGGGCTTTGCAGAAAAGAGGATAATAAGCAAAAAGTGAGTGTTTTTGCACAACTACAGCAGTATATTGCTAACCCTGCTTCCTCAACTCACTCAGGTGTGAAAACTCATTTTGTTCTAAATCCAGCTATCAAGGAAAATCAGTGTTCCAGCGATAACGCCTAGCCTGGTCTCTTGAGACTCAAAAGCAAATGCCATTCAACGAAGTTAACTCTAAAGTCAAGCTCAGCAGCTCAATAGGGCACTGGGAACTTCAGGGTATATCCAAAGCAAAAATCCAAATGGCCATTATCCACAGGGATGCCGGGTTTAATAGCAAGCAGCCCAGGCTGAACATTTTCTGCACAATGAGCCAGCTGTACATCTTAAAACACACCATTGCTAAAATTGGGCTTCATGATCAGGACCAATCCCCACATGGCAATTATAGTACAATAAACTGTGATACATCACTCCTCACTCCTTGGCCTGCAGTTCTAAAGGCCAAACTCTCAGAATACCCACAGCACACAAATGAAATGTCTATGATGCCTGGGCCAACATATATATTATCAAAAAATGTGAAAATCCATTACTGTGATAAGAATGAAACAATCATTAATACAGTCATGGTACACTCTTAAAAACAAAGGAGCAAAAAATGACCTGGAATGGCAGAAGAACCATTTTCTTAAAATAAAGCTGAATAATTTACAGCAGCACATCTAAAGGACACTGAGAGTTTATAGCTTAAACTTGTTCTCAAGGCCTCAGACTCAACAGGTCAAGCAAGGGGGTGGAGGAACAAGAGAGGAGAAGCAGTTAAAGAACCCCTGGTTGACAGAACCTCCGCTTAATGGAAATGTTCTACATCACTTAAAGGTCTCTCCTAGAACCATATGTCCAAGACAAGAACTATCTAGGAGTCTTTATGTTCAGGAAATGCTTTAAACTATACAGGATAGGCTATACAGACAACTTTGTGCTATCAGTTCATCATAACTGGCTGCACTCTGGCTGTTAAAAGCGCTGACAGTAGATAAGTGCTTTTTGCTCTCTGTCATAACCTTACAAACAATCCATCTCTCAGAAGAATGTTTTGAAGGGAATGATCTACAAATAAATCAGGAGACATCTCTTGCATTTCTTTACTCTTCTAAGCCATTAAACCCAGCAACTACACATAGTCCACGTGCTGCCTTAGACATGTTCATGGGACATTGCTCCAGGTGCATTAATCACTAAGCTTGATTATTCCTGGATTAAAGAAAAAGGAAGTACCTTTCTTGTGAGTACCATCCGATTTGGAGCCTTGTGGGTCTAATAAAAAAAAGATCAGGATTAAACACATAGTATTCTAACAGCAGTAATGTTATGTTGTTATTTCCGCTGAAGAAATAACAACAGATAAAAAAATTAGAAGCATGGCTCAATCCTTCAATTAGTTTTACTTGCCAACACTTTGGACTTCGAAGTGTATGGCAGGAAAAGACTGGGGCCAACATACTAAAGGCAAGAGCAGGTAGGAAGGATGCACTTATCTGTCCAAAAGGTAAGCGGGCAGGAGAGGAGGCGATGCATAGAAATGAAAAGGGGGAGGGGGGTTTGCAATGCAGATTTTATTATGGGAGGCAAAGGTGGGTTAACAAAATGCACTAAGAGATGCAATACCCTAGAGAGAAGGGAAAATGCAAAGACTACATGTCAAACTGGCTTCACTTCTTGACTTTGCTTTCTTTTTTTTTCTTTTTTTTCCATTTTCATTTTTCTTAGCTGGTAAATTGAAGAAAACCAATTTCCTTAATCCTTTTTCCTTAAGGCTCCTTTACTTTTTTATTGATTGTATCTACTCCCAACAGAATGCGGGACTGTGCCATACAAAAGGAATGGGAACTTACTTGGAGGTAGAGAGAGAGCACTCGAAATGAATGCCTCACACATACTGTATGCTTCATTAGAGTGTGTGATCTACAAACTGTGGCATTTTCCCTTATGTACGTTTATGCAGACAGCAATACGTGTTGCAGTGCACCACTGGCTAAGAATGGGGAAAAAAAAACAAAAAAACATTTCCTACCCAAAAAAAAAAAAAAAAAATGGACTGTTAGCAGCTTGTGCTGAGGTTATGCTCATTGTTACCATGTATGTGGAGCAGCAGCACATAATGAGCGAACATTATCCTCAGTCTGAGGAATTACAAGGATTAATATGTCTAAAAGAACAACAATGAATTAGTTGTTGAGAGAAAATGCCATTAACCACGGTGGGATGGATAACAGCACACAAAAGTGTAACAAACATCCAGGCCTCCATGTTGAAAAAGGATTATGCAGGATATTAACGGAGGATTTTCTATAGGCACGCACTCTTATTCACACACACACACACACACACACACTGCTCTATGCTCCAGAAAGTGCTGTGCATCTGTAAGGCAAATCATCATTATCTGCCTGGTAAAGAATGAGAAAGTGTCTGGATGAAAGATTCTTGTTGACTGCTGTAATCCATCTGTTATTTGCAAGGGAACTCGCTTGTAAAATGAACCGCAATTACTTGGCATAAACATGAACTGCTGCAGACAGGTGACTTAAGCTCTGTAATGCGAGACATTTTTCCTTCTATCATTTGACAATGACCCCCAATCCCCACTGCTACAGTAATCCTGCACATCCAAAGAAGCTTATCCTTTGTGAGGTTGGTCTGTAAGAACTATTGAAGCCTCAACACCTCCGACCTAGTGTCGAGCATGCTGCGTTAAAGCTTCGTATTTGATAATGGCCAATTACAAACACCCATCCTAATCTGAGAAAAACTAAATTCCTTCACAACACGTCATGTGCAATAAACGCTCTGTTGATTATCTTGGTCCTCTACAGAGAAAACTCGTTTTAGAGCTCAGTTAATGTCTATTTGTTGAATTCAACAAAGCCAAATATATGTGGCCTGTTATAAAGTTGTAACATATTTGACATAAATAAAATACTAAGAACATTTAAATATGTTAAACCAAGCAAGGAAATGCAAATTAATTCCTAAAATTTGCAAAACAATGCCCTTTCTTAACGCTGATCTCTAAAGAGGATGTCTATGAGTTTTCCCATAGAAAATCAAACATCATGGAATCTTGCTGTTGAAAATTTTGCACACAACTATATAAGCTCTTATATCAAAGGAATTTTCCAAGCAAACGCATTTCCATATTTTCGCATTAATTCTCTCTCAGATTGCATGTGCAATTTATGATAAATCGAACAACAGGAAGGGTCTAAAATGGAGATTAAATTTCTTATTAATGTATTTTAACGCTATGGAAGCTTTTAACTCTCCTAAAGTTTTGGATATCTTTGTATTTGCTACAACAGTTACTAGACTAGATCTTAGATAGATGTGAACAGTAGAGGTGAAGCAATGAACAAAACTTCCCAAGCAAGATGATTACAGTGTCTAGCTGTAAAAAACTTTACTTTAGAAGAACGAGGAGTGCCTGAAGGTGTGCCTTGTGTAAATATGTGAACATGTCAATGTCTGCACCATACACACCGCGTACATGCATGTTACCTAGAGGCTTAACAATGCACACCCTTTGATTGGATTTTCAGCTCTTCAAGACTGAAACAAAGTTTTGATATTTTAATATTGTCTGATGTTCTAATTCTGTACTAGACTGATTGTTTAATGCGGCAGTGAAAGGGACCAGATGTCTGTAGTATCTATAAAGCTAGTTAGAACAGAACAGAACAGAACTTGTTCTATATGCCGACCCATGCCAGAGAAATCACCATCGTTTCGAAAAGGTTTTGGATTAAAACATATTAAATGTATTCCATCTTCATCAACATGTTACATATTACCTACAAGGTCCCAAGAAACCTTGGAATTGTGACGAGCGCAATAAAATGAGCACACTTTTTATACATGTAAAAGTTGAGAAGACAACTTTAAATTCACTGGCCATTTGGGTCTGTAAGTAGAAATGTGGTATTTGTGATGTAGAGGTGAAACCCTGGTTCCTCTCACCACCACTGTGAAGAAACCTGAGTCTGTTTCTCAACAATGAACACATTTACATCAGACCAATGTGGTTAATTGTGTTTACATCTCAAACACTGAATTATGGGAAAAATATCACAGGGATTTCTATCCACTCATTTGAGTGTGACTGTGAAACACAATCATCCCTGCCCTCTTTATTCAGACAGGATGCAGAAGAGTGTAATACTGATACGGTTTGAAATTTCAATGCAAAATTCAATGGTGTAATACATTTATCCTTAAAATGGTGACATTATAAATTGAAAATAGCGTCCTTTTCAATAAAGGAAATCAAACGTGAAACCTTTACACATAATGCAGAATAATCTCAGACACTTCTCAAGTTTTAAATGTGTGCGCAGATCAAACAGCCCTCGCAAACATGTTTTCAGATCATCATGGCCCGTTGTAATCTTGCGCCCTTGCGTAAACCAAGCTAAATTGCAGTGGTGCACTGTTTCTAATTTGAGCAGCTGTGGAACTAAATTCCCATACTCCATAGATCCTACGCTCCTGTGAGATTTGCAATAGTCTGGATGAAATGAGTTCTAATGTGTAGAAAATGTTAAAAAGGAATCTAACTTGCTCGTTCAGTGCCAGCTGACTGCTCGGTCACACTGAAGCACCGGTCTGCAGCATCCTGCAGTGCTCCACCATCTCCCTACCCGAGGAGTGAAACCACACTAGCTCGCCCAACTTACCTCCTGCATCGTTTCAGCCTTCTGACAGTCAGTGTCATTTTCAAGTTATTCATGAATCCTTTTGCAAGGCATGTTGGGAGGTTTGCTTTATTAATTAAGAGAGAATCCATCACAAGCGCACCTGTTTTTTGCTCTACTATTTTAACCACGGTTACAAAATCACATTGGTATGCGACAAATTGCATTTTCAATTCATTAAGTCTCTGCTGCAGATGTTTTTCCATGCATTTCAGTGTTAAAATGACAAATGTTTTGATATTTTTACAGAATCAGATTCTACAAATCAAACTGAAACAAAGCTCCTTTAGCATTTGCAAGCAGTATCTTTTATATTCAATTTGACATTTTAATTTCACATCTGTTTTAGTTGGCTTTAAAGTGTATTAATCATTTTCAATTTCATTTCGTTTTCATTCCCTCAGAAATATTGTTTGTATTTAATTTGATTTTGCCAGAAACTCCCAATTGAAAAACTCTAGAACGGGGACGCAAGCTCAACAGTATTGCACTCGGTCACTGGGTGTGGAGGGAGCTTCCTGCACGCTTAGAGAGCGTGAAGCCAGCAGTGCTTTCTCTCTGACTTCCAGCCATGGATGACTACATCACCACTGGAGATTAAGCTCACAGTCTCCCAATGAATGGGCAACACTAAGACCGATGGGAATTTCAACATCCCTTTTTTGTTATAAAAAATGAGATTGTCCATTGCTATGTTTTATTTAATTAGCAGCTTAATGATGATTACCTTGATCCACACTTTCAACAGAACTGTATTAATGAGCAACCACTGAAATAATTGATCCTCAGAAGTCGCAGAATCCACTGGTCATAACAAAAGCACAGTTTAACTTACTGAAAGAAACTGACAATCCTTTCGATAGTGCACGTTTGAAAATTGCTGTCAAAAAAGATTAAATAATTTTACTATTTACAATTAGTACATTCAATATACATAAATATAAATTGCACCTATACTGCAACAAAGTGAACAAGACGGGCTAATTATGCTCTATTTGTAATGAAACAAAGAAAAGTGACTGTATTACAAAATGCCTCACAGTCACTAACATAAAGCATCTCTACCCTTGTATACAAAAAAATCAGTAGAGGCTCAAAGCTGGGAATACAAAAAGTGCATGTAATTAACTGTGTACCTCATTGTGTAGACACATAAAAATGTAATTACATAAGAAAAGGAAAGCAAGGAAAATTAATAACTCAGTTAAAATATATAGCTTCCGAATGCTTTAATTGTAGGCAGCTTCTTCTATTATTTTTTTTTTAATCACCTTTTAATTATTAGTTGGGGAAGTTTTTCCTGTTGGGCAAAAAAACAGTTTTGTAAAATTGCTCAACAAGCCAACAAAAATGAAAAACTCTTGAAGTAGGTTCACCATTACGCTTGTATGTGAATGTGAAAGCTACACTCCCACTCATCTGTGATCATCAATCTTATTAAAGGCCCATTAACAAGTGCGGATAGCACCAAAATTCAACAGCAAGTCATTCATCTTCTCTTCAGGTTAAGATGTGGATGGGGAAGAAATGCAGAGTGGTAACAAAGACATACAGAACATCCAAGAAAAAAAAGCAGTCAGTAAATATACCACAGCAGTCTGTATATTTACAAAGGAACTCCTGCCTTAAAAGACCCATTCAGAAGCAAAGTGATATTATAAAGCGTTACACTGATCATCACTGTAAAGCATCAATGCAGCATGTCAGAATCTGGAAAAGGGATCGGGCGGGGTCGGGGCTGTTGGTGGGGGGATGCATTACGGCAGGGCAAAAACAACCCTTAGTAGTGATATTTGGTGGGGATGCGCTGCACCTCATGGTTGCCGAGCCCACTGCTCCTCACGGCGACTGATGAGGAGGGACAAGGTTAATGGGGAGAGTGGAGCTGCAGCTGCACTGCACAGCATTCATCAACTGGGGTGGAGATTACAGCACAGCTCCCCGTGTGTGAGTGTGTGTCTATGTGGAGGAGAGACCCACTCCGCAATCTCACTAACAGTGCCTCGTAGTCTCCCTCTCCCCATTTCATTTTACAGTACAGCACCCACAGCTGTCAACAAGCACTGTGCAAGAAGAAAATTCTCACTCAAATTTCTCAGGCAAAATTTGAATGCCTTAAATTTGCGTGTGCATTTCAGTTCTGCAAGTGCGAAAATCTATCTGAAGCTGTTGAGTCAACAGCACTGGTTTGGAATCTTCTAAGCAATTTTAGTGAATTACCACAATATTCAATTCATCAATCAATTTTCCCAAACACATTTCTCTGGCTTTTTTGTTAATATAAATATTCGGTCAGGTTTTTTATTTTCTTGGGTTTTCAGCCTTATTTGTTTATTCTGCAAATTTTTAAAGGGCTCATATCATAGAAACATCATTTTTGGGTGTGTTCATAAGCTATGAAAGGCTTGTTCTGTTTTGGTGCGCTCACAAAAAAACAACTCTTTCACTTACCGTTCTATTCAGCCTACATTAGTCAAATGTTGCCTATTCGCAGTGAAAGCAAAGGGAGTGTTTCAATGCCAGCTGTTATTTGAATAAGGAGAAATACAGGCAGTAAACAACAGTGGGCCTTGAGCGTTCCTCAGTGAAAAAAGTTGAAAAAAAGAGAAGAAAATAAAAATATAAGCCCTTTAAAAATAACTCACCAATAAGTAATGGTAATTAGACTGCACGTCAGAAATTTTGACCCCCATATTTTGCCGATTTCAACAATCGTGTAATTTAACTTACAGGTTCACAATTGAAGTTGAAATATTTTTAGAAGATACTGAATGATAAATCTAAAAATGAAGTAAGAGTTGAGGGAATTCGAAAGGGTTAATCAAGATTTTGCCAGGAATGTATCTGACGGTAGAAATAACTGTAGAGAATGAGATCTGCAAGGCTTGATCATCACTACATGACCTGTCCCAAATATGTCAGGAAAAAAATATTGTTTTTTTTGTTTCAGTAATATTCCTGCTCAAAGATTTGGATGAATTTCCCCGCAGTGGGTCCCAGTCATGATCAGTGTAGTTTCTTCTCATGCTGCCACATTCGTAGCTTCAGGCAATTCTTAGCCCCCTCCCCCCCAGGCTTGCTACTGCACCATATTAGCAGGGGAAGTGCCAATGTGCAGAGGTGTGCTCCTCCAGAGAGCAGGAAACAAATGTCTTCTCACATTGCAAGGTGTTTGTTTGGGAGAAATCTTCGCTCAGGCTGAGCTGGTCTGAGGAACACCCTCGCAACTTTCAGAACAGGATACTGTGTCAGGGCTCTCTACACACGAATTTCATTACTGGTCTCTGTGCGAAAGGCAGGGGCTTCCGGGTGGATGTGCTCACACACTGCTGACCTGACAGTCATGACGACTGAATTTCATAATGTCTGGTCATGTGACCACAGGCTGCCTCTTGGCTTTCAGGCAATGATGTTAATTGTGTTGTGAGATCACGATGGAAAGGCCAGGGCTTTTCTCAAATAGGGATTCTTGTGTTACTTAATGCTTTTATGTTTATATATAGTTGTTCAGCTTACAAGAAATTTGATCTGGCTTAAGTATCTGAAAGTCAAAGTTCAGTTCAAGTGAGAAAACAATTATCCAACTTTGCAGACAGACATGGTTTACAATATTCAAGAGCACAGCTTAGCACAACGAAAAATGTCAAAATGCATTCACCGAACGCTAACAGCGCTGACTTTCAATGTAGCAGAACATTTCTGCATACGGCACAAAAAAAAGGCAACCTTTGCCATGAGCAAGGTTAAGATGCACGCCATCACAAAACCAGGGAGGGCTTTCGCTATCCGAGCATTCAAGCGGGTTTAATAGTGCGGACAGATTCACAGCAGATATTCTTCTCTTGTTCAAGTCGCTTTTACCTACCTCCACTGTCACAGGAACATCAAACACACACTAGGACTATTTTTCTATGCGTGTCAGTTCAATTAGTCCGTCTGTGCTACAACACTCTCTCGATGTGCTGCAGATTCATTAGATAAATGTGATGCATTCAACTTCTAAGAGCACAAATAAAACTCTACTGTAAATATATCTTTACAATACAGTGGCTGTTGTAACAAAATCCCAAAATGTGTCAATCGACCGTGACAACTTACCTTTACATGGTATAAAACTCAGAATAATGCCTTTTTATATCAACTTACATTTTGCCTTCTGCTGTTAAGTTATAACAGATATGAAGTTTGATTACAACAGCAATGACTAAATAAACAGTCTATTACAATTATTAGGACTATTATTAGTATTATAGTACAGCACACAAACAGTACAGCACACAAATTACCCAATAAATAATATACAGCAATTGAGATATATATTTTAGAAAACATAACATGTTTATAAAAAATTAAAGATATATAATTCTTTTCAAATCTTACATCATATTTAACAAATCATTTGGGAGTTGGACAGCTAAGACAGACACAGTGCTTTTGACACTGATCTTGTTTCATGGATCTGGAAACCTCTGACATGTATCTTTCAGTGCCTCTAGTTTGGGGTGTGGCCATTTCAAACACTTGTCAGTGGTACGTTTCACACTGAACACTGAATGAGAAATTGCACACCACAGACATACTCTTAGGATACAGACAAAAGGTTATGAACCTCAAACAGGAATGTAGTCAGCTTAGTGAGAGCTTTTGAAGGTCTTCAATACAGATTAAAATCACAAGGATCATCCCTTCCAGAAGCGAATAAAGAAATGAAAGTTCGATTTCAGATGCTAATGTTATGTCATGCTTTGCTGCATTGAGACATGGAAATAGCTCACGGCTTCGTTCACATGCAGTTGTGAGTTTCAGTAATTCTTTTGGAGTGCGATTCAAACTTGAACAGGCACTGCATAAAGTTGATGGAATGCATTTTTTAAAAACCTTTTTTAAGATGGAGAATGATTCCTTGTATTTTTTTTTTTTTTTTTGGAGGGAAACCCAGTTAAAGCTTGAGCATTTCAGTGAATGGTGCAGACATTTTGGATCAATAACACAATTGATCACTTGCTTCCGTGGCTTTTTCTTGACCACTGATCAATGGTTGAAATGCACTTACTTCAATATGTAATTTGGAGCGAATCCCCAGCTCTTAAAGAAACATTCCCAAAATCTATTCAATCCCCTTTTTGCAGACATTGCTTGGCTACATTCCTGCGTTATCCAAAGGTGTCTCGGTGGCTACACCTACCTTTAAAATTAGGTCTGATTCTTGCATCGTAACCAGACACTTTTCCCATGAGTTTGTCCAAGAATTCTGAAGGGGGCATGGGGGAGGCAGCTTTCCGCGCTGCAGCTTGCTGGGATGCTGCCAAGCTGAAGAATAAGACAGAGAGACAGAGAGGACGACAGGCGCATTATAGAATTATTTCACCAACTGAATCACAACACTTCATTCACTGTGCAGAAAGCAAAGACTCCGACTGGATCGCTGAGACACAGTTCCATCAGTCGCATTTTAAATCACTAAAGCGATCAGAAATTTGAGGAATCATATTAAAATCAGTAGCACACGAGAGTCCTACTGTTAGTAGCTCCTCTGGCTAATTCTAAAAGACAGGGCACTAAGCAGCCAGGGGATCACTCCAGCTTCCTCCGTCTCTTCCTTCATCAGAACAGGCTTATTCTAAATGAATATGACGAACCTACAAAGCACAAAAACAGACCTGACTCTGACCCTGGCTGCATTTTTTTGATGATGCAATTTTAAATGGAGACAGAGAGACTATCATTCCAAAAAAGACTAAAATAAATATTTAAAAAATGCTGGGTTGTTAAACCTGCAGCTTAAATGTTCAGAGTCTCACCACTGCTGCTACTGGGAAAACATTTACTCTTCATTTACGCAGAGCCGTCTACAGTTAACCAAGACAACAGCTGAAGTTTTTTTGTGTGTCTGATGTTCAATAGTTTGGTATCGGTTTTCATTCAAATAAACTGAAGATTTTCTGATAAAAGTATAAAAAAAACAACAACTCTGCATTCAGTCTCATCCAAAAGTTTTGGAACAGCGTCCAATATTTGTTTCGGCTCTCCAGTGAAGAAATCTGTTTCTGAAATCAAAAGACGAATGACATGAGAGGTCAGGTTTTCAGCGTGTATTTCCTGGTTTTTAAAGCGAGGTGTGTTAAATGGCACAGAACATTGCAGCTTGTGTGTCTGACCATCCCGTTTTTCAAATGAGCAGTTGAGACTTTTGGAACAGGACGTTTTAAAGTATATTAAATTTTATATTAAGTTTTGCTGTTTTGTTGGTCATGGCTGCCAGGTTTTACCCCAGCGTCGTTCGTGTCTGGGGGTTCAGCTTCCTCTTTGGGAGATGAAATGTACTTTCAGTGAGGTAAAGATCAGGTGCTCGACCTGGCCGGTCCAAAACCTTCCACTTTCCCCCGATGAAGTCCTTTGTTAACGTTGCAGTGTGTCTGGATCATCGTCTTTCTGCGTGATGAAGTTTAACCTGATTTGTTTGGATACATTTCCCTGTATGTTGCTTCTGTGGACTTCAGAATTCATTTTGCTATTATCAACACAAGTTACATCATCAATAAAGATTACCGAGCCTGTTCCAGAAGCAGCCATGCAAGCCCAAGTGATGACCACACGAACTGCGATCTGCACGTTCTAATTAGCTGCGCTACCCATGCCAAATATTTGAGAAATGTTCTAATGGTTTTTCTCTCTTTTCTCAGCATGCTTTCCCCCAAAGACAGCTCTCTGGTCTTCATGTCTAAGCATCATCTTCTTTAACAATAAACGCAATATTTACAGTATTCAAATATCCAATACTCAAAGCTTCAGCTGAGACTAGATATCAAGAGTTTAAACAATCAATGGAGAGTAATATTTTGCTCACAGTGCGCTCAGACACACAGGTCCTTTTCATGTTCTGTCTAAGCTGACATATTTAAATGGAAATATCAGGAAATAAAAGATGAACATCTGATCCATCATCTCAAATTCTTCTTTTGTTCTCAAACCCAAATATCTTCCGTGCATGTCAGCCTTGCTCTTTCATTACATTCAGATCTATCGCATGAGTTATTATATTGTATGCACTGATTAAAACATTATTTAAATATTATTCGAAAGTTTGGAATTATATTATATATGATTTAAGCCATAATGATTACAGAGCCAAAGTAGTTTCTACTTTCCTGGAATCGTCCCATTAAATAAAAAAAAATATTTCCCAAAATTTAAAATTCACTTAAAATTTTTAAGAATTTTCTGCTCTGTTTTGTGCCATGCTCCAACATTCGGTTCAACGGATCAGCACACTCAGGTCTAAACAAAGTCCTGCTCCAAACTTTTAGAAATATTAGGGTTTAAATGGAAGCGTTTCAATATGATTCTGTGTGTTACAGATTTGTTTAGCTTGTTAAATTAAAAATTTAAAACCACTGGCCCTTAGAATTTCCAAGCAACTTCAGAATAAAGTTCATGGAATTTGGTAAATGAGACCCAGTTGAAGACGCCACTTGGCACATCAGTGATACAGACGATGATTTCACTTCACTTTCAGTCTTCGATTTTTGCTGCTGTATTGACATTTTAATTGAGTTTACTTGTGTAGATAAACAACTAGGCAAACAAAATCAATAAATAAATACATGGGACTTTTGCCATTTTAGTCGATTGAATTAAAAAAAAAAAAAACCTTAACCAAAAGCTCTACATATGATTAGTCCACTAATCAGACTTAAGAGTGAAAAGAAGCAGGAAACAGAAAACAAGAGAACATGTCTTTTCATCTGTACACAAGTTAAAGACTATTATAAAATCAATAAAGAGCACAAAGAGAGTCTATGTAGTCTGGCCTTCTGCTCCACTGCTCTGTCTCTTTTCTGATCCCGTCTCTCACTCAGGCACCGCTCGTCAGCTGTCTTGTGTAAAGGTCACTATCCCTGTTCATACAACTGCTGTTTAATGATGGACTTTCTCCCTAGACTCTTCATGTTCTGCATCTCTGTACACACACACACACACACACACACACACACACACACACACACACACACATCACCCTTACATAGTGATTTCAATTAATTGGCCCAAAGGACAGTTTTGCTTGTCACAGGATCAATGTCCAACAAAAGGTGACCAATATTCATAACACACTGGGATTTATTGATTGCACTAAAATCCCAGTAACTGAATCTCTTGCCAATTTCACCTGCTGAACTCTTTCATTTATCCTTTTCTATCTCTTTCTAGCTGTGTCGGTGCTTTGTGTGTTCTTTTTTTCTGCAGGATTTGCGTAAGACTCCATTCTCAGTTAACCAGCAGTCAGCCTCATCCTGTTCCACACATCATTAGGCATACAGCTCATTAACATTTACTGGTGTGGCAAATTGCAAAACTGGCATGTCAATCAGACACTTCTTGGCATTTAGGCAACATGGGAATATGCAGCATTTGCCACTGAAATCTAAAACCATGCTCTGGGACCTGAAACCTTGCATGAACTGGGGCCACACAAGATATGTTTACATCGTTATTACAATATTAGCTCCATACTGATGGCAGCAATATGCAATACAGTCTTATTTTCTTTTTACCTTGTTGTTTTATAAATCATTCACGGTTGTTGTGAGAGGGAACCAGACATGATTAGATGACTATATCGATGCTGCAAATACCGTGACTGACGTTTCTTCTCATCACTAAGGTAAAGAAATGACAGTTTCTAAACAATCAACCATTTTTAATCAAACCGCTCTGGAGGACTTTGACATGATTCCTGGACACAGATTTGGAAAAATCTAGCAAAGGCTATATTAACCAAGTCAACATGGTCATCAAAAGCATTTGTAATCAAGGCACACGACATTTGCATTTTCTAGCGGTATTTATAATAATGATATGTTTTATATATGTTTTATAAACCTGCATATTTTGACCAAATGCAACTATAATGCTTTGAATTAAAGTCATTTGTTATTTGTGGTCATTTGGCAAAACTATTGAGACTCTCTAAAAGAAATATTTAAAATATAAGATTTTGTTTAAAAAAAATCCAACAGACTTTTATTTAGAAGGAAATAAATTTTAAAAATTTGTTCCAAATATTTTTTGGCCCACTTCTATGAATCGATTTGGTATGAAATGTTTTTACAATGTAATGCACAACCAGCCATTTCAAACAGAATGAAAATAATTACATACATAATTGCATACATTTGAACTTTGTAATGTGGAAATATAAGGTTTGGGAAGAAGGAGAGTGTAGCGTTATGGGCTTTAATATGACAGTGACCGTTTTCCAAAGTGTAAGCAGGGAGATACTGAACAGAGAGGGAAAGAATTCACAGAAAAGAAAGCTGGTTCATGAACCACTTTTGGAAATAGACCAAATACATATCCAGTGATGTCACATGTAACTACATAAAGATCCTGTTACTGTGTGCAAGAGATCTGTATGTATCCAGCGTGTACCATACCGCGTACAAGTGAAGAACGTAGCCCGTCCACCTCCTTTGTGCTGGATATACTCTTGCGGTGAAAATAGAAGATTAGTCACGGTTTGCCTGACTGTTACGCCCTTTCACATATTTACAACCCCTACGGTTCCCTTTCAGCTCATTCTGAAGATGGGAATCTTAACGACAGTGTGAAATCAGAGGACGCTCGCTCTTTCCGAACAATTTGCCCTGCTGTTCTTCTATCTTCACTGGTTATTGTGATTTACTCTTCACTACTCCTAAGCCATGTCTAGTGATAAAGGATTTTACAGATCAGAACTGCGCTGTTGTTCTAATTAATTTCGATCAATGCTGGCCAAAGCAGCTGTAAGGTCTTGACGCTAGTGCTGATGCAGCAGGTTAAAAAAGGCTGAGCATCCTGCCAGAAAATAATATGCAAAGAACCCAGAGACTCGCATGCTTTAATGTGAAGCCCCAATCATTAGCCCTAAGTGTAGCTCATTATGTTCTTAGAGCCTCTGAAGAACCAAATCCTAATTGATCCTATCCTTGCATTTTGTAACACTCCAAAAATCAAAAACCACTTTGGCTCCAATTCTCTGCTTCCTCTGGTCATTTCTCGCTCAAAACCATTCAGCCAGAGTCCTGCTCCAAGGAGAACAGTATTACCCAAACGAATACCTCGGCTTCACGCAGATCATTCCTTTTCTAAAAGAGCAATCTGACTATTTTACACTGGAACAAGCATTCTGGCGCAAATCAGTGATGCAGACGCAGCGAATGAGAGCATAAAAAAAAAAAGATTTAAACCAGTTATTGAGCCTGTAAACAACAACAACCAGTCCAAAAGCAACTGCTTAAACTGTATAGTAACAAGAAACTGACATCTCATTAGCTGTATTTATTCTGCCTTTTTTAACTAATTGACTTTTTCCCCCTTTCTGGATTTTTCCCCCCCTATTTGTTGAACATTTATTCAAAACTGTACAATGTTTTCCAGCATTTCAAAATGAGGCATTGTTGTATGACTCATTATTCATAAACTCTGTCCATTTCATGCCTCAGAATAAAAACTGTCTGTCGCATAGGTTAAGAAATTTAGGATATGCCTTTAGTCATAATATATGTATTTATATATAATGTATTCTTTTATTTAAAAATGAATATACAAGACCATAACTAAGGATGAATTTGATCCAGCATTTTGCATGATGCACTGCTCTAGATTGACTTAATTTGGATATTTATTGTTGATGACGTATTGATGAAATCAACCATATGCTTCGAAAAGAAAGCCCATCGCCGCCATAATTTATCACAACGTTGATGAAGATCATTCCATTGCCTTGTCCTCAACGTTTTCAAGTATCGCGATGTTTCGTTTCTGCCGTATCATTCGACCTTGTACTCGTAGCCACCGTTATTCTGCGCTGCAGTCAAACAACTTCATGAAAATTGTAAGGCACCAATCTCACGAAGCACCAGAGTTCCGAGAATCTTAAAATTCAAACTGAGTTATTGCTGTAGTGACTGGAGTGCGCTGAGCTGCTGATTCACCTCTCCCCCAGGAGTGAGATTGATTGTTCATTGATAATAAGCTGATTCACTTGATGCAAAATCAGCCTCTGTCTATAGTAATCAATAATGGGACCCCTTTGAACTTGAATACATTAGAACTGCTTTGAACCGGAAGGGAAAAAAAACCAAACAGTCAGTGTGTTTTTGGTCAAAGGCAATTATGTATGTAAGTGGAGATTCTTCTCTTTTGTTTCTTCTGCTTGTAATGCCAAAGATAATTACGTCCAGATAAAATGCTGAGGAGACAGAAGACCAAAGCTGGTCCACTGCCACTGACTGAGCTTGGCTAATTACCACAGAGGGTCTCAAGCGATCAGACTAGACATACTGAGTCCCATTACAACTAAACACCAATGCTTAGAGTGCAATTTTTTTTAAATCTTTTTAGTTTTCAAAAGTGAACTAATTTATGACATGCATTAAAAGCACGTGCAGTGAGGCAAACCGGCCATGTCCTGGAATTTTCAAGGCCGACCCAAGGGCAGGATGGGGTTTTTCCTACCAACCTTTCCTACAAGCTTTCCTAAGAGGCAGGAACTACAGCAGTACAGCCATTTGAATTCATTTGTAAATTCCTAAGGATATTAAGGGTCTAGCACATAATTATTATTTCAATTTTTTCATATAATTCAACAGCTCCACTGAGAAATACATTTTTGCATTAAACTGTTCCAGTCTACGGGACACCATTATACCCCGTGTATTCCCAGCTGCAACGATAAGGCACGTATAACAAAGAGGCAAAGATCAGAGTGAAAAACTGAAGCCACACGAGACTCGCTCTCACAGGAACGAGGGAAAGGTCTCGCGTTCATGATGTATCGCAACAATATCGTGCAGTATATTGCATCGTGTTAACACCAATTCAATAGCCCAGGCTAATATTGCACTTCTCCAAACACAGGCTCCGGCCCTTGCTGGGTTTTGCTGGTAAATTTTAAGCCGTGTATCACCTGCATTATATATTTGCATCTGCTTTCCTGCATTATGTTACATAGATTAACATTTTGAACCTAAACGTGAGCGTGCACCTAAAAACAAACTGCTGATCTTTCTTCCAGATGGCGGATCCCCCTCTATGGTGATATAATGTCTCGTCCCTTTTCTGCATGGGCAGTATTTCAGTATTAGCCATGCATCAGTCCCTCCTCTGACATCCCCATTCTCAAACAGAAGGCGGCCTCTCATATGACAGCTCAAGCACGGATAATGTGAAAGCAAACATGAACAACAAATACAACGGGCCCAATCACAGAGGGAGGGGGAAAAAAAATCCCATCGGTGAACAATCTGTATTCATCAGTGGTATTGGCGTGCTCAGGGTAATCAATGTTCGGTAATAAGTCTGCATGTCAAATGAGGTCTGGGGTGCCGGCAGAGACTGGAAAAGAGATATCAATTAAGAGAACTTGCAAAGTTCAGCTGCAAACGCTGAAACGGCAATATCCTGACTCCGGTTCATGAACTAATGGTGCGTGCAGAATACAAAACAATTATAACAAGCCACAGTTTGAGAAAAAACACGGGGTTATATGGTATTAGAGGAAGTCAAATTACTGTAAAACTTAAAAATATGGGAAAATATGGTAGACAAAGAGCAGTGGATGCTGTTTGGTTACGTAACAAGGTCCAGACTGATGACAAAGAGACACCGTGCCTCATGATCAGCTAAACTGAGGCCTTTTTTTGGCTTTTCTTTGCAGAACTGTTTTATCTCAAACACCCACCATTGGATGATCCATCGCAGAGGTCAAAGCATCCTTTGTGTTCAGTATTAAGGAAGAAGGCGATGCTATCCCCTATAACAGCAATGACCTGTAATGATGTATAACAATGATGATGAATAAACAGGTGATCAAGCAGGCAGTGAAGGCCTCGGGCTGGTCGTTCTAGCGGAATACTCCTCCTTTCTCTCTCTAAGCCTGTTGATCGTTCTGCTCATCATAACCCGCGGACAGTGGCGCTCGACGGCCGCTAGTGGTCGCTGTTGGTCCGGTGTAAAACTCTAATGCAGCTGCTTAAATGTGAAGGAATTACAGGCTTCAGAGAACACGGGGCAGTTTTCACAGGTGAAATGAACGCGCACACAGCCGGGGACGCGTTTCCCCCTGAAGGTGTCCTCTGTGTGGAGAGACAGGGACAGGGGGACGGAGCCGGACAGGGTGCAGTGAACGGCAGACCGAGACTCACCTGAAAAACACCAGAGTTTCCCACAGATAAATCCCGAGGGCGGTCATTCTGCACATTTTGGCAGCTTTAGGAGGTTTGGCTCAGACTTCCGGGAAGGTGAAGGAGTCTTCTGTCGCTTCGGGTCCAAAAGTAAGCCAGAAAAAGCACGGTTAGGAGCATAGAGACGAGGCGAGCATTTTCCAGACAGTGGCTATCGATTAGCACACCGTGAGATTGGAGTTCAGGTTCTGAGAGAGAGAGAGAGAGAGAGAGAGAGAGAGAGAGAGAGAGAGAGAGAGAGAGAGAGAGCTTGCGGAATACAGAGTCCAGAGTCCCAGAGCAAACTCTCGAGCCCCTTTAGAGCAAGAATTCCCGAGAAGTGTTGGGAAAAGCAGAGCCCCCCTGCGTGCCCGGCTGCTCTTCTCTCCCCGGGCGCTCAGCGGCGGGCGTCCCCGTGAAGCGGCGCTGCTCTCCGGCCGCACGCGGACGCACGGACCCCGCAGGTGCTCCTGTTTCCCACGCGGCTGCCTCCCAAGTGGTTATCGCCGCATGGAGCTGCTTCCATTGTCCGGTGGCTTTCGGTTTCGCGCTCGTTCTCCTTCCTCCGCCTAAATCCGCCGTGCTGGAGGCCGAGCAGCGCCAAGTGCGACGCGTAGAGCTTCTTCCATCGTCCGGAGAGCCGCGTCCGCGCCGCCGAAGCGCTCCCGCTGCTGCAGTCATTTACTACACTCCAAACAGCGGCTCCCCTCCCAGAGCCCGCCCACTGCTCGCTCTGATTGGGCACAACGGGCCTCGAGACGGACGCCGCCGCTGCTGATTGGAGGAGCGAACATGCGGCTTTTCGAGCCGTGCACGCAGTGTTGCAGCGAAGGACTTTAAAAACGCGCAGTTTTCACATCCGGCTTTAAAAAGCTGGGGAGGCTTTAAAATACTAGGATAGTGATGACGATAATTCCCCATGTTTATTCCAACTGGGTGAGAGAATGATTAATGAGGCACCAGTTAAATTGCACACTTAAATATGAGCAAGACAACCATCCATCATCAAGCAGGCTTTATTGCTATTTTAACCTTTAATACAGTGCACAGTGATAAAATATGTCACATGATCATGGTGACATACAGACCACCTAAGACTACAGAGCAGACAGTACTACACAGTGCAAAAGACACAACACAACACATCAAGACCCGCTGAGCAGAGAGAGTGCTGGGCTCGAGTGTCCTGCCTAAGCAGAATAGTGTCTCATAAAGTGCAAGAGATTTATGAGGTCAGGAGTGACAGTAAGAGATTATTGTGCAAACAGTAACAGATTATTGTGCAAACAGTACAGAAACAGATTTTTGTGCAATCAATAACAGATTTTTGTGTAAACAGTAGGTGTGTGTAAAGAATAACAGATTATTGTGCAAACAGTAACATGTTATTGTTCAATCAGTAACGTTATTGTGCAAATGGTAATATATGATTATACAATCAGTAACATGTTATTGTGCAAACAGTAACAGATTATTCTACAAACAGTACCATATTATTGTGCAAACAGTAACATATTGTGCAAACGGTAATATTATTATGCAATCAGTAAAATGTTATTGTGCAAACAGTAACATGTTATTGTGCAAACAGTAACAGATTATTCTACAAACAGTACCATGTTATTGTGCAAACAGTAACATATTGTGCAAACGGTAATATTATTATGCAATCAGTAAAATGTTATTGTGCAAACAGTAACAGATTATTCTGCAAGCAGTAACGTTATTGTGCAAACAGTAACACATTATTGTGCAAACAGTAACATATTATTGTGCAAACAGTACCATGTTATTGTGCAAACAGTACCATGTTATTGTGCAAACAGTAACATATTATTGTGCAAACAGTAACATGTTATTGTGCAAACAGTAACATATTATTGTGCAAACAGTACCATGTTATTGTGCAAACAGTAACATATTATTGTGCAAACAGTAACATATTATTGTGCAAACAGTACCATGTTATTGTGCAAACAGTAACATATTATTGTGCAAACAGTAACATATTATTGTGTAAACAGTAACGTTATTGTGCGAACAGGAACAGATTACTGTGCAAACAGTAGCTTATTGTTCAAACACTCACAGGTTATTGTTCAAACACTAACAGATTATTGTTCAAACACTCACAGGTTATTGTTCAAACACTCACAGGTTATTGTTCCAACACTAACAGATTATTGTTCAAACACTCACAGGTTATTGTTCAAACACATAGATTCTTGTGAGCACAGTAATAGATTGTTTTGCCAGCAGTAACAGATTACGGGGAGATAATAGATGGTTTTGCAGTAACAGATTATTGCAAAAGGTAGCTAAAACAGCAACCATTGTACAGTAGTGGTGAGTAGAATTGCACTTTTCTTGTGGAACAATGCCCAAGCTGGATACAAAGCTTGACTTTTGAGCCACCTATCTTCTATTTCTTCTAACCAATCAATAGCTCAGGCTTCAGGAGAGGACACCCAGAGCAGGACTCTGTACTTCTCCTTTCACTGAATTCAATTGTCCTTTGAAACACGATGCTATTTCTGATGTCTGCAGTTTCACACAGTGATGGATGGAGAGCACACAGCAGGACCCCCAGTGATGAATTCACACAAGTTAATTCAACACTGCAGGGGTTACTTCAACGCTATTAGCTCAACACCTTAGGTTTTAATTCAACAACAGGGGTAAATTCAATTTGATGGTGTTAACTTTACACTCTTGGGGTTTTAACATTGCATGTGTTAATCATGTTGGTGTTGAGACTGAAGCAGTACATTTAATGCTGTAGGTGTGTGTGCTGTAAGAACTGATTCGATGCTGCAGTTATTAAACTTTCCCAGCTGGTATTAATTCAGTGTCGTATGGGGTTTAGACTTTATGTGTTAATTCAATGCTGAATGAGTACCTCAATAATGTAGGCATTTTAATGCAACACTGGGCACTCTGTTTTTAGCGGGGAAAAATAACATTTAAGTTGGAATAAGGCTAATCCCTAATGGAAGATGCCCTTTTGTCCTAAGGGTGCAAAGTGTGCAAAGGGCAATGTTTACGTAGGGCTAAAAAGACAATTCACAGAGTACAAGTAAAGAGGGTGAAGATTTTTAACATTACAATTTTTAACATTACATGATGATATTTTAATATATATATATATATATACACACATTTTTAAGAATATTTTTACATTCATTATTCTTACAATTTCATCTTACAATTGGCCGATGGAATGTGATACAGTTGTCTTTTCTGTTAGGCTATGCTTTGGTATGTGGACTAGTATTCCTGAGGCCATTTAGACAAAACATGCAAACTGATGATCCAGTGTTCAGTAGTCTGGTGCACTTTATTTCTCCAAGCCACAGTAACAGACCGACTGACATCTAATACCACAGAGAGAAAATGTTCAGCCGACTCCTGTGATGACACAATAATTCAATTACAAAACTGACAGTAAAGGTGTTGTTTTCATTAATAAACCACTGCCATTGATTGCAGCAAATAAAGAACGCCACAGGAGAGCCAACCAATTTTGAATGTCAGCCACATTGGCTTTGCCTGTCCGATCTTTATGAGATGGTTTTATGCTGTCTCAGATGGTGCCTGTCTGGCCATGGGTTTTTATTAAAGCCGAGCTGCGCTGTTAGGGATAGCCAGGAGTTTATAAAAAGTGAGTTTGCGGCGCTGAAAGCAGTGCTTTGGACGTTTGTGTCAGGTGGTGTGAGGATATTTGAGCAATAGGCCGTTACAAATCTCTGCGTTAAAGTAAACTATTCTACTCACTCGGGCCCACAGAGACCAACCCGGGTCTTTCATTTTCCTGGTAAAATAACATTCATGCCATGTAAACTACAGGCTAGTTTCTGAGATGTGGATTAAGTTTAGTCTTGGACGTCTTTAGTCTGTAGTCTTGCCAGGCTATTAATTCTAAGCTTAAACAGAGCCTATGAAACTGTATTTTTTAGTCTGGCAATAAATTGTTAGGGTTTCATTGAGTTTTTTTGTAAAAGGTTTTAAATGATAATAGAAATTTAGAACAATTACAAAATGCCATCAGCTGGATTTTGAAGCCATGCCTTGTTTATCCTCATAGGACATCAGCTAGAAATATGCCTAATTTGTGGACATTTAAATTAGTGAACAATATCAAAGCGGAAATAAACTCTGCAAAAGCACAAAATATTAGAAATGAGTTCTCTGCAAGCACAGCAATTATACTGAGGCTTGACTGCTCAGTTTCCCCTTCTTTCTCCTTTTAGCACCCTGCCCATGTCAACATTCATACACTCGCAGCAGCTGGAGAGCACACTCCACTCCTCACGGTATAAACCAGCATGGCAGCAAGCGTCGATCATACACGCTGAATGGACCCACCTGTGACTGGGACGACTGTGGCAGGTCACATATGCTACTTCTGAAAAGTTTGTCCATTTTTATGTGCTCTAAGTAAAAATATATACAGTAAGTAGCATTTTATGTCTTTCAAAACTGTTTAACCTCCTCTGGGAATCTTCCTATATTTAGCAGTTCCTGGTCAAAGGCTTGTTTGGTTAATCAGTGCTTAATGGAGTTCATTCAGTTGTGCTGCTGATGAAAGCGCACAGTTTACACAGGAGACATCTGGAACAAAGCTTGTGTTCTTAAAACCAGCTTATAAGATGCCATCTACATAAATGCAGAGAGACATCTTTTTTGGATTTTGAAAAAACAAACTTTTTGCCAAGGTAAGCAGTGTTAAACAATGTGTCTAAAACCTTTGCCTAGTACTATACATTCATACACACACACACACACACACACACACACACGTACATACAGAGAATATTTGTCCAAATGTCCTCGCAGACAACTACTCTGGATCAAAAGTGCCACTCTAACTCATCCAACAGCTTTCAGCTGGTGCTTCAGCTGAAAATGCATTTGCACTTTTTCACAGCTCAAATCTGGGATGGTTCCAAACCCTCTAGTAGATACTTGGCATTGGGAATGGCAACCTTAGGTGCCAGTGTCCTGTACCACTTGGTTTTCTGTGGAGGAAATACAAACATGCACTCATGATCTTATTTTGTATAACAGTAATTATTGCCTGTTTTCTCGTACTCTGGCTGAACTATTTCTTTAAGAATGCGGTGGGGGATTCTGTCTTTAGGAGAAAAAGGTCTTGCATTTGTGAAGTTGGGACTAAATCCACCTGTCTTACAGCAAAAGATCACATTCTCTGCTTGTCATCCTGGCTCAGTATGATTAGAGAGAGTACATGTAGGTCATGCCGATTGATGTATCAGAAGAAGACGGTAAGAGATTATAGCTCTCGCTACAAATTCCTTTAAAACTATGCTGAAGCCTTTGTTTGATGACTGATGTTGCAAGCAGCTACCATAACTGTTGGCAATTCAAAACACTGTTACCAGACAAGAAGCAGATGTCTTAACTTGTTAAAGCGCCTCAGTTTGATATGTGAAGAGTTTTTTTTTTCCTTTTCTTTTTTTCTGGAAGCTAAATAGAAGCGATGTAGCAGTGGCCTAAAGTGTACATTTAATTCTGTGCTGAGCCTTAAAGACTAGCAGGTCATGCTACTATAATGAAAATGAATTCCAGGCAGTGGAAAGAGACAAACTGGGGTAAATATGGCATTTGGAGCCCTGCCAGCTTATGCACACATACCACTGACAAATTTTTCAGAACCATGGAGAAACCTTTCTGGCATGAACTAAATTGGGAGTAGATCTTAGCTTACTGCAGAAAGTACTTAGCAATAATCTCTTACATAAGTGGGAAGGCAGATTCCTCCTTGCCTCATGAATTTTAACAGGTGCTCCTCAGACCAATACAGCTAGTCGTGATGCATGCTTGGCATCGCCATACAAATGCTTTCACATAATACAGTGCACAACTCCCTCTCCGCAACCAACCTTAACCTTGAGTGATAGGGCAGCTGTCACTGGCAATCACATTAAAAGCTGTATTTCTTCATATTCACGTAAGGGGACCAGGTTTTGCAATCCCTTTAATTTTGCCACACTGATAAATTGTACCACAGATCCTCAGTTGCCAGTGCTGGTTGTGCTTCTACAGTAGTGTGTATAGTGTGTAGTGCGGTTTCATTGGGACAACATATTATGTTATTCATATATGTAATTATGTTATATATTATAAAAATGTGTAATATGCTGTGCCATAAATGATCCAAAATTGTCCTGATTAGGTTTGCGGGCATTACTGGGGCCTATCCCAGCTCTCACATGGTGAAAGGCAGGAAGCCATCCTGGACAGGTTGCCAGCAGTCAGTCGAAGGGCAGAAACATAGACACACACACTCACAACGTACTTGGTGGGAGGAAACCGTATCACCCCAAGGAAACTGGAGCGAAAATGGGGAGAACATGCAAGCTCCACATAGAAGGGCTCTGGACTGCCCCACAGGGGAATCAAACCCAGAACCATCTCGCTGTGAGGCAACAGTGCTACCTGGTGTGGTGCCCTATACTTGACTGACTTCAACAAATACCAGATGCAGATGCTATGAAGGACTCCTCCCAGTTGATTTGTTAGCAGACTGATGCACTGAATGCATCGAATCTCAAAGGACCCAATGAAGGACAATTTCCCTTGATTGTAGCTAGAGGATCTTTAGTGGATAGCAATACCCTCTACCAGTCATCTACCACAAACACATCTATGCAGTTTATTACCCATGGGAATTTAGGGGGTTGTAATGCAAACACAAACTGAAAAAGAAATATTTGCAAAGAAGGTTACATTATTGCATTATTGAGTTTTGAGCATATTCAGCCCATGCCAGGTACTTTGCTCAATCATGCAGAGAAGAGGCACATAACTGGCACAGGAACCTTTCCACTTTGTGATTAAGCCACTCCGTTTGGCTATAACTCTCCGGATGATAAGCAGACATCAGACTGACTGTGACCTTCAGTTTTTCCATACTTGGGAGGTGAACTGAGGCCGTCCATTTATAATTATGTCTTCAGGGATTCTGTAAATCTGGGGCACTTGGTTGAACAAGGTTTCTGCAACGTTAAAAGCTGTGAGAAGGGCAGGTAATGGGAATAATTGGCACATATTTGAAAACAGATCCATAATGATGGCTGTCACAGTGCAGTCATTAGGGACAAGAAGAGCTGCAATAAAATCATCAGCTAAATGGGACTGCAGGTGTCGAGGAGTGAGTAGTGGCATGAGAAGTCAAGAGAAGCTAGAAGACACTTAGACTGTGCACAAAGTGAGCATTACACCACCAAGTCAGAAATGTCCTCATTTGGATGACCAGGATTTCGGATGATCTGTCCCTACACTGGAATAAGCTCACTGTTTTCTGGACAAGTGTAGAGATTTTATCACCTAAAGCATTTTGCTTCCAAAGAGGAGCAGCCCAGGCTTTTGCTTTACCGATCAGCAAGGAAATGTAAAAATGCACTTTGTCCATATCCGAAGGAAATCGCTCCATATTGTGTGACACATACAGAATGCACTACATTAAAAACCCTTACACCCTGCAGGGTTGCTCCCTTAATGGCTGTGATGGAGGGAGCGATAGAAGCAGGCTGCGGACTCCACGTTGGTAGCCGTGGGAGACGGCTGAATCACGGCATGAAACTTAGTTACTAGTGGATTTGAACATTGCTCTTGTCACTGGAGCACTGAATTGCTGCCGGGTGGTTGTCTTGTAAATGTATCCTGTAATGAACTAACCAGAAATCCAAATGCAACAAACTTGTTTTTACCACAAAGACTGGATCACAAAGAAATGAGCTGGATCAAAACCAGAAAATCCTAAATATACTAAATGTACTGAAGGAACAACCTAAAGAAAAAAAAAAAACAGAAGCCAGGCACAATGAATGTAAGGATTTTTGCATTAGGGAAAAATTTAGTAATACATCATAATACAGAAAGGCGGTATTTCACCTTTTAATAAAAGCCTAGATCCAGACCATCTACAGTCATATCTGCAGGAAATTAAAGGCAAAATCTAATGGTTTTGAGCTTATCTGATTCCACCAGCACAAGCCTAGACTCTTTAAGGCTAGTATGAAAGTTATCTCTATCTTGATTCACTACCATCTTTTGCCATACACTACCACCTAATTTAAAATGAAGTGAAGTGAAAATGACTACTTGTCATTGTGAAACACAGCACAACACACAGTGGACCACAACGAAATGCTTCCTCTGCATTTCACTGATACGCACACATGCAGCAGGGGGCAGCTATTTAAAGCACCCGTGGAGCAGTGATGGGGACATTACCTCGCTCAAGGGTACGTCAGGGCAACCTACTGGTCTGGGATTCGAACTCATGATCTTCTGTTCCTGAGGCCTAATCCCCAAACACTAAGCCACAGCTGCCCCATGCAGTGCAAAATGCAGTGTAGTTAGAAACACTCCTTATAATGTCAGTGGGAAGGGGTAGAGCTAAACTGCTGTAGAATGAGTTTGTCAATGAGTCTAAATGTGTTGGTCAACATGATCAACTATACTAATTTCAAATCAAAACTAGACATTTGTAGATTAAATGTAAATCGCCATTATATGGGCCTGTATAACTGCATGGTCTTTGAATAAAGAGCTTATGGAGATCCTGGCAATGAGCATGAATTACACACGTATTACAAAGACGAACCGTCTTTCTGTCATGATATACTCAGTCATGAGTGTTAAAGTCATGAAGGTTTTTTTCAGGAAAAAACGAGTATGCCTCCTTAGCTGTGGCCTTGTAGCCTGCTGGGAAATTGGACTTAATCCCACATAGTCAATGATCAGCTAGCACACCCAGAAACTGCTAAAAGGAGGAAAGGATTATGGCAGGTTATTGGGGATGGGAGGCTGTGAAAAGCAGCTTGTCAGATAACAGAAGTGTATGGCTGAATTTGTAAACACGATGAAAGTTTTATGGCCCTGTTGTCCAGCCCAGCCACAGTTTTATTCCCGTGAGCTGGTGTAATACCATCTCACGCTCAGTCAAAAGATGACCTCTAATTTGAACTACAGCATGGAGAATGCCCATGAATAATGCATCGGACTACTTCACTAGTGTTATTGGTCTGGGAAGGATACAATTACATCCCTCTCAGGTGCCGAACTTAAGTTGTGCATTTTTTCCATTAAAAGAATGAAACTGAATGATTCATACAAAAAAAAAAACCCAAAAAAAAACTGTACATATCGGACAAGCACGCTACTAATATTACACTTCATGATTAAAGCTAGAGTTCAGAATTACAATATTTTAAAAACGGTAACCAAATAGACATTTATCCAGAATTCCATATATTTGATCTTAAATGGCCTTCTGTCTCCAGTATTCAGAAACCCAGACATTAATCCACCATGCTCAGTGATTCATGCTGGAGGTAGAAGAGTAATGAATTTGACTGTGTGCTGAGTTTAGACATTGTGTGACCTCTGCATTAACAACATCGATCAGTAGATGCTCCTCTGCTGACCTATGATAAAGGAGCTGATGTGACCAATTCCACCTCCCCACTGTAGTTAGGAATGTTAGATTTACGAGCAATATTATCCTTTTGAGTCTTTTTAACACAGGTGATTAGATTAGATTAGGTGTTTCCTCCTTTGATTGTAGGAAAATTATAGTTTGGAACTTGTTAAAGATGTTCTTTTCTAGTATTTGGCAAGTAACAATAATACACCAGAAAATAGAATCACCCCTAAAATCACACTCTCAGTATTTAAGTCCAGGCAAAAGACTTACTTTTTTTAGTCAGGCTTTTAGTAATTTATTTTCCTGTTAGTTAAAAGGTACAGATCCAGTACAGAGAATTCCAGTAAACTGGGATGTTGGTGCTGCAGGTCCACCACTCTCACGCGATCACTCAGATTTGTTGACGGTGGTGTGGGGGGATGCCAGTGTCTCAGGGTGCTCTTATATTTGTAAAACCCTCAGTTCTGTCCTTTCTAGTCAGGCTGTGATAGCGAGTTTGCCGGAGTCACAGTACTGCACCATTTAAATTAATGTTTTGCACACTGTGAGTCCAAAACAGATCTGACTCCTTTTTCTCTGTTTGAGATGGACGGCTGTCCACCACCTATATGGCGGACGTCTTAGGCAGTTCCTGAAAGCAAATCCAGCAGTCAACGTGAGGGTTTCCTGAACTCCATATCAGCTACTCCCCCCGAGTTGACGAAGCTACTATCATCAGATTTCTCTCCTCACCTGAACTTCAGATCAGCTACATCAGCCTAGATCATCTGCATGAGCTGCTGCCACTAAGATTAACAATAACTTCACCCACTCAAGCAGAACCTCCACTATTAGCTCACCAAACGTCCAACTACAGATACAAATGGACTTTTTACTGTAACTCATGCTTACCAGAACTTTCTCTTTCTTTTCCTTCTTTATTTCTGGTGTCGACCAGAGGAGGATGGGTTCCCCTTTCGAGTCTTGTTTCCTCCCATGGTTTCTTCCTCCTGTTTTGGGGAGGTTTTCCTTGCCTCTGTCACCCTTGGTTTACCCAATTGGGGCTCGGACCTGGAAGCTGATTTGTCACAACCACAGTTGTAAAAAGCGTTATATAAATAAAGTTGACTTGACGTTCTCATAACAGATATGAAATCTTTGGTACCAGTAAAGTACATAATTTTGTCATTATATGTGACCTACTTATTATGTCTTATCAAAACCCCCGACTGTCGTATCTTGCTTGATTTCACGCAATGGAATCAGCCCAGTCTGACTGGTACACTTTTAAAATCAAAACGAACCAAAACCAGATATCACAAACTCACAGATGAATGATTTGTTACTAATCACTGAATTGAATGATACTTTTTATTAAAAGTGCCAGATAACAGCTATTCCAACCGATATTCTTCCTTTGATTAAGGTCTTCTCACTGCTGCTGCTCACAAAAATACTATGGGCAGACTTAACAAACACGGGTAAAGCTCCACTCTGCGTATGTGTGTGTGTGTGTGTGTGTGTGTGTGAGAGAGAGAAAGCGAGAGAGAGAGAGAACAAAATAAAGTATAAAAAATAAAGTCATTACAAACAAACCTAAACCTACTCAGGGTTACCTACAAAAGTCCAGCCCAGCCCTCCAGGCCCAGGTAGGTAGCAGACCTGTAATTTGTAATTATATTTATCTTAATAACGCCTGTTAAATTATTACAGACTATGTAAGATGTAAATTCTTGGAATAATTTCCGGATTCACCAGCTGTAGGCTTCCTCAGCCTGTGTGTGAGTGTAGACGTGTGCTTATCAGTATAAGCACAGCTGCTGCATCCAATAGCTTCCCAATACAACTGTTTCAGTTTATCAGGCACGTGTACATTGAAAATGAACAGAATCAACTGTTTTTTTTTTTACCATTTTCTTCTCACTGCTTTAGGAAGGCTATGCTACAGATAGAACAACAACAACAACAACAAAACTAAACATAAGTATAATAAAACACAGCTTTTTTTCAAAGCATTTTACATTTTGCTTCTGTCCCCTGATTCAGTGAACTACAGTGCAACAGTTCCACAAAAGTATAAGTGTTTTCAAGGAAGAGATAAAGAGTTAATTTAGGACTAGAAACAGCAAAGTACAAAAATTACCATTTATTTGTATTTTTATTAAGAGCAATGCTTTTTCTACAATAACATCAAACCAACATAATCACCACCACACCACCAAAAACAACAAGAAGAATAATAATAATGACAACAACTATAATAAGAAGAATTCCTCCTGCACTCAAAGGGAGGCTTTTGGATGGTTATGATTATTTGTATTCATTCTGTGTCTGTTTCCAATTTGACCAATATGTAGTGATGCTTCATGTAGCTATTGTGATAATGATAACGACAGGAGGTTTAACTTGCTATGAAGGCATATTTGATATGATAGGCGGAAAACTGATAAAGCTTACAGTCAAGGATAAAGGGCAGTGTTTCAGCCTTCAGGTTCTTCAACAGCAGTGAATAGAAATTCTGTCATTAACTCTCTGTCGTGGCGATAATTGGCAAGGTCGCTGGCAGTTGACATCTGCTTGTCCTGCTAAATGTTATCAAACAGATCTGAGAGGGATCCGAGAGAGAGAGAGGAAAGAGAGAGAGAGAGAGAGAGAGAGAGAGAGAGAGAGAGGAGAGAGAGAGAGAGAGAGAGGAGAGAGAGAGAGAGAGAGAGAGAGGAGAGAGAGAGAGAGAGAGAGAGAGAGAGAGAGAGGAAGAGAGAGAGAGGAGAGGAGAGAGAGAGAGAGAGAGAGAGAGAGAGAGAGAGAGGAGTCAGCCAGAAGAAGCTGTGAGCTAAGACAACTCTGCTGAATCGTAGCCTCTCTTGTCCACCCTGCAGCGAGGGAATATACTCATTAGAAGTGCCTGCTGCGTGCTGAGAGATGCCATAATATAGACTCCGTGTGCTTATTGCTGCCCATATTACACACGTCTCATAAAGCAGAGCGAGGATATGGGAATATCTGAGGACATCTGAGCCATGCATCGCGGAATGATATTCAGATGAACCGTTGCCAATATTATTGCCATCAAAAGCATATTATTCATTGCATTGCTCTCTCTCTCTCTCTCTCTCTCTCTCTCTCTCTCTCTCTCTCTCTCTCTTATGTATATATATATATATATATATATATATATATATATATATATATATATATATATATATATACATACACACACATAATTTTCTCTCTCCTCTTCATCTATATGGTTTCTTGTAGGCCACAGCCCAGCTGCATTCCCAAAGGGCATTATGAGCAGATGTAGCAGACAGGAAGTCAGGAAGAGGAAAAAAAGCTGCATTCTGCAAAAAAACTGAGTCCGAAAAATTGTGCAACATTTGATGGAGTCATCAAGAAGCCAGCTTTACCATACAGCGTACATCTCACAAGATTCATGGGGTTCATCGGTTCTCATTAGCTTGCGATAAGTACACACGAAAAAGAACAGGAAATGTACCTGAGCTGAAGCGTGCATTGTAAAATGAGTGCCTACCCCAAATCAGGTCTACTGCAATTACGGCGGTAATTTTACTTATCAAGCATACTTACACCCTTACATCATCATCATCATCATCATCATCATCATCATCACCTGAAGCATGTATCTCCTGCCCACCATTATTAATCCATTAATCTAAAAGGGAGAGAATTAGCATAGATAAAACCTTGTAAGGATCAAGATTATTATGAGTAATACATTTCTGTTGAATCCTTAATGTGGAGGATAAGCAACAACTCCAGTATTGGGCTCCTGACACACTGAAGGACATGTAGAGGAAAAAATCATTTTATCAGACTGAGTGTACACACATACAGTGCTTGAACAAAGAAAGAGTCTTAACCATAAAAACTGTGTACAAATACATACAGAGCAGAACTGTATTGGGAATGTACACTCACTGGCCACTTTATTAGGTACACCTGTGCAACTGCTTGTTATCACAAATAAAAACTCATTACAATCAAGGTATGCAGAAGAGCACGTCTGAATGCACAACGCGTCAAACCTTGAAGCAGATGGGCAACAGCAGCAGGAGACCACACTGGGTGCTGCTCCTGTCAGTTAAGAAAAGGCAACTGAAGTTACAAATTGCATGGGCTCACTAATATGATGAGCAGAAGATTGGAGAAAAATTTGGGACTTTTAAGAGCAAGCCAGTAAATATGCCAAAATATGCCATTTAAAATCTTTTTGGCTTTTAAAATACAAATATTACATCAGAATCCTTATCGGATCAATATCAGTATCAGGAAAAAAACATTGTTGTGCTGTTTATGTTGTACACCATCCTATATTTTAGTCATTATACAACATTTTATCTCATTGCCGTCATCATGCATTTATAAAAAGGCAACGCAATATAGAAAATTATTAACATTACATATTCATCTGCAATCATCTTACAGTCCATTAAAGATCCTTTATAAAAAGGCTGAGGGTAATATCTTTTAATGTAATGTTTTTGAGAAGAACAGCAGTTCAGGTATAATGGAGAACTCATTTAAAGATGGTATTAATCAGAAAACAGCAAGCTCATTCCTGTCACACTTGTTTTGTTTTTAAAAAAATAAAATACAGTGTCTTTGTGATAGTTGTCAATGTGCTTTACTTTTGTTTTGATCCTTGCCCCGCCCACATGTCCTGCCCCTGTACATGTATGTCTCTGACCCATGTCAGGCATCCTAGATCTGTCAACATAAGTAGCACTGTGTTTGTCACAGCCTTGGCTGGTTCTTGCTGTGTCCCCCTGGAGCAACTTGGGGTTAAGGGTTTTGTTCAGGAACCCCATAGTCATAGTGCGTGAGGTGGGATTAAAACCTGTGACCTCTTGGTCTATAGGCGAGTGTCCTACCACTAGACCACCACCACCACCACCTACATCCAAATAGACACACAATTCCCAAAAAAGTATGTCACAACTTGGGCACGAAACATCTTCCATAAAAAGCACACACACACAAATTTACACCCCAGGCACGTGCAGTCTCCTCACAGTTGCTGTTTACCATTGTTTCGCAGTGGTCTGGGTTATTAAAGTCTTTAACACTAAAAATGTCCTTTCTCAGAGCAGTTTAACATGATGGGTATTCTTTGCAAGCCCACTGCATAGGTCAAACTGAAGAAGAGCGCAGATTTTACATGACACGTTATTTGCAATGAAAAGGCGAGAAAGGCGGGGAGTATTCTTAAACACTAGCTTTGCGGACGCGGTATGTAGTGGTGTGTCAGCTAGTTTCTTGGCCTTTAAAACATCAACAGGCTCCGATTCTTTTCTTCCCTCCAAATTACCAAGCAAACCCACACTCACGCTGACAGACCCAATTTCGTCCTGCGTTGCTCTGAAAGTAAGAGTGACATTACTTAACTTCACAGCCTCCATTCAAACTCTAAACAGCCCAATAAAACTCAGAAGTAAACACAGCTCGCAAACTCTTCTCATGTCCCTCCCCACACCGATAATTGGAAATTCGGTTCATTTGGTTGTTTGATCAGTTCTCCGTGGCGCTACGCTGCAGAAAGCTTCGCAACTCTGTCTCACAGCTGTCACGTCTGGTGCCATCAGGGTGATCTCACAGGATGCAGGCCGGGGTCTCTCGGCTAATTATGGTGAGTGCTTTGTTGTGCACTCTGCGACACGCTGCGAGCGGGTTTCTCACTGGTCCTGACGTTTGCATCAATAGCAGATTGAGGATGATGGATTTTCGGTGCCAGAGACACAGGCCGCTGCTTGATTATAAATTCACCCCGCCTGTGATGCAAGAGGTACATGTAGAAGATCAGACACGAGGAGGCGGATTGAAGGAAAAAACTTGAACCCCTGGGCTTCAGGCAATTTTAGCAGTCGAAGGCAGATGACAGCGTCATTCTTCATGTCCGGTGAACAGCCCTCACAGGCTCTGTGTCAATGACTAATCCTTCATTAGTGAAATGATGTTCTCATTAGTTCCCTTTGTCCACCTAGAGCTAAAGAAAAGGTTAGAACATGCTGTTCTTATATTTTTTGAATAAGGAGGATTTTTGACTTCTTTAGGAAAGAAAGATATGGCAATGATAGTAGTGAAAGGAAATGTTCTCTGGCAAGCCTTGAAGAAGAGAAGAGAAGGGCGGGTGTGAAGGGGGCTCCTGGAACAGGGAGGCGTGTATTTTATGGTTTCATTTCATCTGGGACAGGCTTCTGTTGCAGGCCTTATCCTGCATCTGATCGTGATGAGTGGTGATATATGGCAAGGAAAGATTAATTCAGTTTACTCAACAGCTTTGCTGTACTGCCTGTTATCAGTATCAAGGACCTAGCCTGAATTATTCTTTTATCATCTTGGGCATCTATGCCCGCATTAGT